>UFQX01000086.1:0-668894 GCA_900497675.1 Arapaima gigas
CCTAACACTTTTGCACAGTACTGTACACACACACACACACACACACACACACACACACACACAACAGTACTTAACACATTTATACCAAAACATCTGGGCTGACATTCCTATTGCGTCAACACCGGATAAGACACCTTTCAGCACCCTGATTTGTCTAGGGCCAAAATCTTAAACTCTTGTGAGGTTTGAGCTCATTTGATAAGAGGAATTAATCATGGAGACACAAGCTTTAAAAGGTGTCATCAGCTAACACCAGCTAGACAGTCATGAAATCATTTCTTACAGCATATATTACTCTGACAATGTATTCTCACACCTATTAGGCAGTCACATACATGCTGATTTTATTTTGCCTTCAAATATAAAGTATCTTGCATGAAAAGCATAATAATATTTCTTTAAATATAAAGGATACTACAACAAGAGGTTTGTCATGGAGCACAAATCCATTAGTCTCCTTTAGTGCTTTGGCTGCGCTCTTCTCGTTGGGCAGCCCCACGAACGCCTGTCCCTTCATTCGGCCCTCCTTCATCAGCACAATGTCAAACCTACAAACACAAATTTTGTTCCTCACCATTTTCTTGAAGCAAACAAATGCAAGAAGAATATTACATGCAAAAGGATACATTTTTTGTGCAATTTTTACATTTCAAGTAACATCAACAGACCAAACATCACCAAAGTGAGATTTTACACAATATGTAAACATTTTATAACCAACGCATTCCAAGAAACATGTACAATACAGTAGTGTCCATATATAAAAGCACATTCCCATTGAATGCTACTTTTCTCCCACAATCTGAGGTAAAAACTGAAGCAGTGTACTTACATATTCCTCTCTGTTTCTGAAGAAACATCAATGTATCGTCCATAGATATACCGCAAGTCCTGCATTGTAAAGAAGACAGTTCTACAAGTTACAGCAGCTACTGGCCACGGTAGTTTCAAATGGTGTCAATTTAGATTCTTTCTAAGCAATAAATTGAGCTCAGGGTTTGTTTGCTCTCACTTGCTGTTTTTCAGATGTGAAATACCGAAATGTTTTGTATACAACCCTTTTACTTTGTGTGAACAATATACATACCTTTTCTTCGACTTGCTTTGCAACATTCTTAACATAAAGCCTGCATGTTGGATCTCCAGGTTCGTAATTTCTGAACACAGACATCCTCTTCAACTCTGTTTAAGGGAAAGAGAGAGGCGTAACCTGTATTACTACCTTCAAAAACAACCAGTTACAGCCTTTTCAGCAATTAAACATTTATGAAAAAGATGAACACTGACCATTGCTAGACTGAACCACATTTAACAAGTGAGAGAAAATGTTCACTATTTTGTAAAGACTAACATGTCACCCTTGTCTTAAGTGTCCAAATTTTTGCAGCCCTTTTGGATAATACTAATAATGTCACTCGAACCTGCATGACTATTATTACAACTATTTCTTTCAAGAATTTTAAAGACTTTTTTCTGAAAATCCTTTATAACAAACACATGTATGCCTCATAAACTACTTATCCTTCTCAGGCACAAGTGAGTCTTACCATCCCTCGAGAGCCTGCCCTTCTCCAGCTCCCTCCTGGAGATGAACTCGGACGGGATGGTCTCGTCTTCCTCACTCTCCTCCTCCTGTCTGCTGGCTTGAGCTACAGGATAGATCTTTCCGAAGCCATCGGCAGGTAGTTCTGTGTCCTCCCTTTCGTCATCATCATCTAGAGAACAGTTTTTAAAGTAAAATTTTTTAGCAGGTCAAAGTACATACAAATAAGCAGCCCAAAGAAGATGCGTTATTCACAATGAAAGGCAGTGTAAATATTAATCTTTTTAATAATTAAAATAGCACGGAACCAGTCAACAGTTCGAGTACGGCTCGGCAGTATGGAATTCAGAGGGCCAAAGAGTAAAAGCAAGGAACCCAGGAGTGCCCTACATGGTGTTACAGTGACAGGAAGCCAAAAATTATTAAAACAGCTCATATTTTACTTCATACACATACAATTTACAGTCCTTAAGCATATGAGTGCATTAACCCCCCCCAACAACACAAATGTGGATATAACACGACTGGTTGCTGCTCTCAAAGAAGGGGAAAGTGTTGGGTTAGGAAGTGACTCATCATTTGGAACTTTCTCATTTTAGCTGAAAAATGAAGCAATTTTGCAAGTGAAGTCCTTGTGCTGTTAATGTCAGGGTCAGGAACTAAACCACAGCCAGTAACCATATTTGTCCACTAGCATATACTGTCTGCTACCTTTTACATATTGCCATATTTCCTAAAAAAGCAGGCATAAGGCAATATGTTTCCACTTTAATACGCTTTTATTAAAATAACACAGACATTAAAAATAAGAACCAGAGTTGCAAAACACATTCTAAAAGTTAAGTAATGTGCAGGTTTGGTTGCAGAAATGTACATGAACCAATTATGACAATTATGTCAAANCCAGAGTTGCAAAACACATTCTAAAAGTTAAGTAATGTGCAGGTTTGGTTGCAGAAATGTACATGAACCAATTATGACAATTATGTCAAAACGTACCAATAGCAAAAAACTAGAAAAGATTAAAAAAAAAAAAAAAAAAACTACTAAGGAACGTTCCAGCTCTATTTAGTATGTTTATATGTCAGACTCTCCAATGAGTGCACTGACCACATACAGCGAGCTTTCCTCAATGCTCAACAGCAGCCTCATACACTCTGGACTGCCACTTTTGCGTCCACATCCAAAGGTAGCTCTCGATCAGCATGCAAAGCTGCCTTCCAATAACTCAGAAAGCAGAGATGAAAGGTCGCCACATCAAACCAGCCTGGGGTTCCAGTGACCGGGGTCGGTCACAAGGCGTGGCCGCTACCGCCTAGGCTGCCAACGCTTTGAAGGTTGGCTTCAGAGGCTCTTCAAGTTCCACCAGCTCACTTAATGATGCATCAAAGAAGGTGAGGATGATCTTTGACACTTCAAGTTAAAAACTGTACAGAGGACTACTGCAAAGAATCAGAAGTGCCATTTCTGGGGTGGTAGAATCAAGCAGTCAGTTCTATAGCTACTTCTAAGTTGACTAAGAACTTCTGCAAATAAGACTTTTGTTTAATGTGTAGAAGAATTATTGTTCATTAAGGAATTGTTTTCTATCCCTTTTCAAGTGAATGATTCATTTGGGGGGGGGGGGTGGGGGTTACCACAGTTCTTGGTGAAATTCCCTTATGGTATGTTCCCGTCTGTGTCTAAATCTACCCCAAAGCTGATTGTAAATGTCTCTACAAACCTCAACCCTGATCAGATCATGCTGTTTCCTTCCAGATGCCCCACCAGAGTGTGAGGGGGACTACCTCCCCCTATCCTGTTTTGATTGATCAGGATAAAGGGTACTTAATGCTCATTGGTCAGGTTTGCCAAGAACTGTTGCCCAGAGGCAGGTGAATTGAACTCCACCATATTGCAGCAAGACATACTTCCTCTTGTACAAGATACAGCGTGTTAAACTCCTGGTTGTGTTACATAATTAAAGTATAAATTAGAACAGTTGAGCTTGCTTCTTGTTTGATAAAAAATTCTTCCACAAATGAAGCAGGAAATTGCAAGTAACTGTGGAGTTGGGTTTCCTTTTGTAAAATTTCACATCCTGCATCAGCCTGGTACAGAAACTGCACTGCCTGACCCGGGAGATCTGGAGCAAGCATGAAAAGTGCCCAGTGCATCACTTTGATTTTACTGCCCACCATCCAGACTACTTGTTGATGAAAGCTTTTATCACCACCACAGTCCCCTCTCCAGAGTCTGTTTTTCACCACTGCCGTCTGGAACACCCTATCACAGCTTGCAGACCAATTCCACAGGCTCAGGAACAGCTTTTTCCCGAAGGCTGTCAAGCTGCTGATTTCTGTACAATATAGGTACAGATCACATCCACCAACACTAACACCTACCCACCCACTTTTTTGTGTCTCCGCCATCACTGCTGACTGTTTGCACTAGAATAAGAACGAACCTCTGGCAATTGCGGTCTCCTCCTCCTGTGGTTGGACCCCTCCAGCCAGCTTCCCTTGCACATCAGATGAGATGTGGAACTCAATCTTCTTCTGTCCACTAGACTGAAGTTGCTCAAAAACATCGGACGGCTGCAGAGGTGCAGTGGGCCCACTGAGAAAGTAACAAACAAGCACCTGCTTGCTGAAGTGTGCAGAGAAAAATCACCTGAACCTTCAGACAGGACTACTCTTCAGAAAGTAGAAAACTATAAAAGGTAGAAAGCCAGCAAATATATCCTTCTTTTTCTGTTCTAATGCATATTATTAGGCTAACTGCCAGATGCCTAGGCACAAGTCTCTTACCCTCTTAACCCACTGTCTATTAAACTCCACAAGTCATATAATGCACTTGTAGGCAAGTAAAAGCAAAACCATCACAAGTAATTTGGCATTCAAATTTACAGAATGAAACCAGTGAGTTTGTTGCCCCTAATTTTAAATCAAAAAGTTTGCCTTAAAATGGAAATCTGCATTCTCCCAATCAGTACAACTGACTTTGATTTTCTGGGTATTATTACTCATACCTGTATGAAATTAAACCTTTATAGTATATAAGAATATTACTTTAACACATCCCATATATGGAAACTCCATTTTCTCCTATTGTAAAAAGTTATAACATTAACTTTATTAAAAAAAACTTCTGACATCAAATTACCTGGGCAAATCTGGTTTTGGAACATAAAGGAGGTCCTTTAATTTTGGTTTCTTTCTTGCAGAAGACCGCTTTGTCCTTAGGGGCCTTTTGCACGGCTGATTTACAAGACCCATGAGTTTAACCATTCTAAAGACAGGGAAAAAATAATGAGAATTTAAAAATCACTAACTGATCACTAAAATATTATTAAGACATGTAGTTAAAATCATATCTGCTGCAATTTTTACTTCATCTCAAAAAACATTGCTAGATATTGTTGCAAACTCTTGATATTAACAGAACAAAATTAGTAGATACTTGTAATTGATAATATTTTTGTTGCTACAGTACCAAAAGTTCACATGAAAAAAGGGGGGAAAAAAGATGGTGCTAATAATTATTTGACCTGCAACAATGATGCTCCAAGGCCTGGATCCCTGAAAATCAGAACCACCTTGATTTCTTACACCACCACAGAAAAATACATTTTGAGAAACGTTTGAGAAGTACCTCTGCTTCTCCTCATCATCTCCACTTTCATACTCTGATTCTTCCTCACTTGAAAATTCCATCTCCTCCTCTGGCAAAGGGGGGTACTCCGGAGGGTATGGAGGCATGGGGGGTGGTGGTGCTGGAACAGCTTCATACTAGAAGTGGCAGTGGCATGGTTTAAAAAAAAAAAAAAAAAAAAAATCAGCAAGAGCTGCTGTTTTTTTCATACACATTTTTGCTGAAGTCATATGATTGTTTTATCATACCACCATAGGGGGTCTGGCAGTAATGGGGCCAAATGGACAGGGAAGATTCATTTTGTTCATCAAGTGAAGAACCTGTACAACATAAAAATAATTTTAAAATAAACCCTTTAATACTGAATTGTATGAAAGGTGGGTCTTTATAATGCAGTATGTATATATAGACAAATCTTTATGTGCCAGTATTTAAATTTATTTTTTAAATATGATTTTATGAGTACAACATATTTTACACACTTCCCTTTGTATGGAACTATGATACATAATGCAGAACTAGAACAACAAAATATAAACCACTTTTTAAAACAAAGGGCTATTATTTACTCCAAAGGGATTTTACCATCATTTTAGACCAATTGTTTATTTCACTGTCTATTATATGTTTTATTTTGCAAAGACACAACTCTTCCGTAACAACACTAAGTACAATATATATGCCATACTTTCTAATTCCTAGCATGTAGAAAACCTCAACCAATGACAATGACTAACTAAAAGCAGCAGACTCAGTGTACTTGCAAACTTCTGTATATCAAATAAAAAGTGCTAAATTTTGTCTAAACACCATTACAGTATTTAATTATTTTGCTGTAAAACAAGACAACAGTAATTCTTTCCAAAAACTAATAAAGACAACTAATAAACTATTGTGTTTAATTTGAGATACTCACTTGAACATAAAACTTTGGTACACTCACAAGGGTATGTGCAATATTAGTTAGAATTCCAGTTGAAGGAGGTGGATATAGATACTTCAGAGAAGGACTCATCTGAAACTTTAAACTGCATTGGAGGGAAAAAAAAAAAAAAAAAAACACACACACACACACACACACACACACACACAGTCTCAGTTCCCACAAACATTCTCAAGGAGGAAGAAAGAATGTTCAACTCAATAACTAAGAAAAATGTATTTGTGTTAACCAAGCAGAATGTAGCACAAGCTTCAATAAACACAAGACTAAATGTCTGTCCCCTACTTAAAAGGTATGAAAATGCACTGGCATTTACATTTTCATCTATGATGCAACCTTTCAGCATTATTACTGAAATAAAATTCCCACATAACTCCAGATACTGAAGACTAGTAACGTAAAATTTTGTCAGACCTATACAGTTACATTTTGAGGGCAATCAGACCCTTCAAAATATAAAGGTAACACAGAATTGTGCCTTTCAGAATTATATTCTCTTAAAATCTCTTTCTTATAATCAACAGAAATACATTTTACCTTCTGGTTGTCACTTACCAACTTTACCTAATTGAGCCCAAGAGAGCAGCGTCTCACAATAGGCTTCTTGCCTCATCCCCCAACATCATATACATACACACATGTACAGGTATACTCACCCAAGATCAGGAGCAATGGAGGTTTCTATCAAGGGAATGTTCTGTTGCCGTCTCTCCTTTTTCGGTTTTCCATCTTTCTCTTCAGTTAAACTACAAAGAAAAACATTATTTCTGCGTATCACATGTAAGAGACATACTGAAAAGCTGTGCATACTTTCTGTACTTTTTTCTATTGTTGTATTGTTCCATTGTACTTTTTTCCATTTGTTTACCAAATGCCTACCTATCAGACACTGGGGGGTCCTTCAGCAAGGTGACATTTTCCTGGTCCTTTGCAAACTCTGCAACTAATGTGTGTCCCAATATATCCAGCTGGTGGAGTCTGCTGAGGGCCTGATCAAAAACAGCATTATCGCAGGGTTCCTGTAAGTTTCTGACTTAAAGTCAAGCAAGCAAATTGCAATGTATCAGAGAAAACGTATTTGATGGAATACCTTTGCTGCTGACTTCTCACTGGAAAAAGTTGCAAAGGCTGTGTGTTTCTGTGCCAAAGATGAGTTGTAAGATTAAAAGAGGAAACCCACAGACAGTCACACTGACAGAACTGGCAAGAATGACAACAGAAAGGCAACAGGGCCACGCACCAGAAAGCCCTTCTCTGGGGACACTCTCACTGACACTGCCCCAAAGTACTTAAGAAGATCTTCCTTCTCATCCCTGGTGAGTTCCGCAGGGAGGTGGCGTATGATCAGTGTCTTACTGTGCTTCGCCTCCACCAAATCCTTGTCTTCATCTGCATGCTGAGCCATGGTCCTGTAACAACACATGATGGAAAGCTAGCTGAGACAGCAGGAGGCACAGTGTTTAAGGCTGCTCCCTTACAACCTGAAGACATCCCACTCAAATGCTGCTGCAGTACTCCTGATAAATGGGGAATAAGTGTACAAAAAAACTGCCATCTCCCAAATAAATAACAACTATTATAATACTCTGCAGTATTAAGTACATCACTGTAAATATAATTTATATAGTAGCATCACCTTAGACAAATATTTCAACAAAATAGAGGGTTAATAACAACAATACTACTACTACTAATTATTATTACTATTATTATTATTATTATTATAAGACCCCACTGAAACACAGAATTATATTCAACAGGCTAGTAAGGTTCTTTTAAGTCGGCTAGTAAGGTATCGACATACCCAATGCTCAAAACATCACACGCTTTTATAGTCAACGGTACTTCTATCAAGTGTAGCTGTTATTTACAGATTTGCCCATTTTTACCGCCCTTACGCTCAGCCTCCTTAGTAAAACAGTCCCGTGAAAACGTACCTTCTATGACACCGAGAAGTTCATCCCAAATAGAAGCAATTATTCTGTTTATATATGCAATTGTTTGCGTCAAATAAGCATAAAAATAAAAAGAAGCATAAGCGAATCTAATTGGGAGTTTAAAAAAACCCCATTCAAACCAACATTTAAAAAGAATAATGTTTTCCAACACCTATACTGCTTCCGGGACACTTGAGCAAATACCGGAAGTAAAGCCCGGCTTCCGCAAAAAGTAACTACGTATTGGCTCATTCGAGATACCACGTGATCAATAATTGCTCCAAAAAGCCAATAAGAATCGACAATATTCTCCGTTATTGCCCTCAAGGCGGGGTTGTATCAGCGAGCGCGTGAAGTGCTCACGTGAGTTAGATCCGGCACTGACTTTTCGCATCTACTTGTTTCCAAATATACATCCTCAAAGACTATGAGAACCTAGATTTCAGCTGCCAAAGTTGTAGCTTGTCTAATTATTTCGGTTACAGTAAAATTGTTGATTTCACTTTTTATTTTCTGCCCAATCATTTATTCTGTGTTCTAACGCTACAGGACATTCATTTTTGTTACATACAAAACTTGCACTTTGTCTGTGCCCCTAATATACACATTCCAATGTAGTTGTCATCGAAATAGTTTTAGACAGGTCATATCTGTGTTACTATTATATTTTACCGTGAAAAACAGGAAACGATATTTTCAAAATAACGTTCTTGCGCTGTTTTTTAAGTTGCTGTAAATTATTTACCGCTAGAGGTCACCGTAAGCAGCAATATAAACCAAGGAATCACAGCGCATGTCAAAGCCTGATGACACCTAACACAGCTGTCAGTTTTTATGTCTAAAAATACTTGCAGGTTAGCAGAACTGGCCGAATCTCCAGTGGCCAACTGCGAATTATACAAGCACCTACTTTATTATGAGATTTTTTTTTTTTCAAAATTACTTGTAAAATTACCCCTGTCAAAAAAATACACAGCTTGGGGGGACGGGTGGCTGACTGCAGGGGTGTGTTTTTCTCACACAAAAAGCCATGACATGTTATATCTCCTACACAGGTGAAAAATGACAGAACTCCTTTCCTTCCTTCATCACACCGGTGGCTGTCTTTAAAAGGCTGCCAACTGTTTACGCAGACAGCACCTGTGGAGGCTTGGCAGCAGGAACCCACATACAGGTGCGCCAGTTTAGGGCCGGCAGACAAGCGTGTCCCGCATACTTCTTATCACTTTTGTTCCACAAAGCACATCTCCAAGACTTCACCAAATGAGAGTCGCGAGGCAGTTCTTCAGGGTCTCAGGACAATATTGCTGAGTTATAAGGGGATTATTTCACTGGAACAATATGAAATGTGAAAAAAATATTGAAACTGTACTTAAAGTAGAATAGCTGTGGATACCGTAGCATTGATATACACTTAATATAATAATGTAACAGTCTGTTCATGTTCCACATTCATGCATGAAGCAGAGCCTTTTGTTAAAGGTTCTTATCGTAATGCCATATTCATCCATATCTTCTTTATATATTAGGAAATCAATGTAAGTAGCTTAAGGTACAAATTTTCACTACAAATTGATTTCAACAAATGTAGCAGTTAAATACATCAGCATGGAATATTAATTAAATTGAATTTCAGAAAAGGTGTTTAGAAGGATCTATAAAGGCAAGCAGTGTGCAAACCGATAGAACTTGGGGAAAGGTGACCCTTGCTGTTAGGGCAGAGGACACCACCAGGAGTCCAGTGATAAGCCCTCATAACAGTAGCTCCACCTAAGGACACTGCACACATTGCACTTAAAATAATTACTCACCCAAATGAGAAAGAAAAGGGACTTCAAAAAAGTGTAAAATTATAATAATGGCTTAAAATCTAAGACACAAATGAAAGAGCTACAAGGTTAAGGCACTGTGATCCATAACCTAGAGTTTACAAGTTTGAGTCTCGGGACAGAAATACTTAAAGGCATTTTATTCTGTGGCTGAAACAACTTCTAAATCAGTACCAACCAAACGCGTCTTTTTCATACACAGTAACTACCATTTCCTTACCTTACAGGACACGTTGCTGGCTCTAATTCTTCATGCCATCTGCACAGAAACTGGTCTACACGGAGAGAGAGCAGGCATGCAGTTTTTACACCATACTGAATATAATGTACCAGTGTCAGCAGCAGAGAGCTGACTTGGCAAATGAATCTTCTCCCACCATCTGGAAGAAGTCAAACAAGTCAAGTCATATGCAGCAGAACAGCAGAGACACCTGCAATGGAGATGAGGGTGAAGCACCTGTTTGCAGAAAGGTGACAGGTGAAGGGCTTTATTGAGGGTGGGCTTATCACTATTACCAGGTCTCAAGTAGAAAAACATTTCATGCCAGGCCTTTTGCAGCACCAGCATAAGAAGAAAAACTACACACTGTACCAAAGAATTCAGGTGCCACTAAAATTTGTACCAAAGCCCAATGCAAAATGATATAGTGTCCAATACAGAAAGACTATTCTCTGGGACCTGGTCCTGAACATATAATACAGTAACGTCTGCAACTCAAAGGCTCCTCTAGGTGAAAGATCAGGTGCTGGAGATGAAAATAGTTGTGTCTCAATCTGTTTGTGAGAGTTGTGTTCAGCCAGAGAGGGGATAGTAAGTGACAGTGCTGGGGTGACTACCGCTTCTTGTAGTTTGCACAGCTGGCTGGGTAGAAGCCTTAGTGCTGGAATGCAGTTCGTCAGACTGAAAGAACAATGTTTTCACACACTTTTTGTGGTGGCATCTTCGTGCTGCTGCTTTGCATTCTAATACTGTAAACATGTGTTACAGCAGCCATTCTTGTATCTTCACTGACCTCATCCACGGTCAAGGTCAGAACAATATCATAATTATGACTAAGGTTCACAAATAACGCCAGGACCCAACCTTAACGCTGCGTTTGGTTGTCTACAGGACAGGAATGCGTTACATTACATCTTACATTCAAAATAGTAAGATATCTGGGGCCATTTTCCTTTATTTTTTATAAATATAGGCACTTTCTAGCAAGAAAAGAAAAAAACAAAAATGCAAATGGTGCAGTTAGTGACCTCATATGGTTTATTATGAGGGCAGCTGTTGTTTTGTATCAAATTTACTAATCTTTTAAATGCAATTTATTGTACACCTGCGCTTTGGACAAGTTTCAGACAACTGTCCAACTATGAAAATTTAAGCAAAACACCCTAACCAGATGACTGAATAACCTGTGATGTTGAACCTTGTATGCATTGCTAGTTGTGTGAGTTCAGGTATAATTCCAGATTTTTAAACAGCTGTAAACTTACATGGTCAAAGCATGTTCTTTTGCTTTATAGGTGGAACTAGAACACTCTCTTTTCTTCCATGAAAAATGCAGTACTGCACCACAACAATATTTATATCATGAAACACAATCTCTAAGTATCAGTAGTTAAGAGTACACATAGATTTCTATTCTCTTGTGTTTGTTTTTAAATGTATTAAGCTTTATGGGGCCAGTTGGACACCAGTGTGAAAGTCAGTAGGTCAGGCTGCTCATAGTGTTAGCTTTATAACTGCATTAGAGGATTGAGAGTTGTTCCCTTACGTTTCGTATTTCTCTGCTTAAACCTGCATAGATGGGCTGCCAACATTTGGACCCATTCCACTGGAAAACCAAGATACTTTATCACCTACAGTTTATTAGGTATTATGAGTGTAGGTGTGTAATTCATGGCAACCAAATAGCACAGAAATGAGCATGACTGCCATGAAGTCAGGCCATATGTCAGTGTAATTTAAACCAAGGCACTTTAAGATGCAAATGGCAGTGCGGTGTGTGCAATGACTCCAAAAATCTGCAGTTTACTGCACACTGTGCGCCAATAGATAGATGGCATCCCAGGCCCACTTTTCCTTCAACGGTTTATATGTGTGCTGAGTACTGTGTTCAGTCAAACCTTAAAACAAAATCATGGATGAGAGAGCAAAAAAGACGTTGCTGTGCATAATATTACATTTACACTACATTTACATATAAATTTATTTATTGAGCAAATGCTTGTTTCCAAAAAAACAAACAACTCAGAGGAAACAAAATTGCATTTCACAGTAGGCAAAGAGTTTTAGATAGAGACAGCGAAATTGTCAGAACACAGTCAAAAATCACTTTTTTTTTGCCAAGATACATTTCATGCGTAGTTGCTTATTAAATTGATTGGAAATACAAAGGTGATTGTGACAGAAGATGTAATATTGTTTGAAGACTGGATGAAAAATCAGTCTGAGACAGATGTATTGTTTTTTAAAACCCCTTGAGTGCTGGGAGGGTTTTAGTGCTTCTAGGGGGTCATATGGAACTCATTCCTCTAAACGGTCATCAATGTTTCAAAGGTGGACTCCTTGTCAGTGGGACCACCAAGCAACCAGGGTTGGAAGAGCACAACATTCTTGTTGGAGTGTAGAGAGTGATCAGGTCATATAAGTATCAGGGCACAGATCAATTGGCCATCTTGTAGCCTGTAAACCAGTCTTGATCATAACAGTTCATAACCAAGAAGGAGTGAAGAGGAACTGAGCTACATGAGAAAAGAGTAACAATGATAAGCTCAACAGGTTAGATTAGATATCATATTATTTTTAATTTAAAGTAGGTCTATAAAACCTAACATATGAGGAGTTCATACCCAGTTCACATGGAATTCTTTAAAAAGATGGAATGTTAATAAAACATTAAACTAGCTCATACTAGCAACTGTCTTACAATAGTGTTTTCATTTTATATAAGATTTTTTTTTGTGCAAAGAACCCATTTTAATTTAAAATAAAATTAGGTAGCTTCTACATGTTTTCGGTGCTTCACAACCAATACAAAGGATGGTACAGAAGACTATTTTCAACGAAAGATAGACAAACGTGACTCTGCATTCGAATTAGTATGTTTTGGGACTGCTTTTGCTATAGTGATCAGTGTACAGCAGATGTTGGGACAAGTTTGCCTTTTGCCTGCATGGAATAACAATTTTTACAGAAATCCTCCGGGAGAAGTCAGCAGTCTGAGAAGACCCCTGCTTTCAGATGCTGCCCTCACACTACTGCCATCTCAAATAAGGAGGGAATGCTAATGCTGGTTCAGGTACTGAAATAGGTTCATGCTGACCCAGCCTCCAGCGTGGTGAAGACTGAGATAATTGGGTTTGGTATTTGTTAGAGCTTAATGGAGCCTCTAAGTTCAAATGTTTGCTTTTGTCACCATCATTTACCCTTTCTAGAGCAGGTTTAATGGCGGTAATAGCTGATGTCTTTAGGCTCAAAGGTCCAATGTTTGATTCCCATCCCTTCAGTAAATCCCACTAAATTGCTTCATTAAAAATAATTCTTAACTTTGCTGGTGGGTACATTGTTATAATCTGCTTTGTAGAAAAGCATCAGCTAAATTAATACATTTTTTTAATGAAGATACAAGATATAAAAGTCAAACACTTCCTTTTGTTAACACAAGCAACAAAAGTAAAAATATACAAACTGAGTCTTTAACATTAGAGTGACATGCCACTTGTTCTTTCTGCACATGGCCCAGAGTGTTCAGCAACAAAGTTTTAAGAGAGAAGAGGAGAGCCTGGTGTTAAGAAATATGTAGCCATGCAAGAAAAAAGTCATGCAGTGACTGCCAGCTGTAAAGATATACAATACAAATAACAGTCTACTAGCAAACCCAACTGACCCCAGAGAGATTCAGTTTAGTGTTTTATCCAGTACTTCACCCTTCTTTACTCTCATTTAGGTGTGGAATGCTGCTCCTAACTCTAGAATCTAGACAGATTTCCACTCCTTCTTACCTCCTGTAAAGCAAGTTGTTCTTCAGTAACTTCAGTAACTTCAGTTAAAAACAATGTATTCATTCGTCTATACAATCACGTACACACTTATACTCCGCTTGTGATCATTGTTGTAAGCAAGTTTATTTAAATTTTTTTTTCGAATTAGAATTTAAGTATGTAGGTTCAAGGTTTTAAAGTAACCATAGGGGCTTTTAATCTATTAATTGTGTCAGGAAAAAAGTTAATTTTATATTTAAATCATTAAATATATTTATATATTCTCTTAATCAACCAGAATAATGTATTTCAAAAAAATCATTTGTGCCCTAACTGTTCAATGTCCACACTTGTGTCCTCTGTTTCAATGATACTGTAAATGTTTTCTTTCTGGATTGTAAAATGAGCTGAATGAGCTCCAAACTGGAGTCACTGGAGCACTAACTCTAGAATCACAGATGGAGATGCCGGAATTTCATAATTCACTTTACACACAGTCAACGGGAAAGAAGGTTTTTGTTGCCACATGCATGAAATGGCTTTATTTTGTGCTACTCTGGTCATGCTTGTGTAACACTGATATATAAGTAGGTTTTAATGCCTCTGGAGCAAAAAGCTTCTCTGCTGGCACCGAGAGCTCATTGGTCCCCACGCCTTTCCGTCACTACTCTATGGATAATTTTACACCTGAGTGCTTCCACAGGACATCTGTACAACTATATATTACCCACCACTGTCTACCATTTGACAAAACAGATGGTTTCTGAATAAACATCAATTAACCTTTTTTTTAAGTTCTCTCTTTAAGTAATGGACTTTTCAGTATTTCTTGTGGAGTCGCTTCTTATGTATTCTGTCAGCTCCTTATGTGTACTGTATTTTAATCTGTGTCCTGGTTTTCAACTTCGAGTAGAAGTAAAGGTGTTTTTTATTTAGCTATAAATAGCACAATTTGAGGTAGTGCAGTATCATATTTGGTAGGGTTATCACCTCGTAATGCCTGGGCTGTTTGGGTGTGGGTTTGAATCCCATTTTGTCTGTGTCCCAAGGACCCGTGTTTCAGGTTGGATAGTTTAAATTGCACAGTTTGTTTGCGTTTGCATGGGACTCTGTGACCACCCTGTGATGACCTGGTTCCCCTCCTAGCTTTACACCCAGCAACTGTGGGATAAGCTCTTAGTTCATGGCACAGTTCTGAACTGCCAGTAAAGGAGATGAAAACAGATGGGCAATGAAGTGATGGACTGGCGAACGTTTGGTAACATTCTTCAAAAAAACACAGTAAGAATGTAGATGTAAAAAAAAGAAAGTTTATATGCTTAGGTCTGTATTGGTTAATTCATGCATTAAAAGTTAATTGCCTGAAAACATTCCACAGGGATCTTGGGCCACTCTGACTTAATAGCATCGTACATTCCCTGCAGATTTTTTTGGCAGCACATGTCTGAAGGAGTTCAGTTGGTTTGAAATGTGGGAACTGTACAGGTTGCTGGAGTAAAGTCATGTTCATGGAAGTACCATGAGGTGAAGCGTGCTTTGTGACATGGACCACCTTCACCAGCCAGTTCCCTTGATTCCAGGGAGGATAGGTTCATGGATTTATGCTGTTTATTCCAAAATCTCTCCTCTGTTGCAGTAGAAACCAGAATTTGTTGGAGAAGTGTTCTTCCACTCCAGTCATTCACTTTTAGAACGTGCTTCTCCTTTGCAGCCACATCTTCTTATTGGATTGATTTCTGGGGTGGTCTTCTGCAGCTCAAACAGAAGTTCGTGTGACAAAATGTGCATTCAGACATGACCTTCTCCTCATGTGCATACTTGTGGTCTGCCCGTTAGCTTGCACAGATTTTTTAATTCTCCTCTGTGACCTCGCTCGCCAGCAAGGTGTTTCCTCCCACAGAACCTTCACTGACTGAATCTTTTTGTTTATCTTTCCATTCTCTGCAAATTCTTGACACTGTAGTGCACAGAGATCCCAGGAGGGTGAGATGCTGGAGCTGGTGTGTTTGGCACCAGTGATCAATCCTCATTCAAAGTCACTTAGATCATATGACTTGCTTTATTCTACTAGTCTATCAGCTGAACAGTAACTAGACTTCTTGACCCTATCTTTGCGCAAGTCAACAAATTTATGTATTTATATATCTCCTGTACTTGTTTATAAGTACAGTATATTTATATAACTAAGCAAACATTATAGAATATAAATTACACTGTATACATATTAAACACACATGGTCTTGCTCACCTGCTGCATTAAGAGAAATGAGAATAAGTAGATTTAAACAAGTAAACAATAAGTAGATTTAAATCAACTTGTGTAATTTTTGTGGCTGTTAATTGGTTTTAAAAGAGACAATGGCTGGAACAGCTGTTCTACGCTGCAGTGCTCCCTCAGAAAGAAGGAGGAAGCTCAAGTGAAGGAGTAATAGAGGTGAGGATTGATATCCTCTGTATGCAGGGCCATGCCTCAGAGCAAACACATCTGGGACTGGTTCTTGTTTATTGGCAGCATAAGGAAAGATCAATGGGGATTGTCTTCTTCCTTTGGCAGCTTGGGCCGGTGTGTGTGTGTGTGTGTGTGTGTGTGTGTGTGTGTGCGCATGAGCGTATAAATCAACAGGAAATAATTCTTTCCCCCCCTTACTCTTGCGTGGCTGAATGCAAAAACAAACGCTTGTCAGACAATTAGACTTCAAAAAGGAAAAGAAGAATGAAGATGGTATTGATGTAAATTACATGTCAAAACTATGTAAGTCTCTGGAAAAAAAGAAAATCTCTCAACCACAGTAAAATTCTTTCTTAGACACATTGCTAGTTTCCTTTAACATATTTAAGGCATTACTTACATTCCAAGGTTGGTCATTACATGCAATTTAAACAATATTTTTAATGGCAGGTACAGGGGAGCCTCTACACAGGATACACTCCCACTAAACTGATTCCACCTTGCAGTTCTCAGCCCATAGCTGCCACCTTGTTGGGATTGTAGGGCATGTACACTGTCGGGACCCCCGAGGGCTATACTGACTGGAGATAATACTCCTCCAGGTTCAACCTTCTCAGGAAGGCCAACAGTTCTCAGTCAGACAAACCCCATACAGGGCAGCAGCAGAATGGGGAGTCTTCAGCAGTGCCGGCATTGCCATTCCCGTGGCAAAATGGCAATGAAAACAACACTAACGTTAACTGCGTGGAAAAAAGGCCATCTACTACCATATCTTGCTATGAAAACTCTGTGGATAGCAACAATAAAAAAAATTGCAATATAGTTCTGGATGATGAGCCCTTCAGGCTGGAAGGCACTTAAAAAGCTACTGGGTAAGAGCTGAAGGCTCTTCAGAGTAAAGCCAGCGTGTATAACGGTCTACTTGCTGGTGTTGCTCTGCATAAAATGAGGGTCAGAATGTGCAAGGAAGCCCTAAATATTGGGACATGGAATATATTAAGAATGAACCAAGGAAAGTTGGTCGTGGTTAAGGACAAAATGGAATGTATTGGGTGGCAGTAAACTAAAATGGACTACCATCAGACACTGAATGTGAGGAAGCCACGGTATACCATTCTGGACATGAGAAAGAAAGGAATAGCTTTGCTTTTGTCATCAGCAAGAAGCTCACAATGACTACAATAAAATACAGGGCAGTCAGTGACCATTTGATTCCTATTTATTTGTGAGAAACACCCATTAACATGACTAGAGGTCAACAACAGATGCAGTGTTTCACTGAATCCTGCAAGATCAACACAAGCAGCAACTGCACACATGGACCTCATGTAAAGGACTGGGCAGAAAGTAAAGCCCTTATCTATTACTACTATCTCTGGTTGGGTGGCCAGTACATGTTTATCTGACTGGATGTGGAAGTCCCACAGGATCTTGACTATGTTGTTCTTCATCATTCTCTGTGGTACCTCCCATTTAGACTTGGGAGCTTCCAAGCCATGTTCCTTACAGAGGTTCCTGTATATGATCCATGTTACTTGCTTGTGCCTCTCAAAGGGAAATGGGTTTGAAGGAGATTGATTGTGAAAGCCTACATGAGTGTTGAAAGGGATTCACCAGTTCTGAGGAGCGGAGGAAGTTCATTTCACCAAACTAGGGCCAAGACTGAGAAATGACGAGCTTTACATTTTACTGGGTGTTTATTTTCAGATCATAATGAGTCTTTATGTAGCAGTATAGTGAAAAGCATTTCATGCAAAACAGTTTTTAATACAAGTGCATTTAACAGTATTTGTAAGTAGATTATTGCAGACCAAAGAGCTCTGTTTAAGGCAGGAGGGTGTAGAAACAAGCCAAAACATGCTTTTTTTCTACTAATCATGAACTTGCAAGAGGAGATCATTTAAAAGTTCACCAAAAGACACCCCCCCCCACGTGTACATATGGTAAATTTTCAACTCAGTGGAGATAGAGCCCCAGGCCAGTGAAAAATTGCTAGTATGTCCCAGGTGGTACCTGAAGAGAAAGTGCCGAGAGACAGAGCAGGTCTGAGCAGCTCCAAGGTAGGTGGGGAATGTGAGGGGCACCTCAACGGCAGTCACCACCTGTGCTGCTTCTTGGGGCTCGTGAGGAGTAAACCTCTGTGGTGAATGCAGCCTTTACTGCCCTACATAAAAAGCTAATGTTGGTCTTCTTTCCTACTCAGCCATTTAAACCAGGGGATAAAAACTGTTCAGGGCCATTTCTCCGTGGAAGGACTGGTAATGACAAGCAAAGCAACGTGCAATTGTGGAAACCGTGTTTAAACAAGACGGCAATTTTACACCACAGTGGTGGTAACCCAGTTATCACTGTGGAAGATTTCCTTTTATTTTGGCAACTTTCTTTATAAATATACAATTTTAGTAATTTAGGTTTTTTTCTATTTTCTGAAAATGGAATTATTTCATTGATAAGCCTTAAGAAAAGACTAACTGGCTTCATAAGAGCTTTGCCTGGCTGCTATGAAATTGTGTCTACTGATAAAATAAAGTCTATTAACTGGATTCAAAAAGGCTGTGTGTAGCAGTGTTGTGAGGTTCAATATACAGCACTTTCCACCCTGGTTAGCAGAGTAGGTGTATACAGCTCTTTGGAAGAAACTGAAATATTCCTTTGCAATGCAGAAATGATCATTTGGAAGTACTGGTAAAGAAGGAGGTTGTAGGAGAAAACAGTGGGGTTTTTTTTCATTCCAGGGAAGTGCCCTCATGTCATTCGGAGAGGCTGAATTGACATTAGGGCCAAAGAGATTGCTGCTGTACAAATGGCATTGAAATAGTTTAACTGTAGGGGACTAAATATTGTTCAAAAACTTTCCTTTTTTTAGCAAAGTAACATTTGAGTGTACAGAAGCATATAACCCATCCGCTGCTTTCTACTGAAGTAAAAGTAATGTAAGGTAATGCTTTGAAATAACGTCTTTCCAATGTGCAGTTAGGGAGTTCCACAGACCTAAAATATCATATATTGATTTAATTTTTTCATTTTCCACCTTTTTGTCCACATTGGTTGATAAGGTTATTAAATCAGAGAAGTTATAACCCCCTCGAGCTGTAAAGTGGATGGTAAAACCTTGAGGAACACAGTATTTTACTTGTTTCTTACTTTACTGTATTGTTTTTCTGTCTTCTGTTTTAACAGTTAAATCGTTTGACCCCAGAGGCTATTTGTTATGTCTCTTTTATACACAGGCAGATTAAGGAAAAAGCCAGGAATCTTAAGTGAAAAAATTCAAAACAGGTTGGGTAGATGCAGTAATACCCTGTTTGTTACTCAGCATGCATACTTAGAAACCAAGACAGCGGTAAATGGAGCCATTTTAACATTTCATCATATTAATAACAGAGGAAGTAAGAGCGGGTGCGTGCAGTGCCGGTCGCCCACGTGCTAAACATCAGCGTTAATCGGTATACGACTGTATTCCTAACTCCAATAGCTGGAAAGCTCTAGTCAAAAGTAGATTTAAGTAGTGAGAAATTGGAGTGAACAGCACTATTCTAAATCATTGTGTGTTAAATTTCTGGACTTTAGCAAGTTTACTGCACATTGAAAGAAAGTGGTAGCTCAGTTACAAATGTTTTTTTTTTCCTTTTTTTAAAAAAAGATTGTGCTTTACTTCACTGGCATCCAGAATATTCTGGAAGCAATTTAAAAACTGCATGTCTCTTTCCTTGGAAAGAAAAATGGGTACATCCAAACACCATTTTGTGCTCTTGAATCTTAGTTACCACCAGGGATTAAGGTTTCAAGACCCTTTCTTTTAACAGTGTGAACTCAAGCCGTAATCTGCCCCCCCCCCTCCCCAACGTGTTTCCCCTAAAATATTTAACGTATAACTCCACTGAGCCCTTTTGCTAATATTTTTCTGCATATGCTCCAAACAAGTTGATTCATCAGAATGAGTAGAGTCTTCAGACATATAAATAATATACTGATTTGCTAGTCTGTCACAAATCTGATGTTCTCTCCTGGCACATTAGGCACATAAGAAATAGGAGAAATAGTGTGAGCTGCACATGGAATATGAATATTTATCAAAACTATCTGATTCTTACTGTGTCTTTGAAGTTTCCAGCATGTTCAATTCAGACGTAGTTCAGAGGCAGCAGGTGCTGGCTTATGCTTGAAGGACATGGGTTCAAATCATGTTTCTACTATAGCACCATTGAACAAGGTATTTACTCCAGTAAAAAGTCCCCTGCTCTATGAAAAGGTAAACCCCTTTTGGGGGGAAATGTATCACCTAATTGAATAAGTAATGGTTTAGAATGAATGTCAATTAATCTTAGTGATGTAATATGTTTGCCTTCAGGGACAAAGGCTACCTTTGCTGAAGAAGGCCATGGAGGGTCATGCAGAATCCTGTGCACTTTTGGAGATTTCCACTAGTGTCTTTACTTAAGGAATGACAATGTCTCATGTTGCAGCATTCCTTTTGTCTTGGAAAGTGTTTGGCACCCACTGCATTCTGCACTGCACTGTATATTTTCTTAAGGAAATATTAAGAAATTCCTGTTTTGTGTGTGTGCCTGACTAAAAATCATAGTGGAAATAGATTGGCTGACTGTGATAGTACAGCTCCACTCAATATGCAAACAGTGAATGATCTCTAAATTTACTGTTTGTGAACAGTGAACAGTGAAAGCTGAAATACATTTCCTGGACTTTATTTTGCCCATGTGTTTTCCCCATCTATATGAAGGAAATCCTAAATATGCACAATATACACTAACAAATTACATTATATGTATGTTTTACTGCAATTTTTTTAAACAAAAATTTAAATTTGTGTCTGTAAAATTTGTTCAGTATAAATCTTAAATCCTCCATAATCCTAGTTTTCTTATATTTTTAGTGGTACTCAATATGTATAGTACAAATAACTTGAATATGGGCACACTTTGTCAAGTTAATCTTAAACAGAATCTTAAGTTATTAATGTGTGTTTATTAAAGGCTGCTATAAGTACCCTGGCCTATTACAGCATCTATGGAGTACCAGAGAGGGAAAAATATTTATTTATAGACTGTGTTAAAATTATACTTTTAAAGATGACATCATAAAAATTCCTGTTCTTATTTCCTTAAAAAAAAATATTCATGCACACAGATTACCTAGGTTGGATCTAGGATCAGGAGAAGAAATTTGCAGGGGAGGAAAAAAACTGTTATTAATAAATATTTGGTATCAGATAGATTTAGGGCATTTGTTTCATGTAGTCTTTATTGCCCTGTCGTGACCAACTACTTTTGGAACTTTGGTGCCCTGACCTGACCTCACACCCAGCACAGTGCAGCCAGGAAGCCCGCTGTTTACAAAATCAAGCCTCTCATTGGTTACTAGTCCCTCTTGGGACCACAGAGGGTCATCTGGGACCAATTTAGAATGACCTCAAAGTTTTTGCCATGTTTTTTTATAGTTCCATCTTTAAGTTTTGGTGGACACCTGGACTAAATTAAGTCGGCTTTGAGAATGTCTCGCTCTGTACACCCCAGGATCTACACTGTGGCAACTTGAAAAGTGTGAATTTACTTGGAGTTGCTGCATTTGCTTTTCACCTGCATTTGCATACTTTTTTTTAATGACACCTGTGGCCCAATGGCTCATTATGCCTAAAATTAGCTTCTTTTTAGTTAGACAGGTCCCAGCTTCCCAGGTGTGGAGGCTGTCAGGTTCATTCCTGCTGTTTTCCATTCCCTTAAGGCTGGTGGGTGCCGCAGGAATCAAATTGTTCCATCTGCTTGAGGCAGTAGCTTAAGCATCCAAGCTGACTTGTCAAGTTATCAGCACCCCATATCACAATGTAAAGGTATGTAAAAACATGGGTTTTAAGGGCTCCTGTGTTCTCCCTTCCAATGTGACACAAGGCTATACTCTTAGAACCTGTTTCAACTGGTATTAAGTCTCCAGTGATCTTCATTTCTAACATAATCTTAGTTTTTATTTCATTTTATTTTATTATCTCTGTCTGAAGATGATGTCTTCTGGAATGAGGTGAATTTTACTTTGCTGTCCTTCAAAAGGTTAAAACACACCACAGAGACAGAAGCACAGCTAGCACTTCAGATAGGACCCCCGCATAGCAATGGCTGCACTTCTGCTGTACTACTCTTGTCCATCAAAACCTTTAGTTTGTCTAATGATTGCAGCTGGTTTCAAGAAGGAGGACAATGCAGTGAATAAGGAGATTTTTGAATGAAGGTTGCTGATTTTACAGTCGGAAGAGTTCTCAAACTAGTTTGCTTCAACTTATTCTAGTAAAATACAGTCATGGTGGATACAGTCACTTTGTAATATAAACATCTGCAAAGAAATCTAGTTGTAAGATTATTATTAATCTCAACTGTTTGTAACAAACAGCTGCAGGGACAACTACTTCTCGCAGCTAATTTCAGTTTTATATGGGTGTTTTTATATGGGCATCACATTTGTGCGATGCTTAGCTTTCTTTGTACTAATTTCATAATATTTTTCTAGTGTCTAAATATATTTACTTACATATTTTGTTAATGTTTTGTTGCTGTATGGACATTTTATATTGTTGCAACGTAGAGGTATTTCCCTCTGGGGATTAATGAAATTTCCCATTCATTCATTCATCCATCCATCCATCCATCCATCCATTCATTGATTCATTCATTCATTCATTTAAAAACACACCAAAAAACAGAATGAATTGGAATAAATGTTTCCAAACAACACAATTCATCTGAGAAGTTCTGTTACTCAGTCAGTCATGTTTAAAACCTTAAATGCATAAAACATCTGACTTTTGCTGTAAACAAACTGAAACATATTACATATAACCGAAACATATAAAAAGGTCACAGAATTTATTATTGTGGACTAAATTCACATTTCTGTGGATATTTATCTTGAGGGCACTGAATAGAGAAAGGGTTCTTTATACTCTGTCAGTAGCACGTGTGTGTTTAGAACCTGAGTGAGTACGCTGTGGTTGCATAGCGTATGGCTGTGAAAAGTGTTCCTTCCATGACACCACACAAGTCAAAGCATAGAATGAGCTCAGACCATTACTTTTTCACCTTAAATTCATTATCAAAAGCATGTTCGTTCTTGCAATTATGCAAAATATCCTTTTACCACATTTATAGTCTAAAACTTTATATTTTAGTGGTTGTAAGTTAGATGTCATTGTACGACAAACACAGACACTACGGCAAATGAAAATCTTCATTTGAGTTTATTTTTCAAATGGAGAAACTAAAAGTAACTGTGCCATATTAATACATTTTTATTTATTATTATTTGACTGATATTAATTATTTCAGATACTGTTTTCTTACAGCATTTAAAATGTTTACTGTACACGTACAAACATCATAAGTTTATGACAATTTTCATTTATTGACACATTTTGATTTTTTTCAAGTCAGTTTGCCCCAGTTCACTATATTCTATACGATTTAGTTTATTTGTTTCTGAGGTGAAATTGCCATAAATCCTCAATTTTGCTGGGGGCCAGTCTTCTTTTTCCAGGAAGAGACAAATTTAGCTCCTCCGTTTGATTCCTATCCATGATCCTTGAGAAGAAAATAATGACTATTTTAATGCTATGATCAGTTGAGGAACATAAAGGTGTTTATCTGATTTCTGCAGTTGCAATTCAATGCCAGTTTTTTTGTCACAAATGCTTGATGCAGTACACATTAAACTGAATAACAGTAAAATACCACAGTCTGTACTCTTCTAGTATCTGTACAACCATTATAGCATCTTTACAATGTTAAAGCAATTGAGGTCAGATATGGTGTTTCATAACTAAAAGATGAAATGATCAGTTGCATAGACAAACCAATCTACATCATTATTTAGGGATAAGCAATTTGAAAGTTTAAAAGTTAATGATAAGCTAAAACTTCTCCCAGTCATGACTGGTAGTCATAAAATGACAAGAATGAAGCACTTTAATTTGCTACAACCCTCTTCAAACATTATAAAGGAAATAGTCAGCATTCCCATTATATTTACAGTAAGCAATCTAGTGTTGAAAAAGTAAATTCTCTGGATGACTTTTCCTGGTCATAATGAATATAAAAATAAATTACTTCAGTTTGTGTTATTGTTGCATTCAACTCAATTAAACCCTTTAAAGCTATATGTTTTGTGTAATAATTTATAGCATATACAACACATCTTTAGTGTGGTGTACAATTTGTAGATTTATCACTACTTCTTGACAATTACAATGATCAAAAATAATGAACTGGAAAACTGCTCTTCTTTTGTAAGATCAGCTATGACAGCTAAATTATTTCTGAAAAGATTTATCTTGAAAATGCAACCATTGCATAAAATCTCACACGAGTTGGTCTGATACTGTCAAGTGTATTTTCTACAAAGAAATTATGCATTAATATAACTTACTCCTTTATGGGTGTAAAAACATTTCTGTACTTAAGGGGCAAACACAGGATAATTATGGAACCTGGATTTTGTGTGCAGCATAAGAAGGATGTGCTTCAGATTAAACTGATCTCAGCTGACTTTGTCTTCTACTAAATGATGCATGATTTTCGCATTTAACAACGGAAACAGACTACACAATTCACACAGGGCTTACAGATTAAAACATGTCATCCAAATATTGTTTTTTCTTGCAGTTACGAAGGGCTAATGGACAATACATTGGAACCCCAACTCTGACCCTGCAAGGTGACTGCTTTGGGGTGTTTTTTGCTGGCAACCTGAACTACTTCACTACATCTGCTTTTCCTTTTTCCATTAAGTCTCTTTAACATATGGCAGTGATAATGGTAGAAATACCAGCTGCCAGCTGTGTTGACTGCTTGCCAGGTGTCTTCCTCTATTTTCACCCATGAGTGGATGCACCCCAAGTCCCAAAGCAGGATCCATGCAGAAGAACTGTCTTAACAATCATTTTCAGCTCCTCATTAGGGAATTCCTCTTCTTCTACCTGCTCATTAGTGTGAGCAAAAAGGCGAATGAGTTCAAACCGCAACATTAACTTTCCAAACTTAGTATACCACGGGTTATTTTAATGGTTTTCATGTAACATTATTTATGTTAACTTGTACACTTCTAATTTTTGTTGTGTTATGCAAGTTTGACTTGTTTTTTTGGCTGTATCACGTGTGGCTTTCATATAGGCTAATTTATCTTCTATGCAGTAACACAAGATAGTACTTGATACGCGGCATGGCCAAAAGTGTGTGGACACACCAACGCCTCACCGACATGTGTTTGTTGAACAATTCATTTCAAAGCCATGACAATTAATAAGGAGTTGGTGTGTCCAACCCCCCCCCCCCCCCCCNAAGCCATGAAAATTAAAAAGGGGTTGGGGTGGCCACCCCCCCCCCCCCCCCGCTTTTTGCTGCTATAACAGCCTCCAGACTTCTGGGAAAGCTTTCCCTCTGATTTTGGAACATGGCTGTGGGGATTTGCTGCCATTCAAATACTAGAGCATCAGTGAGGTCAGGCACTGATGTTGGGCGATGGGGTCTGGCTCACAGTCGGCATTCCAGTTCATCCCAAAGGTGTTTGATGGGGGTTCAGGTCTGTGCTGTGCAGGCCAGTCGAGTACTTCCACACCCAGATTTGTCCATCAGACTGCCAGATGGTGAAGCATGATTTGTCACTCCAGGGACTGCATTTCCACTGCTCCAGAGAGCAATGGCAGTGTGCTTTACACCACTCCAGCCAGCGCTTAGCATTGCACACAGAGATCTTGGGATTTTATGGGACTGCTCAGCCATAGAAATCCAGTTCATGAAGCTCACAACAAACAGTTCTCATGTTGATGTTGCATCCAGAGACAGTTTGGAACTCAGGAGTGAGACTTGCAACCAAGGACCGACGATTTTTACGTACAACGTGATTCAGCACTCAGCAGCCCCATTCTGTGAGCTTGTGTGGCTTATCGCTTTATAGTTGAGCTCTTGTGGCTCCTACATGTTTCCACTTCACAATAAGAGAACTAATGGTTGACTGGTACAGGTCTAGCAGGGCATAAATCTGACAAACTGATTTGTTGGAGAGGTAGCATCCTATGACAATGCCACGTTGAAAGTCAGCAGGCTCTTGAGTATGACTCATTGTACTGCAAATGTTTGTCTAAGGAGATTACATGGCTGTTTGCTTAATTTTATGCATCTCTTAGTATTGGGGGTGCCTGAAATAGCCAAATTAATTAGAAGAGGTATCCACATACTTCTGGCCATGTAGTGTACCTTTTCAGAAGATGATCAGTTGTATCAATGATATATTGATAAATATATGTATAAATGTATAAATATCACATTATTATTTATTCCTTCTATTTCTTATCCTTCAGCATCAAGGAAAACTATTGAAAAGAAAACAGTATTTAGTGTGACCCCCTTATTCTTTATGAGAACATGACATTAAACACAAAACAGATTAATGCAACCCTGAATAAATCACAGCAGGGAAACACGGAATTTGTGTACGCCTAGAAAGATACGTGTAATTTAACATTTTAAGGATATCACGCAAAAAAAAACTTTACTAATACAGTAAGTATAAAACAGAAACCTTTGACTTTCATTCAGAAGAAATCTGGTGTCTATTTTTGGTTCTGTTCAGCCTCTTACTGAGCAAAGTTCTCAAGGTTAACTGAGGTCTTCAACATCTGAACACCTGTATGTATTAAAGGACTTCCAATTTGCACGTAATCAACAAAAAATAGCCCTGTGATACAAATAACACACTGAAGTATCAATTATCCACCACACCACAACCCTTAACAAACACACAGATCACTCTGTTCTATTTCATACGGCCCGTAGGCCCCTTAGAAACAGTGGATGGACCCCTGTAAACACAGCATTTCTCAAAAGGTATGAAAAAGGACAAGCTATGGTGATTCTTTTTAGGAATTTTAAAACAAAATGAAGTTAAATTTGGCATCTTTGGTAAAATATGATCACTTAAACACTACAGGAAAAGAAGGTTAATGCTAGGGACAGGCACTAGTCTGTCTGTCCAGGACCGCCTTTAAGTTGTCTAGCTTTGTGTGTGTGTGTGTGTGTGTGTGTGTGTGTGTGTGTATTCCTTTTAACTATTGATTTCTCTTTATTCTGTGCTGTTATATGAAGATAAAACAATGCTTTGCAATGATTTAATTACTGTTTAGCCAACACATGCTTCCTTGCCAGGTGTCACACAAACACGACTGGCTAAACCATGAATCTGTTTAATTGCCACTGGAAAACAGATATAAATGGTTATTACAGAGAGGTAGAAAAATACATTACATTTATTTTATTTTTGTTCAGTCAATAGAAACTTTTATCCAATGCAAAATGCAAAATTAAAACTTTGACCAGGTATGTACCCTGCAGTCGTTCACAATTCTATACAGAAGAGCAATGTCACACACAAACACACACGCTGTGCCCAATTTAGAATCACCAATTCACCTGAAACATGTGTCTCGGAACTTTTTGTATATTTTGCTGCAGTTTGAGCAGACATGAAAGACAGTGAATGAACATTTGTGTGTCCAGCATGTTGTAGAAAGCAGTTCATTAATATGGGCAACTTGAGGGGAATTGTTCAGCTGCAGCTGTAACATGGAGGAAAGTATTTCCCGCCTGCCATGTGATTTAGTCTGCTTCCACATGGAGACACACACTAGGGGGTGTCAGGTGATGAACCCCATGGTGGGATGGCGGTGGAGGTTGGGTGCCAACTCTGGATTTTCCTTCTCCATCAATATATTTACAGAGTTTGTGAGTATGTGTCTGTATATGGGGATGAAAAATATGCTAACAGCACCTTTACCAACTATTTTGATTATGTATTTGGCATATTTATCCTGAGTTTGATAAATATTAAAAGAAAAAGTATTGTTACACACAAAATTAGAGAACCCTAAAGATGAACCGAAAATGTACATCTTACTGGCATTTCTCAGGAATTCACCCTGGTTTGATTTCATTTGCGGTAGCTGTAGTATTAAAACAACAACAATAATGACTGTATTACTGCAAATAATTTAATTTTGTTAAATTAACTAACTTTAGATGCATGATGGGTGTTTAGCTATGATATAATTTGGTTTAATTAATTTCTAAATTTATTTATTATAGTTGAGTCAGGCTCTATCTATGCGGCATTTGCATGTTCTCCCCATGTCTGTGTTCCTTACTCTATAACACCCATTGTGTGAGTGTGTGTGTGTGTGTGTGTGTGTGTGTGTGTGTGTGTGTGTTACATTGCTCTACTGTATGGACTGTATGGATGAATGAATTTCAGGGATTTTATTGTGGTGCATCTCAAATTGTAAGTAACCTTGGATAAAAGTGCCATCTAAATACTAGTTAGTATTTGTTATGGATAACTTTGGAGAAGTGCATCCATTAATTAAATAAATGTAAAAAGTAACTGGAGAAGGTGGACAACTCACTGCATTGGACCTCACACCCTGCTGTAACTGCTCTCAGTCTGAGGGCACCTGGAGAGACAGCTCGTTTTTCACGGAAAGGGGACTCAAAAGGCGTTAGCAGGAGCGATGGGTGGGTCCTGGGGTTAAATTCCAGGGGCGGGTGGTTTGGTTTGCGAGCCGGGCTCTTCTTCTCTGCGTCAGTCTGCGCTGATCGCGGCTCCGGATCGGAGGCCACGGTAACAGCGACACTGTGGGGCAACAACACGGACCTCTCACCGATGGTTCAGTAGAGGCGGAGAGGTTCGGAAGGGACTGAACTTTTCTCTGAGATCAAGTGTCCCAGACTGAGCGAGTCATGGAAGCGCGCTGGTCCACGCGCTGGAGAAGGACAAGGTGCCTTTTGGACGCTTCCTTCACATCACTCTTCGCTTTGACCTTCCTTCTGCAGACCGCCAGAGGTAAAACGCCAACTAATCGACTCAAGGAAGTTATGAATAAAACATGTAGGATGCTATCAGTAATGCTAATAATATTTGCGGTTTTTTCTATTGGTTCCACGCACAAGTTCAGGTGGACGTCCTTTTCAAGGCGGTGCAAAATCTGGTACAAGGACTGTGTTTGAAAAGTTAATTCAAAGTTTATGCTAAATGATGTTTTGCAGTTAAAATGCTCCCACATGATGCCCTTTTGTGGGCTCCGTTTCGTGACGGTCCACTAGGCGTGAGCGCGCACGGGGAGCGCGGCGGATCGCGGCTCCGACCTCGCGCTTTGGTGCCGAATTCCGCAGCCGCGGGACAAGTCTGCGCGTGACGTCACGTCTGCGCAGCGCTGCCCGCTGTGCGCAGGAGTGCGAGTGCGCGTGCTGTCGGACCTGCTGTCGATGCGCATAGAGCATTGAACTAGTCTCTTTTCGTGGTTTTAAAATGAGATTGTTTGCGTGTTTTTTCTGTATAAATATTAGCTTTATTTAAACTTTTCAAGCCCACGTTTCACACAGAAATACAGCTTTGGCAACTGGTAGGAGCAGTTGGACGGCCATTAGCCGTTAATGAATAAAGGAGTCTGTGGCGAGCTGCCTGTTCCAAAGACATTTCCCGGGCATTAAATGACATCTTGGTTACGTCTTGGACCAGAAATCTAGATATTTATGTAGAATGTCTGAATTTTGACATGAATACGAGCTTCGGTAACCCAGAAAGATCAGTCTTATGAAATTCCTGTAGGACTTACAAGTTAAATTCAGAATGTATTATATACTGTATTGGCCCGAGGACAGACGCAGCGCGTGCACAGGATTACGGTGAGGTAAAATGCAACATATTTATGCACATTTATTGATTTATATTATTAATTTACAGTCACACACAAGATAATGCTTCAGCAACTAAAAAAAAATAACAAGGCAATTAACAATGCCCTTCATGTTTTTAAAACATCTGTTTTCTCCTGTATTTAAAAACGTGTGAGAACGAGCACCCAGTCGCCACTTTACTAGCAGAAACGGGTGTAAATTGGTTAGTTTTACCTTTCAACCGAGATTGAGGCACATACTCTTGATTCATTTATTCCTTAAACAAACATGAATGTTTGTTTGTTTGTTTATTTATTTATTATCATCTTTATTGTTGTTATTGCTGTTGTTGTTGTTATCCAGAGTGGTGCCCTTTGTAGCTGCTAAGCTGTTATGTGAAAATGCTTTTCTTTACTCTTACCTATTATTTCTAGTCCTTTAAAGGCCCAGAGGCCTAACTATAAGGAGTAGTCTGTCACTAACTGAGAACTCTTCATACATATTTTCATTTTGTTAGGGCAAAAAAGCATGTATACTAATATAATTTATATAGACTGACTTTTAAGGGCAAATATAGTGTAAGCAGCAGTAACTACTTCTTCATGCACAATGATTTTTTGTTCTTTTGTCATAGATAATGTAGATCTTGGTTCTTTTCAGTTTTAAATAATGCTTCTGCCAAGTGAATAAAATGTCATTTGGGGAACATGCTGTATGCAGAAACATTGAAGGCTGCCCTTCTGAGTTGCATTTGTGGAGATGCCTTTCTAACCCTGAGGGCACAGAAAACTTTGGATATGCATTCTTTTGGAGAACTGAATTTAAAATGTATAACAGCACCTAGTGCTCAGTGAAACAGTTGCACACATTCTGTATGCACATCTTTTGGACTAAAATCCCTATGTTTGTTGTCTAAATGTTCCTTTTTGCTGCACAGTTGAATAAACAACAGATTATTGTTTTCCTTTTATGTGGTATGTAAATTATTCATGAACATTTAGATGGATGGCCTGTGCAAGGTGATTAAAACAAATTAGTACTTCCATAGATGTATTATTCGGTAACTAAGTATTATATGAGCATGTAGTTTTTGTAGAGTTACCCCCAATTTTTTTCCAGTTTTCGGTGCTTTAAAGTTGCATGTATTTCTGCCTCAATAACTTAGTTACCAAATAATACATTTGTGAAAGTAGTCAGTTCTTTTGTGATATTGCTTACATTGCCCTGTGTTAACTGTGCTAATCACTGCAGGTAGTGTCGCTGTTTTTTAGCAGTGAAAAAGAAAGAGACTGTAGCTGAATGCTTGTTTTAGAGTCTCAGGGAGCAGGAGGTGAAAAGGTCCTTACTGTTTTCGTCTGTGCCCTGTCTATATAGAATCCAGCAAAAAGAAACCGTCAATAACCTATAGATATTGCCATTTGTTACAGTAGAGATAGGTCATGTTTTCCTGCTCACTTACATGTTGGTGCATGTGCTACTAAATCCTGGAACATGCTGCTTGCTTTAATTTAGCATTTGTTACTTCTTTTTAATGTGACAGGTATTAAATCAGTTGTTGGCTAGTTTTCAATCAAATGCTCAATGCATATGGATCAGACATATGTTTTTGCTCCTGCCAATTTGCATGTTGTATGAGGAAGACATGCTGAGGATTTTGTCTGGGTTCCTCCTGCTTTCCCGAAAGTGAACATCCCACTGTTTCCCATGTCATCTAGTACTAGAAAGCAGTGTGTCAGTTTGCAGAGAAGGTACAGTGAGGTAACACTCAGGTCTCCTCAGATCCGGTGTCATGGACTATCCACATGCTTCTCTAGGGTGTTTCCTGATGTGGCGCACTAGTGGTTTTTGGAACTCCAGGGAAAGGGCAGTTCCCCAGCTGGGACACTCCATCTGGATCATATATGGCCTAGAGATACACATTCTCAGGCTCCTAGAGCTCTGCAGATCACCTCTGCAAATTAGTGCCTCCATAATGCTCTATTTACAATCCATAAAACAGTAAGTAGCCACAGACAGATATTGTCACATTTTTTGTTTCTACAGTCGGCACTTTTCAGTTTTACGTTATTTTATTGAGGTTCTTTTCCACTGTGTGAATTATCCAGGATGCATTGTTGTTTTCTGAGGGGAGCAGTGGTCCCTATGACCCCACTGGCTTTTCAGGACAAAGGGCTTTCTTGGTGGAGAAGGAATAATGGATGCGACAAGCCTCTGCTTTTCAGGGATTTCAGGGGTCATGAATGCATTTTCAGCTTGAGAATGTGGCTCCACCAAAGCAGGTTCCAGTCCTGCCTGGCACACAGATTAGCACATAGCCATTCCATTAAATACTTTTCACATTTTCTGCAGTGAGACATTTTTATGGCCACTTTAATGGTGTCTTAAGAGCTGCATTTCCCCCCCCCATGTACCATAGTGGTCAGATGTGCCATTGTGACATCATGTCAGTCTTCATTTAAAACAAACTTTGGAATTTTATATGTGTGTGTGTGTGTGTGTGTGTGTGTGTATATAAACTGCACATTATTTGTAACTGCATCTGTAAATAGTAAAGAAATATAAAAATAAAGATCCCTTTTTTGCATGTTCCACTATTCTAATAATTTAACATTTACAAAGAGCTGCTTATCCTTTTGAAGCTGGAATTTCACTTTAAAAAGTGTTGTAGTATATCGTGATCATTATGCACCCTTACATGTAAAGAACACGATTAGATCTGTGTGATACATTATGAATGGTGCAACTTTAAGATCTCTGTACTCAAGAAGAGGACAAATGCCCTTTCCATATTTGGAATGTGTGTTTTGTCGTGTTAAATGTGTTTTTCCCATGTTCTCATGGGATGTTTACAACTAAAAAAGGTTTCTTCTGCAGATCCCATGAGCATACACTCAGGGCCTGTCATCTGCGATGTATTTTTTGATTTGTATACAACTGGCTTAGTCTCTGTAGTACTCTGTAGTATAGTATACTTGCATGTGTTCCTCATACTGTACATTACAATGTAAAGGCTACGTGAAGAATGTTACAGTGGCTGTAAAACACTTTTTTAGACTGTTTTTATAGAGCAGTTATCTACAAACACTTTAAGAAGTTGTGCAGCATTGGATCCATTTTTTTCATCATTCACAATTAGTTTTTGAAGTTTAGGCTTTAGGTGTTGATCCTTCTTGGTTCCTAGTTTTCCCATACTTGTTTTAATTGTGTACCAGTTTTCTTGTTAAAGCTAGAAAATACATGTCTTCACTTGAAAGTCTCGGTGCACCTGTTGTACTTGCATCTTTCTTGAGAGGAATGCTGCATTATATCGTAATGGAGGTTAGAGATGTCGTGTAAGGGAAACAAACTGATGTCTGGACCTTAGCCAGTCTAAATATTGCATTGTTTCCATCTCTGCTACCTTTTCTGATGTTTAGAGGGAAAGTTCTGCAAAGCCCTTTTTACTGTTGCTGCTAATGATGTCATCCTCTTAGGAACATTTAAATGATGGTTTTTTGGCAACATTTAGTTATTGGTTAAAGAACTCACAGGTTGCATCTCCATTTTGAGATTATGAGGATCAGTTTGATAGTTCTAGTTCAATAACAGGAATACTATATTGAACGTCAAATATTTTATTTTTCAATGGAATGGCATCCCATCAAAGGTGCACTTTGCCTCACAGAGTGATTCGGGGATAGGCTCCAGATGACTGCAAATATGCACTTGACAAGCCGTTATAGATAGATTGAAGGACAGATGGATATAAAGACTTTTAAATGTTACTGGGCCATAATGTTTTTTACAAAGCCGAGATGGCACATAAGGTGGGAAGCAGCACAAATCACACATCCCAGCTAAACCACTAGCCACTGACTTGCTAACGTTTCCTTACTGTATTGCACTTTTCATCTTTAATGCATATTTGCTAATTGTTCATCAACACTGCTGTTTCAAAACTAAAATGAAAACTTGTCTTTTTGACTGTAAACAAATTAATCTAAATATTGATGGAGGAATGCAACGCAAATTGTTCAAGCAGTGTACTGTTCTTAAAAAAGGTTAGATGAAAGTTTGTAGCATTTTTTTCTGAATGTTACATGAAGCATACTTTCTCTTGCTCTTTACAGCTGAACCAGTCGATGTGTTAAAAGTATTAGAATTTCATAATTCTCCAGAAGGAGTGAAGAAAACGTCAGGGTTCTGCACAAACAGAAGAGCATCACCCCCAGACACAGCCTACAGGGTTGAAAAGGCTGCTGAAATCAGTGCCCTGACCAAGCAGCTCTTCCCAGGTAAAATGACCTCATTTTCACCTGCTTTTTCTCTTTTTTTAGGAGAACAATTATTTATTTACTTGCTCACTTGTTTGCTTATTTATTTAAATGCTGATTTTAACAACAGTAGCATTTGTTAAGTTGTAGTGTTTTACTGGTGCATAGTTGCCACTCAGAACTATGAAACTAACAGAAAATCTAGAGTATAGCTGTTTTTTTTTTTTTAGTTTTTTCTTTTTTCATTCATGTTTCTCACACTGTTTTGAGTCATAAGTTTGGGGAAATGTATCGCCCAAGTTCTTTGTTAACAATAATAGCATATGGTCTCTTAGGAAATACACAGTCGTTGCTAAGATTTAGTTTGTTACAGTCTGAAACCATATACTTAATATAACTTAAAAACTATCCCCTGTTTTGAATGTATCCCATGAATCCACTCATCATGTTCTGAAAATGGTTTTTGTTTTACAAGACAGGTGTTTTTGCAGTAGTAGTACAGTAGTGTTAGAGTGGCCAGAGAGCATAGGGAAATACATAAATAAGAAGAAAAAAAAGAATAAGATAAAAAAAAAGAAAAAAAAATCCGGCAGTACTATAATATATTGATTGTTGTGTAATATATTACTTTTTAACCTTCTTCTGACTTCACTTGACACGTGTTTTATTACTGACAGCTAAGTCAAAACACATTCCCTACTAGCCCACAAAAACTCTTTTGGTCCTATTTCAACAGGAGTTTTCCCAGAGGATTTCTCCATCCTCACAACTGTCAGGCCAAAGGCAGGGATTCAGTCCTTCCTGCTCTCTGTCTACAACAAAAAAGGCATCCAGCAGTTGGGCGTTGAGGTTGGCAGGTCTCCTGTATTCCTGTATGAGGATCAGCATGGAAAGCCCATCCCAGAGGACTACCCCCTCTTTCACACCCTCAACCTTGCCGATGGAAAGTAAGTGAAAGCATTCTGTTCCCAATGCACTTGTCAACTCATTGGCATCTTGAGTAGGTAAAATGTTACTATCCTGTCATACTGCAGCTAGCTTTTTTAGCTTTGCCTCTGCTCCCCTTCACTCCATGCCTGTAACATTTACATATTCTGTACCTTTTTTTGAAAATTATAATACCACTGAGTGAGGAAGACGTTCACTTGAATCACTTGGCGCTAAGCTATTAATCCCCTGGATGAGACAATAGATGACCAGAAGTCTAAAGAAATGTACTTAAGTACAAATAACAGTAAATTCAATGTCTTGATACGTAGCTCTGCTGATGAAAAAACTATGTCAGTGAAGAAGGCCATAGCACACAGCTGAGTACAGACCCACGGCATGGCGCATGCTCACGGCTGAGGTCTGCAGTCTAAACAGTAATGATCTAATTAGAGGAGTTTTAGCTTTTGTTGCCTGGCTTACATCCAGTACAGGGCACTGGCTGGGGCCTTTCTGGGGTCTCCTGTGCTTTGTGATGCTGCATCCAACTTGTGAACCTCATGCACTTCTGAGCAAAGATTCATGACTTGTCATCATTAAGCACATGGCTTGCTGTTGTTATTTTTTATTATGGCTTAGACATGACAGATTGCTTCTGACTTGTGTTTACTAGTGCAGACCTTCTGGGCAGTAACCACAAACATATTAGCATAATATTAATAACCCATGAATACTTATTTATTTACTACCAATGTTTTTAAAATATGACAGAATAGAAATTTAAATTCAAAGCTTAATGAGCAAAAAATCAACAATAAATTTAGACAAATTCCAGTACATGATTTATGATGTTTAATTTTTCAGCATATTATGACTTTTCCTTAGAATAGGTTAGGTCTCAACATAGATGAAAAAACAGGCTGTTCACAGTTCTTGGCAAGGGTATGTCAAATAAATTTGTTGCAAACACCACAATGTCTTTTTCTGTTTTAATATTATGAATATTTCACACTGTATTCATGTAGTTATGTTGCTGTTATAGCAAACACAATACTAGTATTAAACTTTACAAAGAATTTTTAAGGTATTCCTGTTCTGAAGTACTAATTATAGCATAGCTTTCTGCTATTCTTTTGTTTCTGAATAATCTTATAAGACTTTGTCTTCTCAACAAGAGGTTCTCTAACTGCATAAATACCCTAGTTTTCCATTTTATAGCAAAGCTATATATGTTAGGTGATTTCAGTGTGATTTATTAATGCTGACCAATCTGAAGTATCTCAATTAGCGCCTGTCAAAATCATGCCATTATGTCCCTTTCTGAGGCAAAGTTTTATCTGATTTCTGCATCCTTTCTTATCTTTGTTCTCATCACACAATCTCTGCAAAGTGCACTGGCCCTTTCATAGCATAAGCCAGTGGGATTTAAAGCTGTTTAATGAGTTTAAACTAGTGTTTCTTGGAATAACATTTAGCAGTAGGAATAAAAAAAACATCCCTAGCTGGAATTTAGTGTTCTAGGCTCAGTTCTCCATAGCTTAGAACATGTTTGCCGAATGCCTGCTGTTTGATAACTCTCGCTAAGTGCTTAGTTTGAACCAGGAAATCTTCAGCTGCAACCTGTCCCTTTGCCTGTTCTGCCTTTGTTAAACAGGTGGCACCGGGTTGCTATCGGCGTCCACAAGAAAGAGGTCACCATCACTGTGGACTGTAAAAAAAAAATCACAAAAGCACTTAACAGAAGTGACCACGCAACCATTGACACAGACGGCATTACTGTGTTTGGTACCAGGATTACAGACAAAGACGTCTTTGAGGTAACACATGACCAAATGACATTGACCTGTTTTGTTTAGAAGCAGAACACTACTATTGCTTATACTACTACTGTTACAAATAATAATAATAATAATAATAATAATAATAATAATAATAATAGTAGTAGTAGTAGTAGTAGTAGTAGTAGTCAATATGAATTTGCCAAGTATGGGACTACATGTATGTGTTTGTACTTGTCACTAGTCAGCTAAGTGTAACTGGTTCAGGTTTTTCCATCATAATCAGAGCATCTCACTTATGTTTGCCCTTCTTTTGTTTCCTTTTTCTCACATCTTTATCACTATCAATAACATACTGCTTCATAGGCGCAAGGGTTTTTAGTTAGTCAGCTGAAAGTCATATGTGGGAGCAGACAATTGGAGGGTTAGCTAGTTACATGGATGTATTTTATTATTGGCCAGAGTTAATGTTTTTAAGATGAATATTTTACCTCACTTGATATGCCTGTTTCAAAATGTATCCTGCAGCTTAAATGAATTGTTACACAAATTAAATACTTTGACCTGTAATTTAATTGGAACAATAAGATGTATTTCATTCCGTTTTAACAAATGTTGGCAATAATTCATACAATGCTCTGAGGCAGATATGGAAATGTGACTTTGACAGGTCTTTCAGTGAATTTTCGTAAAAGGTCAGCTGTATTTGCGAAAGTCTTCCCTGCCCGAACTTCCCTGTACATCTAGGAGCAAAACTTTAAACTCATTCACAGAATCTACATTTCCCCAGTGCTTCTCCATAGGATGTTTCCTCCGACATTACAGCTGTTTTAAACGTATTGCCACCCTGGGCACACTTATACATTTATTATGGAAAGTGATAAGATACAAGCTTATTCAAAAGGCCTTTAATATAAAGGTTTATATAAAAAAATATACATTTTTTGCTGTGTAATCCTTGAAAAACAAATTTTAACGGTTTGGTCGACACCTGAAGTTCTCTGTCTGAATATGTGGTTGTCTAATTTTCTTTTCCTCAGGTCAGAAATGTTTCAGATGACTGAAGCTCCTTGAAACTAATCAACTGACTTGTCAGTCAAAGCTCTGTAAGGTTATGTGTAGTATTTTGAACCTTTAATTAGGAGAGTCCATCAACCTATCGTGATGCAGGGGTTTCTAACATGCAGAAGGTCTTTAAAGCAAACAGACCATTCTCCACTGGAATTTACCCCTAGCTGCCAGTTTTACACTGCTGAGCATCAATTTTCTTAGCCATCATTACTTTCTCATTAAAATCACTCAAGTCCGGTAGAAGCTTTTCTGGACTCTTCACTTCCTACTTAGGCAGAACATGAGCAGGATGATCATTTTCTAACAACACAAGAGCAATAATTTATCTATGTCTGTGTTTATGTTTAAATTTTCATGATCACAGATGTATCAGTAACACAGATGGAAGTAAGGAACTAGTTCTTCAATTGTATCAGAACTAATGAAAAACAGTACCTTTTCATATTTCATTTTCTTTAACTGTGTTTCTGAAATGCATTAGATAAAGTGCTTTTTTCTGCTAAAGCTACTGCCTTGAATACTCAGACTACTTTTGTTCAATTTAAAGAAAGCCCTGTAAAATAGAGGGCTAACATTCAAATGTCATTTGCACAAGCACATTTAATTTATTTTTTCTTAATAGTATAGAAAATTAATTTTCCAGTTATTATAGGCTGAATATGTTATAAAAATTGGTTCTATATGCTAAGTTAGTGATCACTTTATAAATACAAGTAATATCAGTTAGGACATATTTGCTTCTACTTTTTAAATGTTTTCTTCATTGTGAACATAGAAAAGGCAATCGTGGGTTTTGCAAGTGCACATTTTGCATGGTATGTGGCACTATAATGCTGGCAGATGCATTTCATCTTTAATTTTTTTCTTTAATCAGAACACATGACGTTTTGGAAGACACATGTTCTCTATTTTGAGAAAGTAAACATATTTAGAAGTCTGTTCTGTCACCAATATTTTTATATAAAAATAGGACTTCAAAGTCATAATTTTGAATTTTTGATCCTTTTTAACGGTTCTTCATTTCCATTAGCATGTTATTTGTTAGAAATGTTGAAAGTAACTTTAACATGTGGCATAGAGCAAAAATTTTTTTCCCATAAATTATTAAAATAAGTAGTGAGCTAGCATAATTTTCCTGTTATGTTCTGTCCATTACTTCTCCCAGAACTACGGCTAAGTAAAAATAAGATTGTTTTGCGAAAAAATACAGACATCAATTTACGCGGTCTCAATTTACCTGTTTTCAGTAATACCCTTTAATACCATTATTCAATGCCCTTCTCTTGTATACAATATGCTCCAGCCAAAAAAAGTGGTCAAAAAAATTAAAACTAAAAATTCCAACATCATAATTTCATCCAAGTGTGTAAAAATATATACCAAACAAATTACGCACTGTGTGTGTGTGTGTGTGTGTGTGTGTGTGTGTGTGAGTGTGTGTGTGTATGCGCACATGCTTTGTTGCTTTGTGATGATCCCCTGTGTGCACAGTAAAAGGTGTTGTGCGGTGCGAAAGTTGGTTTGGGAGCTTTTGGATGTCCTAGGAAACATAATTTTTCCTGTAACTAATAATTGACATAGCTGTCTCAATCTGTACATTTTCTATTTATGCTGACTTTTCATGAACCAATTAGACAATTGAATCAAGGGATGGTTGTACGTTAGTCCTATATACTTATACTCCTGTGTACTGGTGCTCCCTTTTATACCTGTATAATGATAACAATAAATGATTCTTGATTCTCATTTGGTAATATTGGTCTATATTTGTCCTGCTATACAGATGCAGACCATACAGTAAATGCAGAAAATAATTTACATTTTTAATTTTATAAATATCAATATATTAAATACCAGAGAGGTCAATATTTGCTATCTCTGTCAGGAGCCATTATAGTTATTTTTATCTTTTTAAGTCATTTGTCAGAATATGACAAAAAAATCAGCACACCTTTGGAGTGGGTATCAACAGATACTTTGTAGGTTCTTTAGAGAGATGGATTTGAAGTGCACCATCATTTAAAATGAATCCCACCAGATGTGTAGCCAACATCTTGGAGTGATTTGAAGCGACAGTTTGTTCTCGGTAAGCAGCCAGACCGGAAGTGGAGAATCAGCAGGGGCCACGGGTTTGTTTGAAAGACGTTCCAAATCACAGCTTGCGGTCCACCCAAGCTTTCTGATGCATTATGTGTGCGGATTGTCTTCACTGGGATCCTTACACCTCTTCTCTTTGGGAAAGATAGTGTGTTTTCTACAGGCTGATATAACAGGAACAAGGCTTTTGACATGTAGCAAACATTTGTAAATGACAGCGTTTCTATTTCATAATAAAAAAGTAAAACTATAAAAATTAAGCACAAAAGTATGTCAGAAATGTCAGCAAGAGTGGAGAAAAGATAGATATGTTTAATTTAAACTGCCCAAAATGAAACAAAAAAGTTTCTAAATCTGTTCTGTTCAAAGACATTTGCATGCTGAGTTAGCCACTGTTCAAAAATAAGCAGTGATATTATAAATGCTCATGTATTCTGTCAGTCTATTGTGTTTGTCTGCAATGGCCAAAAGCAAACTGAGCAGTCTGAACGTTTTGCTGTTCCACAAGATTGCAGTATTTGATCATAAGAGAACAAGGCCTGTTTATGACCAGCAGGGCTGTGTGGTCTGTATTTATGTGGTGGGTCTGTGGGGTGGCTGGCATGTGACCTGGGGTAGGTGGACATCAAAGCATGTTTGGTGTTGTCTTACTTTGGAACCGTCATTGATTTTTCTCCACCAGCTCTGTAATTAAACATAATCTTAATCAAAACAAAAGGAGCAGATTTGTCCTGTCAAGAGCTTAAGGATGAAACAGTCTCAATGAAAGAGTCATAGACTCTTTGAATAACCAGGCAGTAAATGGAACTTTCAAAAATACCTTCTCACGCTTTCAGTTTACCATTTAATGACATAAATAATTAGTTAGTTTTTTGTTTTATATAAGAGCAGTTTAATAAAACTGGCTATTTTGACTAACACACTGCTGTATAAGGTATATTGTAAGTCATTTTATTCATTTTTCAATATAATAACATTTTTAACAAATGAAAAACTAATTAAACCTAATAATTTGCAATACAGAATGTTTCCTACTCTCCCGTGCTTTAAAAAACTAACATCCAGTCAATTCATCCTTGCTGTCCACCAAGGATGGCACTACTAGTAGCTGCTTTTCCAATTGAGGGTCACAGTTATCAAAATTAAACATAGACTCTGCATATAAACTCCACATACACTGAGCCAGATTTCAACCTGAACAGCCCAGACAGTTGTGCCTCTGCACTGCTCTTCCCAAAAGCACCAATCTGATTTTTTTTAAATTTTGTTTTGTTTTTTTTCTTTCTTTTTGTTTTTTGTTTGTTTTCTTTCTTGTTGTTTTAGAACTTTGTGGTTTCTTCTCATCTTTCTATTGACCACTGGTTGTCACAACAGCTTGTGATGCATGGTTCATTGATGGAGCAGTACATTCTAGATTTTTATACGAACATTATGTGAATCAGACTCAAGACAGCATTTTTAACCACAGTCCAGAAGTGGAGCACTATGAATCACTTTTCAGTAGCATTTTCAGTGATTAGCAAATGGCCACAGTGTCTGCTTATCTGCAGACCTGCAGCTCTCATGTGTGAATTAATGAAAAATGACCCCATCCAAGGTTGAGTGCTTACAGGAGGTGTACCAATGACAGATGAGGTAATACATGTCAGCTTAGCTCAGCCATGGGTTTGATCTCCCTAATTTCCTGATAACTCTACACAGACTTGGGTGCAGCTTTAATGCCAGACCTGGCTGCTGTGCTGGACACTGACTTCCATGGTTCACTAAGCTCATAAAAATTTATTCACTTACAGGTGATGAACTGAACTGTTTTATATCGACAATGATACTTGTACATTGTATCATAAATCACAATTGGGCAAGACCATTGAACCAGACTATCTGAAAGTGAGCACAACAGAAAGTCTAAGTTGAACCTAATGTTCTTTATTTAGCATTCTAGTGGACCTGGCTGCTTTTGTTTGACCCTGTCAGGATCTTGCAGCACCAATGTTTATGATTTGGCTCCACAGAGAGCTTCTAACAAGTTCATGCTTGTTGTCTTCCTCCTGCCTATCAGCCTGAAGGTGCTCACCTGCCTTTCAAAGTTAAGTGGTCTTTTGGAGCACAAACAAGAGTATAGCAAGAAAAGGCCGTTCATTTAAATTACCCACGGGTGGCTTTGTTCCATCCTGTTTTCTTGCCAAAGATCCAACCACAGAGGACTTTCAGTAGTCCATAAGTTGGCATCCTAGAAATGTATTCATATTTAAAAAAAAAAAAATCATTGTCGATGTATGCTGAATCCAGTACCAGAGTATGTGTAATTAGTCCATAGTCTGCTACAAAATTTTTATTTGTCATTTGGCTCGCAGCCAAAATATGCAAAACGGTTTTCCAGCAAGTATTGGCAGCTTGGATTTATTTGTACAGTTGCATAGTTTTTAGGATATAGCTGGGATTAGGGAAACTCACATAATGTTTCAGTATCCATGGTACTACCTGTTAAAATTAAATCTTATGGCTATGTAAGATATCCTGCTTTTTATGTTTTATGTATGACTTACTGTCTTATAGTAATTCACCTGTTTACATTGCTCTAGATATCCAAAGTACTTATTGTACCTCGAGGTGAAAAAGCTTAGTGAAGGATTCATGGGGTAACTACTTGCTCTTTAACATGGAAGGAACCTGGGATTAATGTCTCTCAAATTTGAAAAGAAAGCACACCAACTGAATATTTACCCACATCATTTTTCTGCCATTGATTCTAGGTGCTGGGAAAATGTAGTAGCCTTCTCCAAAGACACTTACAAAGCAGCAAATATGATTTCAGTTTTCTGTATGCTTTACTGCTTACACTTAATTTAATCAGTTTATAATGTACAGCATTGTACGTATAGGATGCAGTTTCCTTCAGGATAGGTAAAGTTCTTTGTCTTTATGTCTGTCGGTCTGTCTGTTTTCTAATTTTAAAGGTTTTTTGTTGGGCAAAAATTGTCCTTTGGTGTAATGTCATGTTTGGTACATATAGTAAATGCAGATGTAAGAGTAACTATAAAAACAGCCTGTATTGCTTATCAAATGAATAGTTTATGTTAAGGTTTTCCTGTAGTGTTTAGAAATTTTGTTCAGACCTCTTGCTTAGGCCCCAAACTTAAAAATAAACTAGAAACTGATAAACTGGGAACTGATAGGAGATTTGTGTGAACTGCTATTATACTTAAGGAATTTTTAACTTATTCCAATAACAATGAAAAATAAAGCAGATTTTGACCATTTTAGAAAATATTTAACAGCATCATATGAAATAGAAAAATCTCTGATGTAAGCTTTCTGCTTATTTTCAGGGGGACATCCAGCAGCTACTTATCAGCTCTGACCCCAGAGCTGCTGATGACTACTGTGAACACTACAGCCCAGACTGTGGGACTCCCCTGCATAGCCTCCCCCAGGCACAAGAGCCAGAGGAAGAGGTGAGTAGCTCTTCAGGTGTGTAACACAGTACTAGAAACTCTTGCATTAACAATACTGCCATGTCTTTCATTCAACATTCAACTTTTAATCATTACCATTTGAAATGGAGTGAAATTATTTATTCTTTATGACTGTAGATATGGGGTTTATTCAGACTGTGTATTGTTCCTATGCACAGTGACTGGTTAGAACACAGTGGCTTTTTGTACTGCAGAACCAACTTTGGCACTCCTAGTGACCTATCAAGCTAAAAACATGATAAGTTATACAAAATGGAAGGAAACTAGAATCTTGTATATTGTGGGTTTCTGAAGTAGCTGAATATTTCTGCACAAGAAAAGAAAATGAAAATGTGTCCCTGCACAACTTTAATTTCAAGGAGCAACATGGTACGCTCGAGTGTTTAAATAACACAAAGAAATTAAACTGAAGTGAAAGAGTGTGGGACAACTCTATGAGTACAGCCTTTTTCACATGCATAACAGAGGACTCTGACATGAAAAGGCTTCCAGATTCAGTTCAAATGCACATCAAAAAGGATGTACAACAGAGCTGGAGATTAAGGTTTCATTTCTCATAAAGGTTACTTCACCACGATTTTAGGATGTGGACCAATAACCCTACTAGTACTAGGGCACTGAGGTATTTAAGGATTATCTGCACAGTTATGTCCATCAATCATTGCTTGCCCTTTTCCCACTTGGCCCATGATATAAAGCCCCATGAATCTACTTTGTACAGTGGACCTATATTTTATACAGCTCCACAGATGAAAGTTAGCACAACAACAAATGAGTTCTCAACAGCTCTATTTGGGAAAAACATTCATCAACCACTGGCAGATTAAGTCATATTAAGCAATATCCTTTAACCATAACCTGTTCCACTGTTAGTTCAACTCTAGGGAACTGGAATAAGTAGAAAATTACATTTGTACTGGAAGGCAGGTCATTTATAGAGGCAAATAAACAAACTAGATTTAATATCTAGACCTTTTTATGTAATGTTTCCTGTTAGTGTAATGCAAACATTAACATCTTTGGCAGTTCCACTAGTATGTCTGCCTGGCTAAGACTGGAAGTTTGATATTCTACAGGTCACCTGAAACAAATTCAACACAGAGGACTTATGAGTAAACAGTGATACAGGTTTGTTTGAGATATAATTATTGAACAGGTTATTTTCAGACTATAAATTTCACTTATTTCACTTGTTTCAGGTGACATTTAGAATGGTGTGAAACTGATCTTCATTCAGCATCTTTCGTTCAGCTGTCCATGATTTAAATGCTTATTTAAAGTATCCACAAAGTTCAGTCTCTGTTGGTTGTTTATGTAAGGCTTTGTTTGTCAAGTCATAGACTTGGCACCCAGGTGCTGTACTTCTACCCCTAAGTGAGGTTTTTGTATAGTCGAGTTCATTAAACTTCAAAAAGGCTACTTAATATTTCAAACATTTAAAATTCTCTGTCAAAAGCAAGCAAGAGTAGTGACATCACATGCAACGTGTACATAAAGACCATGCTTTGGACAGATTTTCTTGCCCCCCCCACACACGTGTGCCTGTGCCATCCATGTATTATACAATAGGAGCCAATAGTTGTTTTATGTGAGCAAATTAAAGTTTAAAAAATAGTAACAGATTATGCATGGCACACAGCACTGCACAGTTTAGCAATGTTAATGTAATAAAGTTTATAGATGTATTTTGTTTAGTTTCTACCCTTGACTATAACTGGCACACGTTACTTTCTCCAGTGTTTGCCCCTAAGACAGTACTAGCAAAACTTATGTACTAAATAGAACCACTTTAATGGTAAAACAGTTTAGTGATTATATAATGTGTTATTAGTTTTTACCTTTCTACCCCAATACCTTTTTGGCCCAGGCACCACTGAGTAACTGAACTAGTTATTCTTAAAACGTTTGAATCACTAATTGAACTCAAAAGAAGTATGTGCTTCAAAAATGTAAACATTTATCACTAGAAGTACTGTAACTTATTAAGCTTGCTGGAAAACAGTCATGCAGCACACGCCAGCTGCAGTGTGAGACTCACATTGGAAACAGTTCCTTGGTTAATTACAATTAAAATGTGCTTCTATAACAAGTGCTCTATAAAAATATGAAGCTTTAATGCTACAAAGCTTTAACTCTCTAAACTTATTTATATAATATGTGTATCCATGGACATATTATATCACCTTTTCTGGAAAAGGATGGCTTTTTTGACATTTTGCTTGTTCTAACATTCTTGTGGCCTGTCATCCTTGCCCTTTCAATGCAGTATACTACTGATGGCTTACAATACAGTGAATTCTATGAGTACAGTGAAGGAGAGGTAATGGAGACTGTCCCAACAGAAGAGACCTACTCAGAACAGCAGGTAAAAAAGCAAACAGTAAATCTGCTGCCTGGTGTGATGTGACTATCAACAGAATTCCATGGTCTGTATTCAAAACACTCTTTTTGTTGCAAAATCTTTACATTTGTTTAGATTACCACTTCTTTCCAAAGCATGACACAGTGTTAATGTACCTACAATGTTTTAACCATTTATACAGCTGGATCATTTTTCACGGTATCAATTTAGGATATTGTTCTCTGTCTTGATCAAGGGTAGTACAACAGAAGGTGGTATTAGAATCTGGGTGTTTTGACACCAAAGGTGATGATTCTAATCACTATACCACTTACTGCCCTGAGTTGAATGTTACTGTGGATAAAGTCATCTGCTAAATGTCTAAACACAATTGCAAACCTAAATTTTTTGCCAAAGGATGTGGCATCTTCACCATGTAACTACTTTTACTGCCACTTCATTGACCTATGTGTGGGGGGGAACATCCCTGAACATCCAGCTGGTCCTGCTTCTTTGTCATTTCCCCATTACAGGTTTTCTCCATGTCTTCCCATGGTACCTGTCTCTTCTCTAAGTCTACTGTAGTTTCTTAAACAATTACTTCAATAGTTAACCTTAAATATGATAACATAGCATAACAAGGTAGTTAGTCTTTGGTAATTACGCCATAACAGCGTGTGTCTGTCAGCCTGCATTCGTTCAGCTCTTTTGTAGCTTTTACATACTGTATGCTTAACATTCTCAGTATGATACTCAGTGTTCATGTATTAATTCAGCATGCACAAAATCAGTACAGTAAAGACAAAAGAAAACAATGACAAGAATACCAAAAGTAAAAGTAAGGGTATTAAATGAAACTCCTTGTAAATTTCAGTTTTCACAAACTGATTGGCAGTATTTCCAGGTATGACTGTATAGTATATTTTTTCTGCATTAACTCTTCGTATGATATTTTCCTTTTTCTTTCTATGTGACTTGAATCCAGCTGAACAATATAGATGGGGAGTACTATACTGAAAGCGAGTTTGACTACAGAACAATGGATATTACACAGACTCAGTCTCCCACTGACTCAGTTGGACAAAACGAGGTGAATATGAGACCTTTTTTAAGTGTCAGTTGCACTCAAACCAATTAAAACTTTTCTTTGAACCATGAAAATTCAGAGTATGATGATTACTTTCAGTTTAGCAGTATTCTCAGCAACATACAGCCATTCTTGAAAGGATGTAGAGCAATGTAAGTAGTGAATGTTTTCTCACCTACTGACTCTGCTCTTCATATAGTCTGCTGCTTGTTCATTCTTATATTTGATGAAGACATTTAGTAGGGTAACATGCTCATCACAAATGGAAAGTAACATTTCTAAAATTTCTGTTTATTTTATCTTAAAGCTAGACAGCATTACATCTTTATGCTACATTTCTATTCATTATTTGTGTACATTTTACATGGAAACAACACTCTCTGAACTTAAAAGGAAACATAGAAAGTAAATGTCTTCATGAAATATGTCCTTTTATTATTTTAATTGTATGTACTGTATATATAACCACAAAAAGGAAGTACTGTATTTATGTCAGCTATCTTAGTTTCTTTTTCTTACATGACTCAAAAGTAAGATCAAAGCATTTCAAAAAGACCACAAATGCATATTTATGGAGTATTCAGCAGCACAGCTCAGCAGCTGTAACAGTAGAACAAGTGGAACTGAAGAGGCAGTTGTTCTTGGGAGGACTGATCCAGCGCACAGCTGGGCAGCAGACAGGATCACACTCTATTAGTTTTGGCCACATCTTGAATTTCAGCTTAAGCTAGCAATATTTTTGTGTTTGTTCTGTGTACTTTACACTGTACTATATATTTTAATATTGAATGCTTAACAGAAAGCCTCTATATTGTGTCACTTGTATCAAGATTTTATGACAGAAGCTATGTACATGCATAGATGCTTCATTAATACTATCTTTAATGACAACCGCTCCACTCTTGTTCATTTCATCATACTTTTATATAATTTACATTTTTCATTGTGTGCAACACAATTTACAGAAACTAGCAGATTGGAGCAGTAGATGTACAACAGCAGAGATATAAATTAGTAATTAATCTATCTATCTATCTATCTATCTATCTATCTATCTATCTATCTATCTATCTATCTATTAATTCGGAAATTGCAATTATTACGGACAGTGGAGATCAGTTCACATTTGGTGAGGCATCAGTCTTTTTTATTCATAGTTGTGTGCTAAGACAAGGCAAAAGATTGTGCCTCTCTTTAGAAATGTGTGCATGTTAAGTTTTTAGTATTTTAGGTTTAATTTTTAGGGCAGTGAAGGTAAGGAACCAGCTTTGAATCACACTCCCTGCTCTAGTACCTCATGCAAGATACTTATCCTGAATTAGTATATTAAAATTACATAGCAAGTCACTTTTGCAAAAGTATCAGTTACAAAACTAAATGCAATATGGCCAACAAACTAGATTCACTGAGTTATGAGCCAAAACTAATTTTGCCATGTTATAACCATTCACCCTAGTAATATATAAATCACAGACTTTAGGAGAGATCTGTGGTTAATTTAATAACTGACATGTAGGTTGCAAGATGTGGGAGACTGGAGGTGTTTTAGCTTCCAACATCCCTCTAATGTCCATGATCTGCGGTTGTTTTAACATATGTACTACATTATTCCCTGTATTTCTGTAATTAGTTTTTCTTTTACTTTTTACTGCTGCTATTGTTGTCTATATATTAAAAAAATTTTTATATGAATTATTTTAATATAGCGATTTTATTTTTTCGTAGTTTATTTTTCATATTCATAGACTTACCAATATATTACTGTTAAAATTCATTTGATGATTATTTGACAACTTATTTTTGTTTTATAGGTTTATTTCAATTGTGTATTATATCATGATTGATCAGCATACATTGTTATTACCTTCTACTGACTATAGTAATGTCATAAACAATTGTACAGTCTCCTTCCAGTTATAGCTATTTGCTCGCTGTTTTGTAACTAGAATGCCCAGGCGGGGTGGGGATCCACTGACATTTGGACCCCCAGCATTTATCCCTCCACATCAGGGTTTTTTCTTTTTATTTTTCTCTCTTCAGTTGCCAGTTGCCTTATTTTATACCTTTGTTAACTAATATAGTTCTTGAAATCTGTTATAGCTGTAGCTTACTTTAAATATATGCTTACTAAATATCTGTTATAGCTGCTTCTGCCATGTCTCTTTGATCCTTGTTTCAGCATGTCACTTTGATGAAGTTAGTTTGAATTGTGTTTTAAATTGCCACTGCTGCCTATACGAATACCATACTAAACTGATAATAAAGTAAGAAATAAGTAAAATTGGTTCTTGCTATTGTAATTCAGCTATTAGATAATGAAATTTCAGCGATACTTTAAAACAAAAAGGTTTATAAACATTTTTTGAACAAAGACACAGCATTGGCTTAATTTTCTAAACTGTTTTGTTACTCAAATAATACCATATGTTGGTATTGCTCGTACCTGTTATTCATTGTGCACTTGCTCTACATTGCATTAGAATTGGAATACAGTAGAATATGCTTTGGCAGCTTAACTAACATTTCTTTCCTTTTTGCTGCTGACCCCGTCGCGTCAATGCTTGGGTAGGTAAAGGCTGCTGAAGAGGAAATTGTTGATGATGTTACGGGAATGGACCAAATTGCTCTGGAGCCCACCATTGCCATGGAAACGGTAGAGACCTTGGACAAAGCAGATCCAGAAGCTAATGCATATGACTTTAAGGAATATGATCTAAAGGAGTATGATTCAAGCAAGTTTGATGATGATAAACTGTATGAGTACGGGTTGTATGATGAATTTGGCACAAACAAGGCTAAGCCAACTGTATCCACTTATGAGGATGAGTTTGGGCCAGGATTTCCAGCGGAGACCGATGTCACAGAGAGTAAGGTAAGTATTCGTCTGGCCCTGTTGCTTAAATGACCAACTGTTTAGATGGATGTTTCTTTAACCACACTGTTTTGCATCTACTATTGTTCCTTACTTCATTTTTGATCAACTTTTGCATAGTTTTTTTAAAAAATTTATTTCAATTCTTCACTACCTTTACTGCTTCTCATGCTACTAATTTTTATGCACAGACATAATACAGTTGCCTAGATACTTGTTTTTAGTATACACAATTCTGTGAAAAAAGTATTGTCCACATTTGAATTATACATATTTGTGCAGCTTTTTGATATTAAAATTGATATATCTCATAGCTTTTTGTCGATTCTAATATGGTGTGATTGGTTATGGCCAGGGTCAGAGTTATGGTTATCCTGAGAGAAAAAAGTATGCACACAGATTGTTTTTCTGTCATGTCCCTGGTGTGTAAGATTATGAAACGTGCAATCATAAGCACTGCCAGCAGTAAGGTTTCTGACACACCTGGCCATCCATCCATAAAGTACATCTTAGACATTTATCTTAAAACTAATGAAGATGCATATAGAAATAGATATGATAGAACTATTTTAGATATTGACACGTACGTATCATGAAGAAGTGAAAATAAAATTTGAAGTTGCAAAAAAAATTTTAAGTAATTGTATGATAACACGTGTGGATATAATAGATGTTCAGAAGACAACTTTAATGACAAGAAAGACTGAAAACTACTAATTTTCTAAACTGTAAACTTTCTAAATTTGTTAAGGGAATCAACAGATATGCAGTGTTTACCTCAGAGTGGCAGTTTCTTGTGTAAAAAAAAAATGTTACCCACAAAGTTGCAACATTTCAAAGACACAGGGGGCAGATGTGACATATGATGTTTACGTAATACTGAAAGCAGCAGACAATTTGTAATAAAACTGTCCTTATGCTAGATTTTTTTAAAAGATTACAATATATTTTTTCAGTATTACTACCAAAATTTGGCATCCCCAAATTTCAACCATCGTGTTACCTAGGTTTGCCCTAATAATAGGTGTGAAAAATGAATGGATGAACCTAGTCAAGGGGGTAATTAGAGGCAGCTGTGTGAAGAGTTTGTCCTGGTTAGGGCCAGTCCTCAACAGTGTCATTTTCTGTGTAAACTCTTCCCAGCAGTAGTCATGTTGGCTGAATAGATTCACAGAGGCACATTATGACAATGCTCAAAAGGTATTTTTGAAGAGAGGTTGCTGAAACTATTCAGATATTCATATAGTCAACAGTCACGTTGTATTAAATGTTGCTAAAAAGTTAGTCAATATGTGTTGTTCCCCAGGCATTCATATGTACCATTCCAAAGAGATTTTGGATTTCAGGCACTTGACATACAGATTAAGGTCACACAAACACACTCATACAATCATTCAGGTTTTCACTAAGCATGTCAGACTGCTGAGCTGTACCTCAGCTGGCACTTCCACCAACCCACTCTGAGAGACTCCTCTCTTGGCTTCAGTCCTGTGTCAAGGAACCAGATGTTTGAGCATAACCCCCCACCCCCCATGTGACCTCCAAGGGAAATAAGAAAAAACCCTCCTCATTTGACTGTAGGCTCACAATCTGGGCATGCTGTGTCCCAGCAGCCAGAGGAGCCAAATGAATCGAATGAGTTGTATAATTTAAAAGGCCTCTTCATTTACAACTCAAAAGCTAATAAATACTGCCAGTGGAAAAAATGTGGATTGGCCACACCCCTTCCTCCCATCTTGCCCCAACATATTCTTTATGTGCAGTACAGTATATATTTGTTTTAAATAGAAAAAAAATAAGACTGTCTGGAGAACTGTTTTAGGGCCATCGTTATTGTGCCTCTCCTCAGCTCATTTTGTGGGAGTCTAGGAGGTTATGTTGCGCTTTGTGAACACAAGGATAGCCTATGGTTTTCTGGGACAAAGAACAGGACAGTCATATGTGCTTATACTCTTACATTATATCCAATCATTTTGTGGGAACATAAGCATGCGTACTTTTTTAGCCCCATTTTAAAATTCACAAGGATTCTATCTATATTGGTATATACAATATTATACATTTAAAGAACAAATGCCTCCAACAATAGAATTGTCCTGTCACGTTTGTATATATTCATATATATAATTAATTTAGTAGACTTTTCAAGGAAACTTTTCATTTTTTGTTGAATATTTACACTTGCTGAACAATGCATACCTCAACGTGATTATAATGAAGTAAGCTCCTCCTATTATTTTACTAGTTTCTTGTACACAGTTCTTTTCTGATGTATGAGAACAATATTCCATGCATTTCGTTCTCTTACTGTATCTGCCATTTTTCCTGTTTTTGATTAAGTTGTCTTTCAGTTGGAGCTGACATATTTAACGCAACTCATTTGAAAGAAAAAGCTGTGAAATATGTTGTTTATGTGTTACATACGTGGATTTGTAGGGTTCTACGTGAAGACCAATATGTCTTTAGATTCATTCTTTAGTCACTTAGTATTTTGTAGTTGTAGAGCTGTATTTTTTGCCTTTTTCTGCATTTCATATAGAACTGGTTTTGGTTTGCAGTTTTGCACGTTACACAGTGTTAATTCAGTATAATCAATATTTACATTGCCCTCAATTTTTTACAATATTTTTTACAATAATTAATTTCCTCACATGGCTTTTGTGCTTCTCTGTGCAGGTTGAAACAGAGGAAGCCCATTTTGGACAGAAAGGGGAGAAAGGAGAGCCAGCTGTGATTGAACCTGTAAATAGCCTCACTTTCCACTCCATTACTTAGTACATAACTATACTACCAATATGTTGTTGTGTACAAATAGACGAGAAGCAATGATTTCAGCAAAGAACATTGTTTCCTGAAAATCTCGTGCACATCATCACATTCCTCATTGTTGTAGGAGTCAAATATGAACATTTAGGAGTAAATGTTAGTGTGATATGCAGTCCAATGAAAATGATCTGATGTCCCAGTTGCAAATTTAAGAACTGTTGTTAATGCTCTTTTTTTTCCAGGGAATGCTAATAGAAGGACCCCCTGGACCAATGGGCCCTGCAGTGAGTCTCATGAAAGTCTGGCCCTTAGAATAGCACCTGCTTTATGTTTGAAATAATCTTGGTACTTTAACTGTTAACCTTTGTTCTGCCACTCCTATGTATAATGTTCTTACTCAGAGTTGTCTTTTAGGGTCTTCCAGGTCCAGCAGGTCTTCAAGGTCCTCCTGGACCCCCTGGCGACCCGGGGGATCGGGTGAGTTGTTTAACCTATATTGCGCTATTTGTGAACATGTGACCTCTGACCACTGACACTATCTAACGGTCTTCATTCGGAAAGTGATTTGCCAGGAATCTGTTCCTATCCAGACAAGATTAAATGGTTTACAGTGCCAGCATACATAGTTCGTCACAAAACATCATATAAATTTATGACAAGTTAAAAATCTGTTATAATAATATAAAAGATTTTCCTTCTAAAGAGACACATGCTTTGCAGTTAGTACTGCCAGTAGATATACTTCTTTTTACTTTATTTCATTATTTTTCCTGCCTCTCTGTGCATGCCTTTTTATTAGCAAGAGAACAGCACTGGGTCACTAAAATATAGAGACATAATTAATATATGAAGAAAATGCAAATACATATAAATTAACAATACAGCTCATTAACCAAGGGTTGCAGTAGTTAGAAAAGGTGGTTATACAGTCCTATTTGAGAAGATAAAATAGGTAAACCTAATAAATCAGCAGCCTATCCCAGAACCATTGGACACTAGACTAGCTAGGGCAGAACTTGGAGAGGAAGCCAGTTCATTGCAGGATAGTCACACATACATGCACGTTAAGGACAATATAGAGTCAACAGTTGACTTGAAACACATGCCTTTGGCCTGTGATAGGAAGCTGAAGCACACAGAAGAACCCTACATAGTTAATTTCAAACCTATACCCAAACAACCCCAGCACTGGGATCCAGGAGCATACCCACTGCACCTACCATAAAAGCAATCTGTCCTGCTTTGTTTAATACAGTGTTAACCTGATTTACATTCCTAATCCATTCCTGAACACCAAACTTAAATTGGGAAAATGTAAATAGAGACCCTAATTCACAGTATTTTAAATAAAAAAAAATATATCCATATTTCCATAAAAATATCCATTCCAACCCTATCCAACCCCCGAAAATCCCCACCAGTTTCCCCAAAAATCAGTAAAACACTGCAAAATACTTATATTACCAACAAAATATCATCTCTGTCACTCATTCTCCTTCCCTCTCTCTCTTCTTCTACAGCAATGACCGTTTATCAATACAGGCACATTGTGCCACAGAGATCAAAAAATGCATCTGCTTTGCACAGCTGGCTGGATGAAAAGCTGCAGTAGATCCCCCTTACTCACACACTATTTAAAATTTCTCTTCTCACAGTTTAGACATTATGATCGATTTTTGGAGCATGAATCATATAATATATTGCACGGTATGAATACGGACACACAAGTGTCAGACTTTATTGCAGAAGAGGTGCTATTGGTACTCAGCAGGGACAATACAAGGAAGGCACATAATCACTTCTCATGTTTCAAAATAGCAATACATTACAGATAGTGAGTTTTTAATTACAGAGTTCAGCTGAAAAATGTTGTATAAGGCATTCAGAACGTAAAGGTCAAATTTTTTGTACATGGTTAGGCTAAAAAAATTACATGGAGAGCTTGGAATTGAAATCAAGTTTTTGGTATGTAAAAAGGAAAGACATTTTATCTGGAGGTTATAAATATGGAGGACACAAAGTAGAGCATGACTGTACTCATTAAGTATATGTGCATCAGCATTGTATTTTTATGGTCCAATAAATGATAACAGAAAATACAGCTGCCCATTGTTTCTTCCTTATAGTTTGAAGTGGCTAAAAATTGATAATTTGATTTAAAATGCAGGAGACCTCACCAAGTGGAACATTACTCACAGCTGGAACCAGAGATAAATGAAAGGAAGCCCTGGGGCTACTTGGAACAATAAGCTATTTTCATTATTGTAGTTCTGGCTCTCTGGCCCTCAGCCTGAATTATTGCTACAAACAACTCCTGTCCCTGCAGCAGGTCCACCAGAGCTTAGGTGCCCAGAACCAAATGGGGAGCATGTTGTCTGATATTAAAACAGGTGAAACTGGCAAACAAGGGGTAATAGAAGTTGAGAATTCAGTGCAACATGAGATAAACTATAACTGCATATGCTGCCTCTGTATTCACACCACTCGGCTCTGAAGAGGCACTTGAAATCCACACTCGGTTCTTGTAAATACAATGACGTGCCTTGTAAATTGAATTGTGTGTATTAAATAAAACCAGTCAACTTCAAGTTCTTCAGTGCTCATATTTCAGGGATCACTGAAGCTCACGTTAAATCCAGTGACCTACTTTGATATTTAAAATCTCATCAGGTAATATAACTTTCTCAAGGGCCATACTGCCTGAATGTCTAGCCTCTGAGCTCAGGTTCTCCACTGTTCCACATCATGCTGCATTGGTGTAATTTAGCTGTAGAATTTAATTGTGAATAAGCCCATTCCCCGCACACAGTTACACAAATGTACACTAGGTGGTTATGTGGCTGCTGATCTGCATTCAGTGTTTACAGGTCTAAAGTCATTCTCTACTCAGTCTTTTGCACTAATTGTTAAGTATGCCATCATACCAGAAATTCTACAGTCTTGTTGCACTCAAAGTCCACTGAGGACCCATTTTATTTAATTTTAGTCACCGTGTGGTACAATGTCAAAGTGACTGTAAAAATGTTATTTGTTTTAAATTACATATATAATTACTTTTCAATCTGTTCTAATAGTGTATGATACATCTACTATATGAATTATATTTTGTTCTTTTTCAGTCGTTCAGAGGTACTGATTGACACAAACCCATATAGGTCATGTAGCAACATTATTTTTGTTCAACTGTTTATTTGATTTTTTGTTGTTCAACTGGTTTTATACAGAGAGCAAAATTTTAATTTTTGTTAATGCAATGGCCAGCCTTGAAGTATATAGAATGCACAGTATATAGCAGAATGTGTCCAGCAAATCCACTAATATAAATAATCATTTATTTAACATTGTACGACACATTGTATGTGGTTAAAAGCTGAATATGTGATAAAAAATCACTGCCAAATGCCATTTGAAAATAGTGCTATCTAGTTGTAAGAATACGTACTTAGTATTTTTTTTTATTTTCATAAATGCTTACTGTGTCCTAAACCCTACTGGGTACAGGGAATGACGTTCACTGTCTCCTGGAATCTTCATCTCCTTTCATGGCATGTCCTTACCTGGCTTGTGTCAACCATAATCTTATGACTCTTCACAACATGATATATCATCTTGTGCTCTGCCTGTCCCTTTGTTTCCAAGGGGTCTGCTGGGCGTGCTGGTCTCCCAGGAGCTGATGGCCTCCCTGGGCCCCCAGGTACCATGCTCATGCTGCCTGTAAGTCATCTTGCTTCCCACCTTCTGTATTGTTTAGTATTTCAGCAGTTCACTTCAGGGGGTGGTAGGGGCCTCATGAATATAAGCCCTGCCATGTTTTACATTTTTTAAATTTAATTTATTGAAACAGAGCACATTGTAATTGTTAGAGATTGGCCATTGTTATCAGCAACAGCGGCTTTTTTGACATGTCTTTTTTGTGAACTGTTTGACATATAGTTCATCCTTAAATTCAAAGGTCTTTGTGATTGTCTTTTGTCCTTGTGTGGTGAAAAGCTTTTTGTATATGTATTTACCCTCAAGTGGCAATGTCCAGTTAGTTGTTCTTTAACAACCCCTGCATTTGACCATTAAGTGGTGATTTATCAGTGGAAAGAGAAATATATTTTTCAGAACCCAACTGGATAGTTTTGAAACATTTTGGGCAAGTTTAGCTCATCACCGTAGCTGTTCTGTGCGGTAAAAGCATGCTTCACTAAAAAGCAAAAATCCATGAGACTTTATTAAAGATACTTCATAAAGCAGCTGCAGTCATGAAAGATTGAGTCCATGTGATCTAATTGCCATAAGGCTTTATGAGATCTCTACAAAATGGAATGGATGCCAATAAGAAGATTTGTTTAGGTTCTTTACTGCATCCAGTTGACAGCTCCTCTTTTGGATTGCAGTTTCGCTTTGGTGGGGATGGGGAGAAGGGCCCTGTGGTATCTGCCCAAGAGGCCCAGGCACAGGCTATCCTCTCCCAGGCCAGGGTACGTATAACTTCCCTCAGTGAATTACACCTTACACCTACTGAAGACCTCATACTTGTCTTAGCTGAACACAGGCTTGGTCTGCCTTTGCTGGTCCATCACCAGGATGTCCTTGGAGCCTGAGAAGGCTTGGATGTTTGGAGAGGTGTAGGAGGCCATGAAAAATTCCCACCTGTGGCCAGTGGAACAGGTTTCAAGGATTTAAAAGTGGACGGGTGCCTGCTTTGAATGTCATAGTAACATTTTGCTAAATATGTTTGGCTGTAGAATAATGACCCTTCAGTGAGGTGGCAAGTCATCCCTCTTTTTTATTTATGTGTTCCATATTTCATAGTTTTTTTGTAACTAAAAATGTTGCAGTTTTTACATTTACATTTATGATTATTGATCTAGCAGATTTTCTCCAGTGTCATGCAGTGTTTATTATCTAGTACTTCTCTAAAACCTTCAGCTAAGATGACTTAGTATGCGAGATAAATTGCTAGGTAACACATAAATACACTTAATGCAATTTATAGTCACCATTGCAACTGAAACACATTTTTGGACTATAGGATGAAACGGGAGCATCCGGGGGGAAATCCCAGGATAATGTGGACAACATGCAAACTTCACAACCCTTTTTCATAATTCATTAAGTTTGGACAGGCTTCTCGTACATTAACTGTGACGTACCCTGATTCACTAATGGGTTTTTCACGACCCTCCTCAGCTTGCCATGAGGGGTCCTCCCGGTCCTATGGGTCTCACAGGAAGGTCCGGACCTGTGGTAAGTTCCCGTTTCAGTACAAGTCCAGTGTTTTCATTCAGTTCATGATACAGTGCTGTAACCTCTGTTTAAATTAAGGGAATAGTTTTTGTCCTTTTTCGTACACACTGCTGTGTAAAGTTTAGACAATATATCTTTAGTGCGTTCAAGGGCATACTTAAGGTCCTTGCAAACAACAATGTGCACTTGCCACTAAAACAGACCATGGTGAGGTATGTTTCTGAACACTTTGGCTGGGTGTGCTTTAGCATTCCTGTGCCTTTTCATGCCAGAACTATGATGCCTCTCTTGCTCCTACCTCAGGTATCTCCCCAATCCATCTCTCCACTGCTGTGTTTGGGGAAAAAATGTGACACTCACTCCCTCCCTGCTGGCTTTGCAGGGCTTGTAGACACTCGTCTTTTTATTCAGCCTGAGGCAGGGCACTGTGCAGAACGTGAGACTGGCACACATGCATACCTACAATTGGACAGGTTACTGTGTGGAAATGGAAAATGTAAAACAGGTTCACTTGGAAGTGTATTCAATATTAATGCAAATGTGCTTATCCAGAATTTATACTTTGCCTGTTTACTGTAGACAATTTCAAATATATGTTGAACCACATTTTGAAAGAAAGATGATACTCTTACTTCAGACAGATGATCATATTCTGAGACCAAAAACCTACTGCAGTATGTGGGTGGATGTGATAAACTGAAAAAAATCAAGTATGAGCATGACAGCAGCAATCTTTCAAAATAAAGGAAAAAATAATTGTCAAATTTGAAATTTCTAAGAATAATTAAATCCACACACTATGGGTGTAGGACCACGTGATGAATTTGACTGCTGTCTATGAGTAAGCATTAATCTATGCTTTTAAGCTACTTGCTGTATAAAGTTCTCAAAGGTACTAGAACATAAAATTAAAAAATATATACATCCTACCTGTAGTCTCTCCTGGCATGTTTTCCAGCATTAATTTGCCTAATTTGATGGCAGTGACAAATGAGACTGATTTCATTGTTTGTTACTTTCATATTTCTTTCTACATTGGGTTTGTGTTCTTGTTTTATTGTGATTTGAGAAACAACAGCTGTGTTCCTGTGTTTAGTATATTATGATCACCTGTGAGGTCATCTAGCATGGCTTTAATTTGTATCTCTTCCTCAGGGCCTTCCTGGTCCCACGGGACTAAAAGGCGACTTTGGAGACCCTGGAGCTCAGGTGAGATGCTATGTTTTTAAGAATTGTACTGTGTATGCCAGTAGTCAGTGCAATATTGGTGCAATGTGTGAAGAAACTTAAATTAATTCATTTCAGCTGCAAAAGGTTAAAGTAACAGCACATAACTCTTCAGCACACGCTGGAAAGAGATATGAAGTGGCTTCTAGTAGCTCCAAAACTATAATGAAATAAATAGAAAAGTTTGACATGTTCCATTAATATCTTCTTTTCTATCACCACCTGTGTTTAAAGAATGAAGGGTAAAGTCTATCCTTCTACTGGCAGCTGTCTGTGACATAATTATAACTGACTGTGTTCAAGGGTCCAAGGGGCATCCAGGGTCCCGCTGGTCCAGCTGGTAAACCTGGCAAAAGGGTAAGCGAGTGTGTGTGTGTGTGTGTGTGTGTGTGTGTGCGCGCACATGAAGTATTTTACAGAATGGATTTTGCTGCTGCTATATAGTTTGATTATTTTTTAAAAATTTAAATTACTTTTAAAACATAAGTCTCTGGATTTTTACAGGGACGTGGAGGAGCTGATGGAGCAAGGGGTATGCCGGGAGAACCAGGGGCCAAGGTAAAAGAGTGGTCACTCTTTTGAAAACCTATACATCCCTCTTTAAAAACATAATCGTTATACCCAAATATTGTTGTCTGGGGTACCTCTTTTGTAAGACAGAACAAGTCAAATGGAAAAGTGTAGTGTCCTCTTGTGGCTCCAGTGCTGTTGTGTCCTTTCCAGGGTGACAGAGGCTTTGATGGACTTCCAGGCCTCCCTGGAGAGAAGGGGCACAGGGTAAGACATAAAAAATTTCAGCATCTGACTTGCAAACTCTAATCAAATTGAGTCACAGAATGTTTTTTGATGTACAGTTTAGTGTGTCAGTGAGGATTCTCTCCACATGCTCTACTTGCTGTTGTGAAAATGCTACAAGGATATACACCCTGGTATGACAGGACTGCCTTGACTGGACTGAAACAAGGGCTTCTCTTGTCACTTGACTTCCATAATGTAAAGCAGCTGCTTTATATTTAGTCATACTTCTTGTGACAATCCTCCTGTCCTGACTCAGACACTGCTTCCTGCAGTCCTAGTGACCAATCATTTTGTGTTAATTCACATAGTTTTATAAATTATTAATAATCATCATATTATTTGACTCCTTTCTTCTAAAGCCACATATAAATTGAAAAAACAGGGCGTTTATGCTAGTGACATTCAGGGTAAATGCCTTTTATAGACAGCACTCGGAGGATTTTGAATTCAAACAGACAATCCCTAGGTTTTAAAGACGGGCTCAAAGTAACACTGTCCAAATAACTAACAAATGAAAATGGCCAGTCTGTTTAAATGCTTCCAATTCAAAAAAAGGTAAAACCCTGGAGGCTTAGGCACATTCTTTAAACTTGTTTTCTTAGTGTGTCTAGCTGATTTAATAGTTATTTACTTTGGCAATTATTTAAGAACATCAGCATTAGATGGTATCAAGCACTGGCATGAATACAAGCTCTATAACTAATTTAGCAGTCTGGTCCTGCTAGTTTAGCTAGTTTAGCAAATAACAGTTTCTAAATGAATGTGCATGAAAGTTGACACTGTCATTCTGGTTAGAAACCACAGTCAGTGAACAGTTAGCAATCTAACAACAGACAACGAACAACAACCTACAGTAATTTGTTTTGGGAAGTTTGGTTGTGGAGTTCATATACACTGACTTTTTTTGATTGTCAAAGATGACACACATGTCACATTAGGTGGAACTGTGGTCCATATAACTTTTAGGTTATACTGTCTTTTGTTATCCTATCCAGTTTTTTTCTATAAAATTGGGAATTTGTTCACATAATATTCAGTAGTTACAATCAACATTAAGTTACAATGAATGATAAAGTAGTTCACAAAATTAGTAAACATTTGTTTTAATATTATCATAGGGGCCTTTGAACACAGCTTTTTTAGGAAACGGAAAGGCATAATTCAACTAAATAAAATAAACCTCCAAAAAACGTGTACACTTTAGTTTCCAAGGCAATCAAAATTGGCATATTAATTAGCATAATTTAGATTTTTAACAAACATTTTCCAATTCCCTACAATATAGTTATAATTGTATAATTATATAATTACGTTGACTCACATAAGTAAACTTGTTATAAATTCATTTGTCACTTATTATAGGTAAACTAAAATACTTCAGAACAATAATCCCAATAATATATTTATATTAATTATAATTATTATTATTGCTAATGATATTAACTTATACATTCTTGTTTATCAATTATTATTGTTATGTTTTCATTTTTCAGATATTTGACATATAATTTATGTTTACCTCTATTAATCCAAAAATACACACACAGTCACACACAATATGGCCAGTTTAGTTAACCTGAAACACATGTTTGGACTGTGGGAAGCACAGGGAGAACATGCAAACTTCACTCAGACTGAGCTAGATTCAAATCTGCTACCAAACAGCTTAGGCACTATGAGGCAGTAGTGCACTGCACTGCCATGCCTCCCATATATGTGAAAATTTATATGTTAACTAAACCTCGTGCCATAGTACTTGTTACCACTCTATGGTTTAAACATCTTCAAATTATTTTCATACATGCTTTGGTCCCTTTCTTGTTTTATGCCATTTTCCGTGCTATCCTCTCTGATCTGGCCTCATGTTATTTGTCTGAGAACTATCTGTGGGGGTTCTCTAAGTAAAATTTGCCTTTAGACAGGAGGGCCCAGACTGAGTTCCACCGAATCCAAATTACACAGTTGAACTGTGTGGAGAGACAGGTAGAAGGGTTAGATCACAGGGAGGTTATTTCCAGCCACCATGCTGGGTTCCTAATCCTAGTAATTACAGACTGCCAGTCGGCAGTGCTACTATAAATACTGATTACTCACGACAAGTGAGACGGGACAATAGCTGTGGAGTAGTCTGCCTCTGTACCTTGATCATAATATATACTATATCTTTCTTTCCTTCTCCTCTTCTTTCCTATTCTTCCATTACGCTCGCCCTCGCAGGGTGAACCAGGTGTACAGGGCCCTCCTGGAGCTCCGGGAGAGGACGGACAAAGAGTGAGTGTCCCGTCCTGTTCGCTTCTCAACTTAAGGCCTCTAAGTTATTGACAGAACATCAATCCTCTCTTTGTCAATGACTTGTCTTTAGGGAGAAGATGGAGAAGTTGGACCAAGGGGTCTTGCAGGAGAGAGTGTAAGAGTGTCATCCAACTCATTTGGATTTCTCAAGTCAAGGGCTTACCATAGTTGGGAAGACACTGGAATGCCTTAAAACCAGGAAGGCTGCACTAGTTGTCACTATGATGCTCTTCCATTTCACCAGCTCCTTTCTCTCAGGGCCACATGCGTTCTTGTTACCTTTTGTTATTACATTTATTGGATGATCACAGTAAAAATTCAACCTACTGAATCTTTCATGCATACAGCTGAACAAATACGGGCACTTTCACAAATAAAATAATTAAAATGGAAAGAATTGTGACACAGTGAATATGCAGAGTTTAGAAATAGGCTAATGCCTGCCTTAGTTTAGCATACATTTATTATCACAATTAGTATCAGAAAACCTAATAAAACTGATCTGATATGTGTTAGTGGATAAAAATATGTATGTATGTATGTTTAGTAAGTCAAGTAAGAGTCCTGTAAAATTTATACATAAACTCATGACCAGAACTTAGCATACCACTAGATGGCAGGGTTATGAATAATCAATGTTGTTAACACACCTCATAACTTGTGGGCCATATTCTAAAAAGCTAATCACATCTGTTCCATGTTTAGGGTCCTAGGGGGCTTCTCGGCCCAAGGGGACCCCCAGGTCCACCTGGACAACCAGTATGTATATTTTCATCATATTTTCAAGTGTATTGCTGCACTTGGAACAGAATTTTGATATCCTCATTATGCATCGGTAGCAGTCAGCTGTCTATCATTTCTTCAGGGTGTTGCTGGGGTGGATGGCCCACCTGGTCCAAAAGGAAACATGGTAAGGATGGCTTTATTTATTTATGTTTTTGTTGGTTGAATATGTATAATTGTGTTACCTTTATATACAGTATACATTCTGCTAAAGTGCAAAATGCATGTGAAGTACAGAATGTTATCTTTCTGATGTGGCTGGACCATTCCAGGGCAAATGCATTTTTGGGATAAAAATCTTTATGTACATGTGATACAATTACAGAAGTAAAGCACATTCTACCAGTGTAGACGACACTAAGGCAGAATGTGGGTTTTCAGGCCAAAAAGTGCAACAGTATAATCCTCCATATATTTTTGCCAAATAGGTAAAAGTTCATGGTAAAATTCTATTTACTTGGGCTCATTATTGCAAATGTTAGATATAGTTGTTTTGTTAACTACATTTTATGAAATCAGTGGGTTACTGCAATATAGAGAAAAAATAGTACAGCAAGAAATTACAAATGCATTCACATGCATAAAACAAAGGCAAAGGGTCAAAAGTATTGGCACAGTGTTTCACAGGTGTGGTCACACAGTACTGTGTAATACATTGCAAAAAGGCTTTCCAGCATTCCAAACATCCTTGGAATTCCTTCGGATTGTCATGCTGATCAAATGCGTAAATGTTCACAGGGAAAACTTCAGGTCTGGACAATAACAAAATAAATTTCCTTGAGTAATTAGTTTACATACTATAATTTACAAAAAAAAGAATTTGGGTTGTGCTTTGCAAGTGTTGCAGATTAAATCGTACATTTATTTTACCCACATTCCACGCATCCTTCTGGAAATTTGTCAGCTTTTTCCAAAGTTTAACTCACGTGTCATTGTAATGTCAAAACTTACATGTGTAATTGTGGATGACCATGGCTGGTTATGTTTTATGTTTTGACCTGTAGGGACCTCAAGGAGAGCCAGGTCCACCTGGTCAGCAAGGGGTCCCTGGTACTCAGGTATGTGTCAGTACATCACCTGCGCAGCCCTCTGTCTCCTGATGAAATTGCTGAGAACGATGGGCTGCTTATTCTGACTGATGGGCCCCTACCCTCCACCTTCCACCACGGACATGTGGAAGGAGAGTTGCAGAAGAGTGCAGCTGAAAGCCTCCCATTCATGCTGCTGGAATTCCCTCAGCTCAGCGAGAGCTGCACTCACAGGGCAGCATCGAGTTTCCACAGCCTGTCAGTGGTGGCAGATGCCATAATCGTCACTTTGTTCCTCAGCACCACTGCTAATACCTTGGGCTGCTTCCTATGTAAAAAGTGCTCTTATTTTTATTCTTTTTCTTCTAATTCCTTTCCACTTTTCCTCTTTTTATGTTTGTGCCTTTGTACACTTGAACCTCATGTTACAAATGCAAATAAGGACTCGAAGCCCATTGGTAAAAACAGGATGCCCGTTTATTTTTATCATTATCTTTTATTAATATCAAGCAGCTTTAAAATGAAGCCAATATTAAAATGAATGAAAATAAAAAAATACATAATTTCCACAACTGTGTTGTGCTTTGCACATGAGATGGTTCCACTTACTTCATTTGTTACTTTTGCACTTTAGGTGCCACAGGAGAATGAAAAACTATAGCACAGAACGACCAGTGAATTGCAGAAAGTATGAAAAAGATCATCTTAAAATCACAAATATGTTGTATTGGCCACGAGGAAGTGACCGATTCGTGACATAAACATTTCCATAATCTGGTCATGTAACCTTAACCATCAGAACAGCATAATAATGCTATTTATAACTATTTGTTGGGTAGTCTCTGTATGTTTTCAATATAGCAGTAAGAAATGAAAACATGCTGACTCAAAAAAAGTTGCACCCCCCCCCCCCACCATGTATCCCCCACACTTTGTCTTGCTTTCCTCTTTTCCTCCTCTTATCCCCATTATGAGCAGGCACTCTAGTGGCCTAAAATGGGAACACAGCCCATTTTCACCCTGCAACAGAGATGCTTTAGAACGAATCAGCAATCAAGAATAATTTATCATCGAACACCCTTATACAGCAGGTATACAAGGGAGCACAGAATGAGGTGCACAGAACAGGGGGAAAGAAAACAAAAATGTTGAAGATGTAATCAAAAATGAACAAATCAACCTGGAAATGTTTCTGTCTTCAGAAATTTGTAACTTAGATGTTCTTAACACAAGGTACAGATATAATAGTTTTTGTCCATCTTTTCTCATCTATTATAAGAATTTTTGTTCTTTTTTATTGCGATAGCAGTTTTGATTTTCCCTCTTGATGGTTTACTATGTCAATGTAGTCTTGGGAAATGGGCTGGCTTGGGTGTGTACTGGTTTCATTTATGCTCATATGATAATCCTTAAATATTCATTTTTTGTAAAAGACTACTGGCTACTGGAAAAGGGCAGACCCTTACTGACCTTTTCAAGGCTGTACTACATTATAATTACAGTACTGCAAGTCTGACAATGCAGGGTTGATAATCACAACCAACACATAGCCGTCCTACCCCTGTGTAAAACCCATACTGAAAAGGCATTTGTATGCTACACAAACTCCATTATTTTAGTCATAAATTATTTATATATTTTGCATTGAATGGTATTTTATCCAGAGGTCAGAAAGAGGACATACATAAATGGTGACAGCATGAAAAAGAACTGTGCTCTGGCCCCCCTCATTTTACTGCATTGATGTCATCATGTCCCTGTCGTCTTACTTCTTTTAGGGTCTTCCTGGTCCCCAAGGCCCCATTGGACCACCAGGTGAAAAAGTAAGTGTTCAGTGGACTGCAAGTTTCACCACATCCCACAATCCTTCACAACAGTAAAGTTGTCCAGTGTGTATCCCATCACCTCGTGTAACATAATCCTACATTTTCTGTGTGTGTTAATTTTACATATTTAAGGTTTAGTATGTCACTTATTGTGATTTTAAAATGTGCGACCTTCAAACCCTTTTACAATCATGATTGTTTTATCAAAAACTGATACCCCTGGTGTTGAATCTGAGGTCACTGTGCTCACTACATCAGTCTGTGTACAGTGGACATGCATACAGATAGGTATTATTATTATTGGATTGTTTAGTTATTACTTTTTTCAAAGTTTTATACGGTTTCAAACATTTGACAAGCTGAATATAAAATTAATGGACCCATTTAGGTTAAGCACCACGCCAACAGCAAAGCAGTCAAATCCCTCCTGGTGCTTGACCCAACATTGTTTCAGTTACAAATTAAGAATCATTTACATTTATTTAACTCGCGCTCTTTGCAACTCCGGGACCTCTGGTGTCCTCCACCATTCAAAAGACATGTATTGCAGGTTAAGCTGTCACTCAGAATTCATAGTGTATGCATGTGTGGATGTCTGTAGAATCCTTTCCAGGGTGTAGTGTCAAAGCCTGGTGCCCAGTGATTCTGGGATAGACTCCAGACCACTATGACACTGACGAGGATAAAATGGTTAATAATGGATGACTATTTTCTCCAATACTTAGTGTTAACCTGCCTTCAATTATTTACCCATTTGTATATGGCTGGGTAATTTTACTGGGACAACTCACGGTAAAACCCCTGATCACGAGAGCTATAGCAGGAGTGGTATTTGAACAAGGGCCCTTACAGTTCAAAAGCAGTAGCTGTAACTACTGTGCTACTTGCTGGCTCTGCAGTATTGATGGAATGAAACTGAAACAAAAAGATTGCTGTGTCTTAGATGCAGTGATGAGAAACAGCCCTCGATATCGCAGGTGTACATGGTGTCCACATACTGCACTCAATCTCCTACAATGTCCCCTGTTCACATACACCTGTTGCCATCAGCAGAGCCCTGGCTTTTTCTCCACACAGAATTCAGTGCCAAAGATAAACAGAGTGGCATGTGCAAAGCTACTAACAGCAACAGGTTACATTTCTCAAGATACATATTCAGGTACCAATGCTAAAGGTGCTTATTCTGGGTAACCAGAACCCACATATAGCATTTAAGATATAGAGTATATAAAAGCTAAAATTGCAGTGTATATATAATGTAGGAAAACATGATCATTTTGTAGAGTACAGATGCTAAAATTCTTACACTCGTAATGTAGATTGTATAATATACAAAAAATGTCATTGTGCTTGATCCTCTTTGTTCTTTAGTGTTTTGTAAGTGTTGCTCCCTCAACCATTGATTTGACTCTCCCTCTCATTATTTTGCCTCCAGGGCCCCCAGGGCAGACCCGGACTGGCCGGCCTTCCTGGTTCTGACGGTCCACCTGTGAGTCCCTTTGTCTGTAGTGGTGATCGTTTTGGTCCCCACCACAACCAGTAATCCTCCTCCTCTAAACAGAGTCTTCTGATGAATTGCAAAGTGTGGCATTAAACCATTCCAGTCAGCAGTTTTTTTCTAGAATGTTCCTCTTCTTGACCTCATACCAGGCCTCATTTACCTTACACATCTTTTTCAGATACATAAAATATTACTTGTCAAAAAGTAATACATATTCAAGTGCCACATTCTAATAGATGCACATACCACCTAACATGGGACAAATACAGAGAATATTAAAAAAAGAAGTGCAAAGCAAATAATTTACACAGAATAAAATATTTCCGTTGTTTATTCCATGTTTATTTTAACATAACATTATTCTTTATCCATTTATTGGTCATGTGAGCTCTGTGAGATCTACTTGCATGTTTTACTTTAGATCATCACTGGAGTCTGTGGGTGTCTATGAGTTTCTGATGCAACTGATATCTCGACAGGGCCATCCCGGAAAAGAGGGCCCTCCTGGAGAGAAAGGAGCCGTAGTAAGCAAATGCTTTTGTTATGTTGTATAACACAGAGGTGGTATAGCCACTGTATTAAGAAAAACTTTTTGTGTCTTCAGTATTTGCATGATTATACTGGGTAATACTGTGTGTGGGATTTCTTTTTCAACAAAGAAAGAGAAACACAGATAGGTATACAGATAGGTAAAAATAACCAAAAAAATAACAGAAATAATATTTTAAAAATAACAGAAGAGAAATTAACATTAAATGTTTGCACTTGTTGGGCTTTTCTTAAAGTAGCTTTTTTTGTTTGCATTTCAGGGACAACCTGGTCCTCAGGGTCCCATTGGCTACCCGGGGCCAAGAGGAGTTAAGGTACAGTAACCCTCCAGCCTGTATAACTTTGATGACCTCTTTGAATCATCCACGTGTAATGCCTGCCACTGTGGTCTGTTTTTAACAGGGTGCAGATGGTGTCCGGGGCCTGAAGGGTGCAAAGGGTGAGAAGGTAAAGATTCTCAAGTAATTTAGGTGAAAGTTAGTGTTACAGTTTCTATGATGCCTTATTATATGTAATGTTACATATGATACCCAATAAGTTACATATGATACCCAATAAGTTACATATGATACCCAATATTACATGTAATATATACATGGAATAAATCATATGGTATATCCTGTTAATGTCAACATACATTATAATTATGTGTTATTTAGACTATGGAGCAAAAGGTTAACAATAAATAGATTGGTGATTTTGTGTTCAGGCAGAACAAACGTATTTTAATACTTTTGTTAGATTTCTTATATCTAACAAAGGTGATGGCACCATACAGTACTGTTCTGCAACTGTATAAAGATAAACAAAATAAGGAGGACAACAGTTGTTCCCTTTAGTTAACTTCAATACATTCTATTGTTGAAGTGGACTTTTTGGTTATCCCTGTGATTAGTTTTACAAAACGTGAGTTCACTTAGGTTTTTGTTTTCTGAAAGGAAAGAAATTTTAGAACATTGTCAGTCATAAATACAATGGATCTGTAAACTGAGCATTTGCAGACTAAGGGTTTTTTAACAATAACATGCAAATCACTTTAATGTGTTTAACTGAGGGGCAGAACTGAACGAACCGTTACTTAACAATGGCCAGTGGGAAGAGCAAAGATTATAAAAGGGATTATGAGTGATGTGTGGGTTTTGTACCTCTGTGTATGTGAGGCAGACGGGAATTTCAAGAGTAATACTAAGTCACCACATGACCTCTTGCAAAATGGGAGAAGCAATAGAAGGTCAGGAAGGACACGGTTCTATATCAGAAATCAGCAATTTTATGTAGCACTGTGACAAGTTTCACTCCTCAAGAAGGCTGTGACATTGGTGACAAACAAGTAAGTGTTTCGTTTTTGAGGACGACATCCATTAATTTGATAATAATAAACGTGGAAATATATTGCAGAATGAATAGTAAGGCAAGTAGTATGGAGGCTTCTGCAAATTCTATTAAAGTAGGGTTTTGAGAAGCTGTTCTTTATGCAATTATTACATGTTTCAAATAAGCCATACATCTCAAGGGTAAAAACCCTCCCAGAAAGCATGTACTGAATTTTGTATTTCATCCTGTTTCCAGGGATGGAAACCTGCTATCTTCTTTCTGGACTAAAGGTTCTGCAAACCTGTTGCCTGTGTATGTTATACAAGTGCTTCATACAGAATGACACAGCTGCTTTGCAGGGAATTTGTCACACTGACAAGTAAATGGGGAAGCAGAACATGTCCTGATTAGGTCTGGCAGCTAGTTGTGCTTTGGTGGACAAACTCAAAGAAATTCACTGATAGGTTCATGGTTGTACATCCTACCTTAAGACAAAGACGACATTTCTATAACATCACATCATAACAAGATGTTGCTTGTTGCTGTTGCTGGAAATAAAAGCAGCATTACAGTAATTTTATGCCATGCCAATGCAGAAATAAATAAAGCTGAAACCTGTAATTATGCTGTTAGAGTTTGGAGAAAGTCGTGTCAATGTATCAGGTTTCTAGTTTCTCACTGATCTGTAGGTTTAGGTGTAGGTGTATCTCATCCTACCTGAATGAACACCAATAGTTTAACTCTGTTTAAATCTCTACGGCTGCTGTCCTCCGTTTAAGATCCTCTGTGCCTTACATATGATGGGTGTTGTTTGCAGCAGGCCAGGAGGTGCCACCAGTCCAAATGGTTTCTCAACTATGGATTACATTTGCATTTATTTATTTAGAAGATGCTTGTCTCTAAAGAAACACAGAGCTTTAAACTACCCACAATTATTTACAGCTAAGAAATTCATACTGGAGTAATTCAGAATGAGCCTTGAACAAGGATGCTACAAGCAGAATGTTTGATTCAAATCGGCAATCTTCAACCAGAATGTAGAAGCTCTTACCACTACACCACATTTTTGTACTGGAAAAACGTTAAAGTATCTATGAAGCTATTTTTTTGGCTCAAATAATAATTGTTTTCCCCAGGTGATGTTATGTATTAAAATTAAGGCAGTAACTCGGTAGTACTGCATAGTATTTTCAGCTGCTTCATTGTATCTTCAACGGCCTAGGTTCATATTCTACCTCCTATTGTAGCACCGTTGAATAAAGCAGTTATTCTTGGTTGATATAATAAATTTATCAAGCTGAGTAAATGGGTCAATGGTTGTAAATAGCTTAACATGTAAGCTGCTGTGGCAAAAAGCATCAGCTAAATAAATGTAAACTTAAGTGAATTTTATTGCTGAACAATACTGGAGGTTCTGCAGTGCCATGATGTCTTCATTTTAATTTTTCATGCATTATTTGCAATAAATTGACAGAAAGTCTTAACTGGGGTGACCACTGCTGTGGTCAATTATACTTTTAGATGAATAGCACAGAGACTCTTTTGGTTTCAGGGAGAAGATGGATTTCCGGGTTTCAAGGGAGACATGGGTGTCAAAGGAGACAGGGTATGTACTGACACTGTAAAAAACAATAGAAAAAACCACACCCCCTCTAAAGGGTATTTGTAGAAGAGGAAAATGATTTCTTGTTGAGTTTTACATGGAAATGCACTATACCTGTAAGCAGCTCTGCTTGTGTAGGGCGAGTCTGGCATCTTTGGGCCACGTGGTGAAGACGGACCTGAAGGCCCCAAAGGTCGAGCTGGCCCTGTTGGAGAGTCAGGTCCTATTGGTCCTGCTGGGGAGAAAGTACGTGCACCTGATCTTTATCTGACATCGTGCTTTGTCAATTCAGAAAATTCATCACAGTCCAGTTAAAAAGCATTGTTTGTGTTTCAGAGACATTATGTTACCAAGTTTTGTTAGGAACATGCTGGCTGCTGATTTAGAGTTCAACCAAAAAGTTAATGGGCTCTGTACGCTATATCTTAACTGGAAACTTTTTGTTTTATTAAGGGAAAATTGGGTGTTCCAGGACTACCTGGCTACCCAGGAAGGCAAGGACCAAAGGTAAGCAAACTAACAAAACAGCAAAGAATGACAAGTATGCTGATTTGATGAGTTGTAAATTTTCAGATGAGCTGAAACTGTTAATATTGGAAAATAATTTTAAAGTGGTCCATCAACAAAAAAAAGCATTCCACTACTGAAGAATTTGGTTGCCAGTCAGTATATTTGTCAGTTTCCTACAGTGTTGCCTAATGCCATAGAAGGCTGATTGGCACTTTCTGTGTTTGGATGCCAGTCGAGCTGACTGGAGAAAAATGTATGTCTGGGGAGGTTTTTATGGCTTTTCCTCTGTCCATTGGTCTCCACAATGGGCCTCAGAAGAAGAAGCTGAAGCATTCAGAAGACAAGACAAATCCAGCTAGTGAATAAATCTTAATCTGTGAATACTGTGACTAGGCGCAGCTATGCAAACCGAGTAGGGAAATTGCTGCCAGATAATTATTAATATTTATGCTAATAATTTATGTTATAGTCCTTCCAGTGTTTACATCTCTTCGCGAGACCACTATAAATTGTTTTTGGCATTTACCTGTTGTTATGGCTCGGTCTTATTTGTATGGGTTCAAAGAGAGCTTTCATGTAAGAGGTTGATTATTAATTGAAGGCAATATTTTTTCTCTTTTTCCCTTTTTATTGCTCATTGTGTGTCACACTGTAGGGTTCAACTGGTTTCCCTGGATTTCCAGGAGCCAATGGGGAGAAGGGAGCCAGGGTAAGAGAGACTGCATTTAGCAATCCAAATAATATCAACTGTTCTACAGAGCACAGGTTTTAGTGTAAGAAATCAAAGCAGAAACAGGTGGAGATATTAGTCTCTGCTAATGTTACATTCACACAGAGATGTAAGAGTCAAACTGAATGACTACCCATACATTTGACAATGTATCAAGAAATGATCCCTTACACAATGGGATCCACTGAAAATTATAATGAAAATTCACCCCACAGCTTGGGAAAACATATTATTTTCATGTATTTTGGGCTTAGTACTTAGTACAACAGTATTTTTTCCTATTATGAAGTAATTCTATTATGCAGTCACCAACACATAAATGTTGCTTTTTGTTTTAAATTGAAGTTTGTATAGGTGTTTGCCAACAACACAGCTCCCATCATTAGTTACTGATTCAGTTGATCGACACTACAGCAACAAAGTAGCAATTTAGTTTACCTTTAATGATGTGAACACCCTTACACTAGAGCAAATAAACCTTTGATCTCACAATCAAATGAAGATCATCTAGCATCAAACATTCGTTTGTTACACTGCACAGTGTTGCATTGTGTTCCATAAAATGCGTTATGTTTTATATTTTTAACAAATTTTATGTAGCACATTTTCATCTGGGAACCAGTTTTTTTCCATAACAAATAAAATCATTATGTAGTTATGACTTCACTGATGCCTTATTACCACACAGTTAAATTCTGCTACTGGTGCTTTGCATGTTTAGTTTGTGATATTATTGAGTTTCTTGTTAATTGGTCATTTGGTCAGAGTATTACACTGCCACAGGGTTTATGATAATTTTTTTTTCAGTCACATAAGATGGTCCAGTTATTGTTTTTTGCATATAAAGTTCCACTTACAATGAGATAACTGATTTATTATTCATTAGGTTTTGCTGAAATGCATGCCTTCATTGTTGCTTTTCAGAGACCTTTTCTGCACATTTTTTGTCAAAAAGGTTTCACTCAGATACTGGCACCGTCACATGTACAATGCAGTACCACATTCAGGGCATGTCATTGTTGTGGTGGCTTGTAGCTTCTTAACAGGTCTGATTTCTTCTTTATCAAGGGTGTGGCTGGCAAACCTGGTCCAAGTGGGCAAAGAGGTCCAACAGTATGTTTTTATTTTTAGCATTTACTTACCTAGTTTATGTACAGTTAGAAACTTATTTAACTATTTTTAAGTTCTCAAAATGATTAACATTCATTGTAATGTTCAAATATATAATGTGATTTAAATCTTTGTTCAATATTAGCTTTACCACTGTGACATCTACTTTTCATTTTCCAGCGTTTCATAAGAACATTTTTCCTGGTTGTATATTCCAACAATCATTTTATTCTAATGACCAGTTTTTTTTTCTGTCTTCCAAGGGTCCACGTGGTGCTCGAGGTGCCAGAGGTCCAACTGGAAAACCAGGTCCAAAGGTAGCAATGAGTAAAGAACCCAGCGCCAGTCATGCATATTAGACTGTATCGGTACTGTATGTCTGTGCCCTGCTGTTCTGGAGTCAACGTGCTTCATGTTCCATGTCTCCACAGGGCACTGCAGGCAACGATGGTCCTCCAGGCCCACCTGGTGAAAGAGTAAGTCCCACCACCAGATGGCAGCACTGAGCGTATAGGCTGTACTGTACAGTCTGTACTGTACACACTTTCATTCATTCAGCAATCAACGCAGTTCCAAAATAAGTTGCTCACTTCTGGATACCCACAAAGTCAGATAGTCTGTCTTAGTAGCTTCAATAGTGCATGACAGCAATATGTGTATTTGATCCAAGAGGTACAGCTTAACCCCCCCCCCAGTCTGTTGTTTGGTGCTGAAAACCATTACACATTTACAGTTTAATTTCTTGGAGTGCAGAGAAGGACATACTAAAGATTGGTCTGTGCTCTCTGCTCATATGAATACTGTTTTGTTCTTTGGCTTTGTGATATTTTTCCCCATCTTCTTTAAGCATTGCACATAGTTTTTTTCATTGTTTCAGTAGTTCTTTTAGTTTTCTTGTAGCACAGATTCCATTTTTACTGCTTACCAATTCACTACAAATGACATGGAGTTTCCATTTGCTAAACCCCAAAGGACCTGGGTTCCTTACAGATGATATTGATCGGTAAATGCACAGAATACACGCTGTAGCCAATGCACATTTTAAGTAAATATCATTGGATCCTAATTAATCTGTAGCCACATTAAGCTTAATGAAATATTTAAGATCATTTAGTTCACATTGCCCTTACCTCAGTAAGAAAATCATTCACTTGCAGAACAACTAGCTATACATAGAGACTGTGGCATTTTATTATTATTTTACTAGCACGATACATAACAGCAGCTGTTAACTTCTGCAAACCTATATTTTTTATTTGTGTCAATTAAAAGTTTTTCCAAGCCAACATTTTAAGTACACTTTTAAGGTGTATTTTATAATAACACAGTACATGTCATTGTTTTTTCTAATCTTTCTCTAATTAAAGTTCCTTCTGAAATGATTGTTTTGGATAATTTAATCTGTTTTCAGAGCTGCAAAGCAGTCTTTTATGAAACAATTCCTCCAGTGTGACTTTTTGCACTCTGTTTAGGTTGATTGCCATTTAATATTGTACATGGAAATACATTTTTTAAAAAACTTTTTTTTTACTTTTTAGGCCCTGGGCTATATTTATAACTGCAGAGACAGTAGCTGTTCTGTGAATATGACTATTACAGCAGGGTGTTAGCAGCCCTGTCCTTACTGGTGCTATATAAGCCGCTCTTATATTATGCTTGACTTAACTGCTTAGGTTTATTAAGTGAAATATTGGGTTACTTAAGGATGACTCTCCATTGCAGAAAATGATAAGTCAGAGACACTTCATTCTATTCTATCCGATCTCTTTTTTCAGGGACCTCAAGGACCACAGGGCCCTGTGGGTTTTCCAGGGCCGAAAGGCCCCCCTGTAAGTGCTTTATTAATTTTCTCATTTTCCCTTGTATATTATGCAGTAGTGGCATATTTAGAAAATAGTGCTTATCAATGTTATAAAAATATATATCATTTGAAAAACAAAAGGCAGTAAAAGCACAAAGGCAATTCATTTTTATTTTTTGAATTTTTAATAGTCAATGGTATTGACATGACCTGAAACAATATACTGCGATGTGTGCCATTCTGAGAAGAATGCAAGGTGAAATAAGCAAGGCTTGATATCTCCTGAGTGAGATCTGTAGGAACCTACTTTTTACAGACTTTTACCACATTTTGAAGCAACTGTTTTCACTGGATAATGATAGACTTCTTACAGTGACTGCCACTGTGTTTATGTTCATAACTGCAGGGTCCACCTGGAAAGGATGGGTTGCCAGGTCACCCAGGGCAGAGAGGAGAAACTGTGAGTAATGCCATGGTGCCCATCTGCACTGCTGCACACCTGAGCATACCCAAGGAGCTGGCTCACACAGATCCTTCTTACCAGATGTGGAAGGATAGACAACAGTGATGTTGGTGTCCTGTTTGAGAGCATTGCCTATGTCTAAGTTTTTGCACAAACCCTAATCCTTGGAAGAAATGGTCTCCCAAAGTCAGTAATATTTGCATAACTGGGGAGACAGGTGCAGCAGCTCATTCATGAAGTCCTTACACTCATTTGGAGTTTAGGGCAAGAATTTTTAGAGCAGCACAGGTAGAGGAGCGTTCACCCAAGAATGTGCTTGATATTCAAGCTACCAGTCAAAGCAGCGATGGTTCATTTATCGAAACACATATTAAATGGACGATTGAACAGCCTGACCTGTAGGGGTCTTCACTGGTTATCTGAGACTTTCACACAATGCAAAGAATGAATGTCATTACTACATGATGCTTCAGTGAAAGACCGACCTCAACACAGGTCAGGTATGAGCTTCAGTCACTCAGTTTTGTACCACAGCTGCTCTGAGTAAACACAACAGTTGATCTGGACCCAGATACAAAGAGGATGGGGAAGAAGTTTGACCTCACCTGCATTTCAGTTAAAGAACCTGCTAAACTTGACTTTTTTTATTTAATAAAACACAATACAGTGCTTTATGGCTGGTTTCAAATGCTTTCAAATTAAAATAAAAGCACAAAGAAGTGAAAGTGTGCTTGCACCTGCAAAACTTTAATTTTGCGAGTCTGCAAAAAATTATAACTAATCAAAGCACTGAAGTGTCATTTTAGATATCAGCAGAATAACCGCTGAGTCGTTAAATTGAAAGCTTTTTAACTTTCAGGTTTTGCTGTTGAATGAGGCAAAATGTCAAACTTCTCTTTTACTTTGTCTACTATTCTGCATCATAAGGTTTTCCAAGACTTTTGCTCTGGGCAAATATGAATATAGTGCTGTATATTAATAATTTGCCATAGGAATAATCTTGGGTAATAAAACTTAATGAGAATTATGACACTTGGAGGGATTTCCTTATTTTGCTCCCCAGTACCATGTAAGACTTACTAGCTTTCAGTCAGACAGGTTTTGATGTAGTTACTAGTTCAATATAAAATATATATGGATGATAATGAAGATGATTTATAGGCTCCTGCGCCACAGCCCTGACCAGGATAAAGTGATTAAAGGTAATGCATGGATGGATTCAGATAATTCACTATGAAAGGAAAGATTGGAGAATTCTCCAGCCAACACTAAAATACTTTCCAAAAAATCTGTTGCAAAACTTTACTTGAAAAGTATTTTAATTACCTAGTGGTTTTCAGCTTCTAGATTAGGTAGTCGCTTGATATGTCCTTTGAGTGGAACAACAAGAAGACCTTTGTTGGCATCTTCTACTACAAGGTTCATTTCTACTGAAATATTTTTGCTGGGTGTACATGCTATAGTTTTTGCGTGATAGCTAAATTTATGTAAGGCGTTTCGTAAAAACAGCCCATATCCTCAATGATTTTTGATATCTTATATTATTTTTTGTTCTGGTTCAGCTGAATTGTTTTAAAACTTTTTTGTTCCCTTTCTTCTAACTGTGCATATCATGGATTGATTCCTATTGTGAGTGAATTCTTTCAGACTATGATGTCTTTTTGAGAAAATAACCAACTATACAGAATGTATGCCAAATATAGAGGTCTGTGGACTAACTGTAGCCTTAATGGTGAATTACATTTCTGGACCATTGATTTTAGCTCTTATTCTGGTTTCCTTGCCACCCTAATGCTGCTTTCCAGTATATGGATCAGGCTAGGCTTCACTGGTAAAACAGTTGTTCTTATCAAAAGGTGTTAAGCTGATAAGTAAACACAACACATAATGGCCTACACAGCAGAGTGCTTAAGTGCTCCGCTGACAACTTTAAGATGTAAAAAATCATAACTTGAACCTGTCACTGGTTTAAATTAAAGTTTATAACAAAAATATGGATTAAAGTGTTTGTGTTAATATTGTTCATATTCGCAATTACCATTAAACAGAAGAGAAAAGATTGTTTTAAAGACATTTTAAATCTATGGTAGCTTTTTATAATGTCACTATACAGGAAACCCGTGTCATTCACTTCTTTGCATTTCTTTGTTTTTCATTAATGGTAATTTCATCTTTTGAGTCTGACATGTCTAATTATTTGTTTATCCTTAAATTTAAATGTTCACATTACTGTTGCTACTCAGGGATTCCAAGGAAAGACTGGTCCACCAGGTCCAGGTGGTGTTGTGGGTCCGCAGGTATGTGAAGTCTTCTTCTATAAAATCACCTTAATCATTAGACCATCTACGAGATGTGGCACACAATTAAAATTAAAAATGGGTCATAGATTTTAATCTTCTGTGCAGCTCTTCAATATTGCATCAAAACCAGTTATGCAGGAATATTAAAAAGTGTAAGCCTTCAGTTGAAAAAAGTCTTCAGGATCCTCCCCACTGTTATTACCTTTCCATAACATCGTGGCATTATTTTTCTGCAAGTGCTAAAAAGCAACTCAAATAGTGTTCATACCACAGTGTGAGATGTACACCCTCTCTCAGATGTAGTATTCAGTATAGTGACAGTGTGATGTTCAACTGATTGTTGGCTCACCGTGGCAGGGTCCAACTGGGGAAACGGGTCCTACTGGGGAGAGAGGTCATCCCGGGCCACCTGGTCCCCCAGGAGAGCAGGGACTTCCTGGTGCTGCTGGGAAAGAAGGAGCTAAGGTGAGTCCATACCCCTCCCTTCTTGCAAAAATCAGGTGTACTAAGACTTTCAAAGGGCTCCCTCTCCAGAGTTGAAATTTCACCCAGGTAATCCCCTCAAATGCCAGACAGCACACTGAGGTACCCCCACCCCACCATTATCAGAAATCTGAGATGAAGCACTCCACTTGAGATTCCCATTTGAGCAGGTGTCACAAATGCTTGAGGTGGGCAGTCAGTAGGAGGTTTTCCTCCTTTCCTCATGCTTTCTGTAGTTAAACAATGGGATCCATGTGTTTCCCCACATCAGAAAATTAACATCACAGTTTTCTCCTGACAGTACATGTATATTGAGTTGTTTTGATAAGCTCTATTACCACCCAGGCTCTCCTGCATTTATCTGTAGTCTGCACCTTTTATGGGATTCCATGACAGCTTTCCACCTTCACCCTTGTACTCCTGCTTCCCACATCTGCCCACACCACCACACTTGAAATCTTTTTTGCTTTGCAGTCATAAGGTTATCAAGTCACTTTTCACAATGGATAGAGCCAGTTCACAACAACAGAAAACATTTTGTAAACTTAATTTTGCCCTTTTTTTCCAATGTGGAGCTTTTGGCAATGCTGCAGTCATAGCACCTAAAGGTGACGCCACCAGTGAACAGTCAATTACTTTTTGACACATTCTATTACATTCCAGTCCAAGGAAATTAAATAAAAGCAATACTGGTGTCCCTTTTCCTCCTTCAGGCTCTATTCATATAGATCTAGAACTGTCAAAATGACCTGATCAACTGATCAAATTTTAAAAAGCTGTAAAAACAGAACATTTGAAAGAGTGCATATACTTTAGGTGCAAACACTGTAGATGAATGCGATAATGACTCAGCAACAACCACAGCTCTGCCCTTCCATGTCAGCGATCACGTCACATGCAAACATGCAATGTATTATTATATTATAATTATATCTTCTGTTAAAGTCACAATGGAACACAGTGAAGTTTTAATGAAAACAGTTTTTCAAAATGACATCCCTATGGCAGGAGAAGAAACTCTCTGCTGAAATTGTGCTATCTTTCTCAGGGAGACCCCGGGCCTCAGGGTGCCCCCGGGAAAGATGGCCCTGCTGGTCTCAGAGGGTTTCCTGGAGAACGAGGTCTGCCTGGAGCACCGGTAAGAGTCATTTTCACATGAACCTACTGGAAGATGGCATTTGCTTCTTTGCCAAGCATCCATTCAATCCACTGTTCATGTTTTCAGGATGGATTCAGCTGAGATTCCTTGGGCAGATTGAAGCTGGCATTTCACAGATTAAAACTGCTGAGAAAGATTCCCTTGTTGCAGCAGTGCTTTAATGTAGCAAACTGAAAATCTTGATCTCAAACTTTGCATTTATATACAACCTGAAACAATATTTTGCACAACTATAGTGTTTTGAACAGAAATACTGTACAGATACAGTAAATTAATGTAATAGCAGCCCGTTTCCTGTAATTGAGATGGCAGCACTTTTCTTTTGCAAAACTTCACGAAACTTGATATGTATTATATAATATTTTTTATTTTCATAAGGTCAAATCCCACTTTGGTCACTCAATATTAGACAATTAGTGCCCCAGTTATGTGATTATACCCAGTGTTCTAATATTTCCTTCTGGTACAGGGTCCAGCTGGCCTGAAAGGAGGAGAAGGTCCACAGGGTCCCCCTGGCTCAGTCGTAAGTTGTCGTGTCACCTGCACTATGCACTATTATTGTTACTATGCAAAACAGTAACTTCACAGCAGTAAGATACAAAACATTAGAAGCATTCTGCAGGAAACATTTTGCTAGTGGTTCCTATGCAATCAGCTCTCAGTATGCCACTTTACTATTAATATTGGTCATCATCATTTAGTGGGTGGCTATAATATCAGTACCATTTTCAAATCCTCCTTGTGATTATGACATCATGGGGTGTTTTCCTGCACTGTGTCCTTTAGTCTGGTTTTACTGCCTGAACTTCTCACATGAGACCGGTAGAGGGCACATTTTCACCTTTTCAGTTGGAGGAAATACCTCTGGTTGCGAACAAAAGATAGAAATTGTATCTAGGTGGTAATTATTGTCTCTTGACATTTCACCTTCTATAGCTGCCAAGAGAGATTAGAAGCGACAGCCAGAATGTTGAAATGTCTGGAAGGCGTTAAAAATTATAATCACAGTGTACTTTCAACAGATTTATTTTTTCACCAATAGACACTGTAAGTCTCCTTGTAATTGCTCTTTGTTACAATGGACAGCATAATCCTATATGGGAAATGAAAGTGTGAAGTGCTCTATTATTTAATTACATTTGGTTGATACTAAAGCAGTATAAATGATCAAGAATTCAGTACGTGTCACCAATGAGCTGTTTGGTAGTCATTGCTTGCATTACCTTTGTGGGGCTGTGATGCTGCACTTGGGGTTTGTATGATGTAAGAGACACAAATAATTCATTCTCGACACTCTCATGGCCCAGCAGCAGCATTTTGATAGTTTTACTTCTGTCTGTCACTTGAAATCATTTGCTGTAAGCTTCCTCAGAAGCCAGCTACGGTGCTTTGGTCATTTCCTCCAGGCTGTCATGCAGTGGATAACATTTTCATTGTCAGCATCCTCACAAAGCAGAAATCGTGTTTTGATTGCTTGGTCCTGCTTGTCACACAACAGTGTTTATTATTCATTATTGGCATCCTCATGAACCAGTATTGGTGTTATGGTAATTTATTCTCAGCTACAGTTCAGCTCCTGCTACCGGCAAAAGCCAATAAGAGTGCACCAAGTCACAGGTCCAGATCTGCAGCTTGGGGAGGGGGCATTCTATTAATGGTGCCTGTGACAAGCATCTAGATGGGCTCTTTAGCCACTGAGGAGGTCAGCGGTGGTCAGAACACACAAGCTGCCTTCCTTCACAAGCCTGGGTAGCCTTTGCGCTTGGAGCTATAGTGCCTTTCTTGGGTGTCATGAGCCACTGATGTTAGAGCTTCACAGTCAGTTAGAGGACAGCACCGACTCTGCCAGGACACACACATCAGCATTCAGAAGAGCCCTTGGGTATTCAGCAGGAGTGCTATGATCTCCTCTTCAAAATTAGAGGGACTTTTTTCCTCTGTTCAGTTCACAGTCATGTTTCTCATGCAGTAATGACACTGGAGTAATGTCCCTTTGCTCCTCTTGAAGAGAGACATGGCCTAACAGTATCATTTTAGAATTCAGGAAATTCCAACTAATGTTTCTTCAGCTGAAGTTTTGCATTTCCATTTTACACTTAACACTGTTGCTGTGTCTTCAAGATTTTTTTGAGTAATTTTGAGTCACACAGAGAAATATCAGAACAGAGCTAACTTCAATTCAGTTAAATCTGAATACCTTGTACTTTAGTCTTGAGCAAGGTACAAAAGTAATTTGTTCCTGTACAAAAAGATTTTGTAAGATGAATTTCTAATAAGATGAACATATAATTACCATTTTTTTCATTGTTAAATCTTATTGTTCATTCCTAAATCCCAGAATTGACACTTAGTTCAAATTCACCAAATCCTATAAAAATGGACACAATAAAATAATTGTCATGAGTTATTATAACGTAACAATCACGGCATCATTAGTACTGTATGCGTGTTTATCTATGTTCACTCAGTTCTTTTGTAGCAATTATGTACTGCACACTTAACAAGCACTTAAACATGTAACATGACATAACATATTTACATAACAGTCAGTGTTTATGTATTCATTGGACCAAAACAATATAACTGAACTCATATTCATGAAAACAACTAGGCATTGATTTTTTTAGTATAGTGGTGTTGCACTTTCAGGAGGTGCCCTAAGACCAAACTCAGTCCTTGAAAATGCAGAGTAATGCCTCATAAACTGAAGTATGGGTATTAAAAGAAAAATGTAGATTCTTATAACTACAATGATCACAGAAATACTCACAGTTTGGTTTTAAACATTATTTAACCTTGCCGTGATGTCCTTGAAGCATGGTTAGGACAGGAGCCTTTACTATGTGAGAAATTAAAATCAGTTTCATGTGTCTGTGATGTGCAGATATGGGGCTGGCAGATATATCAGAATGGAAGTAACATGAAATGTGAATGGACTTTCAGCATCAACTCTATGGCTGTACAATTTAACTGGAAGTGTCATTATGTCTGTGCTGTAGCTGATTGCCTAGTAATTATGCCAAGTAAAAAATGTTTATTGGCTTAAAAAGCTCCAGATTTAAATTGTTCAAACAGATTTTTAAAAAACAACTTTGTGTTTTAAAATAAATTTATGTTGGTTAAGGCACAGCAACATATAAATGACCGTAATGTTTTTGACCATGTAGCCCCAGAAGACTTACCTTGTATTTTACCATTGTGGTGTAGGGGAAATTATTTATTTATTTAAATAAACAAACAAACAAATGTTTGTTTGTTTGTGTGTTTGTTTTTAATTATTTATTTTATTATTTTTATTATTATGGTATAAATGGAGAAACTCTTTTTATTTACAAAAATATTGATGTGAGTCAGTGCAATGAACATTTTGATATTTAACTTCTGAAGGTAAACTTTTTTCAAGGCAATATTATAAAAATGCCTTTTGTAAAGTCTGTCCATTTATGCATTTTGTAGGTGTCCATCAATAAATCATGAAAAAGCTGGAATTCTCTGTGATTGTTAGCATAGAATATCAGTATGTATTAGGGGGTCTTTCTTATAAAATATGTGTGAATCTGTTATTAATTATTCTGAGTTTGATGTCTCACACATCTCTCACACACGCTCTATACCTCTGTCTATCTCTTATAGGGGTCTCCTGGAGAAAGAGGCCCGGCTGGACCTGCTGGGCCAATCGGGCTCTCAGGACGCACAGGTCCCCAAGGACCCCCAGGACCTGCTGGAGAGAAAGGCGCTCCTGTGAGTGTTGAGCCCTTGAAATATAGTCCTGCATAGAAACTGGCAGGCAGCAGCAGAGCATACATAGCTGGATGCTTTTCACTACACTCACATACAATAGAATTTTTTTATAAAATTTTGAATCTCCTTTACTATTTTCTATGAATAACAGATAAATAGAGACAGATAAACACTTTTTTGTAGATGATGGAAAATAGTAAAAGAAATACAGTACATTCCCTGTATATGTAAGAATTATTGACTGCATCTATGTTTAGATCAGATGTTTTTGTTGTGTTGTTGCCATGATTTTGATGATAAAGATCTCTCACAAGCAAGATGGAAATGTGCTTCTGTAACCGCATATAACTCTATGTACTGTGCCTTGTGAAAGTATTCAGACTCATCCAATTTTCTCATTTAACTGAATCACAAGTTTTGTTCTTAGTCATATCTTATTTCAAGACACTAACATCCATCCATCCAATCGATCACTTACTATGGTCACTGTTGCGGTGGACCAGAGCCTAGCGCAGAATCAGTGGCCGCAAGGCAAGGAGGGGTTTAACCCTAGATGGGATGCGACTCCACACAGTAACTCACACACTGACACATTTTGTGCTGTTTAAACCAATAAATTAACTTGAAACACATGTCTTGGGTCAGAGAAAACTGGGGCACCTGGAAGAAACTCATACACTCCACATAGACTGAGCTGGATTCAAACCTATACCTGAAGAGCACAGGTGCTATTAGGCAACAGCACTGAAACACTCACATTGTAAATTTATTACTTTGAGACCTTTCTTCAACAGTTTTGACTGAGAGATGGAGTTATCATCTCATTGAACCAGAACCAAGAACTTTCTGTTTTGAATTTGAACCTTTTGTGAATGGGACTACCAAGTGGCCATGGGTGGAGGAGCATAGCAGTCTAGCTGGATTGTAGTGAGTGATCAAATCCTTTAGTTATCAGGAAGCAGATTTAATGATGCTCTTGTAGGTCATATCAAGAGTCCTGCACTTGAAATGGGCAGTAACTGGAACCGAGTTGGGAGAAATGAGAAGAGGCACATGGAAATGCTTTAGCGGGTCAGACACATTTACATGCGAAGGCATTCTACTTAGTTGGAGAGGCTTGATGTCAGAGTATGGAATGCCAGACAGGAGGGCATTGCAGTAATCCAGGTGCAATATTACTATTATCTGAACCAGAAGCTGTGTAGTTTGTGTGAGATAAGGGTGCATCTTGTGGATCTTATGCAAGGATGTATCTGCAGGACCAGCTTATGGCTTTGATGTGTTGGGAAAGTCTTGTATTGATCATTAACCCCAGGCTTTTACCAAAGAAAAAGGAAGAAATTAGTGAATTTTCTAGTTTTCCAGAGTTTCCAACAGGTCTCAGCCTTGTAGAAGTAGAGTTGTAGATGTTGATCACTCATCCAAGCAGAGATGTCCAAAAGCCATTCTGCAATGTGAGAGAAAGCTTTTGTAGCGGTATGGAAAATGAGAAAGAGCACTGGATATCATCAGCATAGCAGTGATGAAGAAACTGAGGGGCAGTGAGAGAACAAAAGATGATAAACAGTATGAGGCCCAGCACTGAACCTTGCAGAATAACCACTTTCGAGGATAGCAGTAACAATTGTATGTGTTTTGGGTAAGTATGTACCAACTTTGCACATTGTTTAGGAGTGACTTTCTTCTAGGTAGAATTAGTTTTAAAAGGTTGCTTGGATGATGCTTGTGAACCACAATTTTCAAATAGTGGGCTGGAGATCAAGATACTGACTAGGCCACTGGCCACATCTGCCAAGATGAATGGGAAAAATAACTCCCATATGGTGTGCAAAGCTGGCACATACTGACCCCAAAAAATTTAAAGCAATTGTTGAAGCAAAAGGTGGCTGTACCAAATATTGTGGAGTTTGGATACTTCTGCAAGCAGCCTATTTCAGTTTTTCAATTTTTGTAAAATATCTGCAAAAATCTTGGCTCTGACAATTTAGTGTTAGAGCATATGAGTTCATAATGAAAGCACTGACTGGAAAAATATCTATAAGTATAATTTGTAGTTTAGATAATGTTGATAATTTGAATGCTTTTGCAAGACTATATCTGAACAATTTTGCATATAATACAAATTGTGTTTGAATCCATCTTGTTCATCTTTTTTTAACTGCATTTTACTCAGGTACCATTTATAGTGCCACCTAAAAACCGAGACTGCTACTGTTTAAATACTACTGGATATATGACCAGGACATCACAACAATGTTCAATGTTCTCACACAGGGGGAGAAAGGTCCACCAGGACCAGCAGGCCGAGATGGTGTTCAGGGGCCAGTTGGTTTGCCTGGCCCCCCTGGACCTCAGGGTCCACCTGGCGAGGATGGAGACAAGGTATACCTGTCAGGCACAGTTCTGTTCAACCAAGATTACTATTTTCATTACTATAATTTCTTTCTAATTTCATTTGTTGATATATAAGTTTAAAGCAATAAAAACTGTACAACTAATTGTAACAGTTGTGTTATCAATGACAAGGAGGTGAAGTATCGCTGGTACATGATCGTGAGCTTTTTTCACTTCGATCTCAAGTGACTAGTTAAGCTGTAATCAGTCTTAAGCTATAGAATGGCACTTGGCATCGGTAGTAGCTTCATTATCATACCCTCCAAGTACTGAAACTGAATTTGTTTGAAGCAATGTGTTCATTTTCCAAATTAATATCACGTAGTAAGAAATGTCACTGTATGAGAGAAGCAGTTCATCAGTTACATTTACAGAGTAACAGAAACTGTTTGATCTGTATCATGCATTGTCTTCTTGTTGTTGCAAATGGTGACAAATGTTTAGCATGTGATATGCACCCTGACTTTATAAGGGAGAAGTTGGTGAACCTGGTCAGAAGGGCAGCAAAGCAGACAAGGGTGAACAAGTAAGTGTTTTTTTTCCTTTTCTGTAATTATGTGCCTTTTTAATTACATATAATAAAGTATGGACTTCCTAATAAAAGGCCACATATTTTTTTCCTTAAATATCTAATTTTCTTAATCAGTCACTGTTAATTTTAATTTTACAGAGAAATATTGTTGCACCTTAAAAACTGGGGACTCCACATATAAAAAATAATGTGCATGTAAGGAAAGTGTTTCTCTTTCAAGCTTCCAACACACCGGGCAGAGGTCAGAGTTATTGAGTGCTGTCTGTAGTCACCCGTAGGCCTTTGTTCTCTAAGAAACACATCAATATTAGTCACTAGCTGTAAACTAACAGTCATCCTTCTTTCTACATGACCTTCTGCGTTTTGTTCCCCTAGGGACCTCCAGGACCTGCTGGTCTTCAGGGTCCTGTTGGTGCCCCAGGACCAGCTGTGAGTAACCACATGTTTTCCTGACTTAAATTTTTCACCATGTAAAAGTCTGAAGGCTATGGCTCCCATGGAATCATTTTCCTGTAGTCAATGTGTAAGGAGGCACTATGGTGACTCACTCAACTTGTCATGTTTTTAATCTGTTCCATGCATTTCTTCCCCTTCCAAGTATCCCACTGGGATGATGAATGCCTCTTGAAGTATATCTCCTCACCTAGGACATGTGCAGGTGCTATGCATAAAATGCATTATTCAGGCAGGCACCAAGGCTTTTAGCTGGATGCTGCATCTTGTAAAATACCCCAAAATTGAAACCATTATGTCTTCTTGACACCACAACCTCAGGAAGCAATGGAAATATGAGCATTATTATTGCTGAGGTATTGAGGCCTTGTTTACCATTCCTTCTTTCCTCTTCCCTCCTCAATGCCACCTGACAGATTAAGAAAAAATAAACAGTTTGATGTCATTGTGTGTCCTAGACCTTAACTGCTTTGTGAAACAGTGACCTTCTTTGTATTCAACTGCAGCTGTGTTACTCTTGTATTTCTGAGCTGTCCTCCACTCCGTTGCTCAACCACAGCCAGATATTTTGAGTTTATTTCTTCAATAAAGACTTGTATCACAAGTGTTGGGTCACATTGCCGTCATGGATTTCTACAGTGGCTCATGTATTTCACCTCTGTAGGTTACCCTAATTCCCTTCAGTTTAAAGTAAATTATATTTTCTATTTTAAAACAGAGTGCACAAGCAGCGTCCACATAAAAGTAGTCATGCAAAGCTTTGATTATCATAGCATTCAAATTTTATAAAATTAAACCTCTTTGAATTATTATTTTCTATATTTCAGCCTCTTACCCCTGGATTAAGTAAGTGCAATTACCTAATTTATGTTTCCCCATTGAATCACAATACTGAAGCCAGCTCTGGAGGATTGAATATGGGCTTGGTTCTCCTCTCATATACATGCTGTGTGCTGCCATTCTTTCACCTTTTTTACTGAGCAAGAAGAAAAGCTTGAAGGAAAGGACTTTTAGCTGGACTTTCTGCAGGCTGCACACCAATTCACAGATGCACCACTCGGGAGAACACTGAATTAATTTTTTATGGATGGAGATCTTTTTAGTCCTGCCTCAGGCTGACCAGAAAAATACATGGGAACCGTCCTCATATCACAGTACATTGTCTTTTAAATTGTCAGGGTTCTTTATTGAAAGAGATCAGCATGGCTTATTATTTTAAATGTTTTGGCAATAACCATGATACAATAGAAAAGCCTCTCTTAGGTCTTCCATTTCAACTGGTTTCATGTTTTTACTGTATGTAGCAGTGGCTGCAGCTTTAGCTCTATGCTCTTGTCTTTCGTGTAGGGGGCTGATGGAGAACCTGGGCCCAGGGGTCAGCAGGGAATGTTTGGACAGAAAGGAGATGAAGGCCCCCGTGGTTTCCCTGGACCGCCTGGCCCAATTGGGTTGCAGGTGAGACCTCCACATATGTTCCCCTTCCGTTTGAATGTATTCTGTGTCACAAGTCATCTCAAAAACTGCTTTCTCGACTTCTTGCTGGGATTCTATTGCCGATGCATGCTTTCAAAATAAATGTCTTAGTTGAAAAGTTGAAAGTTTCTTGTTAAGACAAAGTTTCGTAATGCATAAAAGCATTAAAAGAACTCCTTGGACATTTAGAACACAAAAACTTGTAATTTATATTGCTTTTTAACTGCAAAATAGTTCATTACTTCATATTGCAGCAGCATATTGCTGTTTGAAGATAGATAAACTGTATTAATAGATTTTTTTGTTGTGGCAATTTGATAGGTTTCATCAGTATTTATGTGTGATTCATATATTTTTCGACAGCAAAACTGTTTTTCAGTCTGCACTAATCTATTTAAATTAGAAATGTTTTCCTTTATTTTATATTACTGTTTTGGGAAAATGCATAACGTAATTGTTTTTTGTTTAAGTTTTCCCAAAAAGGGAGACCAATATAAGTGATGGTCGTAATAACATTTTTCAGTGATTCAGCTCATTTCAGTAGTCAGAGTGAACAGACAGTGTTCCTAACTGAGCTATATAACGGGAAATTCAGTAACCTGGCATGGAATTAAGTATACAAAATAATGTAAAATACCAAAACCAATGAGAGATACCAGGAAAGGTAAACAAAGTGATGCTGTGTTTCATAAATCATCTGCTGTAGCCACATAAAAAATCCTGAGCTGTGGACATTTCTAGGACCTTTCATTCAGTTTGCTTTAATGCTGCTGCCCTTAGATGATGCAACATGCAAACTGGGCCAAATTACAGATCAAACCCCCCAAATGTACTGTGTATAGGACACACATCCTTTGTTAAGGACTGTGTCATGTTTCTTTTCAGGTTCTTATACAGCTTTATTTTAAATATCTGAAAATATATAGTGTAAATCATACAACTATGTAAAAATACTAAAATAAGTATAAAATCCTTGACTATGCAATGAAATTATAATAATACATTAGTCATTTGTTGTACAGTACAGTATTTGTTATCCCTTTTGCCCTTGTTCTCTTTCTTTGTTAGGGACAGAAGAGTCAGTTAAAATGAGCCAAATGCTGTATCAAGTGCTATTCTGTGAGTGCAGTGGACCACATATGTGGCCTTAATGTACTTTACAGTTATTTGATTCTGATTATTCCAGGAAACATGATGCCTTTGATATTAGCTTGTTAGAATCACTTTTTGATCTTTTACTTTAGGCAACAAAAAGATTCTGGATATGACTTTTCCTCTCTAAAGTTGACATGAGCAACACCACAGAGAAGTAGCCCCTGGACTAGGATGTGGAGGGTTGTAGGTTTCTTTAGGTGATGGGAATTTAAATATCAATGACATTAATCATAGCTTTGTTCTTTCACAGCAGTCGCTAGGTCTTGCTTTCAACCTGCATATGTTTTAACTGTCTAGTTAATTAGATATAAATATCAGGGCACAAGTTTACATTTACTGAACCAATAATTTCACAGTTAGTACCCAAACCAGTAATACAGACACATCTTGTTAATGACCACAGAAAATTCCCATTAAACATATTTGTCTGTTTAGGGGTTATTTTATCCTTAAAATGAACTTGCAATTTTTGTTATTTAGGTCTTTCCAGAAGCTGCATCTGGGTCTTTTTTTTCTATCTCAAACTTCAAACATGTTTGTCTGTTTAAGAGTTATTTTATCCTTAAAATGAACTTGTAACTTTTGTTATTTAGGTCTTTCCAGAAGCTGCATCTAGGTCTTTTTTTTCTATCTCAAACTTCACTTGATGCTATATACAATATTTATGTGGTATTTACTGCATGTGGCTTATCAACAAACCATTATCATACAGTTTCTTTCATAAATGGATTTTTTAGATTTTTCCCAGTCTTGTTCTTGATATTAGAGAGAACTTAGAGAGAGAACTTATTTGATTAAGATAATAAAGAGGCCAAGAGAAATTGTCTTTTCCTTACTGGATGTAGTCACTGAGGTCAGTGATTGCTCTGTTATAAGCAGACCCTAGTTCAATCTGCCCATGCCCACCATTCCATATCCTAGTATATATTCTTTCTACATCAATCTTTGGATTAAAGATTCTTCCTATATTCAAAAGTTTTCTTTTCTCACAATCCATCTTTTGTATCTCAGTTCTTAGTCAATTCGCTATAACAAAGCTATAAGCTGAGACTGAAAGTGTAAGACCCGTTATAGCTCCAATCTTGTTCTTTGAACTCAGCTCTGTGTTGAAAATTTACCAGACTCAACAATAGTACTCCTTCTAGATATTATCTTACATTAAGTTATGGTGCATCCTAACTGTTTCTTCTATAAAAAAAGGTATTTGTATATCTTTTCAAGACTGATGTTTTAAATAGCGGTCACTTTGGCTTCTGACTGGCTTCCCATGCTGAAATACTGCTATTGCACATTTGTCTAAACGAAACTATTTTGATGTTATAACTGAACATTTTGACTGTAGTAAGTGCTTGTTTCAACTAATATTCATTCTTCCCAAATAACTTCAAGTCATCCATGTAAAAGAGACAGGTGATCTTGTTCTTCCCATCAATTTTATATCCTATATCTTGTCTGGTGAGCATGTTTTTGAGCAGTATAAATGCTAATCAGAAGGGAGACAAGGAGTCCCCTTGTAATATTGCTTTTTTAAATGTGATATTTCCTGCTTTGAAGTGGCCTCCACTGAAGAACAACCACATTTCTGACTTCCACTCTTTCATTGTTGTTTTTATAGAATGAGTAATTGTTTGGCATACTTAGTAGGTTTCCATGGCTACTACTATCCAAGCATGAGATATAGTGGCCTGGATACTGTGTCATATACTTTTTTGTAGTCTATCTAGGCCATGCCCAAGTCTCGCTTATGTTTCTTTTACACCCAGACCACCATTTTATTCAGCCTTATTTAGAGAAGGTCTTCAAAAACAAAAAGATTAACTATGTTTATACATACATATATATATATATATTCTGAAATATTTTTGAAAATTTATTTCAACTATGCTAAATTTGTGATAAATGACTCAAAGGGATAAACTAATAGAGCTCTATCACAAAACAGTGCTAGAAGAGGTAGCACTAACTGAGATATTACTTCATCTAAAAAAACTGACCAAGCAGAACCTAAGGTGCCACCAGCAAAAACATTAAATGCCAATTTGGTCTAGGTGCTCTATCACTGGTTTAATGTGCTTGCATCAGTCTACATTTACCATTGTTTGTTATAGGAAAAAATACCAGTGATACACTGAGTTCTTTTTGTCTTTGTTAGACTGTATCGATATTTTATGGCATTCTCCTCTGTGAAAATGGACAGTAGTAGGATATCTTGCTTCTCTGTTGCAGGGTCTTCCTGGGCCACCAGGTGAGAAAGGAGAGACTGGAGATGTTGGTCCCATGGTGAGGAGTAATTATTTTATAATTGCAGTGTATCATCACAGAGCTTGAGATATTCTTTCCTCATGCCAATTTGTTAAAGTCTTTTAGCTGACACTGAGTTAGGAAACAGTTTGTCTATAAACACCTTTGACGTGACATTGAGTCAGTGTACCATGTACATGTGTCCAGGCTGTAATGATTTTTTTCACTGTTTTTTGTAGGGTCCTCCTGGTCCGCCCGGCCCAAGAGGTCCTCAAGGCTCAAGCGGAGCTGATGTAAGTCTTGCATGGGAACACACACATCATACATATTTCTATGTATGTCTCATTGAAACATTTTTGAATTCCCTACCTCATTCAGATTTTTTTTCATTGGGCCGGTTACATGATCCCAATGTTACACTTCAGAATTAAATCCACAGCAGTGCCCCACTTGCACTTATGTGGATATGGTTTTCCCTGTTGACTGATGGTGATATATTTTTTGTTACATATGCAGGACATACAAAATATATTTTGTTGCTGTATGAAATGTATAATTTTTTTATGAACGCACACCCTGTGTCTGCTGCAACTCTGCTGTTAATTCTGTTGCAGGGAGCCCAAGGTCCACCTGGAGGTGTGGGTGCAATGGGTGCTGTTGGAGAGAAGGTGGGTGTCATTCATTCAAAACGCAGAGTATATTTGCTTCTAAACACTGCCAGGTGGAAAGGAGAGTAACCCTTCACTTTTGCCCTTTGTATCTTTTTTGAAATATTTCATAACCCTTTCTTTTTTTGTGGGTTAGTGTCTTTCCATTGCTTTTATTTTTACTTTTTATGGCTTTATGATATATTGAACATTAACTCTGTTTTCAGTGGGTTTCTCAGCATCTAAAATATTTTGTCATTTCTCTCTGATAAAATGAAAAGCTTTATACTTTTAAACATAAAGGGTTATTATCACAAGAACATTCTTGGAAATGGGTCCTTTTCTAAACCTCTGAAATATTCATATTGTTTCCCAATATGTTTTAAGACTATGAAACTAAATATATAACTTCTAATTACAAAAATCTTATTTTTTTAACCAAATTATTCCTAAAAAATTTTACTGAACACCATTTACTATAGAATTGCCACCTTCTTTCAATAATCGACAATAATCAGTTCATAAGTTTCTAATAACTCGGTTAATAAGATGCACCTGTGAATATGGAAATTAACCTGACACACACTTTGTTTTCAAATGTCATGTAAGGAAGCATACAGGTGATGACTTATAGCATGCAGATGAATTGAATAACATGTTTTGGTGAGTTCATTGTTTATCAAAATGTAATGCAGATTACACTGGGAGTTATTACCAGCATTGTTATGTTTTGGCACTGTAACATTATAGTATTCCATGTATTCTCTTCAGTATAACCGCTGTGCACAGTCATGCACTTGATTGCCTTAGCAAAGTCAGTAACCAGTGAGACTTCTTTCAGGGTGAGCCTGGTGAAGCTGGCAGCCCTGGACCTCCTGGGGAGCATGGACCTGGAGTAAGTGCCTTGCTACCACCGTATGGTTTTATCTTTAACATAGTTCACACATGCACACGCGCATGCACACACGCACACACCCACACCCACACACACACACACACACACACACACACACACACACACAGTGTCTTGCAAAAGTAGTCATACCCTTGACAAAATCACACATTGTACTGGATAACAAAGGGATAATTTAGTATTTCTTTCCTTTGATATTTTCATTCTTAATAATACTGAAAATTAATTTTCATGTTTTTGATGATTATTGTATTACAAAATATTTTTATAGAAGAAAAAAACTGAAATATGTAATTTACATAATTAATCTAGCCCTTGAACTCAATATTTGGTGCAAGCATCTTTTGGCAGTAAATACAACACCAGGTCTTACTGAGTAAGTGTGTGTCAGGATCTGACACCAGCTTGGTGCAATTTTGGTCCATTTTTCATGGCAAATCTGTTCAAGCTCTCTCAAGTTGCACCCACAGGCGCACTTTCATAGATGCAAAAACGCCATCATCATCATTATCATCATCATCATCATTGCCATGATGCCGAACAGCAACAGAAGTCACTAGCTGTAACATCTGAGGAAATACTCTCACACACACACACAGACACACACACACACACACACAGAAAAACAAACTAGACAACTAGACAACTTACAGATGAAACACTTCATAAAGACAATGGTAGATGTATTCACAAACACTTATTTATTGTAGTTATACATTGTTAAAAGTCGATTTATAAACCCCACTTTGCTTAAGCAACCTGGCCTCAGCTACCTGTTTCAGCACTTGTTGCTTTTGTTTATCAGCCTTTGAAGGTCGATTACATGTGAAATTTTAGTGGATCAAAGTCTGACTGACATACAGTATTGATACCCTGTCTCACTGTCTTTAACTGAACGAAAGACTGATGTACAGTGGCACTGCAACTGATTAGAAAAGGCCACACTCCTACTGGCTGACAAAATATCCCCATAATGGCAAACCTAATAACCTTCACTCTGTAGGTGTGATGTGTTCTTCACCTACCACAGAGAAGATTATGTAGAAAAGTAGTTCTCAAAATGTTAATAAAATAACGATTTCAATGACAGTCATTTTTAGCATATTTATTTAAGTGCAAACTCATGTTTTATTTCGTCACATTTCTTTTTTCTACTGTTTATAGGGAGTGGTACATTTGATTATTATTTATTTTCTATAACATGTTTGTATATTTCATACCTAAAGTAATTAGGACAAGGTTTAAGAAGGGCGCAAGATAAAGCTTGGAAAGGCTGTATCCCATTTGTGCTTCTTGTTTTAAATGTGGGTTTTTGGTGCTTTTTGGTGTTGCTGACTCAGACTCCTTCTTCAGGGACCCAAAGGTGAACGAGGAGAGAAGGGAGAGGCTGGCCCACCTGGAGCTGCTGGACCCCCTGGTGCCAAGGGACCTCCAGGGGAGGATGGTCCCAAGGGCAGCCCTGTACGTCTCCTGATGCTTCTCATTTGCTTATATTTTGCTTGCTTATATTTTTCTTATATGAGGATGCATTTTTCCAGCATGGGTGCTCCTACCAGTTATAAAGAATTGCATATAAACAGTCAAAACATATCTAATTCTCCTTAAGTTATAGGAGAAATATTTGTATTTTGGCCAGGTTTGACTGGTGTTTCTCCTATATAACACAGGGGCCTGTTGGCTTTCCTGGGGATCCTGGGCCCCCTGGTGAACCTGGTGTTGCTGTAAGTATTATCTTCACAGCTGTCAGTTGTGGCCAGCAGTGTGAACAGTGATGTAAATAAGTGAACAATAACATATAAGAAGTTACCATGTGCTGAAAGTAACACAGTTCTTTATCTGAATACTCCAGTTCAGACTGTCATGTTGAATCGGAGTACCTGTAACGGTTTGTTATGGTTGTAAACAATGAAAGATTAGGAGTAAGACAGGTGCAGTGTTTTAATTTTTCCATTTTCTTTGGCAGTTACATTGGTATTACACTGTGCAAAAGACTTTTCAGCAGGTTCCTGATGTATTTCACATATTAGTAAATCTATGAAGCCCTCAGTAACTTCAATTGCCTGTGAATTTGTATTTCAGGGAACTGATGGTGCTGCAGGAGAGAAGGGAGAGGATGGTGAACCTGGTCAGCCTGTAAGTTTGTTCTTTTTTAGGTTCAGATTAAATGTTCCCTCTTTCTAGGTAACATTTTAAGTGTGTAACACTTATGGTAATCTTAACAAGTAGCTTAAAACACTTGGATGAGACATTTATTTTGTTCGCATTAGTGAGTCTTCATTAATGTGCAGTTTGCACCTTCCCTTGTTCATGGTACACACACTGTGATATCTACAGAGTTACATCCAACATCTTGTACTAATCGTTGTAACATTTCTCTTCAGCCTTTCATTAAGATCATAATGAAGTTACAAAACATGAAATAAAATGCTAAATCTAAAATTAAAAAAGGCAAACAACTACATTTTTTGAATGTGAGGAACAGGAAAAAATCATTCAAAAGAAGATCTGTTATTTAACAAGTAACTTCTAAACACTTCAGAAGAATGTTTTCTGACTCTTGCCCATCCCTTATAAAAATTTCTGCATAAGGAATATCCGTAAACTAGGCGTAACTCTGTTTCATTAATTTATATGTTAAAACTTCTCTGTTTTCGGGTTTATTAAGTAAATGATCAAGTAAATCCTGAAAGCAGTGGTTTCGAGTTATTGGCTGTACAATAAGGCTTAGTAATTTATATGTGTTATATTATATGCACAACATATACTATTTGTTTGCTTGTTGATGGAAAAGTTTTGTCTTAAAACAAAAGATACACTGATTGTGCTGGCTGACTAGGATTTCCACAGGCACTGCTTGAACTCTATTTTTTTCTCTTAAATAATGACAGGGTCCTCCTGGCCCATCTGGAGAGGCTGGCCCACCTGGCCCCCCTGGCAAAAGAGTGAGTACATATATCACTGCTGTAATCTTTATCATGATAATGACACAGGGACATGTGAGGCAGGGTACAAAAGTAGTTAATAATACAGTAGTTAATTTGCCTGAGCACCTGTCAAAGCTGCTCATATGTCTTTGTATGGATTACCGTCATAGAATATGTAATGTGACACTGTAACAACAAAAATTAGTCTGCTTAAATCCAATTTTACATATACACATACACATAATATTTCACTTATAAGTCATGTTTATCTATACCAAATGTCCAGCACTTCCCTTTGACTGCTTGTATGCAAGTATGTGAACCTTGAAGGGGAAGTAGATAGTGTGTCTGTCCATGTCTGTGGAAGTGTGTTACTGACAATATATTGACATAACATTATTGAATTGAAATTTCACAAATGGAAATATAACTGCTTCTTATTTTGTACTGTATGTATGCAAACATATATCGTGTGAATCACAAATAATGTCAAGACTATACATCCTCAAACTGAAAACTAAAATGGAAAATCTGTTTGATATACTTGTACCCCACAATACGAACAAATTACAAATTTGTCCATTTCATTTCCATTTTCCATCACTAATCACCAGTAATAAAAGCAGTGAAATCCCGCCTTGTATGAGTTGCTATATATGATATAAATACAATAAATAAGTAAAAGTCTTACAGCTTTATTTCATTAATGATAGGTTTATGTCATGTTTTCAGTGAAACCTAACTTTGATGGATTAAGCTGTATTATTAAGCTTTTTTTATTGTGATATAAAAACAGTTATGAGTTACGAACAAACTTTCAGTCTCATTGGTGCCATTAAGTTGAGCTGCAGGTGTATTTAGTTTTTGTACACTTGCCTAATCTATTTGGAACAATAACTGCATGTCAGAGCTGAACAGTTAAATGTAGTCATCTAAAGAGAGTTAAAAAGAAAATGTAATGCCCTCATGTTAATTTCCAGGAAGTTTAACTAGTAGAATGAAAATGCAATAGTAAACCAGTTTAAAATATAATTTGTGTGTTCAAAACTTCCATTCTGGCAGTCATTCTTTAGAATATTTGTAGTAATGAAATGTTGTTGTGACAGCGTAACCACAGGAGCTACTCCCTAAACTCAACATTCCTCAATATGAGCCTTTCCTAGCTAACATAGTTAAATTATTTTATAATAGTCTGGTCCGTTACATACCTCCTCAGAGAAACAGCCACAGCTGTGGTGTAACAGCAAAGTGCTGCTCCACCATCTGCAAACATTGGAAAATAAATTGCCATTTTGTGCATTTACATTTTCACCTTTAACTCATTTGATTTATTTACATGAAATGTTTCCATATATACGCTATTATCGAAGAGCCATTAGGTGAGAATGAATTGAGCATTTTCAAAAACTTGTCATTCCACATCTGAACATCCCTCCGGATTGCGGACCTTTTGCTTTTCAAAGTACCTTTTCAAAGGACCATGCTCTTCCTACAGTGGTGCAGCACAGATGAAAATTTCCTTCCCCACAAAATTTGCTGTGTATGTTCCATATGATGGACTGAACATTCAAAAGGCTCTTGGAATTTTTTTCTAAGCTTTACACAAAATTCAGTCCACATCTTTATTGCACAGGTAATAAAACATCATGATGGCTGCCATCACTAAATATTGGTTAAACTATTGGTGTGACAGTTGAAGGACTAAACAGAAACCAGTCCTTCTATTCCACAGGCACAAGGCCTAGACCTTGATTCCCCCACCACTGTACAAAAGGAGCCACACAAAATGCGTGCAGTGCAGTCAGTCATAAAGCTTTTCCATCAAGCAATGTATGTCATATGTTTTTTTAATTATTTATTTGTTTGAAAAACATTTGGACTGTGGTTATATACCTTTTGTTTCATATTAGAATATGATTTTTGCTTTCTTTAGTAACACACTGCATGAGGGGAATTGGTGAAAATATACTGTATTCAGAATATTCTGTATTACATAGTGGAGCCTAAATGTACCTCCACAATTTCCTGAAGATCGGAGAAGCTGCTTTATTTTTACAACCATGTTAGGCGAATAAGAGTCTGTAGTAATTACACAATTTTTATATACTCAGTTTTCTTTTTTAATCCTTTTATTTTATTCAGAGCAGTGTATGATGTCTGATCCTTTATAAGACTTCTTCTAAGCTATGGTGTGCCTCTTTTGCATGAGAGAAAAATGAAAATTAAGTTGTCACTTCAAGACCTGTACTTGGAGCTGTTTTCTTAACCCTCACCTGGACTAAATTATTTTTAGTTGTTTGAAAGAAATTACATTTTCTCGTTGTCCCCATTTTTTGTTAATTGATTATCCAGCACTATAAAATCATTGTTGCCTAGTTGTGCAGTATCTTTTATCTGTCTTTTATCTGTACTATGGTAATTTTTCTCTCTCAAAATTATTCACAACAATTGAAAGATTATCCTGAGGTATGCCAATATGCATTAAAGGTTCATGCTTCAAATTATAAATATTGAATAAATGTTAAATAAAGAAGCAAACAGTAATTTTGAATATATAGTAGTGATTAAAGAGGCAAAATTGCCTCCTTAAATAAGAATCAGATTGTGTGAGAGGTAATGAATTTCAATTGTGTCTCTAAAACCCAGCTATGTAAGTGTTTCAAGTTGTAATTCATTTTGCATAGAAGCTTTGACCAAACAAACCATTTAATATCAACTAAAATAATGCTGTGGTGTTACATTCTCCAATCTGTGAGCTAGGCTGACCTCAAAAAATATTAGTAAGTTGTGGTTTTATATCTTATGTGGTAAAAAACTTTAGTTTTACACCATATTTGCTGAAGGCTGTTCCTCTGCAGCAGCTGTATTGTAGATAGCATCACAGATATTGCATTGTGTGTTTGGCATAAGAAGCTTTTTTTTTTTACTCAGGGACTCGTGGATCGGTGCTACTACTGTATTAATCACAAAAACCCCTCTTAAGGGTTACTCAGAATATTTAATTTTCTGAACGTGAACTACCATGCAAAATATAAACATTATTATCAGCAAAACACAGTTTAGTATGGAAGTGTGACTCCATAAATGCAACAGAATGGAATTAGTTTTCTTTTGCAATAAACATGCGTCGATCAGAATGAGCAATTTATTCACATTTTCCCATTTGCAATATGAGGCTGAACAGAGGCGAAGCGTAAGCAACATGTTTTCTTCTTTTCCTTTAGGGCCCCCCAGGAGCACCTGGAGCCGAGGGGAGGCAAGGAGAAAAGGGCGCCAAGGTAACATAAAATGAATCACACCTCCACCCACTCCAGTGACCAGAGAAAGTCACCCTTAAGCCAAAGCTAACGTGCCACCTCAGAGGGACTCTGGTGTATTGAATATCCATCTAAAAAGACATGATTCAATTTAAATGGATATTTTTATATTTATTTTATTAATTGTGCATTTTTTCCTCGTTACTACTTTGCTCATTGCTACTTTGAAACCTTAGAAAATCAGCAAAAAATGTTGCCCAAAGGTGTCCTAATTCATATAAAATACAGTATTTTATACCCACATTTGTTTGAAACAGACTTCCAAGATAGGATGTATTCATAGGGATTTGTTAAAAGAAATAATATGGAGCTTTCTTTAATGAAAGGCAAGCAGTTAAGGAAGTACCTAAAAAGCTAAGTGGGATTGTGTGTTTTAAACCATGACTACACATGTTTGAAAGCTATTTTTGAATTTCTCACAGAGAAACTTTTGGCTTGCTATAGAGAATTATGAATTCAGCATATCGATCCTAAGATCTAGAAAATATCACTGAATGATCATAATTTTTGCTTCTGTTTTCTTCTGTGGAGGGTTGGTACAGGTTATGTACCAGTATGGTCACTTCCCAGCAGTCATAGAAAACTGTAAAATTTCATGGATTGTGTGCAGCTCTCTGAGCATTAAACTTGAATACCAACTAGATAACTCTACAGTTGCATGGGTGGGAACCCATGATCTTATAATTGAATTTCAAGCCAGTGTAATCCTTCATATAAATTCTGTCATTCAAAAGGATTGGAAATCCATACAAATTACAAATTTGGGGATTCGTGATCTTTTCTTGGGAAATGAGACCTAGTACATGTCTTTTACAATCATCAGCCTAGGGTGCTATTTACCGTTAGTGCACCACCTGTGATATATATTTTTATGTATATATGAATGAATTAAACATTTCCAAATTAAAACACATTTAACAGTCCTTTGTAATAACTTCACGTGTTTATCTCATTATTCCATTTATTTTGAAAATTAAATACATGAAAGCGATACATACAGTATGATTTCAACAAACTGAAAACAGCGCAGCAGAAGACCGAGATATAAGCAAATAATAATTGTTACTTTTATGTTGTCAATTAATTCAATTCTAATTACCTTTACATTTTCCATTCCTTTCAGAAAAGCTTGTGGTCCACCTGAGCAATTGAAAATGCACTACATTCAATATTCTATTACATCTTTGTACCAAACTATAGGGTGAGGCTGGATTAGAGGGACCACCGGGCAAAACTGGACCCGTTGGCCCTCAGGGACCTGCCGGAAAGCCTGGTCCAGAGGGTCTGCGTGGAATTCCTGGCCCTGTTGTGAGTTTGTCATCGTATTCCTGGGTCACATGTCATTAATATTCTGACTTATTTATACCATGTGTAGAATGAAAAAAGCTTAGATTAGTACATTTTTACCTTGAATCCTCAAAACATCATCCTGTTTGACACATATTCTGACTTTCTTACTGGGAAACAGTTTTTTTATTTGTAAAACCGATGTTCATGACATATATAAATGAAATATAAAGGAATGATAACTAATGGAGAGGATGAAAATTCACAAGGTAACTGTGGTGATATTTCATAGGGTGAGCAAGGAAGTCCAGGCCCACCTGGACAAGACGGTCCCCCTGGACCCATGGTAAGGGAGGAGGCAGTCTTTACTTTTACATCATAATTTATACTATTTGTTTGTACATTGTGATTTTTCTGGATTGTTTTTTTCACATTTAGGGTCCACCTGGTCTTCCAGGCTTGAAAGGGGACCCAGGTTCTAAAGGCGAAAAGGTAAGAATAGAATTTTTTGACTTTATTGTGCTTGCATCTTTGAGATCCTAACATCATATCAAAGAGAGTTGCTCCTGAAGTGGCTCTGACATACAGTACCTCAGATGTGAAAGCTTTCAAGTGGTATTGAGCATGCTAATGTACATTGTCATAAGCACAGACAGTAGTGTCAAATGGGTGGGTGTTTGAGCAGGTGAGTGCTAAAGCCACTTTAACAGACATGTGACTAGTAAAGACTAGAGAGAGAAGCACCTAGAACCATCAGTAATTTATTTCTTTTCCTGTTTTCTTCTATGATACCAGAAATGTGTATCTTAGTAGAAATTTTGTCACTTTTCAAAGATTTTAAGTGTATATTTTAGGAAGATAATTTAAATAATGACCTCACTAACAAATTTTCCAACAACTTAAGAGCTCCATCGTGATTTTCTTTTTGGTTCTTTGATGTTTGTATTCTTTGTCCATGAACTATTACTGTTTGTTTCGTTTGTTATATAAACATTACTTTCACCATGTGAATTCTGGTCTACTATAATTTTGTACTACCTTGTTTTTCTGCCTGTGTGTGTGTGTGTGTGTGCGCACGCGCGTGTGCAAGTGCAGAGAAAAAGCCCCCAGTAGTAAGAGGGTATAAAGCAATTGATATGACTGACATGTTTTGGAGCTTGTTGATTCAGAATATGAGTTATAGCAGGTGTATCAGGGACTCGTGCATTGAGAAGGTGAGCACCTGGAGACAAAAGCAAAAACTGTAAAATCAACTCTTATCGCTGTTTCCAAAGAACTAGGATTAATGCATTAAACAAATAAATGATTTAAATTATATTTCAATTGTATATTTCATGTGATGTTCTTAAATATATATGCCATATGTTAAATTGTAACTCTATATGTATAGCTATACATAAAGTCAAAATACAGGGCACTTTAAATATATATGTGAAAAGTGTTGTGCTCCTATTCCTTGGTAGAGATATCATATTGCTAATTACATAGGTTATTTGTCCACTCTGTCTTGCATTCCTCATACCATCCTGCTAACTGTCCTTGTGCATGTCTTCCCAAAGGGTCACCCAGGTCTTATTGGTCTGATTGGGCCGCCAGGCGAGCAGGGCGAGAAGGGCGATAGAGGTCTACCAGGCCCCCAGGGTGCTCCTGGCAGCAAGGGTGAAGTCGTAAGTGATCCATCACATGTCCGTATCACTGCCTGTGCCTGTTATTGTAGAGGAAATTTCTTCTGTCAAGCTACTTTCATGTGGAATGCAGGCTGCAGGTACTGTAGATTTAATAGTGGCTGCTTTAAATTACCTTCATGGCACTTTCACCTCTGTGATCTCTGAGGTCTTCTTGCAGTGACTCCCATAGTAGATGTGGCCCTTTCTGGTATCAGCATGCCGGCAGGGAGAATTCACCTTGAAAGCACTGCATTACATCTGTCAGATTGATCTCTGACATTTGAAATTGTTTGTGAGATGTGAAAGAAACTATACTGAATGCATGTAAAAATTAAATTAAATGTCCGGGAGCCTCCCTTCAGACTTTTAGAACAATAATGTATTGGAGTAGCTTTAAGTTTCATCAAATTATATGTTACAGCAAACAGAGCAATTGTAATTTTTGCCTAATCTTGGTTTTGATCAAATGATACATAAGTCAAAATTCATAAATCTATGTACCCCATTTTAAGTTGCAGCACTAGTACCAGGAAAGCAGACAAACTATAACTTGCATTGTTGCAAAAGACTCACTGAGTACAAATGGTCATTTGTTGTTTGCTTGAGACCTCACTGACTCTCTCCCAACACCTCCTTGGTCTATAGGGTATTCGGGGAACAACAGGTCCAATCGGTCCTCCTGGTCCTCCTGGTCTTCCTGTAAGGGAATTTGCTTTACTATGAATACACGTGTACCTGAAAATCAACAAAAAAGTCATGGTTCTTCTGTAACTACTTCTGTAACTAACTGTACCTGTCTACTTTCTGCCAGGGTCCACAAGGCCCAAAAGGATCCAAAGGGTCAACAGTGAGTTTACTTGTTGCCTTCATAGCATTTGCCTAATGAAAACACAACCTGTGAATTTATGTATGAACTGATTTGGAAATCTTAGCGTTTGAAATCTTATAAAATTTCTCCTGCTCTTCTTCACCTTAAGGGTCCTGTTGGTCAGAAAGGAGACACTGGACTGATGGGACCACCGGGTCCCCCTGTGAGTAACCAGTGTGATTGCTGACATATGTTTTTGCTAATACAAGACAAATTAATATGATGTTATATCCTTGAAACACACTTCAAACTGGACTTGGTTAAATGAAGTGTGCGGAACTGGTGCAAAAATGCATTAGTGATAATTAAGACCCCGTATCTCATTACAATATTAAAGGTTACATTCCCCAAATTAATATTGCACCAAAATGTGACGTGGGGTACCAGCGGAATATAGGATGTTGCTGATCTTGTTTAAAATGCTCCATAAACTTTAATGCAAAATGTGAGCAATAAAGTCATATATAAGATAATAGTGAATAATGAATGGTAAATATTTTTTGCCATTTTTCTCATGTAGGGACCCCCTGGTGAAGTCATCCAGCCATTGCCCATCCAGTCACCAAAGAAAACCAGACGGTTTGCTGACATCCAGGCAGATAGAGCTGAGAACACAATGGACTATGGCGAAGGCATGGAAGACATCTTTGCATCACTGAATAACCTTAAGCAGGACATTGAGCGCATGAAGTATCCTATGGGTACACAGAACAATCCAGCCAGGACCTGTAAAGACCTGCAGCTGTGCCACCCCGAGTTTCCTGATGGTATGCCGGGCTGCACTTACATATTTTTAATGCCAAATAAAGTCAGTATTTAGTCAAAATTACTTTTGTAAAACTAAACTCTGGAATAATAAGGTAAATTATTCAGCAGAAACAGTTTTTTGTATAACACCATTTAGAATAGATAAGAAAGCAATGTGATGTGCAATATTGTCATTTCATGTAGTGCTACTCTTTTAAATGTAAAATTCAAAGTGTTTTGAGCACAGCATTTAAATAACACTGGCACAGCTGTTGTTAGTATTATTTGGACAGTTTGTTGGCTTGCAGGTAGAGAAAGAAGCTCTTATTCTGATGTTTGCCTCAGACCAGTGCATTTTTAATTTTTATTTTATTTATCATTTTGTTTGCTACAATCCTAAATCCAATATTATTTGCTTTATTATGTATACAAAATAAGTAGTTGCTTCTATTTATTGATTTAAAATAAAGTGCCAGTTGTTTTGCTCTCAGCTTTTAGAAAAATTGAACACATTGAGCCACACTGAGTTATAATGTCAGCATGTAATTAAAGTAGTATCTGCTACACCAGCTGTATTTAGTTATTTACTGTTATCTAGCAAGTTTCCTCAGTGCAACTTACAGTACAACAGTAGCTTTGTGCCACAAGAAGCTATTGGCAGTAACCTACCCATTTATACAACAAAATATTCTAACTGGAGTAATTCAGGGTACTTTGATGAAGGTATTATAGAAGGAGGTGGAATTTGAACTGGGAACCTCCAGCTAGCAAAGTGGAAACTATTAACCACTAAGTATAATTATATTCTGTAGTCTAATTAAATTGTTTCATTAGGTGAATACTGGATTGACCCAAATCAAGGCTGCACAGGTGATTCCATCAAAGTGTACTGCAACTTCACCGCAGGGGGTGAGACCTGCATTTACCCAGATAAGAAGTCCACAAGCGTGAGTGACATTTATTTACAGCACATTGAATGGCAGCTAGTTTGGTTCTCATTTCTGTGACACAGGAGCTGATCAGTTTTCCAACAGCTAATTATTCAGCTGTTAATTCATCCATTGTCAGCCGTAAACCTTTCCTTGTGGCTTAGTGCTATTTACTGGACGTGTGTTTGTAATTATATTTATGGCTTTTGTGATAGCTGCTTTTTGAAATCCAGCTGCAAAATACCAATATGAAAAAAATTCACAAAGCAGTCAAAAAACACATTTTTTGTACAAACAGGCTAGTAAATGCAACATATAATGCATTTTATTTACTACATATTTTGTCTGTTTTATTATGTATTTTACACTGAAGGTCAGAATATCTTCATGGCCCAAGGAAGCTCCAGGGTCATGGTTCAGTGAATTTAAGCGTGGAAAAGTGGTGAGTGGTCCTCTTTGGTCCAGCATACTTTATCTGAAAATTTCCGGTATTTGTCAAAATCACATTACAAATCACAAAATCTCTATGGAGTATCTCTAACATTGTCTTATATCTGCTGCTTTTAACTAGTAGACATAAACCACAATGCTGTATACATATAATCATTCTGTGAGGCTGATCTGAACAGCTTTTGTAACATTGCTGTCTATGTGTTAATATGTAGGTCAAGGTGCATTATGTTTCTGTATGGTGAAAGAATATTTACATGGCATGTACACCTGTTTCACCCCATTGCTCCGTTTTTAAGATTATAATTTGAGAGGTCTCTGTTTTTCTTCCAACAGCTCTCTTATGAAGACATTGATGGCAACACAATAAATATGGTACAGATGACGTTCCTGAAGTTGCTCACAGCCTCAGTCAGGCAGAACTTCACATACACCTGCCACCAGTCTGCGGCCTGGCACGACGCTACCTCAGATAGCTACGATAAAGCACTGAGGTTCCTAGGATCCAACGATGAGGAGCTCACCTATGATGACACCCACTACATCAAAGTCCTCTCAGATGGCTGTGCAGTATGTACTCTGCTGGCAGTAACCAGTGGGAATCATTCCATAATCATTAAACAAACTTCACATTGAGTTTTACTCTTCAGTATTGCATAGCAACATTCTCTTGCATTACCTTATTTACAAAGAAAATATTATTTGTGCACTGAATTATTATTCATTAACCAATTACATACATTTTAATGTAGTCTTCACCTGCCTTAAGAAGGTAATTTGTGCCAGGAAAACCCTCCAAAAATGCAATTACTATTAATTTCCATGGTGAAAATGTTTCTGCATTCCTAAATCTCACAGTTGGCGGCCATTTATGCTAAAATATCAGCAACTCCCTTTAAAACTGACATAATTACATAAATAATTAAGGGTAGTTATGATAACAGCATAACAAGGCACATTACATGTTGGACATTTAACAAATGCTCACTAACAAAATGTATATGCATGCAGTTCTCGTAAATACAAAGAATTGCCTCATAAGCTAAAGTAGGGGTTTTAAACATTCTTGTAACCCGAATGTGTGTATCTTGGGTATGACTGGATGCTGTTGTTTCAAAAATGACAAGTTGTGATGAGAACTTCTCTCTTTGCAGCTGAGGAATGGCTATGGGAAGACAGTCCTGGAGATCAACACTCCAAAAATTGATCAACTGCCAATTCTCGATGTGATGTTCAGTGACTTTGGGAATCCAAACCAGAAGTTCGGATTTGAAGTTGGTCCTGTCTGCTTCCTTGGTTAAACCTGGCAGGGATGGCAGGTCCACAAGGAAGCTGAGACTTAGTACCCTGCACCGTCTTCAAGTCACATGCAAGTTTTGAATGAAAATGTTTTGGCAAACATGCCCTGCCGGTGAGTGCGTGTGCGTGTGCGTGTGCGTGTGTGTTGTCAAGGGAATGCTTGTTGCCCTTGTGGGGCCAGAATCATGACTTTAAATGTTGTTGATGATCATAAAGAACATTTAATGCCCTGGGGGAGAATGGTGCACAGGTAGTAATGCAGGATTAACAGTGCAAAAAAAAATACCCTGTTTATATACTCCTGTCGAGGAACAAAAAAATGTCTATATTGGTGCTTGGTCAGACCAGAACAAAAGGTGCTACCGCTGCGTGTTTTGGACTGTAACTATTATTTCTTTGAATGCTGTAACTTCTAAATCCACTTTCAAAACTTGCATGTGTATCAGTTGCATCTGGCTCTTCAATTCACTGTTGGTAACAGTGGGAAAAGTACAGTTAAAAATTAATAAATAAATCAACATTTTTGAATGAACACTATCTTTTTTTGGACAAATAAAAGGAACTTTTAAAAAATTTTCGTACTTCTAGCTATAATTCATCTCCGTTGTATATCTGGACCGTCTGTAGAACTGAAGACATAACACTTTAAAACTCAAAAGGTTTTCACCCGCACATTAAAAACAAAATGTTTTATTGACATTTTGGATTCATTTTAGTCAGTCATTAAAAAATTGTAATTGATCTGTTTTAATTTTTTCTTTCGCCATATACCTCAGGCATCAAGATGCAAGGATTCCCTGTACATACAATGGTTTTAAAATTAGGTATATATATTTTGGGTGTGGAATTTTAAAGCAATAAATACGTTTGAGATATTTTTTCCAAATTTTTGAATGCGGTGGTAATCCCCTCTTGGTCATCCATTTTTGTAACTAGATTGACAGAATGTTTTCATGTGCTTTTACGGTACATTTAAAATATTAAAAATTGACAGTAAACCACAATGAATTGTGTCCATTGTTTACTTACATTTGCTTTTGTAAAATGAAATTTTAAAGTTTGTAGTCATACACTAGTTCAGTCATAACTTATATAATTAATTCCATTCATCTATCCATTATCTGTAACCACTTTATCCTGATCAAGTTCACAGCGGTCAGGAGCCCATCCCGGAATCACAGGGCACTAGACTGGAACTACACTGCAGGACAAAAAAGTCTTTTTCATTTATTTTGTAGATTTTGTTTCATGCATATCAGAACATTGATATTGTGATCTGCTGAACTCATGTGATTTAAACAGCTCAAACAAACCAATTGTGCCCAAAAGAAAAACTGTCTGTGTTTCACCCAGGTTTTGAAAAATTCAGTGTGAGATAATTTTTTTCGTTTACCCCAGAGAGCAATATATTTTTCAGCAATTTTGCAGTAGTTTTCTCTGTAGCATTTATAAATCACTTGAATCATTGCAATACTTTTTCATTTATTTTAAAGAAGTTATCATCTTAGTGTAATGTGTAAAAGAAAAAAAAACTATAAAGTGTTCATTTAATTTACTTCCACACTGAAGGTCGTGACAGTGCGCAATCTTTTTTCAAAAGCTTCCTTATTTCATCTAAAATTCCCAAGGGTGTTTATGTGAGATGGGGAAAAAAAATAAACAGTTTATGCAACAGATAATACAGTACTACTGTGGCCTGGAGTGAATATGTTGTGACACATCATGGCACAGCAGTCAACAGGGGTTTGATGTCCACTTGAACAGCCAAAAGAATTAAACGTGAACATGTCCTACAGTGCTGTGTGCACTACAACAGATTTCAGTCATTTGAAGTACAAGCTCAGCAGTGCGGCGAGTAACCCTGTCCCCTCGCAGCACCTATACACATGTGGCAGAGAATCCAGCTGTGCATAGTTTGCAGGTTTGCATGTTTGCATGTTCTCCCCTTGTGATCCAAAGTCCAAAGACGTGTTTCAGGTTGGTAGGTCACTCTTAATTGCACATTGTGTGTGTGAGTGTGTGTGTGTGTGTGTATGTGTGTGTGTGTGTGGCTACCCTGCAGTGGACTTTGGTTCCACCCACAGTGCAGTTTCATAGTCCTTTTCCACCAATTACCATATTAGCCTGTGGACCGTCAAACATTTGACCACAATAAAGGTAATGAATTAAAAAAATAGAATGATTTAAACAGAAAGACAGTGAAAAGCTTTCTCTTCTCATCATTGTCTTTGTGTGTGCAGAGTGTATTGCTGCTCCACTTGATGTCAGTTTTTTTTGGTTGTCCTCACAGAAAAGTTTTAGGGGTCACAGTGTGAATGGAGAGTCTTGGTTAAATGTAATAAAGAATTGTTGACTTAGAATTTTCTGTTAGTTATGTTCTAATAATTTACTTTTCCATACATTGTATAAACAGAATATATACTTTTTAGGATTGCTGTATCGTTGAACTTTTTCACCAGTTCATGGGTAATAATGCAGTAATAACACATGCCTAAGAAATTTTAATTTCAGCAGAAAAGAGCAATATAAACAATATGCACTGATGGCAAAGTATGTATGTTCACCTGCAAATCAGTTGTCAGGTACCATCCCGTCCCTCCAGCGTACCTCGAAAAGCGTGTGATCCCCCCATCATCTGTAATGAGCCCCAAACCGTTTCATTTGTTTCAATAAAACATTTTAGTGCTATTATATTACCTTATTATGTTATCTATCCACAGTTACACAGACATACAGTTTCTAAAAAAAATAAATCTAATGTATCTACCTAGAAAATGTGAATTAAGACATGACTTATTTTGCTCATCCCTGCTCAGTGAGGCTTTAATATGAAATCCAGTGGCGAACCTTTGACTCGTCGTGCACTTAATGCAGACAAACAATTATATTCCTGCCACCACTGTCTGCAGCGCTATTAAACAAACTGGACGATATATACGAAGATACAGCACACAAGAGAAGCTACAGTTTACAGATTCATTACCGTAACTTTAAATGGATTTTCTGAGCAGAATATCAAATGATATTTCTATCAACAGAAATATTTGTTCTACAAATTATTTGTTCTATCAACAAATGATTCTTTCTGTCAAAGAAATATTGTTGCACACCAGTTATTTTCTGAGACACAAACCTTTCAAAAAAGCGACAGCATAACACGTTATTTGAATGAGGAATAACAGCATGGCACATATTCGCAAGTTCAAAGAAAGAAGAAGAATCCATCTGTCTTTATATAAAGACAGGTGGAGAACAGGTCAGGGTTTAGTTTTGTGGCATTCAGCTCTTTTTCAAGCAGTTTCTTCTCGGAACATTGTCCTAAGACGCTGTACTAGAAATGCAGCTGCCTTTTTTTGTAGGTTTTCTGCTGTGACCCCCTGGAACCGACCAGCAGACTGATTATTCAGGTAGGAGGAGCATCGAAAGCATGATGAGATCCTCCTCATTTTGTTAGGGCTGGAAACAAGCTGACAAGTGGACTGAGCTTTCATACGTCATGAGGTTGTCAGGCTTTTTGCTGCCTGCAGTTAACATGTATTTCAACCACACCAGCAGGCTGTTGACAAATTATATGTGACACCACTGTAACATCACCATGAGACCGTAGCCTGTTGCAGAAGATACCCAAACCTTTCAAGGGTGTAGCATCTCTGTAAAGCTCAGCCTCTTCTTGTCTGTTTTTCTTTCTATGCACAGCTTTGTTTTTCAGGTCACAGGCGAGAAATTTGATGCAGTGGTACTTCTCGTCCTATGGGAGGTTTTTTTCTGTACTCAGATCTATTAGACGACAAAAAGGCCACCGGACAACTTATTATCTTTACATTTTGTTCTCGGGTTTTTAAAAAGAAGCTTGAAAAGGCACCCATAGTTGAGTCCAATGCAGGACGCAGTCGTGTCACACGCACACGCTTCAGAGACGGAAGCCCACCAACACCATCATCACCACGATTGTCACCAGTAGCTGTAGTATGTGGGTAAATCAAAATAACAATTTGTAATATATGTACAAAGTGAAAATGTAAAAATTAATGAATGATACATGACTCACACACCCCCAGCACTGAACCCATTAGGGATGCAGGGGTCTGTTATTGCTTCTAGGAGAGGCTCTGGACTCTTGCCATCCTGCTCAGGATAAATAAGTCAACCATAATGGATGGATGAATGGATGGATGCTTTTTTTTGTTCCTTTCCACCTTTTTACTTGACTGTAACTGTAGTGTCCGCATGTTTGAGGACACTAAATACTTATGTACTAAATGCAACTACTTTAAATACAGTACTGTGCAAAAGTCTTAGGCACCTGTGGGTAAAATGCTATAAAGTGCAGATGGTTCCAAAAATAATGCCACACATACTTATTAACCAATAAACCTTCTAAAAAGTGCAGTAGACAAAAAAAACCTCCATCAGATCAATATTTGGTGGGGCCACAATTTGCCTTTAAAACAGCATCAGTTCTCTTGTGCAAACTTGCATGCAATTTAAGGTAGAGGTTGGTAGGTTCTTCCAGACATTTTGAGGAACTGGCCACAGTTCTTCTGCACACTTTGACTGTCTCTGCATGTCCTCCCAGACTGACTTGATCATGTTGAGATCAGGGCTCTGTGGGGACCAGACCATCGATTGCAGGATTCCTTCTTTTTGCTCAACATAGTTGTGTATGACTGAGATTGGGTGTCTGAGGTCATTCTCAGGCTGCAGAATGAATTTGGGACCAATGAGAAACCTCCCTGATGGTAGATAAGAATCGACCTGTACTTCTCAACACACATTCAAGTTGCATGCCTAACACTTTTGCACAATACTGTACATGACATATAAATATGTTATGTCTTTTTACCTTTCCACCCTTTCCCTTCCTAGCTTTGGCAACGCTGGGAAACTTGGCTCATGGTTCCACAAAAAGAAAAAACATTACTGCCCAGAATCATAAACGTGTTTCAATGAAGTCAGTCCTATCAAAGGGAAAAAATAAAATTCTTCATACATACACTGCCTAGCCAAGCTAACAAAAAAAACAGTTAAATCCCATTGTGCCATAATGTTCTATTCTCCTGTTCACAACAGTGGCTGTAAGAAGACAATTTCACACTAAGACAAAAATTTACCTGACACCTTATGTCTTACACTGCTATGAAATGCAGTGCATCTCTGCTGTCTAAAGAAGAACACAAAAAAAAAGAAATGCAGTTGATCTAAGATCTAAGTGAACCCAGAAATGAAAGCATTAGGTCTGGAGTTATTTTAACAGTTTATGCTACAAAACATTATTGAAAGCAGCCGTACATCATATAAGCAGCATCAATCCAGATAAGTGTGTCATTGTTGCCAATGGAGGGACACTGGATGGGGAAAAACAAGCCAAATTATTGTTCGCCAGACAAGGCCAGGCTAGGTCTTTTTCCAGCGCAAGATCAATAAATCGATCAGTAAATGTAGCTTTTTGTTATTGCTGAGGGGTTTGCCAAATGGTCTGTATTATCTTTATGATGGATGCAAACGTTAGTGATCGGAAGGTCTTCCGGCTGTAACGCTTCATAAACTGTAGTGGGGTGATCGGTGAGCGTTGGCGGGTGAATATATACCTTTGTGCTGGTTCTTGTATAAATCCACCATTATTGAGAAACATTGTGCCAGACTCAGTTAAATTAAGAAAAGAGAAAATGTAGCTGTTGACAACAGTCTCACGTTTCTGTGGAGGGATTTTGGCCCAAAACTGCTTTATGGTCAGCAACATTACAGGTTTTCGAGAAAAAAAAACAGCTCTTATAGGACTTCTCGGCTGGATTCGTGTCAGGATTTGGCCAGACTGTTCCGGTCCTATTTTTTTAGCCATCTTAATGTGGACTTGTTTGTATGTTTGAGGTCATTGTCTTGCTTCTTGCTGCACGACTCAGCTGTGTTTCAGCTTCAGCTCACGGACTGATGGCCTGGCATTTTCTTGATGTGAAGAGGAATTTATATTCCTTCAGTGATAAAAAGGCACCCAGGTCCTGTGACAGCACAGTATCCCCAGACCATCACACTGCCACCACGTGACTGTTTGGTTAGAAGCTTTTTACTCTCAAACGCTCTGTGTGCTTTTGGCCGATCTAATTTGGCCCATGTCATCCAAAAAGTGTGATTTATCCATCTGCAGGTCAGACACCATCCATACATCACTAGAACTGGCAAAATTATCTGATTAAATTTAAGCTAAAAAAATTGCAAAGCTAGAGAAAAATGGAAAGGGGACAAATAATTTTTTGTTTTGTTTTTTTTCCAAAACTGTATTTTGAGATAAGAAACACAAGTAACTAATCGCGGATAGATGTACGTTATGCTTTCCTAACTCTCTCAAGTCCTTAAACTTGTGTTATAAAAGTTGGAAAATGTGCGCTGTGAGGCACTGGGCCATTTTTCAGGAGGGAAAAAAGTCTCTGAGGAATGAAGGATGGTGAAACGTAACCTGAATGTGCCCAAGTAAATCCTGCTGAACGGGCTTACAGGTATCGTGAAACAGGTTTGAGTTTATTTTTTCTGTGAATTTCAGGGTCATATTATTATGGAATATTGGAACATTTTGAGGAAAAAAATGTTGCTTTAAATGGTTCAATGGTGGCATGAAATATTTTCTGTGTCCAAGCTGACTCCACTCAGCGGTACTTTTTCGAAGCCGATCGCTTTGTGGCTTTTATTCGCTGTCCTGTTCCACTGCCATTAACCTCTCTGTCCTGTTTTTTGTCGGTTCCCATTTTGGTGTAAAACAATTTTGCAGTTTTTGGGACTGATGCAGGTGCCTCTTTTGAACTTTGCCAGTAGCGTCATGTGGCTTTCAAATGAACATATTAAGGTGACGACTTTTTTATAGCTCACACACATACTGGCAATTGGTAGTTTCATCTTTGATCTAATGCGACTTATCACTGAAGCGGCCTTTCAAACGGTGATCTAGTTTGTTTCATTTCATGCGTTGGTCCAGCAGGGAAGACAAAATGACAACAGCAAAACTAATATTGTGCTTAATACATCACATTTGTTTACCAGCTAAACCAGTAAACAGAAAGGATTGCAAAAACTGAGACTGACTATAGTGTAAAACAAGTAAAAATAAAATCCTCTGATTCCGCCTGGTTTACCTGGTTCTCCATTTAACTGCTCCATAACCGTCACTTCTGCCTAGAAGACCCTGAGCTTCAGTTATGGGGAGATTATGATGCAGTGCTGGACACTCGGAATCATCTGAAATGAAAAATACTCTCCTGGTCATATGTGTAATACACTACAACCATCTGACCCGCAGGTCCTGTTCTGCCCTGTAAATGGACACGTTTACAGTTTCTAGGTGCTTTTGCCAGTTTGTTGCTATGGCCTAATACTGCCTATGAATCTAATGAAAAACAAGGGATGTTGTTTAAAAAGCCATTGTATGAAAAATATAAAACATGAAAAAATATTTTAGTAATTTGCTCTCCTCCTCAGAGATGCCTCTCAGCTCTGACCACGATATTAATAAATATGTTAGTAATTACATTGAACTTCTTTATGTCTCAGCTTATTTGTGTTGAGCTCAACTCAGTGCCTGTAAAATTACTCTCGCAACACAGATTGTCCTAATACAAGTCCCAGAGGCAAAGGGCTAAGCATAATATTTCATTACAAAATAGATCACACAGAGTCATAACACGTGACAGGCTATTTAGAGCCATCAATTTAATTTAAACACGTGTGTTTGGACTGTGGGGCAAACATGCAAAATCCACACATACACCTCATTTCATAGCCCAGGCACTGCAAGGCACCTGCGCCACTCCTGTTCTCAGAAGCAGACAGACGAAGAAATGCTATGACTATTCAAAAAACAGAAGCATAAATGCGAACATATCTCAGGGAAAACATTTTTTTAAGCAGTTTTAACACACAGAAGCAAATCCAAAAGAATGAGACGAAAAGAATTAATGACCTTGTCGTACAGTGTTTTTTTTTTTTTGTTGTTTTTTTTCAAAGGCCCTCCTTGGTCTCCTGAGATCTGGCAGGTAGTTCGTTAGTTGTTAATATTGATGACACGCGTTTTCTTTCCCGGCGAAATTTAATACACTTTTATTGCACAAAGGCTTGGTGCTATAAGGCATGCATATCAAATGCCTTTTAGGTCAATACTTGTAATTGCCTGTGTGTGAGCTGTGATGATGAGCCATGGCCATATCCCTCAGCTCCTGAACTGTCCTTCACATTCCGCTCCATCCTCAGCTTCCTGGGCCGTCGCTGAAAGTAAACATCAGCGCATTTGTTTTAACTCACCTGTTCTGAAGGATGTTCTATTGTTCCTAGATTACAGCCCAGTCTTCGCACTTACACAGCTATATATAAATCCAGACAAGTATACTTTGCGTCTGTTAATGATGTTTCTACATTCGAAGAAAGCACCAATAATTGTATTTCTCAATGGGGCGATGATAAATTAGCAATTAAGGCAGAAACACACATTAAGGGCAGTAAATTGAGGTTTCCTGGTGTTTGGAAAGGAGATCAAAGGGTGAAGGAAATGATAAATTAATGGCCATGTTGTGTTTATCAGCACATAGGAGCCTCCATCCTGGATGTCTGTCACAAGGTAAACACACACACACACACACATTCTCTCGCTCTCTCTCTCTTTCTCAACAGGCAGACCAACAAATCTGAAACATCTTGAATCTTGAACTGTAGGAGGAAATTATAGCACCTGGAAAACACCTATGGTTTGTGTGTGTGTGTGTGTAATAAGGGAGTTGAAGGTGAAGTGAGGTTTTTATGGTGAATACTTTCTTCACAGACAAACCAGTAATTGAAACTTATGAGAAGGAGATTCCTTAATGACAGCAAAACAGTCTCATTTGAAACTGATTTACCTGGAAATCTTTTGCAACCTGAAGACCGCTAAATAGGGTAGAGGAGGTAGTCAATGGCGATAAGGAAGTAACTATCCTGACTGACAAATATTTATTGCAACGGCTATTAGAGTGGAAGTACTCGTGTCTTGGACGGGAGAAAACGTATAAACTATATGGAAAAACTACACAGGCTTTCATAAGTGAGAGGACAAAGTGGGAAGATTTTCAGGCTGAGAACTCTTTCTCCTACTTTTTATGCTCATGTGCAATTAGAGTCTTGGATATTTCAAAGTAAACTAGATGAATAATGCAATATATTAATCAAAGGATTTTAAGAATTAATTCTTTAACAGTAAAAGCTTCCATGAAAAATTTAAAAAGAAAACATGTCAGTCAAGTTCATCTTTGTGTAGACACCTCAGATGGCTCTATAGACCGATGTTGGTTTGTCCACTATGTACCTCAGGAAATGGCCTTTCCTGTTCGCGTGATGCCTCCGTTGACCATGCAGCTCATGCCTCCACAAAATAATAAAGTTTAATTCACTTGTACAAAGTTACTACTCTAGTCACTTTTAAACAAATTGAAATAATGAACTGAAAACTACAGTTTTATCATGATGATGGAGTTTTTCTCCTTTTCTGAAAAAAATCCAGTTTCCAAACAGTTTTTCACTTTTCTCATTTGATATTTTGCATAATTTGACATTATCTATAGCAAGATGTATGTTCTACATTCAAATACCTTAGAAATGTTGCTGTTTAACTGGAAGATGTTGAGGAAATAGCAGCCAAAGTCACTGACAGCAAATGATTATTGTGGTATGAATCACCAAAAAGCGAGATACAAGATGAAGCCCATCAATTCTGCATGGTCTCAAATGAAGAAAGACAAAAAATGAACCTCCTGCCACAAGCCAGTCGCCACAAAAGATCCTAACTGAACTGACACAAAAAACCCATAAGTACTAGATGGTATAACTTCATAATTAGATACACAGTATTATGTGAATTGTTTACCTGAAGAAAAGGCTGTAAGCTGTTTTGTGAAGACACACAAGATTAATTCTTAAGGTGAAACTTTACACAGCAAGTTTGCTACACAGGGTAGATGTTCTCACAAAGGTTTGTTACAGATTACCAATTACAAATGTCAGAGGAGGCATCAGAAGCAGGGAATTTTCCAGTATCAAAGTTCTGATCAGCGTTTATGAAATGATTAAAAGTTAACCTCACGGTCACAGGAGTACAAGATGTGTTATTATTCTTGAAAGAAGATCCAACGTTACATTGGATGTGCTATCAAATGGTTTACTCAAATTTACAAACGTTTATTTAATACTCCAATGTCGCACAGACAGAACACACAGTTCACTCGAAGGTTGTTATAGACAAGAATCACAACACACACACACACACACACACACACACACACACACACAGGGCCTTTCACACGCCACTGTGTTCAACCCACATTTGGACACCAACCCTAACCTGTATGTCTAGTTATGATAAACAAACACATAGTTGCCGTGACATCCATGTTTAAGCCCTCGCTGTCTACAGAAAGGGGGATTTTCCTCTGGAGCGAGAAATCAAGTTCCAGACCTTTCCTGACCACTGGTTTCCCTCACCTGTGAGGTCCAAATAAAGCATCGAAACCACTGGAAGCTGCAGCCGTGTCCTCTTGTCCAACAAACCAGTACAGTTGTCACACCCTACTTCACCGCAGGGACATTAAATTTGGATTTCCTTCACTGGCATTGTCACAACTCCTAGTAGCAACACAACTCGCAGTTTTGTCACACCTACCCTCAATCGTACAGTCAGAAGTGGCCTCAAATAGAATCCTTTTGGCAGTGAGCACTTTGGAACCTTGAAAACTTTTACTGTTTAAGGAGAGTGCTGCCTATGTATGAAATCAGACTTCTGAATCTTCTGTATTCCAAACTTCTGTCTAGTTTCTATGTTCGAATCCTAGTCATTGTGTTCCTGTATTCCCCATAATCATCATTCCACCGTGTCTTCATGTCCACCACTGCGTACTATGGTAAATACACTCTGCACCTGGGCCCTTCACTGACCACATCCCCATGTTTCCTTCAGCAACACATAGTCACACTGCATTCTTAACTTGGTTTGCTAGTTTTACTTTTTATCATTCTGGTATTCATAGCCCCTATTCGGAAAATCCAAACCATGTCAGCTTGTTTGATGCATTTGAATTTATTTCTATTGTTTTCTTTTCTCCTCACTGTTCTTGTTTTTTGTATTAAAGTTTGAATGAACATGTAAACATTTAGCATCATACATATGTTTAGCTTTTTTTCAGTGTTTGCGTGACACAGCACTCGCAGTTTTCCGGTGCTACCTGAGTTTAAAAAATTGTAGTGGTGGAAAGGTAAAAAAGTAAGACATTATATGTCACCAAACTGTTTTACCATTGAAGTGGCTGTATTTAGTATATAAGTATTGGTGCTGCTGGATGGGTGTTGGAGCACAGAGAGGGATACGGGTGCTGGTCATGGTCAAGTGGGAAGGGGAAAAAACAAAACACGTCATCAAACTTTATTACCCTTAAATCACTAGTGTGTCTGTGTGTGTGTGTGTGTGTGAGTGTCTGATTTTTAATTTTTTATCAATTTCTACATTTTCATTTGCTTACATATAACAGCTACTGCCTTCTTTGATTGACCATGACAGCAACAGCGACCGGCGCACGGTAATAACACCAAATGTTATTACCTTTCAGCTTCTGTTTGAGTGAGAAAGTATGTCTGCGTGTTTGTTTGTGTGAGAGAGAGAATGTGCATTAAGTGTATGCACGTAGAGCCTGACACGCACACAGTAATAATAATATATGTATCACCAAACGCTCCTATGTATGTGAGAAACTGTAAGCGTGTGTGTATGAATGGAGCCGCAAAATCTGCGCGCATCACACAAATTCGCGCATGGTGTGTTACCATGTGCTACCATGGTGCGTGTAGAAAATCCACCAGCGTCACGTACCTGTGCTGCCTGTGTGACGTTACTGTGTGCTGCACTTAGGATGAAAGGTACCTGTGTACCAAGTTTCATATCTGTGCCAACATACAAAGCTGCGTATAAAGAACAAACAAATAGACCAACAGAGATTGAACTTTATGGCAATAGAGATTATTGGGAAACTGTCCCACCTTGTTATGAAAACTAGTGTTATGTGTTTCTGTTGTGATAGTGGGATTTTCTGATATTTTACCTTTAAAGGGGCTCAGGAGCTAATAATTTTTTTTATAATGATTAAAATTAATGGGACTTTGATTCATGTGAATTCACCTTCCAAAAGCACTTTCAGGAACAGTTTAGCATTGTACGGCGGGGAAGAGTCAACTAATATTCCGATTAAAACACCTTGTATTGACTGTCGTCTTCGCCGGCTATTGATTGTGGCCATTAGTGCCAAACCCTTGGCAGAGAATCTTTTTCTCCTTTCCGAAACATCTCCCCTTCTGCGCTGCCTGCAAGATTGGTGAGCATTCACTTAAGCCTCGTACGGCGAGGTCTGTCAAAACGCTCCGTCAAAAAGCAAAGTAACAACGAAAGCTTTTATAAATGAGGTTTGTTTTCAGTGGTTTCCCTCCGCCACACGCTGGTAACCAAGCACGTGAAAATTAAACACCGACTCTACGGAAAATATTTCAGCGTTTACTCTCGATAAAGTTTTTAGTTTCTGTGTCATTCCACGTGGGTGACGCCTCGACGTGTCGAGTCGCCACCTAAATACCAAACATCCAAGGGGAGACATTAGGCATTCAGTAGTCATCGTGTGCCATTTCATCCCCCTGACTAAAAGACACCATCACACATTTGTCTTTCAAACTATTACAGTGGACTTCAAGGGTAACTTTAAAAAGTTTGATCAGAGCGGAGGAAGGGGAGCCGAAACAGCCCTGGGGCACACTCAGAGGTCCCCTCATCAGCAACCTATGAGACTGTCAACACGGCTCCGCGGGGACTTATAACAAAGCATCCCCCACGGCCCTCTCCTCTGCCGCCGCTCAAAGAAAGACACTCATTTGAATAAGTTCAATCGTTCTGTTGGTTCCCCCATTACAATAGGTAGCGAGGTGTCGGCGAGAATGACGCTCACGCGGCCTTTTCAGCCACTCCACTAATTACTCTGAGCACATCTTTAAAAAATGGAAAGAAAGAGCGGAAAAGAAAAGCCATACTGGCCCATTTGAATCAGCTTTTGTCTGAAGGATAAGTCTAGTGATTAGATGCCTGAAGCAAGGACACCACGGCGCCGCATTAACTACAACCGCATCACGGTGGATAAGAGACTTACATAAATGCACCCGTATGTCAACTATATATGCATATTCTTTTTGAAAAGCAAAGATGGAAAGGCTGGTATATGTAACATATTAATACATTCTTCTGGTTTCTGGTGTTGTGGATGACGAAGTGACTACAAAAGTGAGATACGTAAAGGTTCAAATTGTGTAATGTTTCAGTGAATGGTGTTCCTCGGCAGAAAAACGTTACCTCGCACTGAAACGGGAGCATTGTTCGTCTGAATATTTGGGAAGAAAGGCAAACAGCGGCTGAAACGCTTTATGTCGGATAATGCTAGCCCATTCTGAAGTTTGACGTGAACATTCGTTGAAGGCCGTGACCCATGACGGTACGCATCGCACTGCTGCCACCTCATTGGCTAATCAGAAAAACAAATTTCATGAACAAGCAGGTAGGTGTGTGTGTGTGTGTGTGTGTGTGTGTGTGTGTGTGTGTGTGTTTTCTTTGCAATTGCACCGATTGCACCACATCAACTTTCGGAGGAATCTTGAGGTTTAGCAGAACTTTAGTGACCTTGGGATTTGAACTGTTCATTCATTGTTGCAAACATGAATGTTTGTGTCGGTAACAGTCCGCAAAAGCGATGAGCTTTTTTTTTTCCTATATAGCATTAGGTTTTAAAATAGCTACTATGCATTATGTTGGTTTGAAAACATTCAAAGTCATGAACTGTTTTAACTGCGAGAGACTGAATATCTTAATAAACTGAATGTGCGTAAAGATAACTTCATGAAAGCAATAAGACGGCTGTCAGCTGTCAGCTCCAGAGCTTCAAGTACATACAGGACACCATAAAGACATTTTTAAAGAGATGTTCATTTTTTCTCACATTGAATTAGACACATTAATCACAATAATACATTCTCTCTCAGGGCTCGCTGCTTTATACTTCAGCCATACTGTTAATATTTTATTTCAATTATATCACTGACTGGTTATTTCCATTTCCACTTTTTTTAACGTTAATAGAACAGATTCGGATCACAAACAACCTAGATGCAAAATGAATATACCAGAAAAATGCAAATGCGGGACAATAGCAAAAGATGACAGTATTAAGGAAGGTTGGTCGTATAACACTGTTTAAGTTCAAGGAAGGTTGCCCAAAATTCATGAAGGTAAGATACCTGAGCGAACCACATATTTTTTGAGGGAGTTTCTGGTGTGGACAACAGCAGCAGCAGCGGACACTTTGCTGCCAGATATGTAAGAATAAGGAACATAAGTTCTGCATCATCATCATCAAAAACAACATATGGGTTGTTTTTAAACATATATATAAAAAAGGAAAAAAAAACACATTTTTTGACAAAGACCTTTAGAATGGTGGAGTGAAGAACATTCCAGCAACCTCGTATCTTATCGCTTTTCCAAAATAGAGGCATCAATGTGCCGGGACCATTTAGAGCACAGCTGGGACATCTCAGGCTGTATCCTATGAAAGCTCACCGGAGTAAGAGAAATTCTTTGGATTAAATTACCTGCATTTTTAATATCTAACTACATGCAATAAAATGCAAAATATGTACATAGTGCCTAGGTCCAGTGTGTACTTGTCATGGCTGCGCTTCATTCATGAGCAGAGTCACCACATGATAAATGCTACACTCGTGTGAATGACTTTAGAACCGGTTGTATTTTTAAAAGCCTGGAAATGTCCTGTTTAACAGGTCGTGTTCTGGGCAACTACCATCACGTATATTAAATATTAAAAGCCTTATCCAATTTTTCGTTCAAAATTAGTCATTGCAAAGGAACGGTTTTAGCATCGCTGCAGCTGTCATTGTGTCATCACAGTAAAGTGCATTCTAAGAACTATGGTGTTATTTTAAGAACTTCATTATAGTCGACTGCTTAGAGAGGGACTATCACGGCAGGTCTGACAAAATGAATTTTTCTGATTGGCTCAACCCTGGACGGCATGTCAAACATGTAATTCCATCGGGAATCAAATGAGAAGAGTCGGCAGAATTCATTCCATAAAAACTGACAAACTACCAAAAATGATTAGATTAAGGAAGACTAAACTGCAGCGACTATAAGACCACTTGCCCTTCACAATCTGACGCATAATGTGGTCATTTTTTTACATCATGGGGAAAGTACTTTATAAATGCCCTTCATCGGCAAACCTCCAGCTTGTAGACCTGCGGAGATACAGTATGTTCCGAGTTCCCAAGGCCATTCATTACAAGTAAGCAAATTACAGCCACATTATAACTTAAGATGGAGCATCCGGCTCTGCAGAGATAAAGTATTTCCTAGGTTTCCAAGGCCTCGTGCGAAACCTTTTTTGTTCCATAACTCTTTCAATTTTTTTGTTTTTTTATCCTCTTTTACATTACTTCAAAAACAGGTTCTGTGACTCATCAAGCAGTAAATATTCATATTCGTCCAAAAGACGTGGAAGTACCCATTATCCAAGCCAGCTTGCAGAGACAGCCTCTGGCCCTCCAGTGGGACAGACACAGACAACACACCAAGGCTTGACACACATGGGACACCCTTGCCTGAATAGGGAGACGCAATAATGAGTCAGTAGTGTGTCGAATCAAAGCCAGGGGCTACACAGTTGCTGGGTTATGACTTATTGCCCCATTACATGTTAGTTACAGCCCAGTCCTATATCAGGCAGCAGATGGCTACAGCACTGCTAGGAAATGGGATAATGAGTTTGGATGTTGAATATAAGTCAGCAGTAGAGGAGCAGCCAAGAGGGTAATGAGTCAGGCATCCCATACTGAAGACTTCACGTTTCTACTCAAAGAAACTGACAAATATTAACCCACTGGCAGAGCTTGATATTTCGCTGGAACAGGTTAGGTCATTTACCTTGTTCAAATCTTGTCATTAACTTCAACCGGCAATTTTTATTTCTCAGGTCTTACATGTTACACCATACAGTAAAATAAAATACTTGCTGCAGCTCAAGATAAATTTTTCAGCCATTTTGGGCAACATATTCTGATGGAAAGTAAATGCAAATGGATGGGTATAGGGCAGCGTTATAGGCAATAGATGACATAGTGGTTAGAACTCTTGCCTTTGGACTTGAAACACAAAGTATGAATCCTACCTCCTGCTGAAGTAACCTTCACCAGAATAGTTACCCCAAATTCATGCAGTAAAACTGCCCAGCTCTATAAGGTTCCCAGCAGAGGAACTGCAGAGACAATGCAGTTTCCATACCAGTCTTTGATGCAGAACCTCAGGATGTTCTATATGGCATCTATAAAAGTTGGTGACAATGGAAGTCCAACTCTCTTTAGTCTACTACTAGAAGAAGGCACTGTCCTGCCTTCTTCACCAGGTGGAATGTGTGATGTAGGTCCAGGAGACCTCCTTGGAGATATGCACTCCTAGGAACTTGAAGCCGTGTACTAGTTCCACTGAACCTGAGCCTCCATCCCACAGAGGAATGTGGACAACTTGAGTCCTGCTAATGTCAACAATTAGCCACTTGGTTTCGTTGACATTGCGAGACAGATTGTTGTCTTTGCACCAGGCTACACACTGATCCACTCCCCCTCTGTAGGCCTGTTAACTCATTATTGTTGGAGATGAGGCCCACAACTGTCGTGTCATCAGCATACTTGGTGATGTGGTTGCTGCTGTACTCATGGGTTAGGAGGATCTACAGCAACAGGCTGAATACACAAAATGATGGTGTGGGAGATGTTTCCATGGATCCTCATGGCCTTCGGCCTGTTAGCTGAGGAGTCCAGAATAAATATATAAATGGGAAAACATGTACAACTTGCTTAGGAGGAAAATGTCAACGAAATAAACAAATGTAAATCTAATCAGTTGATTTCATGTCTCTCAAATACCCACCTGGCTCTTTTATAAAGATTATGTGTGACATTAACAAAGGCTGAGATATTTGTGGAAATTAAAGTTGTCAAATTTACTGAAAAAGATGCAAGCAACTACAAACACCAGCTGTAGAATCAGGGAATCCAGCTGGCATAATATTTTGCTGTCTAAACCATTAGTTCCATTGCTTTTGGAAAAAAAAAAATCTGCCCTATCATTTGGCGTGAACAGTGCCAACTTCATAAACACTGTCTGTTTATGTACACTTGGCCATAACTGATAGTGAAAAGCGTTCTGTCTTCTCAGGCTTTCGTGTGAGACTTGAGTCCTGGTGGGAAGCCCTTCTCAGCCATGTGGTGGCTTTGGGCAGGAACCAAAAGGCATAGCAGTTTGACAGACAGTTTGTCTCTGAACAGTAGGAGTGCAATCCTATCACTTAGCTCAAGTACTTCTTCTGGATGGAGAAAAAAACCAGAAGGATGATTACACATCTGGCATATAGGGGCTTTAGTCTTTTCTATTGTAGACCCTCATAAGACAAATAAGAGAAATGGTACCAAGGGACGTGTAGAACTACAAGATCAGACAAATTAATTTGATGATGATTAAATGTCTAAGTGCAGAGTTTTGCAGGACTTTTAATAATTCCACAGTAATTCTTACAGCACAGCTTCCTTTTTGAGTATCTATCATTGACACTAAAATAAGTTGCTAGTTTACCAGGCCCTTGTAGTCAAACCCAGCCTGAAGCAGGTCAGAAAGGCGCCATTAGTAACTTTTTTATTTGAGATATTTAAACACTTTGTGAAACTTATTGCATGTTGTATAATAATGGTAAATATTAAGTATTGCAGTTGAATTATTGATTTATTTTGCAAAACAAAGTAATACATAAGAACTGGTATACTCTCAGGTAAAGGACATTCCTGGATGCGTCCTCTTAAGACTTTAATCAAATTTCCTTTTAGAAACTTCCTCAAGTAGGCCGTCATACAGTCTAAAGTATGATTATGCACAGAAGGAAGTATCCAGGTTGTAGTTACTACATCAGTCCATCATAGGATGGCCACACATGCACACACCGTATGCGGTTTAGAGTAACAGATCAACCTGAAACACATCTTAGGACTATTGGAGGAACATGAGAACAGCCTACACAGACTGAGCTGGATTCATGCCCACACCCAAGCAGCCCAAGAGCGGTGAGGCAGCAGCACTACCCACTGAACTGCCATGCCACCCATGACAAATAATAAGGATATTTAATATTATTGTTGTTGTTGTTGCTCTTGTTGTTCTTCATAAGCCTGCTGACCTTCAAATGAATTGCAATCTCAAGCAACCAGCAACTGCCATAATAACTTCAAACCAAATGACAATTACAAGATCTATCTATTATAAATGGACGTTCAGAAAAAGAGACGACCAGTATCATGGGCACGACCCTCGTGAAAATTCGCATCTAATCAGTTCAAAATAACTTCACCAATGAGTTTATTTAACATTCGGCTGCAAAAATATCATTTCCACCTTTGCTTTCCAGTTTTATTGTACCCTCTCAGTTAAAGCAGTGGAAAGCGTAGTCCCTCTCTTCGGTGTAAATGTTGTGCTCATGTTCTTCATCTGATCTGCGGCAAAGGAAGGGTTGAGGTCTGGCTTTGCAGATGAATCCTGTTCTGTATTCAAGCTGCACAGCACCTTCCGCTGAGAGGTTCTCAAAGTGTGGCTCCATCGGCCACACGGCTCCTGAAAGAGCACTTGGATTGCTCCTGATGAGGAGTGTGATGGGTCTCCCAATGCAGCTCAAGGTGACTCCACCTCCAGCATCAGCAGTGAAGACCAACTAGAGGATCTCCTGAGTGAGCATCTCATGGCGGTGAGTTGCCTATCATTATTTGAAATTAACTTTCAACATCTGAGCTCAAAGTTTCAAATTATTTTCAAAGCCTGCCCTTCATAGCTCAAAAAAATGATAAAAAAACCAGTTTATCAGAAAGCAAACAAACATTTTGTCGTAAGCACACCTGTGAAAGTGCTATTTTATGGAATCACTGCTATAACTGCGACATGAACCTGTGTTGCTGAGATTTTCACAGCGAGGAAGAACTTGAGTGACCAGCTGCTGAACAGAAAGCTCCTCTATTATTAAAATTATATGGTTTAATAGAGTCTCTAACAGGCGTCTAAATTATTCAGAGTGAACCTATTCAAGTGAGTGAACTGTACGACTAGACGGACTGGACAAGTCTTACAACTGCGAATACATTTTGTGAGAATATTATAAATCCCCACACCTGTCAGTGCTGGTAAAAAGCAAATACATACACTAACAGGCTTTTCAGTTTCTAGACTCAAAAAAACAAAAAACACTCATTTCTGTTTGGACAAGTTTGTCAGGCAGATAAATTATTTTAACGTTTTAATATCCACTTCCTTCAGGGCGGTTAACTGTCCAGTTGTCCAGCTGTGTTTTCCTGCCCCACTTATATATAGACTTGGGCAGTAGGTAATACAAATGTCGATACAACTAAAATTGCTAACCAATAAAAATGTCTTCTTTTTATTTTAAGAGATTATAATCATCATTTCTAATTGTTAAGAAAGATCTCACTTGTGCTTGCAGTTTTAATTTAAAAAAAAAAAAACTAAGCAGCAGTTCATACCAGCCCTAGAAAACTGCAGCCTGACACAGTCATCTTCTGGTAGAACAGCGGAGAAATATCCACATTACTGTTAGAAGTATTTGCCAGTGAATAGTCACATTATAGGCAGTAAATTAGGGTATTAATGAGGACGAGGATTCAGTGGGGGTCAAATATTTTTCTCTTTTTAAGATTTTCTCCTTTTTAATCCTTCCACGGACAGACGTGTGAATCATGGATCATGTCTAGAAGAGCTCTCTTATGAGCTCCTCATTATAACCAAATGAGCTTTCCTGGGTTTTTTATATTAGCTTCACCGTGGGCTGCTGTAAAGTACACATAAGACAAACTGGTCTATTCCCAAGCAGCGTAAAATGCTTTTGCATCATTACATTACATCATTGCACTGTAATAAAGTTATTAGTTGGTTATTAGTTAGAAGAAAAACAGCATTACTGAAACATTAGCAGACCACTGCGTGGAAACATCTCGAAAATTTTCGGCGCATCCTTTGAGAACAGATCACTAAAGCAGAAAAGTGTTTTGAAACAGTGCTGTTAGTCTGATCGTACATGAAAGATTCCATTTCCCCAGTGAATGTGAGTCCCTGTAAACTTGTACTAGCCAGCTGCAGTGAGCAAGTCCACGGGAGACAAATTTGCCACTGAAGCCGGCATGTCGACCAGAGTTTTAGTGGATGACGTGCAGCTTTCAGATAGTGTTCGTGTCAGACTTTGGAGACCAAAGATCGCAAAGCTGGCTACAGTGAAACTAGGCTGAAGAGGGGTAAAAATGTAAGAAAACTAAACTGATCATCTATGCTGAGGACTTTGAAGCAGTGAGTATTTATGTCTATATCTACAACCACTTTAGCGGTAAAACAGTTTGGTGAGTATATAATGTATTATTACTTTTTCCCTTTGTACCACTTACACCTTTGTGCCCCAGTAGCACCGGGGACACAGTTATTTAACATCCATTAGTTTCCCTTTGTGAAATTTTTTTTTAGTCTATGAAGATTAGCATTACCTGTCACTACTGATATACAATTCATATCAAGTAAAAATCTCAAGTGCAAAAAGTTGTGTTTTACTGTACCCAAATGCAATTTACAGGAAAATTTGTTTTGTATGCAAAATATGTTATGTCCATATTTTGAACTACAGCTATAAACAGAGTAAACTGAGTGTTCAAAGTGGTTTGTTGTGTAATGAATAACCATCTTTGGAATTCGTACGAAAGGCTGAATTTGCATTTAGCAGGGCAATTGCTCAAGAACAAATAAACATCAAAGCAAATTTAGCAGAATGCCCAATAGCAGAAGCTGCAACTAAATTGTAATTTGTTTTTAATGAATGACATCACTTTCCTAACAAACTTAACAACTTTTTCAAATAAAACAATAAAGTGAAGCACTTTAAAAACTTGGAAAGTCATCCAAAATGCCTGTGCTCTCGCAATGAAAATTGTCAAAATGATCTTTTTTTTTTTTAAGAAAAAAGATATTGTAACGGCAAATTTCAGTTAGCAACAACGAATTTAGTCACAGCTACTTTTACACGCAGCACTGTAACAGACAGGTCGCACAGTTGTTTGTCAGTCACATACTCATTAAAAAAAGTCAAAATGATTTTTCAGCAGATTTTGTAAAAAAGACCAAAAGTCCATATCCAGCTTAAACAAATATACAAAGCCTATATCATAATCTTAACCCTTTTTACAGTAATATCAGATTTTAGTCCCTATTGTGCCTGTATCTCAGGTTTGCACACTGGCTAGGAATCATGTTTGCTCAAACCTCTACACAGATTTCTGCATTTGATGCAAATTCCCAGAACTGTGCTTGTAGTCTAGAGCTTCCAAAGAATGTGACAGATTCTCAAGGGGGCTTAGGTTGTGACTTTGAGTGGGCTACTCCAGGACATTCGTCTGTTTCTGGATCTGAACGATGAGTTCACTTCTTTGCATAAATGTCTTAAATTTTTTACTGCCTGAAACATTTCCTTGTAGTATTTCTGTGTTATTTCTGCTGTACATCATTCCCTCAGTTCTGACAAGATTATCAGTCCTGCTATTAAGAACCAGCCCCGCAGCATATTGCCACCAGGATTATCAGCTGCACCTGGTTGGCGAGTGTTTACCTGCCGCAGTGTTTTTTAAAAGACCTCATTGTGGAGCCTGTCTTGACGTGGATGATGATGGCCAAGGGCCCTCTTTTGTGTTTTTCTTTTTTTTTAGGGGTTCTTTAGGGTTCTATTTTTAAAAAATCTCAGCACGTCCATCTCGTATTGTCTCACACCTGGGCACTGAACCTAGCATGTGTGGAGTGGCACTGTGTTTGATGTTTTGGCTTATGGACAGCGTAACTTTTTGCGCACATTTTTCTACAATGTAGTTGCGGTCTCAAAAACTTCACTTACTTCAAAATAATACTGGATAATACTAAATGTTATCTTCATTATGTATGTATGTATGTCCACCTGTGCTCCTTGAGCTACCAAAACACTGTCCAACAATATAAACATTGTACTTCAGCTTTACCCTTTGCATATATCTGCAGGAAAAGAAACTCTTTCTGCTTTAAATGCAGTATGTTCTCTTTATGAGTGTGGCACTGCAGTAAAAATGCCAACCGTACAACAAGATGACTGCTTCTTTTGTTATCCAGTAACACTCAAAAGTGTTCCAACAGTGTGAAAACTTTCACTAGGCACTGTGTATAAATAACAAGCAAATTGTGACAAACATCAGGAGCTGTGTCCAGGCTGAACCGCAGTCCCTCTTCTTCTGCTTTCATCCTACTGCCCTGCAACTAAGACACACTAGAACAATCAAGGAGGACTTAAAGGGCTGAAATATGGGAGCATTAATCTCACTTTGTGCGCTTAAGTTCACCTGGCCACTGAAGATCTGCTCCAGTCATTATCGTCCTCCTCCAGTCCCTAGTGTTTTCAGATTGGCCCACGCATCAGATTTTTAAATAAGCCCATGTTCAAAGTATCCATTTCTGTAACATGTAATGGGCACAGTGTTAAATGAGTTGTTTACAATCTTGCCAACTTATATGAGATACAGTGTGGCCTCACTGTATCCAAAAATACTTTGTACAGTACTTCATGATTATGCCAGTGTGGGAATAACACATAGTAGGACCTTCTCGCTGGAAAGGTACATCATAGAACCTGTCGCGGAGGTGACCGAACAGGACTAGTGCCCAATGTGAGTTCAGGTGCATTGGTGCAAGACTGGCAGGTGAGGGCCAACTTAGGAAGACAACAGTCCCATGGGAAAAATGCATGGAGGAGGCCAACGAGAGAAAGAAGATGACGCATGATGACCTGGTGGGGCAGTGTTGCATGACTACCTGGAGAACAAGGTGTGAGTCTATTTAAGTAGGCTGCAGGGGGCTTTGCAGGGGAGTTTTTGTACAGGGCCTACAGTTTGAAGGGTATCATACTCAGTCAGGAAAGGAAGGTACCTATTAAAGCTGTTACCAGTGTTGTGGAGAGGGCTGTGGAATAGCTGCGGAGAGGCGAGCTGTGGGTTCAAGGACACAGGCTAAACACAGGCTGAGGCCTGATCTACCCTGGCTGGGCTCCATGGAAGAAGGTGTGTGATGCTGAAAGAACTGAACCACCCAGTGACACCAGGTTACATCACTGATGATGCATTTAGGTGCAATACAAGATGTGTGTAATAAATGTTCCCATTACCCAGGGCTGTGACCAAGGCACAGAATAATAATTACTCAGGAGAGAAATAAGCTTGTCAATGTCCAGCACCTTAGGCAGAAACACAAACAATGACTACAGAATATTTGCCTTCAGTGCAGAAAAACACAGTCCAATCATCAAAAATAGAACAAAAAAGAAATTTTCAGTGATTTCCTTTTACCCCGTTCATAAAAAGGATTGGGCTTACATCAAGGACCCAAAAGCACAACACAGCTGTACCGCTGCTCTAAATGTGACTGCGGCTGCCAACCACTCCATTTTAGCACACGGCCAGTTTTTAAACAGCTGGATAAAGGTAATCCTTTTTGTACTTAATTTGTTCCTAAAAATGCTGCGCAAACTAGGGTTCTATTTTAATTTATTTGAATTGGAAAAAACAGTAATGCATTCCCAGGCCGTCCCAAAACCTCCAAACCAACTAAACACCGTAAAATACCTTGCAGCATCGAGCCATCCAGCACATACACGGCATTTTACTGGATTGCACTTTATCTTTCAGATTTAAATGCTAAATTGTGTGTACTGGAGTTGTGTATGCCAGGGTTTACCTGTATTTTACTGGAACAGTTCATCATTAGTACTTTTCTGAAGGATACCACAACACTCCATCACAAGATAATAATAACAAAAACATGAAAGCTACAAGACGTAATAGTATGACAGTAGGTGGCTAGTCAAAAACAATAGTCAGGTAAACGTACTGTTACAAGGTGTAAACACATGTACCTTTTAAACATTATAAAGTACTTCAAGATTAGGCTTTATTGTTCTTGGTGACTGGAAAAGGCTTCAATATTCAAGCTTTAACTGAATATAGACATAACAGGGCTAAGACAGGACACAGAAGCTGCCAACCCAAAAAACTTCTCTCTCATATGGAACATTGTACCTAAAAATCTAGCATCCAGAGCCTGGAAATATGTACATGTACAAGTAATGAAGTAAATGTAACTTATTGCTGCCCACCATAACACTACTGAAGAGATAGGTTTTAATTTGGTTTTCTCACCCCTTTTAATAAAATTTCATTCTTACCAAAGGCCTCTCCATGCTTTTTTAATCTTTTTAAATATCGTATGCGGTATTCCCTGCAACTTTTTTCTCTGTTAAATTTACATTTCGGCAGGTATCGTGCAGTACAGAAGCAATAATTTTTAATTTTTTTTTTCAATATTTACACATAGACAAAAGACATTTCAAATGGCCTTGCAGTCAATAGGCTACACATTTATCTGCAGCTGCAGTCGTGCAATGAATGATTGAAATTAAATATTTGAGGACATAAAAATCTTCTATGAAATATCTATTGGTAATTTTCTTAGGTCGCTTGGTTTTTTCAGGAAAGACAATTTATCATGAAGGACCACAAATATTCATCATGTGTGGTTATCATATTCACTTGTATATAATAAAATCAGCTATTTTGATCACGGTTTTTGGAACACAATCTATTATGCTCTCATTGAAATTTCTGCAACAAACTTTCTGAGCATTTGGCAGGCTTAGGTGTTATGAATCAGCTGGCTTATCAATAATAAAATCTGTACACTAAAAGCATTTAATTCTACACAGGAATAAAAATTAAATGCATTTCTTCTACGTGGTGTACAGCCGGTCACTTAAAATTTGCACCGCTTGTCTAGCTGTAAAACCGGTTGGACAAAATCACTGAGTTATATGCCCTAAATAAATATTTTTGCAAGTTTGCAAGTATTTCCTATAAATATTTCTTTCAAAATGTTACAACTAGGAAGTTTGCAACTGAAAACCAAAGTGCACCCTGTGTGCATGCAGTTAAATGCGATTGAATTGAGAGAACTTGCAACTTGTTTGTAGCAAGTGGAATTCTCAGCTTCAGTTCCTTTGTTGAGGACAACTGTGCCTCTAGGACACATAATTTACATAATCAGAGGTCATTAAAAAAATATTTTTTAAGTGTTCAGCAACATAATGTTGTGAATTATGTCTAATGTACTTTCAGACTCATGAGTCCTTTGTCACTCTTAAGAAGTGCAGAATTCCTGGATCTTATTGGGACCAGTGGAAGAAGACCCAGAGATCATAACAGGAGCTGGTATATTCGCAGGCAGATTTAGAATCTTGTGTTTTTAAGTATTATTATTCAGTCCTATATGGTATGTAATCATTCAAATTTCAGTCATGTAATTTAGAATCTTTTTCAGCTGTACTGTATTTGATTTTATTTCACCTCGGTGTGCAACGTACACACCAAAAGGGCCTGTTGGGAACATAGTGGGGAGCATTTCGTGTTGCCTTGGGATGCAAGTATTTATTAACACGTTTAAATTCTTATTTGGATCGAGGATCAGTCCTTTTCATGGAGCCCCCCCCCCCCATGGCTCCATGTCAACAAGTCTCTGCTATTCTCTAAATTATATTTACCAATACGATAAAAAGTTTTTAAAAAACAACAATACAGTATATTTCATAATGTGTTAATCATAACTATGTAAAAACCGCACTGAATTAATGAATAGATCTCGAGCGGCCGTTTTTACGTCACAAAAAATGCTGATTATGTTTTACTAACCAGTTTATTAATAAATCATCGCTGCGATTAATAAGGTTACTTTTATATAGGAAATAATTTAACTTTTTAAAAGTGAAAACGAAATTACTAATATTAATAATTATTCTATTTGCGTTTAGCGAAGTGTGCATAATGCAACTCGGAGTCCAGCCGTCGGTGCCTGGAGATCGACTAGTGCCCCACTGATAAGCCGCCAAAATGATGTCATATCCGCTGCGTGGCTCTTTAAAAGAGCCTTTGCGGGCGCGCGCGCTCTTCTGCTGCGCGCAGGAAACTTTTCCCGCTGCGGATCGGAGCGCCTCTGTTCTGTGTCTGCGGCGCGCGGGAGGCGCGAGGAGATGGAGGCGCGTCTGTCCGCCCCCCAGCGCCGCGGGGCCGCGATCGTCGCTCCCGGGCTGCCGCGCGTCCCACTGTGAAGGCTGCGCGAGCCGGAGCGCGGACCGCGAGCAGAATGCGCGCGCTGTCCGCCGTGCTGAGTCCCGTGCTCGTGCTCGCGGTCTTCGGACTGCACCCGTCCGCGGTGAGTAAGTGCGGCGACCAGCCGCCGCTGGTGGGGTTCGAGCGCGTCAACATCTGCACAGTTGGCGGTGTTGGATCACATGGTGAAACTGTGTTTTCCGCGTAGGGAGGTGCGCTCGAGTCAGCCCGGTTGGTGAGTTTGATGCCCTCGGGGGGAAAAAAAGGTGTTTTTGGAGGAATCTGCTGGGTTTTATATTAAGTGTATTCTAATAATTGCGTCTTTCATTCTTATTTTTTTTCTCCCCCACACAAATTTGGGATAAGTTCTGTGTCAGAAAGACACCTCGGGTTGAAAATCAGAGGATGCTGCGCAACGTCTCCTGCCTCGAGTTCTTATCGCCACACGCTGTTTTTTTTTAACCCAAAATAACGAGAATATGACTAATAACACGGATTGCAGAGTGAAAAATGTCTCAAAGCTTCGTCATGCATCAGAGAAATGTTTTAGTTGTTAAACTCCAAATGCGAACATTTCCAAGAGTAAAAGTAATTATATATTCATGCTGCGTTTAAACCTTTATGTTGCGCTTTAGATCGTCTGTCTGCGTGACGCAGTAAAATATTTTCCCCCGTTTGGCTGGAACTTAAATTATCACGGAGGTAAAGGACGAGGACCTGTGACACTTGAGAAGATCGATATGTGTCAAAAGAGTGTAATTCTCCACAGCTTTTCTCCCTCCTCCTACTACTACTGTGCCAGAACATTTTAGGGGAAGAGAACAGCGGCCGTTACCGCTCCAGGTTACATCTTGCATTAAGAACTAGTATCTTGAAGGGCTTGTGGTCACGTATTCTACTGGATTTACTGTGTTTTACCCACTCGAAGGATGGCTGTCTTCCTGGTACAACAGCTGCATTTGGGGGCGAAGGTTATATTCATGAAGCTGTGTTACACTTATTGCCTTCTTGTACACTCGCCGGCCACTTTATTAGGTACACGTGATAAGGTCCTCTTGACTCCAGAACAGCATGGATTGTTTCCACAGGCTTCCTTGTCCGTGGTGGCTTGTCCTCTTTGCTGTTTCTGCAGATTTTTTTTTTCATGGCACATTCATTCTGCTAACATCGCACTGCACCTCATCTCAGAGATGCTCCACTGACTTGACAGTACAGGCTTCTGTAGTAAGTTAAGGGGTCTGACATGTTTTTGGAACTGTAGTGAGCAAAAACCCCATAAATTGCAGTGGGGGGGAGAAGTGACTGTTTAAACGGGGAAATAGTAAGTAGCTTGACAGCGTGAGTTGCTTCGAAGACAAACATCAGGTTAAAAAAAAGTAAATGGCAAAATAACTGCTTGCTTTTCTTCTGTTGCCCATTATTATAGTATAGAGCCAAGTAATGCAATGTGCTTGAGGTTTTCACAGCTATTGCCTTCTAACAGTTCTCTACACTCAAACTAGTTCTCATGGTTGTTATTCTGAATCAAGTAACTGTCACCCCGTTGCGTTTTACCCCTGGGTTTCTGAAAGAATAAATGCTGACTGTTCCCACAAATTCTTGACTATCTATGCAGTAAAACTGCTAGTAAATTTCAAAAGCAAATTCAGTCAGGTGTCATTCGGCTTAATCTTGCTCTGTACTGGGATTGTTTTGTGAAACAAGAAGAAATGTGTTTTGAATTTTATTCTGAAAATGGAATAACAAGCAAGCAAATAAATCATACATTTGCTATCATTTAAAAGTTGTAATTACCAAGAATACCTGGTAATAAAAAGACTGATTCACATACCCTTATGGTCAGCATAGTTCAGCATATTCTTAGGTAATGAATACCACGTACAAACAGGGTAAATGAAGGTACAGTTAAATTTGTCCCCAGTAAAATCAAGCCGTTTACCTTCCTGGTTACACTCTTTATTTTGCATTTTCCTACTATTTTAGTTTGTATTATGATTATATGGTCCATATCAGTTAAACACTTGTTTTTACCAGCCCCTTTAAAAGTATTTAATCTATAAATTGTTTTGTGCCCTTCTGTATGTATGTAGCAGTTTCTAAGGAATTTCAAAGATTTACTGAATATGTTACCATGAGAAGTAATTGCTGTAGTGCAATTTAAAGGGCTACTGAATTAAACACATTAATGTTCTCATTCTTGTTACCCTGCATAAGTTTTTTTTTTTTTTTTACATGTACAGTACAGTTACAAATGTATTAGATATACTGCTTCTCTGGATATCTGTTGCAACATTCCATACATTAATGTATATAACAGGCCATCTTGTAAAAATGTATGAACCAGGTTCTCTTTGACACGATTAGTAGCCACAAAAAATTAGTTCATTTAATGAAAAAGTGAAGCACGGCCAGCAGCTTTGCTGAAAATGAAGGTTTTCCCAATTTTTCCGCAAGACAAAAATGAAGGAATAAATAGCAATTGGTATGCATTAGCAAGTGCGTTTCAAATCTTTATGCCGTTTAACTTCATCAACCACTAAAATGTCCAATCGGTACAGGATCTCTTTCCCCCAAACATAAAGACTTGCTATATATTGCCGTCTGTTTCTGAAATGCTGCCACCAAAGGTCTTCCCATCAGGCTCTACAATGAGTCCTCACACTAGCAGGGTGACCTCTTACTGACCTCTTCATAACCTCCTTATTCATTAGGCCTGACACTACATCGCTCCACCCTGCCCTTTATTTTTAAAATATGCTTGGCCAGTCAGTCATCAATTCATTTATATGGTTGCTAGACTTTTCGTCACTGTATGTAGGTACGGTGTGCGTATGTGTGATGTGTTGTATGCATGGATGAATGATGTGTGTCTATTTTATGCTGCTACAACCAAGAGAATTTCCCTCTGGGTTTAATACATTCATTTATCCACACCATTATTCAGTCGTACATTACAAGGCAAACGTTTATTTAAGGAGTTCAGATGAAGTTTAACTGCAACTGTCTGTCAGAAGCTGAATTTGGTGCCCTGATGTAGTTCCAAGAAGTCATGGATGGTGAACAGAAAGCTGGTTTCAGCTCTGTGGTTGGCAGTTTGTAGATGCTGCCACAACAGATGAGCACTGCAGAGGAAACCAGGTTGGAATTTACACCCGCAGTACATCTGAGAATTGAATGAGAATGTGTATTGGTTACATTTACATTTTTATTAATTCATTTAGCAGACACTTTTCTACAAATTAGATTATACATAGTGCATTATGCAACAAAGGCTGTTACCGAAATGCAGTATCCGTTCACCTAAATGCTTGACACCACCATTTTGCCAGCAGACATTACTCAAGTAGCTACCTGTGGAAGTGGCATGCAGTCAGTAAGTATGCAGATAAAATTCGGGTTCTGAAATGGACGTTTTGAGACCCTCCTTGAATCACAAAAGAGTCAGCCGCTGTGAGGAACTAAGACTGAGAACAAACAAGCTTTCAATTTTAAAAGTTATTGTGAGTATGACAAGCATGTCCTGCGGTGTACAGATATATCAGGTTCTGCAGGTGTCTGACTGCTGGTACTTTGACTGTCTTGTAGGCCTTAACCAAGGGTGTTGGACTTGACAAAGGAAGCTACAGGAAGCCAGTGGGGAGAGACTAGGAGGATATATGCATGGGTTTAAAGCTACATTTTAAAACAAGAAACGTAAGGGATGCATAATGTTTATGACTAAACCAGCTGTCGCTAGGAGGTGATGCAGTACATTCCTACTGCAGGGGGATAGATTCATCTGGGTTTTAAGTTTGAATTGTAGACCTCATTTTGTCCACACCCTTGAAGTAACGAAGGCTATAATACGATCCAGACATCCAGTTTGCCACTGCATCTTTCGGACAGACACGTTTACGTGCAGTAAACAGCAGAAGGACGGCTTTAAGATCGGCACAAGAACTGAAGTTACCAGTGGGGGAAAGTAGGCTACACCACCATGGTTATTTTGATAATGATTATTTCACAGGCTGAAAATCTGCAGGAAATGGAACCCCTTCAGGACAGCAAGTATGAAATATAAAGCATGAAGGTGGTCCATTCCCAAAACTCTTTCCACAATGAAAAGAGACAGGTCTGTGTTTCTCTGCACTAAACTGGCAGATGAACCAATCTGATGATGTTCTGATCATATGGAAATAAGCATCAGTGATGTAAGTCGCTCGCAGTAAACTACTCGGGAGAGCCAGCATATGTTTTTTTTTTTTTCATTACAATGCAGCCTGCAGTTTATTTTTTGCTTATTTAGCTACAACTTTACTGAAAAATATATGGTTGACAAGTTTATAAGCTAATTTATTTAATTAGCATTTATTATTGCAGTACATCTGTATGCGTCCGACACCCTTTTCTCATTTAACAGGGTTAGCGTGTAACATATACAGTAAATCCTCCCATTAGGCGTATTCCCATTGACAGGGTTTGAAATTGCCATTATTTCTCATGGGGGAAGAATAATTTTTCTGGATTAAAAATATATCAAGTACTAAAATTTAAGGTATTTTCATGCATGGCATTGCTAACACCAACATATTTTCTAACAGTTGTACAACTGAAAAAAATCTTCCATTTATTATTCCGTTTATTAACACTCATACCATGAATTGTGCAGGAAAGTGAGTAATTGTTGGACCATCAGGGTTACCTCCAGACTGACTTGTAAACCAAAAGAGAAGCACCTTTTCGGTGCTGAAATGGAGGCTCAGGGTCAAGTGCAGTATCACAGATTTTTAACTTAATTTTAGACTATTTTGTGGTCATCCTTATGCTTTTTTCCTTTACTTTCTGCTCTTTCTTTTTTTCTTATTCTGAGAATGAAACACCTCTGACATTTTGTCACCATCAATTAAAGTTTTTGCACTTTATTTCTTCATTTGAAAAAAAAACTAGGGTAGAACCAACTAAAATGCTACTTGTATAGTTCAAATTTTTTAATGTTATATATTTTTTCTTTTCAGTTTATCCTTCTGTGCCTTTGCAACCTTTGCAGGAGACACTATAATTTCTATCACAGATGGTAAGATTACATGGTTCAGTTTGATGCTGTTTATTTTTAGATAGCACTTTTCTCACACAGAGAACACAAAAGTGAGTGGTACAGCATTTCCATTGTGAATGCAGATAGGTAAGCTCTGTTTAGGTTGTTACATCCCAATTTTTCATTGTTAGCCATTTTAGATAAGCCAGGTGGCAACTGAGGAGAGGAAAACAAATCTTCCTAAGAGCAAAGAATGGGGCCCAATGCCAGGGGCTGCCCACCCCTCCTCTAAGGTAGTAACATGGTACCTGTGTGGATGTATCCAGTGTGTCTACATGGTAAAGCTGAAGACTGGATGTGATGATGCCCATATCCAGGCCTTTGGTTGCTGATCTGTTTGGTAGCAGTAGGCAGTCATGGGTCTCTAACCCCAGAAACCTGTGAGCGTTGCTGGCAGTCAAGGCAAGACCTGCCTGGGGCCAGCAGCTTTCAGGTGTCAGGTTCCACATTGCTGAGATACCTCGGGGAGGAGGAAAAAAAAGTGAAGGCATCTCATGAATACGCTGTCTTCTGGAATACATGGTTGAACTATGGGGTTTTAAGTCTAGCTAGTTTTAAAGACCCCAACAGAAAGGGTTTGCTTCACTGTAAGCAAAGTGTTCCACAATTTAGGGATGGCTAAATGCTCTACCACCTACAGTTTTCATATGGATCTCTGAGAGCACAAGCAAGTCGGCGTTCCCTGAGCAGCACTGCTTGGGTATTAATAATTAGTTCGAGAGGAGATCAGCAGTTTAGGCTTAACCTTTAACTTTCTTGAAAGCTAAAAGCAGTATCTCAAAGTCACATCTATATACAGAGGTAACCAGTAAAGAGATGAAAGGTGGTAAGATTGCCGTAATATGACAATATTCCCGAGAGCGGGTTATAGTCATAGCTGCAGGTTTCTACAGACGTAGATGTTCGCTGCACAATTCGTAGGTTCTGTGTAAGGTTTGACACAAGCTGATTTTCAGATGAGGGCTTTAGTACAGTTGCGTAATTTTATTCATGTTGCAGGATAAAGGTTGTTAGTATGAGTTAAATAACTTTCGAAAAAATGTGCAAACTGATCATTTCATCAACAAAAAGTGCTGTTGTGCTGAATAATCGGCTCATTGCAGAAACTGTATATACCCACTTTCATTATGCGGGGCCCCATTTTATGATGTAAGCATGTGTAGTCATTACGTGTTAGTTTGTTCATGAAGGAAAGTTTGAAATTGGCTTAGTGGTATGGTGATACCAAAAAGAATTTGATTCTGTGGTTCTAAAAGGAATACATAAATAATTCCCTTTGGAGGGAACAACAGTTTGCAAGTTCACTAGACTTGATCGGCTGAATCAGCGCACAATGTTGTGCTGTATATAAAGTTATGTATACCAGCAGAGTCTGCCTGTGATGAAAAAGATCAGGTTCAGAAAGATATATCGACGTTTGCCTCGTCCACCAGACAGCTCGGTGGACGGACGGACGGACGGACGGTTGGATGGGAGGGCAGACGTCTTCCTGCCCACGCACAAACAAAACTTCTAATTCTGAGTCTACTTTTCATCCTCTAGCGGTTGGCCAGTGGTCCTAAAGGTGATGACTAGACACAAAACTGCAGAACTGCAAAACACAATGAATATGCTTTATTATAAAAGCAGAAAAAGGAAAGGGTTTCCTTTTAATTGTACATTATGTAGCTGTAATGGCCCCACCAGCATAAATTATCTGCAAATTGTGTTCAAATTATAGATGCTGAATGAGCTGGTTTTAAATAACAGCCTGGCATTTTAATAAAGCTTCTGTCTTCAAGTTCAATATAACATGAATACTAAGTCGTGAAAAAATTTTAGCCAAGGAACTCAGTGTCTTCACGTCTCTTAGAAATGATGGATCAAGCTGATTTATAAGTTTCCTCATATTTTTTTTTATCAAAAATAAAAAAAAGACCAGTCACTGGTGATTAAACATATCTACATGAATGTTTTGCCAGGAAGTGATTTCAGAAGACTTAGTACACTCCTTAACAATATTATTACATTAATATTGCAAATAGAAGTTAATTCTGATGAAAGATTAAAATTGACATGCGTTGAATTATTCACGTTCCCCCCGTGCATTTAAATACAAACATGTAAGTGCTTCTTGTTTTTATTTTCTTTAATCGTTGACAAACAAGCTAAACTTTTAAATGCAGATCCGTCTAGTAATTTGATTGCATTTCATCTCATGCCCTTTTCAATTTGACTTTGCCTCCGGTCTGTCGACATACTGTAGAAGTAATATTGTGTATGGAATTACTCTACAAATATGGGCGTACTTCCGAATACATTGCCTCCTGAAGTTACATCAGTCTGAGAAATACGAAACATGAAACAATGCATAAGTCTTATTACACTTAAGTTCATGTGAAATATTACACTCTGGGTTCTTGTTTGCAGTCAGAGAACAAGCAAAGTAACATGGGAGTCAATGATAGCGGTGATGCAGAGAAGCTGAGCGGGATTCATATCTGCTGGGCCCCGAAAAGAAATCCAGCGAGTTAGTAATGCTCTTTCGCGAATCCCACACTCATGCGTCTTCCACAACATTTTTTATTATACTTCTGAATCGTGTGTTTTTCCTTCTCTAAGGTTATTGTTGGCTACAGTGAAATATGAAACAAATTTCAACACTGAGAATGAACCTGTGGTATTTATCAACTTACTGTAAGTTTATGGCAGTAGTACCACTGGGGGGAAAAACATGAAAGCCTATCATTGAAAATAGGGTGAAAAGTATGTCTAATATAAAATCGCAAATACAGGTCAAATACAAGACATTGCTGTAGTATCATAATTTGAATAGTCACACAAATATATTTTCCTCGTGCCTGAAGATGTTAACATTTATGTAGAAGTTATACTTCGATCTGTAGCCACTGGGTAACCTCTAGTCCAATGCAGTGTTGTGGAGGTCCAGAATCTGACTAAGATGCAAAAGACTTGAGAAGGCCCGGCCTGAAACAGAGACGTTTTGACAGTTTGGCTCGAAGATGTTTAGAATATCAAGATGTGAAGTTCGCAAGATCACTGCTTCTCTCTTTGACTCTCCAGAGGATGCAGGCACTGTGCTGTTTAAGGTGTAGCTTTGCAAACAGTTTGGAATTTGAACTGTACTGCCAAGAAGAACTGGCTAAAGTCGCAAACTCCTGGTGTGGTAGGTTGACGGAGACCCACCAAAACAGATTGAGAGCTGCAATAAAAGAAAAAAGGTGCTTCCATAAAGGTGGAAGGTGTATATAATTGCAATAAGATATTTAAGGTGTTTTTCCTTGTTCATCATTTTATTTTTCTACTTAAGTGTTTTTTTTTCAAGATCTTATTAAAGGTGGGGGGGAAGGTCTGGTATGATTTACCTTGCTTTACATCAACAACTTTTGAAACAATAAGGGTGTATAGACTTTTGATATCCACTGTAGCTGGTTCTGCGATGGAAGAAGTGTGACCATCTTAAAGTGCTTGAAGGAACGCCTGTGTCAATCCGGTTCCTGAATTAAGAGAGGAGTCTGGCAACGAAAGATTTAATCCGACTTGTATAATAGCAGTCATTGTTTGCATCTTAATGTAGAGGATAATGGATTAGATTTTGTCATGAAACTGCATAATACACTAAATTTAACAAGACCGACACCACTGAGAGGCCAGAATCTTTTGGACTTGAGACACTACGTGGGTATTTCTTTTCCAGAATGTCTGATACATGCTGTTGTACAGAATACAATATCCACAGTGAAAGTAAAATAACCACAACAGGCAAAAATGCTGCTGTGTTGAATAATAAGGCCTAACATGTAAAAGAGTATATATTTTTGTTAGCTGTTGTAGAAGGTTTCTGATCTGATAAACAGGGTCCTGTTATCTGAAGGCAGAATGTATTTTTAAGAGAACGAAATTTTAAAAACAGATATTCGGTTTGCCATGTGTGATTCAGTGAAATGAGAACTGATCGTGTAGCGTGTGCGTGTTACTTCTCTTTGGTTCTTTGCAGACCATCGCGCCGAAGGAAGGCTGGCAGGTGTACAGCTCGGCACAGGACGCAGATGGCCGCTGTATCTGCACAGTGGTGGCTCCCGAACAGAACCTCTGCTCCAGGGATGCAAAGAGCCGGCAGCTCCGACAGCTGCTGGAGAAGGTACACCGTGGCAAACTACAACTATATTAAAAAAAAAACCACAGTTACTGCAGGTTTTCACTTATATGCCATCAGTATGAAAGTCACAAGTGACATCAGGTGTGAAAATACGGCATTGCTTCCGTGATGAGGATTCTTTTCCGGTTTCCATCATTCTGAGCTACAGGGCCTTTTCATTTCAGAATATAGTGTCTCAAAGTGAGAAATAGCATCATATTCATTCACATAATGCAGTTGCATAAAGTGAAATATAAACAGTGAAACAAACTAATGGCATTCAGGGTTTCCAGGGGCCCTGCGCTGACCACGAATTCAAAACATCTCTCATACGACATGCTCCATGTTTTGTTTGTTTGAACTTAGCAGTGCAAGACTGTATGTAAAATTCCTTATAAAAGAATTCAGGATTGTATTCTTTGAATCTAATTTGCTGTTGATAAAATAAAAAGTTGAGTGTTTCCTCAACATGAGTCCATTTCTCTTGTAAAAGTGAATGTAATAAAAAGGCTATGAAATTAAATCCGACCCATCGTATGATTTACAGTGCAGTCTACATTGAGATATCCCACTCATTGTACAGAGAAAATATGGAATATAAAAACGCTGAATTTCCACTTAATTATGCAAATTGTGCAAATAAACTGTATTGAATTCTGTGTAATGAAGTGATGAAAATTTCCCTTGCTCATCCTCCAATATGAATCATTGACAGTCAAATTTTGCAATTGTTTTCTTGTACAAATCTGATGGTAATAATATTAATAATCGCTAATAATTTTCAGCAAGTTCTTTAAACTTTGTTTAAAAATGAGAAAACCACTGGAAACATGTCCCAAGTGAGGCCTAATGCTATTTTATTTTTATTTTTTTTGGTATGTTCACCAGGTACAGAATATGTCACAGTCAATAGAAGTTTTGAACTTGAGAACACAAAGAGATTTCCAGTATGTCATGAAAATGGAAAATCAGATGAAAGGACTGAGGACCAAATTCAGGCAAATTGAGGAAGACAGAAAAACTTTAATAACAAGACATTTCCAGGTGAGTTCCTTATTTCTATTGTTTAATTTGTGTTTAATCTGTGGTTGCTCCGTAAATAACACCGTCTGTGTTTTGTTACTTCAGTAAGCTTTCTAACACATTCGGAGATTTTTAAAGCATGTTTTTTCACTTCACTGTGAATTGTGCGGACAAGGAACTTATAACAAAGAAATCCGATTAAACCAAATCATTTGCTATACATTTGAATCATCTTGACATTTATGCTAAGAGCATATTGCAAATTATAACCCTTCTTTGCAGGAATCTAGAAGTGTTGTGCTGCTAAAACCCATATGTTGTGGATATTAAAAATAATGTTGAGTGATTATGTGAGCGTTGTTTGACTGCATGGCGATATAACAATGTTACAAAAGTCATCTGCATAACGACATTTCTAGAATACGCCACTATATTTTCTCTGCGGGTAATGGTTCGTGGTTATTATCGGCATGTGGTAGGCTGCATGGCCTGTAGTGCTGTGTTTTATTTCTCCCAAACCCTTCGTAGGAGCTCAGAGAAAAGATGGACGATCTGAAGCCGCTGATTCCCGTTCTGGAACAGTACAAGATGGATGCAAAGCTCATCTCTCAGTTCAAAGAGGAGATCCGGAACCTGTCGGCAGTGCTGACCGCCATACAGGAGGAGATTGGCGCCTACGACTATGAGGAGCTGCACCGCCGGGTTGTTGGTCTGGAGGGCCGGCTGAGGAGCTGCATGAGTAAACTAAGTGAGGCTTCATTGTCCCTTTCACTGTGTGTGTGTGTGTGTGTGTGTGTGTGTGTGTGTGTGTGTGTGACATTGTCCATGCATGGACAGGCCCCCTGTCCAGGATGTACCCTGTTTAGCCTAGCCCGGCACACTGGCTTTAAGTTGGTCAGCTGGTTAACAATAGTCGGTGAGCAACTGGTTAAAAGGGGCATATATTAAAGGTATTGTGACTACAGTGCCTTTGAAGAAGCATATTTACTGTGTAAAATATTTTAAGTGCTAAAAACAATTTTCCCATTTTTGATTACTGACAGAAAGAGCCCTGTTTATTTATCATCTTTTAAGTTTTAATGAATTTTCTGCCTGTATAATTAACTCATTATGGAAGAATAACTTACACATTCAAATAAGTCACATGTGACAACCAGACAGAGATGTTCAGTGTCCAATAAATGTGTTTATGTTGGCATAGCCTGCAAAAGATACTCCTATACTTCTTGTTCTGCTGTTTTAATATGTGCACTATTGTTAAAGTATTTGGTGGCATGAGCATGAAATTACCTTTAGAAGCCTTTCTGGGGGAAAAAAATCTTATCGGTGTGTTTCATTATGAACAGCGTGTGGAAAATTAATGAAAATCACTGGACCAATAACAATAAAGACATCTGGAACCAGATTTGGCGCATGGATGACTGACCCACAGGCTTCTCAAAGAAACAACAGGGTGAGTTCTTTTTGCTTTCATGTTTGATTTCTTATTTGCATAATTTCGCAAACTTTTTCATGGTGTTTACACAACTGCTATGAATGGCAAACTTGGAAAATGCATTGACTCTCATATTTGTCTCCACTAGTCTGTTTTACTGAGTAATCCATAGGTTTGTCCCCCCCCCCCCCCCCCCNTGGGCGGAGTTCAAGAACACTCCCCTCGGGGGTTCCAAACGTCATAGGTTTGCCCCCCCCCCCCCCCCATTAAAAAATTCTGTATGTGGTGTGTTTAATTTTTTAGTAACAATTCTGTATTTTCCTGTTAGGCACTTTATAAAATAGACAGCTTTTTTTTTGTACCATAGGTCTGGTACATGGACAGTTACACCAATAACAAGATAGTACGTGAATACAAGTCTATGGCCGACTTTGTGTCAGGAGTGGAGTCTCGTACCTACAGCCTGCCGTTCAAATGGGCCGGGACGAATCATCTGGTCTACAACGGCTCCCTGTATTACAACAAGTACCAGAGCAACATCGTAGTCAAGTACAGGTTTGAGACAGGCCGGATTCTGGCGCAGCGGGCGTTGGAATACGCCGGCTTCCACAATGTCTACCCTTACACCTGGGGAGGGTTCTCTGACATCGACCTCATGGCTGATGAGCTGGGTCTCTGGGCCGTGTATGCCACCAACCAGAACGCTGGCAATATCGTCATCAGCCAGCTGGACCCAGACACCCTGGAGATCCTGAAGACTTGGAACACGGAGTACTCCAAGAGGAACGCAGGAGAGTCCTTCATGATCTGTGGAACCTTGTATATCACCAACTCGCACTTGACTGGAGCCAAAGTGTACTACTCGTACTCCACCAAGACATCTTCCTATGAATACATGGACATTCCATTCCATAACCAGTACTTCCACATCTCCATGCTTGATTACAATGCCAGGGAGAGGGTTCTCTATGCTTGGAACAATGGTCATCAGGTCCTGTTCAACGTCACGCTTTTCCACGTTATTAAAACTGATGACAGCTCTTAAAGGTGAACTTTAAAAATGGACTTTTTCTGGACTGGACAGAAAAGATTGCTTTGTCTGTATTTTAGAAGGTGAAAATTTACTGTGAAACACTTAACTTTGGTTAAATACAGTTATATACATCAAAAGACAAACACTAGATTCTTTGAAAGGTTGTCCTTTACTGCCTGTAAGCCTTCAAACCCAATAAGAAGTTTTTTTTTTTTACTCATAAATTAAAACGAACGACTAATTTGCCCCCCCCCCCCTCAAGCTCCCTAAGAGGCGCAGTACAGGAGCTGAGATTTCATTGTCGGTATGTTCAAGGTAATCAGAGTTTGGCATCCGTCTGCATTACTGCAACATACTTTTTCTAGCTCTCACTAAATACACGCTGTGTAAAAACACTTTCACGGCTCTCAGACAAAAGCTGCCAGCTTTTGCAAATGAACAGCAGTCTTTTAGACATTTTTATGACGGGTTGAAATTTTTTTTAAATAATCAGCTCTCCCTAACAACTTTAGCAAAATTCCTCAGCCTCCTTACCCACATATCAAAAGTAATTTGTTTCAATTTAATTCCCATTTTGTTAAATTGTGAATAATGTAAAATTTAAATGAAAAAAACATTGAAGCCATTAACTTTTTAAAATATTATTGGTGAGCTACATTAAAATTGCCATATTGCATATTGCTAATACACTGTGATGCCCTTGGCAAATGTTGCTTCTATAAGAAGTTTAGATTATGGCCCACAGCTGTATGGTGCTCTGTCCTCTCTGCATGTCCCAAGACTCACATTCGTTCAAGCTTGGAAAGTACTAAAGGTATCTGTACCGTGTTCATTACCTTTACTCTCTTTCTGCTCGTAATAGTGGAATTGGACACTTTTACTTGTGCTTATTCCTCTAAGCCAAAGGCTGTTTTATAGCTTTACTGCATGAATGTCAAAATGCTTTGTCAGCAGTAATTTGTTCTATGGATGCATTTTGGTTACAGACACATCCAGTCTTGGTTGCTTGTATTACTGGAAGGCTTTAAGCTCTTGTTTTCCAAAATTGTCTGACCGTTTAGTGCAATGAAAAAAAATTACATTTGTTGAACATAAACGTAAACTATAGAAATATTGTAAAGCAATGTAGCAATCTATGTCTGTAATGGTAAATAGTTTTATAAAAGTGGTGTGAGCTTATCTGTTATGGAACTGGGGAGCTACAACACATAATGTTTATTAAGAATTTAAAATGTTTTGTTTCTGTCTTCTGAGAGAGTTAATGTTTGTCCTTTCAAAATCATTTCACACGACAGTTCATTGACTTAGACTATAAAAGAAAAACTTTGTATTACATTCAAAATTATTTATTCTTATGGATCAATTAGACATGAAACAAGAGTCAGTTATTGACCTCTGAGATACTATGCACCTTATTTATTCTTAACTTAAGGAAATACAGATAGGTTTTATGGTAAAAGTATCAGACGTGATTAATAAGTTTATGAACAGTACTTTACATACTAATAGAACCAGAACTAATACAAGTCGTATGTTAATACTTGCACTAATGTTCACTTGGGTGGTTTCAACTGGTTTGTTAAAAAAAATAATAACAAAAAATTGAGTTCGCTGGATTTTATCCAGATTATATCAGTCCTAAACCTTTCTCCACATGATGGACAAACATTAGCATCCCTTCACTCCCCCAGTGGAAGTCACTATTTCTGATAGCAGAAGATTTATTGCACCACTTTGAATATTTTTGCCAGAAGCAATGGAATTTCTTTGAGCGCTTTTGAAAGCGTCCACAGCCGTAAATTGCCTGAAAGCTGCTATCGATTACCGATTTTTACACCGATTGTACTACCAGAGTCACTCTGAACAACCGGGCGGTTTGCTGTATATCTTCAGTTATAACTCAAATCTCTCGCCTATGGAAACCGATTATCATTTAGTTTATTTTCTCTTCCAAATGTATCTGTCTCACTTTTGTTTGGGGAAGGGGGTATATCTTACACTGAGAGCTAAACGTGAATTTTGGTGATGACTTCATGACTGTCACTTGCATGTCGAAGCACATCACATCTAATATTCTGAGCATTGTATCATTTGTGTAAAATGTTGACGGATGAACTATGGGGCACTAAGCGACGTGAACTAGACTAGCCAGTCTGATTTACATTTCTCGCTTTTACCTGAACTCACACTTAGAAACCAGATGAATAACTCAGTAACTAGATCCTTGAGCTGGTTCACTCAGTAGCTACTATTCCTGTCACACTATGAAATCAGTGAAATATGGTCCAGCGGTGGTGGGAAACTTGTCCCATGATGCACTTTGTGTACTTAAAAAAGGTTAATAGACATTTCAAAATTGAAAAACAGTTTTAAGAGTTTATTGAAGCGCCTCGAAATTGCTAGCCTGAGAAAAATGTACATATCCCACATGTTTTCCAGCCAGGGAATCTTGTTTAATGTGGATCTGAGGGTGTATTTTAGATTTAAGGGGATGAGGAAAAATATGACATCATTCCATTTAATATTTTAAATGTATCATTCACTATTTTAGCACTGCGCTTTGTATGGCATTTCATGGTGTCATTTGTCACTAGTGAGCCACAATGCGTACATCATCGTTCACCTTTTGCAGTCCTTCTTCCCACACAAGGTTACATGAATGTGTTCTACATCTTGGAACTGCTACAGTAATTCTGCATAAAAATGTTAAGTGTGGTTTGCTGGACTGGTTTGAATTTCAGGCAAATGTACATTATTGTACCACAGGCCAGAATAGTGGAGAAATTGTTCAAATTGCTTGGTAATTCTGATTCAAAATGTGCTGTGCTGTACAAGAAGGTTTTCTGTTACAGTGCCTGAGTGACGTGCCAAATGAATCAATAGCAGGAAAAGGTTGCCGGTCCTTCTGATAGACTTTAATCGTTTCGAATCAATTCTGTAGCTGTAACGTAATTCACTTTTTTTTTTTTATTTGAAGCTACACTGAGAAGAACCCAGGAGCTTTGTCCACTTCAAACACTACAACAGATTAGTCTCATACAAACAGTGCTGCAACATCTGTCTTCATGATATTTTCTGTCGCCTTTTCCTGTTGCAAAGGACAATTGTGAAAATTGCTGTTGAAATGTACTTGAATTAAAGGAAAGACTCCATAGATTATTATAAAGTCATCTGTTGTGAACTCGTCTCTCTCTCCTTTGGTTTGTCTGTTGCTTGAGTAATGGCAGCTGTATATGAATTCATTTGGGGAAACTGAGCAACGTGAACGACTAAGGTTTTTGGGTAAATAAAACACTGTACCCACAGAAATATAGTGGTGATGGGAATATAACCTTAGTGCTTGCAAAGAATTAGTCGAGTTTTTGCACATACCATATTAGCATCTCCCATATTGACAATAGAAGAGAGTAGGAAGTAGCAACAAACTAATTATTTTGAGAAAACACAAATAAATTGTCAACACTAGAAGATACAAAGCTTATAGTATGTAGGAGGGGTGGTCGCATAGCACAGTATCATCACATTAAAGTATTAATGTGCTGGGACCAGCTTTATGTTTAAAGCCCGTCTGAGATGTCCTCAGCAATAAACTGACTCCTTTTGTTTCCATCTTCAAAGATACAGCATCTCCACTTTATTTATTTTGTGCAATATTTTCTTCACCCTTTTACTTTTTAAAAATTCTGTGTTGCAAAAGCATTTCTGCATCCAGCTGTCAGTTGGCAGGCATTAAAATGTACCAAGACAGGATAGAAAGCAGAACAGGAGAGCAGGACTGCATTCACTCAATTCACTTTCATAGTGCTTCGTGTCTCCGATGAGTAACAAGATAAGGAATGTTGCTCATGTTTATGCAATGAATCAGTCAATAATCTGCACTGAATAGGAATTGGTAGAGAGACATCAGTGAAGACAATAGCAACGGCGGCGATGGCTTCATCTATAGAGGAAACCAGGCCTAAGGAGACCTCTGCTGCTCCACTCAACCAATAAATAACAATAAAAATAGTCAGCACAGTGGTTCACTTTTGGACAGAAAGGACTCGGGTCGTAATCCCGTCTGAAGCGGTATAAATGACCGTAGCAACTGTAGCTGCAATAGCCAGTAGTGGCAAAGGTGTTGTGAAAGAGGCTCGAGCTTCTGGAACATCAGCAGCGCTTTTGTTAACTATCGTTCCCTTTTGTCGGAGTGCCTTTGATCAAGATATTTATCTTAAATTTTGTGATGTGTATTGAGGGAGCCTAACACTGTCGTGTGAACAGAAAACTAATCTAAGGAGCTGTTAGGGTGCATCACTTAAACAAAAGGAAAGTTGCTGGAGCTGTCTATCCTGTCGTTTTTTTTATTTCATTTGTTAATGACCACTGACAATTTCAACTTTCTAAGCAGTCAACAAAAATGAACGCATGGATGTTCTCCTTATTGCTTGTTTCCATAGGAACTGTATTAAATATAACCACAATGAGTAAACAGTAGTTATCTATGACAGATTCTTTTCTAACAATATTTGAAATATAATGGCTGAAAGTCCATATTAAGAAAGATTAACTATGAAAAATTCCTCTGCTGAAATGTTGCTGTTCACCAGTAATGGGGATGCAAAGCAGAATTTTGTGCGTAATTGCAAGTACCCATCATAAAGCACATTTTTATTATATTTTGCCTACATTTTTTATGACAGTAACTGATCACTTGGAGTGCACACAACAATCACAATAACAGCAAATACTGAAATTAATGCGGAATACTGAAAAAAAGATTGTACATATGAATACAATTCTAAAAAATCAAGTGAATACATCTGTATTTAGGAAAAATGAATCCTTCGACCTACTATTTGCTTTTTATGTATTAGAGCTGTATGGATAAAAATGTAAAACTGAAAAATTTAATCCCTTCATTTTTGCTAATTTAATTATAATTCTCCAACGCCTTTTGCACCTTCATAAAATTCAAATTAAAGACCAAACAAGCAGAAGTTGCCAGGAAAACATCTCCTTTCTATGTAAGGCCTTTTATTGATTTAAAAAAATTAAACACACCCAAATTACCTCCCCAAGAAGCACTATAAATGCAAATGTGAACAATGCAAATATTGTTATGCTTATATCAAAGAGGCAGGTTTAATATTTCTCAACCAGAAATGTGAGAATTGGCTCTTTTTTCTGCCTCTTAAGTAGCCCCCTCCAAACCGTCTGCTGTCAGTTTAAAAGAAATCCAAGAAGAACTTTGATCTGCAGAGTCAGGCTTGAGAAACTGATTGTCATTAAAAATCACAGTGTGGATCAATAACTTTGGGAAGGTTTTGTGTTACCGACTGGTCCAGAGTGCAGAAGGTGCATAACAAAGGGGTTGGTGAAGTATTGGCAATTGAGTCTGCAAATATTTGCATCGTGCCGAGTCAGAGCAAGGCTGTCCTGGGGATCTGGAGATATCCCATGTATTTCACGCGGCATACAGAATCGAGGCATCTCAGCATAGCGTGAAACACACCCCCGCTTTGGCTGAGCAGCAACAGTTATGGAAAAAATACCTACCCGAATGCAAATGCTAAATTTTAGAAGTGATTTTCCGTGCTAGAGTGACAATGGCTGCTACAGATTTCAAGATGCTTCTACAAAGTTGAGTTTAAGCTCTTAAATCTAAATTCTGGTGTTTAAACATCCATGTACTAGTTGACGTCATAATTGCAACTTTATGTACGTATATGTTATTCGTCATATGAGGCCACCATACAGTGATGCTGGGTAGCCATATGCCCTTGCAAAGCAGCAGCAGATGTTGTCAGCAGTTATGGTTAAAGTGGGCACATGAAGGAGCTGAAATGGTATAAATTGTCGTGCTAATTATAGTTGAAATCGCCAGTAGTTGGTGTCAAAGGCGATGTGAAAAATAGGCCCACGCTTTTGGAACATTATCAGTGCTTTTGTTAGCTATCTTTCATTATTTTTTTTCTTTCAAGCCTCAGTGCTGAATGATGATTTATGGCATGTGTGATTGCATAAATATCCATTTCAGTCCTCCTCTGACCCAAACCATATTCTCTCGCTCTCTGATTTGTTCTTTCTGCCAGTCTGCTACACAGGCAGCGAGAAAATTCTTACTTTAAGCCTTCCTTTTCTTTATATGTATTTATTATACTTACAAATTCCACCAAACACTAATGCATATATCTTTTTAGCTGTAGAGGACAAGTCTAAGAAATACTATGGCAAAAACATGAAAATTTAAATTATAGGGAATATTTTTTGTCCTTTAATGTACTTCCATATGAATAGTGATGAAAAATATAATGAAAAAAATTTTTATTCTTGCAGTCATTATCCAGGGCAAAGATCCTCTTTTGCAGCACAAAACACATTTACCTACCGGGCATGAAAGACCTCCAGATGGGTGAAAAAAAAGAGTTGTTTTCAATTACCTGCCGTTTAATACCAGTGCAATATCAGAAAGGTATGAGAGTGAAGTACACAATTTTCATAAGATTCTTCCGAATGCGTACAGTTTAATAGTGGTTGTGGACCCAAGAGATGTACACACTTTTGATGTGCATGGGTAAAAAAAAAGGTAGAATTAGCCACATACATACCCACAAAAGCAGCCCAAATGGAGGCACAGAGGTGCAGAAAAGGAGGCAATGCAAGCGGCAAAGTACTGTGCTGTATATAACGTTTATCTGCTGCTTTGGTGTTTTGGAAAGACATAAACAGGGTTAATGAAACATGAAACTTTATGCTCTTATTATTGCCAGTTGTGCATTTAAAGTTCATAGCAAACAGCGATCGAAAACTATAGTGTCGTCTACAAGGAATTTTGGGGACATGAATGTGGTGCAGGAAGTGTCTGCAATAGTTTATTGCAGCTCTATATCAAGAAAATGTGGATGTTAATATGAATGCTGCATGTTCCGCACAAACCTAATAGAGAAATATCAACAACAAATACTGGGATGTTCTAGGCAAATGTGCTTTGTCGAGTCCCTCGCCTGCGCATAACAAAAAGAACTGCCGGCATCAGGCAAAAGGTCATACGTAGAAACTGAAGGTTACACAAAAGGTTCGTTCCTACATAAAACTATTTTGTTTAAGATATAGACACTGTTTTAGCAAGCGACACACACATCTTATGCTAATGTATGCATATATGTACGGTATTCGGTAGTCCAAATACGCAGCACAGCAGTACTGCTGTTGTAAGATTTTCATCTCCCTTTAGAAATGCGCACCTTCAGTCAAAACCCTTGAGATTTCTGCAGCCTGAGGCTCTTAAGGAAATTCTTCATGTTGCACGGCTGAGATGCGCAGTACTCTGACTTGGAGTAAACCAGCGCAAAAAATATCTCTGCGTTTCTGGGCTCTTACAGACCGCTGCAGACATGAACTGCATAATGTGAACATAAAGGGTTAGAGATGCTGTCATTATTTAGCAAAACAATATCCAGTCTGAACAGTAAGCTTCTGCAGGCAAACAAGCACCGGAAAAAAAGGAAACGATAGTTGATTTTTGTGAAAAACGGCATTCATTTTTACCTAAATGTTTAGTTTTTAGTGTGGTACCATAATAAAAGGAATGAACACCATATTTCATCATTATATTTTATATATATCATTATATATGTATTATGTATTTACACAGTAAATAATGTAGAAATCAAGTGTACATCATTAGAACACTCTTTACATACTACTCAAAATTATAGTCTGCAAGTACACAGTACAGTCATAATAGAGACATTAGCCCATTCAGGTTGTGAGAATTTGACTTTACAAAGAGTTTCATTTTATACTTAATTTTTTCTCTGCAGTGCAGTGGGGGCACGTGGTGCCGGAGCAAAAACTGTTGCTGGCTCACAGCATCTGGGCTGTTTGGATGGAGGTTTGAATCCAGTTCAGTCTGTGTGGAGTCTGCACGTTCGCCTCTTGTCTGGGCAGGAGGTTTGGGGGGCTCTGGTTTCCTCCCATAATCCAAACAAATGTCCGTTGAAAAAAGTACGTATTACTTTTTCCTTTTTGCAGATAGGTTGAATTAATAGTTTAATTTTTGAATTAATAATCTAGAATTATTTAATAATGACATGGATAATATGCCATAGAGTGGGCAAAAATAAAACAAAACAGGTCAAAAACATCAACAAATGTTTAAAAAGAAGTTGTTGCATGATGGAAAGCACACTTAGAGATAAGCATAACTGTGATGAGTACAATCCGACTTGTGGCGGTTTCATCTCGTAACCTGGTCGTCGGTCCCTAAACCGAGGACTATTTGTATTTATGTTTTTTTGTGAGTTTTGTTAGGTATACAATGTAAAACGCCTATGAAACAGTAGAACAAGCGCTGGGAGACACACATACAGTACCACAGAGTAACTAATGAAGGGGAAAACTGCCTTATTATGTTGTTTTATGAAAACTAATGCTGCCAAATATCAAAGTAATTGTGTCCGTTTTAATGTCTTTGATGATATTTTAGTATAAATGGGGGCAAGTTTTTTTGGCTCAGGAGCACAAAAAAAATGAAACCACTGAAACTAACAGCAATTACATCTTCGATTTATGAGAATTCGGCTTACAGGGGGGTTTTCACGAACAAATTGCCTTATTAAGCAGTGGAAGACTGTAAATCATTTAATGTCTTCTGGGAAAAGCAGCAATTAGACTTTTGATTAAGAGGAACCTGTACAGTAGGTGGACCTTTGGCTCATTATTATAGTTGAAATGCATGAAATACATGACTTATCACGCTGGGCCCGCCTGCCTTGGCACTTCACACCTCACAAACTGGCATGAACCCAAAAATGGAAAGGAAACTAAACAAATTTACCATCCCTCTGTTCTTCTCAGACGGGGGTGCTTCCTCAGCACCGGCAGCAGCGCTGTTTCTGTACTAAGTCCAACTTTTCCCCATCTGCCCTGTTGTGGTTCCATACCATGGATGCGGGCTGTCAAAGCTGCAGAAACAACCACCCACAGAGTTACCCTGCAGTGGCAGCAGCGGCCTTTTCTGTTATTGTACAATTGCTGACGCCAGTCCATTAACATTGATTAAGAAATTAAGAAAATTAGTTTATTGTGTATTGGTTAGGGAAAACTGCACAGTTAAGTGCCATTGCCAGCCTTTCAATGTCAGCTCTTTTCTTTTATTGCTCCCCGTAGCACTGCAGTGAAGCTTCCAAGCTATTAACTTGTGCAGAACCTCCGCTGTTTCTCTTCACCAAATAATAAAAAAGAAAAACACCGAATAAATCTCCCTCAGTTTTAACATTGTTCTCTGAATGCAACAACAGCAACCATTCAAGAACAATAAACAAATAAAAAATGAGTTGTTCTCAACTTTTTTTCTGGGAGTGTTGTCACTAGCAGGCTAGCATGGTGGCTCAGCGAGCAGGGCTGCGGTCCCCTAGTGTCTGGGCTGGTTAGACATGAGTTTGAATCCTGTTCAGTCTGTGCAGAGTCCTTGTCTTTATGTGGGTTCCTTCTCACAGTCTCAAGAGATGCTTTTAAGGTTAACTGGTCTCTCTAAATCGCCCAGAGTGTGTTCTCACCCTCCAATGGACTAGCATCAGATCTAGGTTGTGGTTTCATATTCTAGTGCCCAGTGGTTCCAGTATAGGCTGTGACCCTGCTCAGGATTAAGCATTAAACTGTAATGGATATTACCAGTAGCAGGGCTAAAATGTTCTTGACAGGGTCATTAATATTTTTGCAGGTGAGTTAGAAAGGCTTTTCAGGTGCAACAGGAACTAGGTGTGTGCACATATGGACATAGCAGGTGGACAGAGCAACAGAAATTGTACTTTAAGACTTATTCAAAACTCAGCAGATACACTCAGGTCTATACTGTAGTCATCCTATATGTCCCGGAATTCTGTCAGTTCGGGAACCCGGCGTTAGAGGAAGCCATCTGCCAAGCAAGAGTTGTGAAAAACATCTACAAGAACATGAGTCCATTGAGAATATTCCAAACTAGTAAACAGCTCTGACCAAGTGCAGCTGAAAGTGTGGGACTGTGTTTCAAACCACTGGCATTTATTTAATAGCGGCTGCCATATTAAATCATTTGGGTGCTGGTTCACATCAGTAGGTCCAGATGAAATGAAACTTGTTACTGCAGCAACGGTTGGTGGCTTTTCAAACATTTCTTACTTGTCTTGAGCTGCCTCTTTCAGCGGGAAGAGCTGTTTCATAATTACCCACGAGTTCCTGACTATTGCACCATCGTGGGGGTATATTAATGTGGATATTACTAGTGTAATGAAAAGCAAGAAATGCGTATACCTTACGGTGTTATATCTGTGTGTTTTAATGAATAATGCAGATACTGTCGGACGCTGTCAATAATGCAGATACCATCAGACAAACACTTTTGTGTTTGTGCTGAAACCTGCTAATGTGATTACGTTCCTGGAGGTATTACTGGGTGTATGGGAATTATTTTAAAAAATGACAAAGTCATTTTAAAAGCTGTTATGGGAGTCCCGTATGAGTCACTGTATAAAATCATCAGAATTGTTGTCCTGGTTGAATTTTTCTTCCAAAACTGAGCTACACTTGATGGCTCCTGCCTACCACATTACATGTTCTACGTTGTTATACCTGTGCGCTTTAATCCATGATCAATAACTATGAACATGTTATGACCGAATATAGATTATCTAAGTTAAAAACAGACAGGTTTAATTTACCTTCATAATATTTAATGTTAGCCAGATCACATTGGAGTATTATTAACACTGTACTGTTTTCCAGCCTAAAGTCATTCATTACAACTCAAAGTGTCTCCTTGTAGTGCAAATACCTAATATTTGCAAAATAACATGCTGGTGGTTTGTTTCATAAAGGTCAGTATTGAATTTAACTGTGAAATCATGCTGAATTTCTGTTGAACATTCTACAAAAGGAAATAACAGCAATAATGGACAAAACAATACAATATTAATGATGAAACTCATGTATCCTGTTTGTTTCAAATCCATGAAAAAGAAGGATATGTCAATAGAGCAAGGACTGCTTGGAGCCAAATGCAAGTGTGGTGATGAGGAGGACAGCAGAGCTCTCACCTCCAGCCTAGTCTCTGCAAGTCAGCTCAACAGTACAATAAAGGGTACAGCAGAGACGTGATGATAAATCACTGCTTTCAGGGTTTCGGCTATAAAAACCCCTGAAAATCTCTACAGCTGACATGACATTCAAGTCTCGTCTAACAAAACAGATCTATTAAAGTGACAGGTTTCCAAGATTTCTTTTTAATGGACAGTGTAAATTGCCCTTTTGTCCAAATATTTCAATAATAGTATATTATACCGGAGTATAATTGTGCTGCTTACGTCACGGGAGCACCAAAGTGTAATAGGCAGCCAGACTGAAAAGAGCAGCAGTGCCAACTAAAAAAAAATGAAAAAGCCAAAAGTTACTAACAAGAAAGGTAAAAAGTGAAGAGCTGCACACTAAAAAAGTGTAGAAACGAAGAGTGTGGAAACAAAGTAGTGCTTGAAGCAGTTGGGCAGATCTTTAAAACTGCCAGCAGTAAAAGCAACTGTTTTACATCAGCTTTCTAAACTCAGCTTTAAAGGTAACTGTTACCCCCGACAGGAAATCCTGATAATCTTTAGCTGCTGCGGAATAAAGTTCCGTTAACTGAGAAACGTATCTGTTGTCTTTTAACATAAAGTAGTAATGTTGTGTATTGGTATAGCCCAATACCATAAACGTTCAGAAATAAGCATTTACTGCACTTTTATACATTCAATTATTTTCATAATTACATTGTAACACTGTGATTTTACACTTCGGTAAAAACTTGGCCTTAACCGAAAGACAAAAGAAAAGTGGATACCGTCATTCTGACAGCATTAAAGTTCCGGTGGACTTTTTTTGGCCTGTGATGACTCATTCTACAGAATATAATGGAAATACTGTTTTGGACTTCCAGAGGAACAAAACAGTCCTGTAGTTACAGTAACTTTGCTGTGGTGGTAGTTTCAGGGATGATAAAAGTCATTTTGTCTGGAGTCTTGGGCTCCCAGTGGGGACATTAGTCAGAAATCAGGGGTCAGACAAAAAGGAATCAGTAAAGCAATAGACTTCAATGACAGCTCAGAATTACAGGACCTCACCTGGATTGTGGCTAACAGGATTCAGCCCTTTAGCCAGGTCGTGATGAGATGTTTATCTGCAGGTATCTGGTAACTAGATGGTCTGCCTAGGCTCCTTTTGGGGCTGGGGGCGGGTGGAGCCACACAAAACCGATAAAAAGAGGGATGTCGAATGTATGCGTTGGCCGATTAATGTTTCAGGAAACAAACCAAGGATTCTTTAGGGAAAGGTTTATTGTGGGGTTGGTTCGTGACGTGCAGTGCGTATATAACAAAACATTAGCTTTGCAGTTGTTTTTTTAGCATAGGCTAGTGTAGTTAGTCAGTAGCCACCATACATATGTTGGCGTTTTCATGAGTGTTCCACATGAAAAAACGGCCTATTCTATCATGCAAAACCAAAAGAAAACTTATCTACCTGATACTCGGAAAAGAGCGGCGAAGCCAAAAGAAATTCTTCTGCTACTAGTGAACTACACTAACCTACACTAAAAAAAGCAACAAAATTATACAACCAAACACAGAATTTAATGAACTGCAAAGCTAATCAGCAAAACTCATATTTTAACTGTTAAAAATATAAAGAATTCTTAAAGAACTGTAATATAAATTGTAAAAAGAGTTAAAATACGTAACCATACAAGACTATGGTCAACCCCTGTGTGTAGAGCAAAGAAAGGGGCCGAATGGAGGAGATATACATAGTCGGGGGGGTGTCACATCCACTGGTGTGTGTGACAGACTAGGCTGGTACCGGCTGGTGCCGTCATTTTATCCATCACTGTGGCACAACGGCTGCTCCTTTAGTCATCCTCACAACAAAAGCTGCTATGAATCCAGTGAAGTGGACCGAAGAGTGTGAGGCTGCTTCAACAAGGGGTGAGGCGTGTGATTTATAAGTAGGCAGGGAGTAGAACGCAGGAGGGGATAAGAGCCATGCAAGGCAGACTGTGGAAACCTTAACGCTGAAGTTTCCCAGTCATACAGCCTTTGTACAGTGTGTTTTTCTATATGTGAGGGAATCTGTAAATGTTGCAAATATTTTTATAAACAGCACTCTTCACTGGAATATTAAAACCGTGCACCTGCACTGCATTACTATGTCTGTGACTGTGCAAGAAATACGTGGGCCTCCCATTCTCTCTCTGACAATGCTACCTTCACCTAGAAAAATTGGTGTGACAGTGGTTCTGTTTTTTTTCCTCTCTCTTTTTGTCCCCACCCCTGAATGGGACTAGACAAGACACCCCATCACCTGTCTAGGACTCCAGGAGCTTCCCAGTTGGATGGAGAATCAGATAAGTGGGATTCTCCTGGAAGATAAAAGCACTTCATGGGGAAACCGAGGAAAAATATTCTGACTTGAGAAGCTTTTGCCCTTTGCCCTACAGTCTTCACTTTTGCTCTTTGTTTTTGAGGTTGTTTTATTTATTGTTTTATTTGGTTTTGTGTGTGTGTGTAGTCAGAATAGAGCAGTATGGTTAGATGATGCAACCATTTACAGTTATAGATATAGAAGACTTTATTTTGGGTATTACGTGCCTTTTTGTTTATTGGTTTTGTGCTTGTTAAGTAGTTAATTGTTTCCTTTATTTTTTTTTTATTGTCACGTCTAGGTTTTGTGCTTGTATTTACACAACCGTATGTTACACACTGCTTGTTGACCTGTTAGTTAATTTACAAAAAACTCGGTACAGTTTATGTTAGACCTCACCACATCCATGGACAGCCCTGGGGTTGCAACAGGGTGCTATCCTTGGGTGGCACCACTCAGTACCACATGTGACCTCATTCAAAAATCCAGCACACAGTGCAAAAGTCATGACAGTGCCATTAACCTAACTGCACGTGCAAAGAAAATGCACAAGAGAAGCCTGCTGCAAAACACCCAAACCAGAACAGTTCCTTTCCCTCCTAAACTAGTGGAGAACAGCCAGCAACTTCCTATATAAAGGCTGTCATTTAAAATCTGTGCAAAATAACAAATCACAGGTCAGTGGTATTAAGGGGTTCGCCACTCTGTTGTTTTGGAACACAAACAGAAAAATATCGGAAAAAATTAAGCTAAGAACCTCCGTGGCATTCTGTACAGCGCCACCCAGGACTCCACGGTTAGTGTCCGCAGCTGTTGCATGATGGAGGCCCAGATCCAAAAATTCCAGTCCCCAGGCTACCAATTCTGGGTAGGAATACAGCCCACAGATGAAAACACATCAAAACAGAAACACAGCTAAATCCAATACTACCAAAACAACAAAACGACAGAAAAAAAGAAACAAAACAAAAATAAAAATAAAATAATACAGAGCGGAGTGAAGCAACCAGGTAGGTGGTAGGCAGCGCCTTGCTTACAGAGAGCCTCATACACAAACCCAGTTTCCTCAGGCAGCAACAAATACAGCCTACAGAGACCTGAGCCGGCCTAACCGAGTCAGTTACCGATGCGAGGAAAACTGAAGCTGATCCATAATCACCTCCAGTGGAAGCTCAAGGGAAAGCTGAGCACAGGTGCGTGATGCTGACAATGGAAAATCACTTTTTATAGCAGTTATACCCATTAATTAATTCATGTAACCAGTGCTTGTGATAAATATTGGCAAGCTTCATTGGCATGTAGGCCTGCATATTGCTCACTAGCAGCAAACCGTTAAATAGCACATTCTGAATGTGTTCGGCGAATAACCGATACTGAGCGGACTTGCTGATGTTCACAACATATGTACGCAGGGAAGCGGCATGTGAGCCACACTGCAGTGTAGCTATGAGGGCTCTTATGAATGATCACCCAGTAATACAGCACTCTTTTGCGGGGAGAGCAGCTCTGACAGAGAGCAAATCGGTCTGGTCGGCTGGGGGCAGAAAAGAGCACCGGCAGCTTATGAGAAGCGCCGGCAGATAGAAAAAGTCCCAGTACTCCAAAGAGCTAAACATAGAAGAGTCGGCGCTGCATAGCACTGAGTGCAGTACCACTTAATGCACAGCGTGTAACAAGGCAGAGAATACCAGACCTATTACATTTACCGAGTCACACATTATTTCGCTGAAGCTTTTTTCTAAGATGAATTACAGTGTCAAGTTTCTACACTAAGTTGCGCACGATTCTTGACCCATTTATAAGGATTGGTAATTTTTCATTGAGTAATTCTGAACATCTACATCAGTAAAGTGTAAGTATTTGATCAAGGGTCCTGTAGCAGGGGCAAGGATTCAAGTCTATGTCCTTTGCCTACAACCCTAATCCTAACCCTAATGCCCAAGGTGCTGTTTCTGAAACGCTGGAACCAGTGTGACTGACTAAAGACCAGGCCATGTTCAAAGTCACTTGGGTCCCACATCCTATCCATTTCAATGTTCATTCAAGCACAGCTGGACCTTTAGTGTTTGCCTGTCACAACCACGTGCAGAGCAAGCTGTATGTATAAATAGCCAAGTGTTCCTAATAAAGTGGCGAGTGACTTATAACATTCATTTGCTTGACATCTTTATCCAAAGGTGGTTACATCTGTGTGCCATGTTAAACAACAGGGCATTCATACTAGAGCAGTTTGGTATAAATGAATCTCTTAGCTGCAGAACAGCGGGAAGGTTGAGATTTGAACAGACAACCTCTAGGTTACTGTTTCTAACAGCACTACAGACTCTCCTCGCATAATACAAAAACACAAAAACAGAGTAACCTTATGAAAATAACAAAAAAAGGAATGCATGCGTGAAATACAGGTGAATGTGTAGTCAGCTTTACACCATAGGTCAGACAGTCCCCACGTAACTAGCCTATGTTTTCCAACAGGAGCCTAGAAAAGTGGTTCAGCGGTATACCCACCTCTGGTGGGACATCCACCGGACATGTTGCACTAGGAGGGAGAAGGCTCCAGGGCAGGCACAGGACATTCTTGAAAGCATAAAATCAGCCAGTTCAACAACTAAGGGTTAAATGTGCAATGTCAGAACAATAAAGCTCTCAAGATCTAAACTGAAAAGCCTCTGTGACCCCATTAACACATGGAACCAGAACCACCGCATGTTTACATAAACTGTTTGAAATGTTGCCATCCAGTGTGCAATTTGAAATAGCCATAATATCCCTATTCTTATAAAAAGCATCCAGCAATTTAGAGTCACGAGTTCACCTGAAACATGTATTTGGATTGTGGGAAGAAACCCACGTGACCACATGGAGAACGTGTAACTGCACCAGAATGAGGTGGACTCAAATTCACGTCTGAATTCACAGCCCAGGTGCCATATGCACATTAAGCAGTCCCGTTGCAATAATGTTAACAGCTATACCATGAACCACGGTTATCATGCCTCCAGCGAACACCAGAGGTCTTCTTCTTCTCCTGAGATGTACTGGCTTCTACTCCCCACGGTCCGCTAGTGTACAGTCAGGGTTGTGTTCAAAAAGAACCCTCACAAAGGAATCTTATTTGTCTGAGCAAATGAAGTCCTGAAGGTCTGTTCCCACGTCTTTGTCAGCACCATCCGTCGCTTTAGATAAAGGTGCCAGCTAAATACTACATAGTAATGACTGTACTGCTTTGGAGAAAAGGATCTGCAAAATTCATGAGTGTAAAAGTGTTTGAAGATTGTCACCCTTTTGAAGATGGTACCTGTTTCCTGCTGTAAATAAACATGGCACACATTGAGTCTCATTTAACCTGCCAGTCAGAATCCAAGATTTTTCGCTCAGTAACCTTTATATGTATTGGTTTGACCTTTGTTGGTCATCTTTGACATAAATTTAAATAATTTCTTGTTGGTATTCTTTTCTCCTGCCGAAGGGAATAAGTTTTATGTTTTTTTGGGCGGGCGTCTTTCTCCTCTCCTTTGATTTTTCTCTTTTCCACATTTCAGTTATCTTTTCAGTTCTCTATTGTAATTCTCTTGAGTTTCTTTTTTTCCTTTTACCGAGAAGCTCTTTTAAGATTGCCTCATAGTGAAAACAGCAGTGTTAAATAAATTCTGAGAAATATGTACGGTTTTTGCATGTTCAAAATGAACTCCCCTTAGAGCTGGTTTAACTGTTTCACATCTGATTTGATACCTGATGTTTTTCCTGCTGTTGAATTTCCTTTGGTTTTCATTTTTTGTCTATTTGGCAAGAAGCATATCTGACATAGAGGCATACATCTTGGATTTATATATTCTTTTCTGTATTTTCTTAATTTTTCTGTAAACTGTATGCTTTATGTATTTGATATCATAATGATGCTTTCAAAACAATTAAAATCCCATGAAATAGTTGCACCATTAAATATTATTCATCCATAAAGCTGCTGTAAATTTATATTATTATTTCATAAGGTTGTTCTAAGATGTGACTCTGTGGTTTTATTACATTTTGCTCCTTAGGTGCCTGGGCTGTTTGAGTGCAGGTTCGAATCCAGTCTGTGTGCTCAGGTTTATTCCCATAGCCCAAAGGTGTATGTTTCAGGATACTTGGTAACCTTACAGTACTGTGCAAAAGTCTTAGGCATGCAACTTCAGTGTGTGTTGAGAAGTAGAGGTAGATTCTTATCTACCATCAGGGAGGTTTCTGGTTGGTCCCAAATTCATTCTGCAGCGTGAGAATGACCTCAAACACCCAATCTCAGTCATACACAACTATGTTGAGCAAAAAGAAGGAATCCTGCAACAGATGGTATGGTCCCCACAGAGCCCTGATCTCAACATGATCGAGTCAGTCTGGGAGGACATGCAGAGACAGTCAAAGTGTGCAGAAGAACTGTGGCCAGTTCCTCAAAATGTTTGGAAGAACCTACCGACCTCTACCTTAAACTGCATGCAAGTTTGCATAAGACAATTGATGCTGTTTTAAAGGCAAAGGGTGGTCCCACCAAATATTGATCGGACTGAGGTTTTTTTGTCTCCTGCACTTTTTAGAAGGTTTATTGATTAATAAGTATTCGTGGCATTATTTTTGGAACCATCCTCACTTTATAGCATTTTCCCCACAGGTGCCTAAGACTTTTGCACAGTACTGTATATTGCCCACAGCATGTCAGTGACTGCGTGTGGCCACCCTGCGGTGGACCGACTTCCCATCCAGGGCGTAGTTTCACAGCCTGGCACACAGCGATTTCGAGAGTCTTCAAACCAGCGCGATTCTGACCAGGATGTAGTAGTTAACGGTAATGGATGGAAAGATGGTTGCATTGATGGATCATTTTTACAAGAGTGTAAAATCACTTCAATTTCGGTTGCACAGTTACGTCATGTGTTTCATGTGGCGAAGCACAACTTAGCTGGCAGGTGTATACATCCTGAATCAAACTAAACAATAGGTCTTGAATGGGTTCGGGAAGATACATTTGACAAAAAGGTTAAACGTGGAAGACAAAAAGAAGAGGTGCTTGTTAAATTAGATGTCTAAAGATGAACACGTTTTTGCTGCTATGGTGGCGGCAGGTTCATTAACTCTTTTTGATGTAACTAGTTTTCTGTGACAAATATAATTTATGACATGCAGAGTTAAAGAGGAAAGGCAGGACTCGTAGCAATCTGTCTCAATCCACCTCTTCTCTATTAGCCTACATTATAGTGACATGTTGCTGGATAGTCTGCAAGTACTCATGACTATACCAATAACCAGAAGCAATCGTTCTTCTTGCAAGCTCATAGTACAGGTAAGCGCTGCAGTTCTGGCTACTATTAAATGCATTTTACATGTCTTTGTCGCTGTTGTTGGCTGATTAAAAGACAGAAACAGCTGGAAGAAAAACGATCTCATACTACAGGTCGACTGTGCGGTTGCTACCTTGTGCTCAAAAGAACCATGGTTCAATTCCCACCTGAAGCTGTGAAACCATTGATCAAAGTTCTTACCCTGAATTGCTTTGCTAAAAAATTACCCAGGTGTATAAAAAAAGTTGGTAAGTAGTTGTAAGGAGCTTAATATTGTGAGCTAAATTATTAAAAAGTAATAATAAGCATGTCAGGGGAGTATTCAGCTGTGGCTTCTTGTGGAAATGATGATAGCCGTATCCTCAGTAGGAAAGACCTAACGCTACTGAAGTGATGTTCAGCAAGAATCATTACACAACATTTCTCCATGTACTGAAATAGTGTAGCACAACAACCAAAGAAAGGCAGTGATCTAAAGCCCATTCTTGTACCAGTTGCTCTGTTGTACTTTGATTTTATAGAAAATAGCCGTACTAAGAGTAGCCTTTTATGTATTTCACTCTTGGAGCAAGACAGCGTATTTCTTGAGTGAAGAGTGGGGAACGTCGTTGTCATCTCCATTTGTCCTCCCCGCTTTGTCTTTGTCTTTCCTCCCCACCATAACTATTTTCAGAGACAATTTTTAAGATGTATTCTAGCAAAATTTGAGACAAGCTTATAGTGAGAAAATATGTTCTATACATTTTGCAAAATAAACTACAATAACTACAGAATTTGTTACTACAAACATGTAAACATATCCTTGTCTCAGTCACAAGGGAGTTATGGGATGAATTACTCAGTGCCGAGATCATTTGGTTATTATTATTATCTAGTATAAAATGGTACAAAGCAATTAAGAAGGTTAAAAGCATTACATATTTACCAAATAAATATTTATCATATTTACGAGCTCTATGTTGTACTTCATTCCCATTAAAGTGATGGCAACTCTAGGAAGCATATTTGAGTTTTAAAAAAGTTGGATACTTCCTTTGTAAGGGCTGCACAGATTAAATTGAGCACGATAGCCGAGATGTAAGTAGGGAACAGAGGTACATGGTACAAAACTTAACATTCTGAAATAAACACACAAGTTTTGTGTGACTGTAGGTGGTAAAGACTTAATGTTTTAATGTGGCCTGAAAGAACAACAGAAGATCATGGTCCCACCAAATAGGGAACAGGTGATCTTAATAGAGAGACCAGCTCTTCCCACCAGCTCAGAACGTTATTTAGGATTTTTGTTATTTTTCCATGTAAAACAATACCTTCCAAGCAACAGGCAGCAATGCAGACCATGCTAAACAGGGAGACACAGTCAGATTCCTCCTTTTACAGGATCTCCGGTGTCTCCTGGTGAAGGCATGAGTATTATAAGTGCGCTGGTTTCCACCATCACCAGCCTCTGCAGCACATCCCTGGTGGGATGCTGTGATCTAGTGCCGAGAAGGAACACATCTGGGGAGGAGGAGAACAGAAGGAAATGAACAGTCTTTCACTTCAGGTAAGACTCACCACCAGAGGACTGTTACTGTTAAATTATTGAATTCTGTGGAACCCTGTAAGAGGTCGGCAAAAGATAAGCAATTTCACGTAGACTTTAGAGAACAGGTACCTCCTGCTTTAAGCAGCACCTTGCTCCTCATCTGAGGCTGATTTACGACTTGGTCTGGCTTTTGAGCCAAGTCCGCACTTTGTTTTTCACTGTTATTTTAATTTATTTTGTACTGCAAAGTGGTTAGATGCCTATGTTTTAAATAAAGATAAAAGGGTCATGACAACACTGACAATGCTGGCTTTGCATTATTATAGGTATTCACTAGTTAAAACAAACTGTAAGGCTGCAATACAGTGAACATGTATCTTTGTTCAGCACTTCCTGAAAGTGAATCCTCCTACATGTCACTTCTCCTGTAGTCAGAACAGCCGATAGTCACACATAGGATCCAGGGTGCTTTGTCAATATGACACAACTAGAAGTCATCCTTTAATAACTGTGATTTTGCTTTAAAAGTTTTGTCCTGACTAGACTGGACATTCTATTGTTGTGGTTCTAATAATGTGTGTCGTGTTTTAAATACTACAAATTCCATTTGATGTTAAAAAAGCATTTGACAGGGCACAATAGACTTTCCTGCCATTCCAGAAAAGTTTAAGCTTGGTAATAACTTTTTGGCCTAATTAAACTTCTATATTCTAACCCTTTGGTAACAGTTAATATAAATGTGTTTTTGCCTGATATACTTTCTCTAGGAAGAGGTCGCCAGCAAGGCTGTCCCCTTCCTGCGCTATTATTCACAATTATGACTGAACCTTTGGCAGAATCTGTTAGGAGCCATAAGGATATATCCAAAATAAGAGTAGGAGAAGCTGACATCATATTCCTTTATATACTGATGATGTCTCAGCAGTTCTAAAAGTGATAGTAAACTTTCAGGTTAAAATATCTCTCTAAATGTGTGCCAATATAGCTGGGCACTATTACTAATAAACCATGCCGTTCCTCCTGCATTTACTCTAGTGAAAACGGTACTGCACATGGCACTTTTACAATGTTTTAAAACTGTGATGGTGCATGTTACCGCGGTTTAAAATAAAAGGTTTGCCTCTGTTTTTCAGGATTTAGTAGATAGACGTAAGGATGTAGATCTGTTAGGTGTGTATAATTCAGAACTGCCACGCTTTTTTTTTTGTTTGAAAATAATGCCATGTCTGCCTGTATTTCTGTGTATTTTATCACTCATTGTCCTGCCCCTGTCCTGCAGTCTGTCTTTCCTTGCAGAAGGAAAGGAACTTAAAGATGGTAACGAACTTGAAATATTCTTGTTAAAATAAAATAAAATAAAAATGTTACAAATAAAGTTCACCACTAAATGTATTTTGACATTTTTAACAGGTTAAAGTGACCACATGACCATTCCATACGCATTTATCGAGGTAAATTCACAGCAATTCACCTTGAAGATGTCGGAGGGATGTTTACACATAAGTCACAGATAAACCCATTGGTTTAAAACAAAATGGCATTGGCTAGACTAATCAAACATTAGACATCTTGAAAATGTTTGGGTGGTCCCACACATTTGAGTCACCTTGTATTTCTGCATTCTATATGTCTACAGACAAGGGGACACATTTTCTTTAAACCTGCCCACGGTGATCATGTAAGCTGCCCGTGGAAAATCTGTGTGAATCAGAAGCCCCACTTTAGCCTCTGTTCAAGACCTAATTCCTCCTTTCCTTTTTCTCCACTACAAGCTGGCCCGCATGTGTCATTCATTTCATTACATCAAGAGGCTCATCGAGACCATATTTGTGTATCGATTTTCTACAGCCCTCTATTGTGAAGGTGAGTTTTCTGGCAGGCAGGGCCGCATTGTACAGCAATTTTATCGATCAACCAGATAGGGTCTTGTTGCAAAAGGGTCCCCCCCTACTTTCCATATACCGCTGCTACAGCAGTATGATAAAAGTGCCAGGACTGCAAAGCAGCTGGCAGAAGTCACAACTGACTTTGCAGTTATGTCAGTTTAAGAAGAATATTCAAAAGCCAACTAAGGGCACGAATTCAAGCTGACATTGTGAACAGTACTATTCTCAGGTTCTCCCCTGTATTCTGGAATTGTATTTAATTTTGGGAATTTGCTGAATGGCTGGCCTATTACATAAATAATCTAGTCTGTAAGTGTAAACATCTCACCATTAAAATGCATCTTTACTCCTAAGTACTGAAGACAAATTACTACATTCATATCAACTCACTGGCCATATCATTGGGAGTACTGGTCTAACGCCCCCTTTGCTCTCAGAACAGCCTGAATTCTTCTCGGCCGTGGATTCAAAAAGGTGCTGGGAACATTCCTTCAAGATTTTGGTCCATTTTGACATGATTGCATCACATAATCAGCAGCACATTCATGTTGCAAATATGTCATTCTCCCACGTCCCAAAGGTTCTCTACTGGATTCAGATCTGGTGCCTGGGGAGGCCTTTGAAGTACAGTGAACACATAGTCATGTTCCTGGCAACAGTCTGAGATGCTTTGTCTCGTTGTTCATTATCATGCTGGAAGTAGCCATTAAAAGATGGGTAAATAGTGGTCAATTTCTCACTGTGGCATTGAAATGATGCTCGATTGGTATTAGGGGGCCCAGCAGGGGCCCCAAGAAATCATTTCCCTCCACATTTCCATGACCAGTGTGAACTGTTCACACAAGGCAGATTAGCTCCATGGCTTCATGTTGTTTATGTCAGATTCTGACAGGAGAGCAGCAGTTCCTGAAATACTCGAACCACCCTGTCTGGCACCAACCACCAACTACAGTCAAAGTCAGATCGCAATTTTTCCCAATTCTGAAGCTTGATGTGAACGTGCACTGAAGCTCACGACCTGTTTCTGCGTGGTTTTATGCATTGTGTCGTCGTCACTTTATTGGCTCATTAGATAACTGTTCGAATGAGGAGGTCCAGGTCTTCCTAATAACCTGTGTGTGTATCTTTACCTATTCCATACAGCTTATCGAACCATAGAAGTAAACTTTGCGCTAGTTATGCGACATGACTTTGTTTATTGGCATATCTTTCAAAGTTTTCCCACAAAACAGATGAAAGTCAATGTAACCGCAAGTCTTCTTATTTCCACGTAAAACTATCTATTGTACGGGTTTTGTTTCCACTTCTGTAAAGCGGGTAACTTCCCTATTAAACTGTGTTTGTAAAAACTTGCAGCAGGATGGAGTGCACTGTTTTAATGGGATTTTTCAATGCGTTTTGTTTTCATCGACCCGAATATTAGAACGCAGACTAGTCTACATGTATCTGTTCTACATGTGTCTCTTTTGAAGCAATGTAGTATTTTTCCACAACAGGGTAAAAAAAAAAAGAATGAAAATGCCACACCCTTCCAAGTATCCTTTCATGTGGCTGTTCTGTTTGTGTCTTAGTTATAATTCGAAGGCAAAGATGTATATCGTTTAAGTGTGAAAGCTTTAGAAAGCATTTGAGTAACTGAAATGTGTCCTACGGCAACTATCACATTGAATTTACTTTACCAGGATCACATCTCCTGGTATTATCATTATTATCATAACAATGATAACCATATGGTGCATGTCAAGTTGATATCAAATCTCAGCAAGCACACAGAGTGCTTCCAGAGACTTCCATTTTTACTTTTTTCTGAGTAACACGTAGCACAGTTGTTGCCTTGAACTGGAAGGATTGAGCTTACACTGTCATCAACACTGCTGTACTCCTTTCAGTGGTATACACCTCCCGAAAAAAATCCATCAAAATCCATCAAAACCCATACAGAGGGTTTTACAACCTTCTGAAAACAATTGGTAATGAATGCCAAACAGAATGCATTGCCCACAATAGCAATGTCAGTGGCAGGTCTGGTTGCAGAGCCAGCTGTTGGCCAGCTGTACAGCACCTTGTGGGTGATGGAGGGAATGGGACTTAACCCAGTCAAAGGCCAAATGATGGAGAGCTTCCCAAGGAGTGATGTTGCTTGCTCTCTGTAGGGTGTGTCACAGGCCAGTAGTGAGGCTTGCAATGTTGCTATTCAGTGCAGCAAATGTCCTCTCAATGAAACTGAAACAGGCTTTTCAGTGAATTTTGCTAAACTGCACCTTTGCATGTGAAATGGACCTTTGGACAGATGTCACAAGGCAACAGCTCAGTGGGGTTGCCACGGTTACCCTGAAGCATTCCGCTATAAGTATCTTCAAAATGTCCCTTAAGATGCCTGCTGTCAAACAGTGAATCATGAGTACTGCTGGACCATTTTGCATTCCACTTTTTATCCTTTATTGTAGTTTAGCAGAAAATATCACAATTGTTTTAGGATGCAAACTTAATTAGGACTGAAATGAATGCTGTAATACATAATATATGATGTGAACATTTGGAGGGTGGAGGTGGCCACATTGTAGGAAGGACAAAAGGCATAGAATAACAGGTTTTACTTTTGAAGGAAGGCTTTATTGCAAAATCAGAATAGAAACATGGTTTCTTTTAAAATAAGCAGAACAGACTAACAGTACAGGATAAAAATAACATAAGGTGCCAGGACAGCAACAGAAATCTCAACCTCAGCCTCAACCTGAACCTCCTGCTTCCAGCCAGGCTTTCCCAACAGTCCTCTCAAGTCATGAGACCAGCTGCTTATAAAGTCTTTACCTTACAAGTGTCAGCAGGTGCTGTCCCTCAGTACAAGGCCCACCGAAAACGACTAAACTTCTGCTTATTTTTTGCTTGATCCCATTTAATCTAAAGTGCAGCTGTTTGTTAAACTCCTGAAATTACCTCCTTAGCTGAACTCCATTTAAACTGGACCTAAACCACAGCTAAAGTAATCACAGAGCAATAGTCCATGGATGTTTAGCATCCCGTCCCTCTTTAAAGGTAGGAGGAGGTTGCTTAGCTGGCCACTGGAAGCTAGCTAGTTTGCACAGGTTGCGATGTACTACGGATTTACTGAATTCGTGAGTATTTTGGACAAGGGGTAACAACAGAACTGTTCTTGGGGTTTCAACTAACAGTCAGCCAGTCATGCTATGGATATATTTCTGGCAGACAAGCATGTTTTCTAATATGTTTAGCTCAAAGTGACAAGTTGCATGCTTCTTAAATATTCCAAAACGTTGCATAACAATATACTTTTAAAGGAATTTTAAAGGTTAACCTCTCACATATCACTGACTACAAAATACTTACTGAATTGTCAGTCTATATGCTGGAACACAGTACAGGAGAAGCAGTAGAAAACCACATTAAAAGCTATTAAACACATTTGTTCTTTGGTTTCTTCAGAACCACCGGTTCAGTTCAACATCTGAAATATGCAACTCCACACTTTTTTCTTAGGGACTGAGCCAAGGCAGCTTAATAGCCATAACACAGCAGTGGATGCTGAAAATTGTGTTAAGTATGCATTTCTAATACATTAAACTACAGTGCCTAAATGGACCTGCGCTGGGTTTAAACTTATTGCTGCCACACTTTTGTCCTCCCATTTGGGATGTTCTTATAAATATATTTTTAGACATGCATTGTTCTACTGCTATAACAATATATTAATGCGAAACTGGAAAAGAAGAACAACCCCACGCTGTTTGCATAAATAGCTGCTTTGCATTGCATGATTTCAGCCTGGTCTACAGAGGGACTGGTGCAGTTACTAGTATCCAGGCTTATTCTGTTGTCCTAGTCCTTCAGTAAGGGTACGGCTATTTCCACACACTCCATACGAAAGCTGATTCACTTAAATTTGACTGAAAATAATGCTTCTAGATCCAATATCAAACTGCAGTACTTCTTACACTTCATGCATAAAGGTAAATAAGCTTTAATTTGATTTCAAAGTCACAGATTTATCATTTCCATTCCAACAAATATAGAATTAACGTCAGACAATTTCACAGTCCTACAGGCAACAACAAAATATCCAGCCACAGAAAAGGACCAATCATCTGGATGGCAAACTTCCTTAAAGTGATCTCATTTTTATTAACCTTGCGTGACACAGTGGGAGATACCAGGTCCAGCGAGTGGAGCAGGAGGGACCCAGTGATAGATGGACTGACAGCTGTTTTTATTTTTTCCATCAATAATTGTTGCTTAACAGCAAACAGTCCAAAAAAGCCCTCTGAACATCTTAACACGTCAGCTTTAAACACAAAGCACTTAATATTGTGTAAAATACAAACAATTTAGAACACCCAGAAAATTCAGATCTTACAATGTAGTTCTCTTCCAGCTGTATTTTTTATTATTATTAGTAGTAGCAGTAGTAGTATTAGTATTACTATTAATATTAATATTAATATTAATATTATTAATAATAATAATAATAATAATAATGAAACTTTCTTCTCGAGTCTCTCTTCTTTTAAAGTTTTAATCTTCCGAACTGACCACATCCAGTGGTCATGTCCTCCTATACAAGTTCATACCATCATACCAGGTGCCCTTGGAAGTCCAGGTTGGAAGTGCTGTGACTAAAGCCTTGAAAAATACTACGGTAAAGTCCTATGAATGTGTGAAAGACTTTGTAAAGCTAGACTCTTAACCAGCCAGTTTTGTTCATGAATGTTTTTAATCCCCATAGTTCACTTTTTGGTGATCCGTGAGAATTATTTATGATTCCTTTTGTAATGTCTGGATTCCTTTGCTGTCAGGATACATTATTTGCAAATTTGGATAAATTAGTAGCCAAACAACCTGAAAGACCCAGTATGAATCTGGACTCCTACTGCAGTATGCAAGGTGCTTTCCTTGAAACTTACCTTCAGCTGCTCCAGGTGGTGCACTGCTGTGAGTAAACAGTTGTGAAGAAACAACGAAAGCGATACATAGGGCTTTCGGAGCAGGGCTCCACTGTCACTCACACCCACCTGCAAAAAGTTAAAAACTAAATTGTCACCTTGAAACAGGTTTCTCTTCTGTACATTTCCCCAGTGAAAGTGAGGGCTACATCACTTTGTCGCCGTCGTGACGCTGCGACGTTAAGAATAAGGACGGCTTTAATAGCTGACATTACAAGAAGCGCTAGTGATGCTTTTGTTACATCTTTTTCATAAATCAGTTGTGCTGCATAAATAACATTAACAGCATGAAAGCTGCTTGATAAGACGCCGATATGAACGACTTAATATGCATTTTTATTGTGTAACATGAGTCTGGTTCCTCTGAAGCAGCTCCTAATGAGGTTCCTAACTGCAGGTGCACCCCCCCCCATGAAGGCAAAGAGAGCGCCCCCCTATGAATGGATTCAGGAGCAGGTGCTGAGAACATTACATGAGGAGATAAATGAGTTCTGACGTGAACCAGCAGACATCCACATAATGAAAGATCTTGTTCCGTACTGGAGTTGTAAGTCATTGCAGTTATTATTTTAATTATGGGTTCATCTCTCATTTCAATATTATATTTTCATATTGCACGTTTTAAAAAAAAATCTGGATAAGGACTTTGAACTGCAAGCATTTACATTTATTTGTTTCTTTTTCTAGTGTTATGACTAGCACGGGGGGGGGCACCTCAGAAATATTATGCTCTTCCTGCCTGTAACCGTGGCACTGAGGTCTCCCAGGAACTGTCCTTATCACATCAAACATCAGCTGTCTGACTAAGAGGAGCAGTCACATCCACTTCGGGAAGTGAAAAAAGCAACAATGTGCACACCTATCCCAGCATTTTAAACAATATTCAACTACATATCTGTCACTAATTTGATCACAGCCTAAACGCAAGTCCTGTAAACTGGAACAATTACATCTCAATAATGTTACAAAAACAGTTAATATAATGCAAACTGTTCATATTACATAGTTAGCTGCCACTTCATTTAAAAGGACTTCCAGTATTAAACAACTTACAACGATTTATCTTTTTTAAAAGGGACTGACCCTGCATCCTTCAAATGAAAAGCAGCAACTCACATCACTGCTCCACCTGCTGCCACTGAAGCTGAGCAGAGCTGTATCTTTAGGGCTTCGGATGGAGTCTTATATTACTCTACAAACAGCCTGTAAATAAGAATTATTGTGAGCAGCGGTGGGGTCACCACGACTGACAGCTCCCCGTTGTCCTAAATGGGCTTCATGATGACCAGCAGCGACCAGCTGGACTGATAAAGAACCATATTTAAGCAGAGGTGGGGCACTGGAGGAACGGTCTCGGTGTCTCTGTTTCAGTTGTTAGCTGGTGTTACTGAAGCCTTTTTTTTGGTGAAGGAGGGACTACTGTCCTGTGCCATTTGTCCTCCCTATGTGGCTGCCTCTCCCCCACAGCTGACCACATCATATTAAGCATTATTTAGGGCGATTTGAAGATGACCTAAGGATGGACTTGAACTGGAGTTTGTCCCCACAAAAATAATGGCATAAGCAGTTTTCTTATCGGGTGTTTTTTATATTCAGTCTGTTTTCGCGAACAAATTAGTATCCATTAATGGAGGTTGAATATAGTTTGGCATAAGTGTATGACCGCCTTTGATTTCCATGACAGCAGCAGCATCATTTAATAGGGCTGTCATACAGGTGGCATATCTTTAGGTAGCTGGCAATACAAGCAGCTTTAGTAACAGATATTAGAGGTAGCCTGAGATTCTCACTGTACACGGACTACTGAAGAAGTCAGCTGAGCGCTTTTTCTTGAGGTGATGCACAAATCTCAGCTGCTGCAGTACTCAAAATTGCACAGGTATCCCAGTCTAGTGACCGCAGATAAAATAAGTGAACTGCATTGTCATTGATTCAGGTCTAATTTTGCAGGATACTAGAAACATCTGGCTGTTTTCAACAAGAACAGCCAGAGACTGTCCTTGGAGATGAGCGTTACATCCTAACTGCTGATGATCTGTTGGAATCATTACAGCTTCTGTTCCAAAAAAATTATTGCTGCAATCTTTTGGGTGCTAGTTTAGTTTTGTAGATAGAAAAGTACTGACTTTCATGCACTTGTAGCAACACTGATTCTCGGTTTGATTGTTACACAACTTCATCACATTGAGTTAAACCTGATGCGGTAAATAAATTGTAAACTATTTTCCACATTAATCTAAGTATTTCTGGAACTGGCCCTAAATAATAGTTACATAAATGATCAAATTTGACATCACCTTCATAAAAAGTAATCAAATATGACAATGTCACAAAACTCTTCTGTAATAAAATGTGTCCGCAAAGAAAGCACAACATAAGAGTCTTTTAATGCACATTGTTTTAATTCTACTGAAACATTAGGGAAGGGGGGACTACAGCACAAAAGAGGACATATTCACGCTCATTCATCTGAAAGCTTCACTCTTCATCGTGTCCTTTCTTTGATTTATAGTGTGGGCACATAAAAAGAGAAAAGGAAAAAACATTGTGAACACAAGGGAGCAGGAGACCGAAGTACAAATAGAATTCTGCACCACATTTAGAATTTACACTGAAATTTGTATTACTGCAGCGGCCTGAACATAAACCAAGGCAAAACAAAACACAAAAAGGCAATAATTAGCAATGTTAATGATAAATGACAATAATTCATTTTGTTCCAAAATAGGTGTAATGAGTAAAAGGTAGTGTAGCAGTTAGAGCTGCAGGTAGGTTGCAAGTTTGAGTCCCTGCTCCTACTGTAGTGCCCTTGAGTAAAATACTTTTCTTGAACTGCTCCAGTAAAAAAGACTGAGGCTGTATAAACAAGGCAAACACTATCTGCCCATAGATTCTTTGCATTCACGTTTAAATGATGTATTCAGTACTGACGTCAACAACAAGCGCATCTTTTTCTAAGCAGAGTGTTTGTCTATTTCTGCGGCTTTCTTGAAGATCACATAACATTTTATGAGGATTTAATGCGGAAATTCAGATAATTCCAAAGTTTTTGTTGCAACCGTGTTATACAGCATTTTACTTTTAAAATGAGGTAATGTTCTGACAAGAAGCCAAGAATCGTGTGTCTCACCTTGGAACCGGTGTCACGGCTCTTGGCCCGCAGCTTGTTGACCTGCGACTCTGCAATGTCGGCCCTCTCCTCCGCCTCGTCCAGCTCGTGCTGCAGCTTGCGGAACTTGCCCAGGTTAACATTGGCCTGTTCCTCCTTAAGCCAAACATTCACACAAAGCGAGAATGAAGCTGAAGCCTGGCCTGGTGACGCCACTTTCATCACCAACTTTTACTTAAAGAAAATACTCACAGCCTCCTCTGCAGATCTCTTGTAAGACTTAACCTTCAGCTGCAGCTTGTCCACCAGGTCTTGCAGACGTGACAAATTCTTGCGATCCTCCTCAGTCTGCCAAGTAAGAATTGAATAGTATACATCTAGTAGACACCTTCTATAAAGTATATTCAATTAAGCAATTTTTTCCTGTCAGAAAAATAGAAAGCACCTGGTAGGTCAGCTCCTTGATGCGTCGCTCATATTTGCGGATTCCTTTCACAGCTTCACTGCTCTTCTTTTGTTCGGCCTCCACTTCATTTTCCAGTTCTCTCACCTGAAAGCAAAAATTGTATTATTGTATAAAAGTTCAGTCTATACAGTAAAATACGAATACTATTAAAGCTTAGTTCATTTGTAATAAACTACAAAAGTAATCACTGTGGAGGAAGACAGTCGATATATCATAACTGTATTCCAGTTTGTAAATCTTACCCGAGCTTCAAGTTTCTGAACCTGCTTCTTGCCACCTTTCATAGCGATCTGCTCCGCTTCATCCAAACGGTGCTGCAGGTCCTTGATGGTCTGTTCCATGTTCTTCTTCATACGCTCCAGGTGAGCACTGGTGTCCTGCTCCTTCTTCAGCTCCTCCGCCATCATGGCAGCATCTGTGATGGCCTTCTTAGCTTTCTCCTCAGCGTTCCTGCACTCCTGAACAGCTTCCTCAACTTCTGTCTGAAGCTGGGTTGTATCACTCTCCAGCTTCTTCTTCTGATTGAGTAGACTGGTGTTCTGAAAAAATATTATTATATATTAACGTTGTATAAGACTCAAAGTGTCAGTGGAAATGGGCAGCAAAGCTGTAGATCAGTTTTAAACTTACCTGTGAATGCAGCAGTTGTACCCTCTCGCTGACATCTAGCAGTTCCTGCTCAGCCAGCTTGCGGCCTCTTTCTGTCTGCTCTACTAGTGATCTCAGCTCATCCAGCTCTGCCTGCAGCAGATTGTTGCGTCTCTCCACAATGGCAATGTTCTCCTTCAGGTCATCATTGGCACGGAGAGAGTCGTCCAGCTGCAGCTGGGCATCCTGAATGATGGTGTTTATAACAGGATGTTGAGCGAAAACATTCATTTTCATCACGGTCGTACCCATGTCAGATATAATACACTGAATGATCGTAACCAATTTTGCTCATATACAGTAAAGTATTCAGACTGCTATAAACTGCTATGTATTCAAGAAAAGGGTATAGTCTTTATACCTTGAGGTGTGTATGCAGGCCCTTGAGCTGCTTCTGGGCTTCTGAAGCCTGTCTGTTGGCCTGACTGAGCTGGATTTCCATCTCGTTCAGATCTCCTTCCATTTTCTTCTTCAGTCTTAGGGCTTCGTTCCTGCTACGAGTCTCTGCCTCGAGAGAACTCTGCAGGGTATCCACCACCCTTTGGTGGTTCCTCTTGGCCTGCTCCATCTCCTCATCCTTCTCAGCAAGTTTGCGCTCGATGTCAGCCTTCACCTGGTTAAACTCCAGCTGGGCCCTTAAGATCTTCCCCTCTTCATGTTCCAGAGAAGCCTATCAAAAGAAATACTGAAAGTTCAAACTTGGAAAAAAACAACATAGGACAGTGTGTAAAACTAAGAAATCTATTACACTTTCAACAAAAAAGTAACTTTACCTCAGCTTCTTCCAGAGCAGACTGGATCTCACTTTTTTCCTGTTCCAGCTGCTTCCTTATCTTCTCCAACTCATGGATGCTCTTTCCTCCCTCACTAAGTTGTTCAGTAAGGTCAGAAATTTCCTCTGGTGATAAAGAAGAAATATTTGACATATATGTCAATGCAATATGTGACACAGAGTAATAATATAATAATGCAAATTAGGACTTACCTTGGAGGTTCTTGTTCTCCCTTTTCATTGTCTCCAGATGATCTAGGGACTCCTCGTAAGAGTTTTTCAGTTTGAAGAGCTCAGTGCTCAGGGACCTGGCCTCCTTCTGGGCACTCTCCAGCTCACTCTGGGATTCTTCATACTTTTGCTTCCACTCAGCCAAGATCTAGTTAAATTACACTGGCCATCAGAATTCTAATGTTACTAATCAGAAGGACAATAAATTATTCTGATCTTCATTACCTTGTCAAAATTCCTTTGCTTCTTATCTAGAGCAGCTGCAGCTGCGTTGGACCTCTCTACGTCCACCATGAGATCTTCAATCTCATTCTGCAGTCTGTGCTTAGTCTTCTCCAGGGAGGAACACTTGGCATTGACAGCTTCCACAGCTTCTTCTGCATCCTGCAAGCGCTGAGCCAGTTTCTTCCTGAACGAAGTGAGAAGTAAGAAGTAGTGGGGATTTGAGAGTTTGCCCGGTGTGCTCTGAGTATAAACATTATCTCCACAAAATATAAAAACTGCATATTCAGCATATTTTTGTTTGTCTTGTATATAATACAGAATAAAAACCATGCAGAAACTGTGGTATCCTTCAGTACTTGTTACAGCTATTTATATACAGTAATGGGGGGTGCCAAGACTTGTTCTGTTTTTGGTAGCCCTTACTTTGCATCTTCCAGCTCCTCGGTCCTCTGGATGGCATCAGTCTCATACTTGGTTCTCCACTGAGCCACCTCAGAGTTGGCTTTGGAAAGGCTGCGTTGCAGTTCAGCCTTGGCCTCCTGCTCCTCCTCATACTGCTCTCTAAGCAGGTCTGAGTCATGGCGAGCAGACTGTAGTGCATGGGCCAGGGCGTTCTTGGCCTGGAAGTAGTAGGACCATTGCTTATAAGGCTAGTAATGACTAATGACAATGTATGGTATCAAAACTATAAATTTTAATTACCTTCACTTCCTCTTCAAGTTGTCTTTTAAGATCCTCAATTTGCTGTGTGTAAGATTGCTTTCCTCTGGTCAACTGAGAAACCAATGAGTCTTTTTCTTCCAACTGCCTGGCAAGCTCCCCTAGGGAGGGTGTTTTAAATTCCAGTGCATATTGTCATTTTCTGAAATCACATATCTGAAAAGCAACATCTAATAACTGTTATACATACCATTTTCAGTCTGCAGCTTAGCTCTTTGTATATTGAAATCATTTATGCTGCGCTGGGCTTCTTCAAATTTGGCTCGATATTCACTCATCTGATCTTCCAGTGTCCTACACATTTTTTCAAGGTTTGTCTATAGAAATATGACAGTGTAAAAAAAATTACAACTTTTGTAAGGCAGTAGGATTGTTTTTTCAATCATGAAAAATGACTGACATCTTCTATTAGACTGAGAAAATTTCAACAGTCTCACCTTGGCTTTGACAGTCTGCTCCATGTTAGACACTACATCGTCCAGCTCAAGCCTGAGTTCACTCTTCTCCTTCTCCAGCTTCTGCTTCACTCTCTGCAGGTTGTCAATCTGCTCCCCCAGATCAGCCACACTGTCTGCCTGTTTCTTCCTCAGTGTGGCAGCCGTGGCCTCGTGCTGCAGGGTGGCCTCCTCAAGGTCTCTGCGCAGCTTCTGGAACTCAGCCTCCCTCTTCTTGTTCATCTCTATTTGAGCTGCAGTGGCCCCACCAGCCTCCTCCAGTCTCTCACTGATCTCCTCCAGCTCCCTGGACAAGTCTGCTCTCTGCTTCTCCACCTTGGCCCGGGCAGCTCTCTCAGCCTCCAGCTCTTCTTCCAGCTCCTCAATGCGGGCCTGAGGCAGAGAATTTTATGGTTTTGCATTAAGTCCATTAAATATATCAACAGTACCATGTAGTTTACTACCCAGTCAAACATACTTGGAGCTCCTTCAGCTTCTTCTGGAGTTGAGCACCCATAGCCTGCTCATCCTCAATTTTGCTATTAAGCTGGTTCATCTCAAAATCTTTTCTGTGATGAAATAAAAAGGCCGTCTCATCAACACAACATCAAACATTACTTCTCTTAAACAATGAATATTTCCAACAGTATTTACTTCTTCAGCCTCTCCTCCAGCTGCTGCTTATCATTTTCAAGGTCCATTACATTTTCCTGGGTTAGTTTCAGGTCTCCCTCCAGTTTCCTCTTGGCTCTCTCAAGGTCCATACGAATCTTTTTCTCTTGTTCCAGAGACCCCTCCAGCTGGAAAAAGAACAAGATAATTGAAAAGTTGTGTTTAAAATATTTTCTTGGTGATTGATGCTGGAGAAATTAAATGCTCTGAGGTAAAAAAAAATATATACAAAATTAGATTTACATAATTAGATTTTAATAACACTTCTTATATCACAGTGCACTAAGTGAGTCTGCATATAGTCTCCTGGAGGACTCATGGTACCCATTCAGATACCCCTTCAGCATCTCAGTGATGGATAAACATGCCAAGTTTGTTGTATTTTTTTATGTTTGTGTACATTATTATTTCTCATTTACTTTTATGACTAATCAGAATGTATTGTATTATTGACATATGTACTTGTACAAGCTTATTGTATTGTATGTTGAGCCAGTTATGTGTTCCTCTTTCCCTCCCAGGGTGCTCAACCTACTGTATAAACAAAAAAATTTCTTATACCCAACCAATGGCAAGATTACTTCTTGGAAGGAGAGCTCACATCATCAACTTGCTGTTCCAGTTTCGCTTTAGCTTTAGTAAGAGTGTTCACTTTGTCCTCTTCGCTCTGGAGGTCATCCAGAGTTTGCTGGTGAGCCTCTTGGAGAGCTTTCTTCTCCTTGGTCAGCTTTGCAATAATTTCATCCAGACCTGCCATTTCTTCAGTCAGGTTTTTCACCTGCAAACACAGAGTAGCGTTTCAGCATCAAATAATTCTTTTATAAGTCTTTGTGTGATAAAGAGGCTCTAAGGCAAGTAGTCACTAACCTTGTTCTCAGTGGCATGTTTCTCCTTCTCCACTTTGGCCAGAGTGAGCTCCAGATCGTCGATGTCCTTCTTCAGCTCAGAGCACTCATCCTCCAGCTTCCTCTTCTTGGCAGTTAGCTCTGCATTCATTTCCTCCTCATCCTCTAGTCTTTCTGTCAGCTCTTTGATTTTGGCTTCCAGCTGAATCTTGTTCTTTATCAGCCCTTCACAGCGCTCTTCAGCATCACAGAGATTATCTTGCTCCTGTGAAGATATTATTGTTTATATTCACATTAATCCATTTTTGCAGATCCAAGAAAAATACAATACAATAAATACAATAATTATCAACCAGTGTTTCGCTAACAAGGTGACTTAAAATGTGTGATACTGTGTACACACCAAAGCAATGGAACACACACAGGAACAATGAATGCAATTTAGAGTACCTAGTTCACCTGAAACACATCTTTGGATTGTGGGAGGAAACAGGAGCACCTGGAGGAATCCCACAAGATCATGGGGAAGGAGCTCTCCTTCCATAAACAAACATGCAAACTATAGTTCTTCTACCAAAGGTTTTTAGATTTGAAAACTTGTCAGTGAACTCACAGCTTGGACTTGTAGCTGTAGGTCATTTTTCTCTTGGAGAAGGCTAACCATCTTTTCTTCAAGCTCTTTCCTGCGGGCCTCGGATTTGGCATATGCTTCTTTAAGTTTCAAAAACTCCTCCTTCATATTGGCCATTTCCTTCTCAGCCTCAGCAGATCTCAGGAGTGGTTTGATTTTAAAGTACAGCTTCATCCAAGGCCAGTTTTTCACACCCATGAAGGCGCGTACATTCCACTGAATAACAAGCAGAGCATCCCTGTGAATCGGCAGAATAACAGCAGCGATGAGTTGTTCGTCATGTGAACAAATAATGAGAATTTAAAGCATATCTTCAAATCAATTGTTAACCTGCGTTCAACAATCTTCTGGAACTCAATTCTTGAGAGAAGACCACGGGACCTAGCCTGGATAGCAGTAATGATGAGAGCCAAACGATCGTCTCTCATCTCTTCAAGAGTACCCAGTAGCCCAGCCTTAAAGAACACCTGTAAATATGTACAAGAGCACGGAAAGGCAGATAGTCGATGGGGAAATCATCACATATCAGGTCACCAGGATCATACAACATAAATTCAACCACCCTAAATGTATAACACCGCTGTCTTTGTCATAATAACATGCAAAACACAGTCATTTCCGTAATGTAGAATCAAGCACATACTGTGCAAATTACAGAAGAATATTACTGCATATTGCTAAATATTATAATATATATATATAGTAATATATTGTACCATGTTATAAAAATTGTAGTATGTTGTACTAACAATTGCAAAATTGGACAATTTTAGTTCTACAGGTTTTCTCGTATTTATCGTTTCGTGGTCTTTTACTGTGCTAAATGATTCAGTTTTCTTTGTGTAATGATCTATTCCAAATGGAGAATTCTCTGACGTATTCCCTCTGTCTGTGGGGACTGACTGATATGTGGCATCCATAGGAAAAAGGGGAATTATGACTAAAGCACATGTTAGGAGGGTGAAAGGTCATGGGGTTAAGAACAAGTATCCTTATGTAGTGCAGTGTGTCCTGAGTCTGAGATATTGCTTTGACACTGCAGAGCAAATAACGTTCACAGTTTAGATCTTTTGCGTAATTTCTTTTCCCCATACTCTACCTTAGTGTGTCCAAATTTGTACTGGTTGTGATCAATATCCAGAGATCCCAGCAGTTTTTCAGCTCCCTTCCTACTATCAATAAACTGCCCTTCTGGGATGGCAGCAGGGTTCAGGATGCGGTACCTGTGAAAGCAAACTGTGTAAAAAGTGGCACAGAACAGTGATAGCGATGCAGTGAACATGAGCGAGTTAATTGTTTTTACCTCTGTTTGAAATCTCCGTATAGGATCCTGTTGGGGAAGCCCTTTCTGCAGATCCTGATGCCCTCCAGCACACCATTACAGCGCAGCTGGTGCATGACCAGCGGGTTCTCCATGGCCCCAGGAGTCTTGGTCTCATTGGGGATGATGCAGCGCACAAAGTGGGGATGAGTGGATCTCAAGTTGGTCATCAGCTTGTTCAGGTTCTCCTGCAGGTGGAAAACATATGCTGTTTTCTTCTACAGAACGGATTTGTTTTCTGTTGTAATCTTACAGTCTGCACATTTTAGAGTTTCACATCACAGTAACAAAACACAATTTCTTTACAAGGCACTTTTTCATTTCATTTCATGTATTTCTATACTTTTTTATTATCTTGTTTCCTTACCCTGTGGAGAGCTGAGACAGTCTGGAAGGATGAGCCCTTCTTCTTTGTGCCTCCTCCTTTGCCTCCCTTGCCACCTGGATGATCCGTTGCTGAGAAAATGTCATGGAAATCCATGGTCAGATGCATGAATGGAAACATACTAAATTGACTAATGTGTTTTTTTCATCTCATAACTCTCATAAAGACTTAACAACAATGATGTCTTCCATATCTCATCATGTACTGCAGTTAACTGAAACACATTTTGAAACACTGCATGATCTTACTAGAGTCAGCTCCAGCATAGTTAGCAAAAAGAATGGCCAGCAGCTTCGTAGTGGACTTCTGATACAGGGCAACAACAGTCTCATTCAGTGGATCCTTGTTTTTCACCAGCCAGTTGTTAATGTTGTAGTCCACAGTGCCAGCATAGTGAATGAGAGAGAAATGCGCCTCTGGTTTTCCTTTAATGACCCTGGGCTTCTGGAAGTTGTTTGATTTCCCCAGATGGTTGTCATACAGTTTAGCTTTGAAAGTAGCATCACTGGCCTTGGGGAACATGCACTCCTCTTCAAGGATTGACATGATGCCCATGGGCTGCAAACAGGAATCCAAAAAAGTAATTTTACAAAAATGCTTTGTTTCTTATAACTTTGCTGCAAAAGGTAATCGGTGCAGTCATAATTGTGTTAAATATACAAAATTTTCATATGTCACAGTGATAGATAAATCTCGCCTACAGAGAGCAGCTCATATTGCCTTCAGTGTAATTTACTCATATTACCTTTTCAATGAGGTCAATGCAAGCCTGCAAGTCCATGCCAAAGTCAATGAACTCCCACTCAATGCCCTCCTTCTTGTACTCTTCCTGCTCCAGCACAAACATGTGGTGGTTGAAGAACTGCTGCAACTTCTCATTAGTGAAGTTGATGCAGAGCTGCTCAAAGGTGTTGAACTGAAAAAGAACATAGTATAATAGTTTCTTTTATTATATATTGCTAAGAAAGGAATAACGGGTCAAACGTTGCTAAATTTTCCATAGCTTATTTTGACTACAGTAAGACTCACATCAAAGATCTCAAAGCCAGCGATGTCAAGCACACCAATGAAATACTGGCGGGGCTGTTTGGTGTCCAGTGACTGGTTGATTCTCATCACCATCCAGAGGAACATCTTCTCGTACACTGCCTTAGCCAGAGCACCGACAGCATAATACACCTACAAAGTGCAACACAATTATTTCAAAGTTATTTTCTGGAAATATATTTGCAACCCTTTGAGCAGCTGTATATGCTCTTGTTTTGAAAGTTGTAGATTATTTCCATACCTGCTGCACATTCTGCCCCTTTGTGACCCACTCGTTGCCCACTTTGACCCTCGGATGACACAGGCCCTTGATGAGGTCAGCAGAATTCAGGCCCATCAGATATGCTGACTTGTCCGCATCTTGATTGGGAAAAAATTCAATGTTTATTTGATTTTATTAAAATACTCACATTTTATTTTTATAGTACTGGATATGATGCCAGTCCATCTTAGAGCAGTCTCACAAACACACCCATTCACTCTCACACACACCCACTATAGGTAGTTTAGTCACCAGTTCAATCCCATGAGCACAGGGAGAACATGCAAACTCAAGAAAAGACTGAGCTGGGTTTGAATCTACTTTTTTCATCTCACTAATAGACATATTTTAGACTGCAGGTTTTGTGACACATTTTTACATGATCGTGTTTGTTTGTGTCAAGAATTTTTTGACACTGTTGATCATTTGTCTGAGATGTGTGTCGTTTTTTGAGAAAAAATGTCTGCTAATTGAGAACATGTCGATGTGTTAACTCACCCTCAGTGCCATCAGCTTCCGCCTGCTCCTCACGCTGCTTCTGCTTGAACTTCATGTTGCCATAGTGCATGATGGCGCCAGTTAGCTTGTAGATGCTGTTTTTCTCCTCCTGAGTGAAGCCGAGTACATCAAAGGCCTCCTGTAGCAAGGAAACAAAGGATATTCTTGAATAAAATGTCGGTATTGAATCAGGGAGCTAGGAAATATTTCCAGTTACATTCATATTAAATTTTCAGTGTAAACCATAAATGTTTGCTCACATCAGTTGCCATGAGTTCCTCAGCATCATTAATAGAGGCTACAGTGGTCTCTCCTTGGGAGATGTAGGCATAGTCATATGGGTTGTTGGTGATGAGCAGCATTTCTAGAGAATGAAAAGCAAAACAGTTTATTATCCAAAGTTTTCCTGGATAAAATTAAAGTTTTATCACCTTTAAACAGTAACCCAGTAGTACAACACTGACCCAGTAGTTCAGGTTTCCTCTGGGATAAAATCTGGTAGAAGATGTGAAAATCTCTCTCAGCTTTCAGCTGGAAAATCAGACGAGACTTCTCCAGAAGATCTGGAAAATATAAAATAACAAACTTTATTTAAGAACCTATACCTGGAACTAAATTTGTTAAACAGAATAAGTTTAGAAAAAAGTGGATTTTTTTCCTTACATGTCTCAATATCAGCAGACGCTAGTTTTCCGCTGGCTGCAAAGTGAATTCGGATGAATTTACCCTAGCAAAAGGTTTGTAAAAAACGTATTAGTCTTGAAATGAATATTTTTAAATGTTTCTATGTTCAAACATAGTTGTAAAGATACTCACAAATCTTGAAGAGTTGTCGTTTCTGATGGTTTTTGCATTACCAAAGGCCTCCAAAGCAGGGTTGGCCTGGATGATTTGATCCTCCAGGGTTCCCTGGGAATGAAATGAGATGTTCAGAAGGATGCTTCCATCTGGAACATGTCTCTTTTCACATTTAAAAACTTTTAAATGGTTTATATTTTATGGTAAAAGGTAAATGGTGGGCAGGGTTAGTCCCACCTTTTTGTCAGTTGCTTCCTTCTTTCCACCACCAGCTGCAATGCTGGCAAAGTACTGAATGACCCTTTTGGTGTTCACAGTCTTCCCAGCACCAGATTCTCCACTGGGGGAAGAAAAAACCTTTACATGACACCTGAGGTTTAAATTTCTCAATATAAGTTTGACAAATCTGTTGTCTGCAAACGTGTGTGTGTGTGTGTGTGTGTGTGTGTGTGTGTGTGTGTGTATAAATTTACTTACGTGATGAGAATAGACTGGTTTTCTCTGTCTGTAACCAGAAAAGCATCCATGACATGACAGCACATCAAGCTTTTAACATGAGTTTTTTTTATATATACTAATATTTATGTGCTATCCTCAATCTGTTACACTTCACTGAAGGTTTCTGAGCAAAGTGGTTAAGTAAAATATCATTCAATAAATTTTTTGGATGTAACATTATTTGGGACAAAATCTATGTCCACTATACGTAAAACGTGTGTTCACCTGTCAGCATGTACTGATAGGCGTTGTCAGAGATGGAGAAGATGTGAGGAGGAGCTTCACTCCTTTTCTTTCCTCTGTATGCAAGGACCACCTCCTGGTTGTACACTGGCAGCCATTTGTAGGGGTTCACAGTGACACAGAACAGCCCTGAGTAGGTCTGTAAGAGAAGGAGGTTAGCAAGCCTAGCAGTCACTGTGTAACCTATGTGTAACAAACTGCAGCACCCATCGCTACTTACGTAGATCATCCAGGCTGCATAACGCTCTTTGAGGTTAAACAGCACTGCAGGTTCATGCAGGAAGGTGAACATCGCCATGTCCTCGATTTTATCAAACTTTGGAGGGTTCTGGGGGTGGATATCTGCTTCTTTCACTGTTACAGTCTGCAAATAGGAGCAGATGTTAATTACAGCACCCAGCAATTTTACATGACCCTCACTGTACTATTATTATTATTATTATTATTATTATTATTATTATTATTATTATTTTGAAGCATTCTCTATAATATTTACTAAACAGAGAAAATATATGCACTTTTTCTTTGTTTTATTGTTTTTTTTTAATTTTATTTTGCCCTTGAGAAGCCAGTTTCTGTTCTCAATTTCCAGCAGAACATCTTATAAGACGGCATATAAGGCTGTGATCGGGGCAAACTGGTAAAACAGCACTTTCATAAATGAGTAAATTTCAGCATTTCATTATTCGCAACACAGATCAAAGATCGCTGTCTAGAGCTTGTCCTTATATTATAATATGTCCAAGTATTTACAGGTCTAAAGACTTTATATGAAGCACTTTCATGAGGAATTGGGCAGCTGCTTGTAAGGTCTGAGTAAATTTTAAGATGTTCAAAATGATACTGGTGATAACTGTGCTGCAGTTGCACCAATCAGAGGTGGACAAAACCATGTGGCATTTTTTTCAAAATAATTTTTTCCTAGACTCGCCAAGCCGTAAAATTTTTCTTCCAAATTAATCTGCATTTTTCGTTAACTTGAGTTTTTCAAACCCAATTGCAGTGATGTGGCAATCTCTTTAGCAGAAGGAAATCAGTGCCTCACCTTCCCTTTCTCTGTCTCACAAGTGACTTTGTCTCCATCACGGCTGATGATGGAGCCCTTGACATACTCTTCCTCTGGATCGGGCACAAAGCACTCCTTCTTCATGTCGAAGGGGCGCGTCTGGGCCTCCAAACGCTCCTTGTCTGACTTGCGCAGATAAGGAGCAGCTGGCCCAAACTCATGCATTGCCTTGTCCCCCATCCTTTACTCTATAAATCAAACGAAGACATTTTTATTTTATTTTATTTGTTTTTAAGGCGTTCAAACCCAAACTTTAAAAACCTGTGATGCACATTACCATGAATGTGAAACTGCTTTAGAACATTGATATATTAAGCACTGTTTCACGGTACATTGTGAGACTTATTTTCTCTAATCTGAATGAACTTCTTAATACTGTAGTATTATAAACCACTACAGTACTGTTCACATGTCTTTTTTACAAACATATTCTTTGCTTTCCTTGGAATTTTTAGACATTTTTTCATTATGTTTTAGACAAAAGTAAAATGTATATACTTTTAGGTATGTAGAGTATTTAGCAAATTTTTATTGATATTTAATTTTTTTTAATGAATTAATTTATTTAATTAATAAATTATATTTTATGTTCTTTGCTTTTCTGTTTTTTTTATTTTATTCACCTATGCATGCTTAAACAAAAACAACAAATAGTGTTTTGCAGCATGCCGAATGCATTTTTTAATTATATTCCCTTACCTTGTTGTTACCACTTGACAAGAAGTTCACTAATGTGCTGGACCTGTAGAAAAACACAAAGAAGAAACAAGCTATGACCTTCCTATACCTTTCAAGAATTGGCCCTGCATCTCAGAGGAACATCTTCCTGTCTGGTGTGCCATAACTGATTTGAAGAAACATATGTCCGCATGACTGACATTAAAGAATTTGAGTGGTATGTAGCTGTCTAAATTTGGAAGAATGTGGAAAAGTTCTGTTAGGAGAACAAGCTGCCTGTGCACTTAGTGACGGAGAGTAACACCATACCTTACCTTCAGATTATACAGTGGCCTGTTGGCATCCAGGCCTTTTTCCTCTTTATAAAGGAAGCCAACCTCCAAATATGGTGGCCCCTCTAAAATCAGAAGCATTGTCATGTCTCAGTTTGGCTGGGGAGGCCATTGAGGGGGGTGAATGAGCGACGGCCATTCAGGAGGCATGTAACAGAGCTGGGGAGAAGAAGACGGCTGAGGACACCAGGGAGATGCGCCCTGCACCTGCCAAAGCATTCATTTAGCCCATATTAGGCATTCCTTATGCCGAAGTGGTGTCAGATTGACCATTGTTACTGAATCAGAAATAGAAAATATCCAATACAGCATCTTGCATTTATTCAGTGGCCACCTGCTGCTTTACCCCACCAAACAGCAGCACAGCTTTAAATAATGCCATATATAACAATCGTACATGTTTCATCTCATTTCTTAAGTTAAGATCACAGTTCAGAATTTTCAGAGTTTATACATCTGTTCGACAACTGCATCTTTAAATATTGGTTACGTACCATTTTTCATTGTTTTCTTACCGTTCTTTGAATACCTCCAAGAATGCATTACAGTTATTTTACAGTTGGTCTGTCTTGCTAACACATTATGCCATAGAAATGCCATGTTAACTGTATGAACCCAAATATTAGATGTTTTACGGCAACTATAGGAAGAAATGTAGGAGACATCCCATTGTCAAGGTAAGCAAAGCGTCCTGCATTTCTCATACATCTTTGCCCCCAGTATCATAATTCATACAACACACTAGACACACCTTTAAAGGTTCTCCTACTTTACGATCTCTAGCTCATATAACTTTCAAACTTTTCTAGGTTGTCTGTAAGATACAAAGTGCAATTTAAAGTTACATTGTAATGAGATTGTGACTGCTGGTATACTGTTGGAAAATAGCATGTGATTTATATTCCATTAAAATCTTCATACATATGACATGGGCAGAAAGCTAAAATGCTGCAGATGGACCTTTGAGCTGCAGCAGACCTTGCCTTGGGCTCACAATATGTTGTAAAATTCTAGAGCCCTGCCTCTGTATTGCAGCTCAACACCAAGGCAGTGAGAGCAACAAGGTCATCCGTCAGCCGGTGAAATCTTTACCCAGAGCTCCATCTTGTTGACATTGCATTGTTTCCTTCTCTTTGTCCTTGAGCACAAAGATAACCCTGTGAAATTCTTGCTGAGTGCCTCGCACTGATTGAGAAGAACAGCTTGCGCCACACATCCAGGCCTTGCCATATGTGTAGGATCAAATGTGGCAGGTGACCCCACTACAAAGGTTTCACTCTATATAAATACAGTGTGAGTGACAGACATTTAGCTGAACTTGAAAATAATGTATATGTGATAGGGAACTTGAGAGCTGATCGCCAGCAAGATTGGCGGCAGCTTAAAAACATATAGGTTTAATATATAAATACAGGTAGATGTGTGATCCTGCCTGGTGTTTTAATGTCATGTTTGAGACTTTGGGTTTGCTTTTTCTCTGAGAAAAACCTGAAAACCCAAGAAGAAATGTAAATAGAAGATGTGACAACAATTTGAATTGAATATTTGAGTAAAATTACAAATTTTTGAAACCACTTTGAGTTTAATGAGATGAAAGATATTTTTTATTCCATTTTAATAAAAAAATTTAATAAGCAGAGTTGTAGTGTCAGTGTATTTTTAATATTGGTACAGTGTCAGAGTATCTTCTACGTGATGTCTGAAAATGATTAAAAACAAAACTAGAAATTGTACACATATATAAAATTTAAGCGCTAAGACAAGTTGCAGGTGTCTGACGGGAGTGTTGAGATGTTTCATTCTCGCTACTTTTCATGGGCAGATAGTTTTAAGGTGGCAAGTGAAATACCTGAAATGCCTAAGTGCTGTTAAACTCCTCCATTAAAGCAGAGACCCATAATGATGCCAAGATGTGTGAGAAGGGTGAGGACAAGATGAGTAAGTAATGAACTATAGTGTCACAAGGTTAATATCACTAAACAAGGGCGCACTAAACTATGCGGTGTTAAAATGTAAGCAAACATACGATGGTCTTTTAACGTTGCCGCTGCCTGCGCTGTACATTTCGCTTTATTCTTTAATTAGCCGTGGCCTTTGACAGCCCATACTTGGCTCCTCATTGACACAACCCTGAGAAGTGTCCCTCTGTCAGCTGTCCAAACCTCTCACATACTCAGCACTTACCCTTCTCTATAACAACAAGGGTATAAGGCTATAGCTGACCTGTCAACTGTTCACTGAGGGTTTTTTTTGTTTTTTTTTTACCTACCATTCTTTTTGCCGGCTGATAAAACACGTTACCCATCTGGAACCAGCAACTCACCATCCATTCCAGTTATTGATCACTATGTGTGTTAAACATATAAAACTTGAGATTAAATCATTATCATGTACAAAATCACAATTTAATTTTTCACACCCATGGTAAAGGTCACAAAAACATCATGACCATATAGTGTTCTGGCACTTTATACAGATTTTATATGGCACTTTTTCCACTCTTAACAAAACCCTTTCAGATTTTCCCCATGAAGAGTGTGAAATGAAATAAGCTGGTGTCTCAGGATACGGTGGTCTGCTTGGTTGTTTTCTCACTGTTCTTTGAATATCTCCCAGAATGCACTTTTCACTTCTCAGCCTTCAAAACAGAGTAAACTGCGGTATACTTCTTTTACAATCGGTCTGCCATAGAAATACCACGTTCACGATACAGTCAAGGCAGTTCGTTGTCTTCTCATTGCGGTCGTTGAAAAATTGTAAAAAAAAAAAATGTAAAAAAAGAAAAATAAAAAACAAAAAGCCACCCAGAGTCTTGAAATTTAACAGTCTTAATTTAGAGTCTCTCTCCCTCCCTCCATTTGTCCTTGGTGTGACTCCTGCTATCAGCAGAGCTATTAGTGAGCAAAGCCTGTCCCTCCTTAGCACGACTCCTGCTGGATCTCTCAGCCTCAGCCAGCAGCAGTGGCCAGGGATTTGTTCAGTCCAGTAACTCTGCTATAAGACGACTATGGAGGTAAGGGCCTGACAAAATCTGTCAACTAATAATAATACATATAAATACTATTAATATGTTTCATTATCTATGCTTGTCTACAAGTAAAGAATAAAATGGCATTACTGAAAAGAACATAGTAAAAGTATTTACTTAGTTGCACCCATGCAGCGCTGAGAATCTGAACAACACTGCTGTCACTGTGAGGCAATGTGGACTCTGTAACCTGAGCATATAAAATGTATACAATACAATGTGATGTGGTACTTGTACATGGAAAACTACTGTAATGTAAGTAAAGCACAAATGTGAAGGATTTTCCAGGAAAAAAGGCATTGGACGGCAAATATTTAGGAATGCCTTTCACTGCCTGGTTTTAATAGTTCTTGTATATTGCAAATAGTAATACCTACTCTTGGAACAATCAAAGTCCAGATCTTACTATACTGGCTCCTTGTGTTAAGCAAGTCAAGGTGTAACTTTCCAAAGACATGTTTTACAGTTTTTTTTTATTTATTTCTAATTGTGCTTTCTTCACCAATTTATTTTCTAAAATGTCCTTTTGTTGCGGATTGAAAATGGTTTGCATTTCCCTGCCCAACCATTGGTTTGCAGTATAACAGACTGAAAGAGAAATAGAGTATGGGGGCCATCATAATTCAACTGCCTTCCACAGTGTTAATGGCTGGTGTCTGGTGTTCTTCCCTATGAGTGATCAATAACAAAATGATAATTTTGTATGTCAGAACTGAACGCCTAAATACTTGTTTGTAATAGCTGTATGTCATCAGTCTGTGATTTATGTGAGGTTTTCTTTTGCCTTTTCAACTTTGAGCACTTCCTTTAAAACTATTTCTTAAATGATCTGTTAAAACTTCTTAACGGGTCATTACAATTGCAACATGAGATTTCTAAGATTCAGGGGGGAGATTTCTAAGATTCAGGTTACCTTGCATGATGTTCTACATCACCAAATTGTGTGTTTTGAAAAAAAAAATTGTTTTTTAAAAAGGTGATAATCCTGGGAGCGGAGAGCTTGTTGTGCAAATTTTTGGATACAAATATTCTTGTGACTTGAATTCTCCTAAAAGAAGTCTTTGGTGTAAGAGGGAAACCTCTCCATTGGGGAAAAAGTACCATTTCCAAACCTTTTCATTCAGTGCACATATAACTCACTTTACAAACACAGTTCTGACTGGACGTCTTGCCGTAAACTAGAATTTCTCCTAAGTCCACCCTCTACCTCACAATCAATAAAATCTGAATAATACACCTCGGATCTTATTTTTATAATGCCGGAAGCCAGAAACACTGGATTATTTGAATCTTCAAATTCCATAAGTTTGGTTTGTAATACAAGGTGCAGGTGTACCGTGTAAAAAGAAAAAATAAACAAAGAAAAAAGCCGCTCATTAATTATCCTTAACTGCTTGTGTTTTTCAAGGCGACGGAGGCCCGGAGAAAAGAAAAAAGTATGAAAAAGTTCCAGTAATTCTTTGTATGCTTTCATGTGATTTCGTGCATGTCAAGGACTCATACTGAAAACACTGAAGCAGAGTGAATACAATAAGTTAATGAAAAAGACCATTTTATTCTGTGTACAAACACTACAACAGGTTTTCAAGGAAAAATTACAGTTTTGTGAAAAAAAATTATTAATTATGATTCTCGTATAAACCTGTCATGGTGGAAGCTGAGTTTGCTGTATGACCAAGAGGTTTCATCCATATCGGTCATTTATGGGTCAAAGCCTGTAATTTATCACATTACTCCTGATCCGGTAAAGATCATGCAGTACATTCTGAGTGGATAAGCACATCATCATCTCACTGTACTTTGGGTGCCTGTCAGAATGAGCCGTTGTAATTTGAGTAACATTTAACCCTGTTTTTGGAGTAAAATATGGCCTTGGTCATGACCTAATGTACTTAATAATAACAACAATTCTGGCTCATAACCTCAGCAAAAGTAGTGAAGCTAACATCTGTCAGGAGCATGGAGTTGTGGCGGCGTTGCTCTGGGAAGAGTCTGAATGTGCTGAGAAAGGAAACTGGGTCCAGGGATGTCTTGAAGGGCAAGAAGGCTGGGAACATACTAGAAGCAAACAGGTAAGGGCAAGCCGAGCACGTAAAGGAAACCAGGTGCAAAGGACCAGGAACAGGGAATGCTAGCAAGAGCTGCAGGGAATCACAAAAGCCTATTAAACAGCCAGGTGCAAAGCATCGTGTGAGATTCCATGACTGTAATGGCTGCGCTTCTCTCTTGTACATTAGTGTGATGAGATTATTGTAAACAGGCGTGCTCAGTCTTCCTGCGTTGCTTTGTGGGAGGGCCTCTGGTGGTCACTCGGGGAACTGCTCGCGAGACTTGTCACACCAGCCATTGCTACTAGTTGCAAGTCGTACAGGTTGTTTACAAAACCAATGTATATACATTTGATCCTTAGCAGGGATGAATTAACAATGTATAATAATATGTCTAGTAGTAATAGACAGTATACAAAATGTATAAAACTTCTTAAGGAGTAATAGGATGCATAATTCCTTGCATTTTAAAACGAATTATCTTCAAAATATAATATTATTGTTTGCTAATACAAAAATATGACTGATAACCCAGACTAAAGCTATTTGTTCTGATACTGTAGTAAAATTGCACAGACTGAGAGAGTGGGTAACCTTCGCAGCAGCCTCAGACTGTACTGTGCAGCAAAAGGAACCCGTGTTTGTACAGTGAGCTATTTTTTGACACAAACGCACAAACACTGGTGTTCAACTGAATAGGAGTTTGAGGTTTTTAATGCAGTTCAAATACAATAAAATGTTACAAGTTTTCTAAAGTCGATTTATTAGTTATAGCCAAGATTTTTATAAACCCTATCCAGTAAATAAATCGAGAGTCGGCTTTATTAATAAGGTTTTACCAAGCATGAAGATAATAAAGAAAGCTGAAAGTGGCCCAAAGCTTATGCATTATCCACAGGTTTATTTGGTGAATTGCTCAGCAGTCAGGATTGAATAGGAGCTTGTGGAGATGACATAATTTTCACGGTCTGTAATTTACAGCAAGTTTTTAGCTGAATGAAGCTTGAAGTGAATATAAAATAATATGCGGTGAAGGAATTATCGCTAGTAGCTGAGAGGACTAGTCAGTGGCTGTGGTTGAGGAGAGCTCAACTAGAGTGGGGGAAGATGGGGTAGGTGGGACAGGGTGGCAGTATAGTTAATGGGGGCTACATGGACCTTTGACCTAGTAGGCTTGGAGGGGGGTGAGTCTGGGACGCCAGGCCTCACTGCTGAGCCATCCAGAGGTGTCGTGGGCCTAAGTCAGCGAAACACCGATGAAGGATGGTCGCCTACCTGATGACCCCGGTGAAGAGCTTACAAGGTGGCGTGTTAGGGTGTATAGTGTGTTAGGGTTGGAGAGGAGTAGATGGGTAGGTTGTTAGGAGGGTAGGGCAGGGCTCTATGCTTCATCCCAAGTGGGTAAGCGCAGGATATCTATCAACTTATCCTGTATATTCGTAATTATTATACTATGCTTCCACAATAGGCCCCAGACCACTATGACCCTGAACTAAATGTGTAGGTATTTGTCATGGACAGATAAAAGTTTTAAAGAGATTTTTTTAATCGCCTTTTCTGAGGTTTTTACATAACCTAACCTTTGAATAAATGGAAAGATTTTCACATAATGTAGCTCTTATTGACTGATCTAGTAGCAAAGGTGACTTTAAATTGACATCAGTTTACAGAATTTACAGACTTCTAGTTCCAGTTGTGATTGTAATTTGAGGATCCAGTGTGCTGTAGATGTTTAGCTCAGATTTATCCAGTGTTCTATTGTTCCGACCAGCACAAGTTTTTAGTTTGCGTCAACCTTTCTGCACAGAAGCAATACTGTCAGAAGGGAAAACAGCAGAGGTGGGTAAGACCTACAGTGTTTAATAAATATGCTTTACCTTGGTTCTGTTAAAAAGTGTGGGCGATTATACAGCTCTGGCAATAATTTATATTTTCTAGAATTTTATCTTTTTAGCTTTTAGCAGTTAGCAACACCTCAATTTTTCCATGCTTTAGTGAAAAGTCCTAAAGCCATCACCTGACGGTGCCCTGGAAAAGTGCTTTGAGTCTGTCCAGAAATGGCCACAACACACCCACAGCAAGTATAAGATGTTTCACAATGCAATTCCTGACCATTTTAAAAGCTTATAATTACCTCAGTTCCTTTTTATTATTCTTACCAATAGAACAGTATCGGTTCACAGCAACATAAAGACAAAAACAACACATATTTCCACATATAAAACAAATAAAAAAGGTTAAAAGGTTACAGCATTTCACAAGTATGATCACGTAACGCTGTCTAGTTCCAGAAGGGTGTCCGGGAATTTTAAGCCGTAAAGATGAAACATTAACTTTGGTTATCCACGTAGTAACAAAGGGAACATCCAGTGTAGACCATAACAATAAAGTATATTTCTGTGCCAAGTATGTAACATTCTCAAAATAAACTTATCAAAGAGCCCAGGATGGATTTACATGTAAAACACAGCTGAGATAGCTGAGATATCCCCAGGAAGAGCCTATGGACACACCCTATAATAAGGTAGACTCTGAATGAGCCTGAAGTTTTGTTCCTGGACGCTGAGGGAGGTACAAGTGTGGGAAAACTTTAGCACATATAGAGAACAATTCATCATCACAGAAAGACCCGTCAACTTCGTGTTCCCATGTCTCCCTCAACGCATCTTAAGAACAGGTACCAATGCTTATTAAAACAGCATATGATGCAAATATCATATCCCTGAAATTGTTCAGTGAAATGAGCCATTTCTTTCTCATTTAGTTAACTCTGTCTGTACTCTTCGTATAGAGCTGTATTCAGAGAGGATCTCACCTTCTTAGGCTCCTTCAGAGTGACTAAAGAAAAACCAATGAACGGATGTCATTTTTGAGTTTTCAGTTGCTTTTTTAATTATCAGTGTTGGAGAAATATTTTTTTAAACTTCCAGCTAAAATCAGTGGTCTGCAACCCAATGTGCTGGAAGATAAATTACAACTTTCATGACAATTTAAAGTAGCTAAGGGGCCTTGTGCCTCATACCTGGAGGAAAATCAGTGCAGACATGTGCAAGAAACATTGGCATTGGACCTGGATGCTAAACATCTTAGAAATATAATTTGATGGACGTTGAGCCTGTCACAGGAACTTTTCCCAAAAAAAGGAAAACACCTAAAACCTAAAACACATTCGAAAGAATGCAGTGTTTCACTGACCTTCTCACTGCGGTTGATGAGAAGATTGAGAGATTTCACCTGTTGTAATCCAATGCATCCAGAAGCACTCATATTCATTCTTCCTACTTCTTACTCCTTCCCCACGATATGGTCCAGTGAGAGGGTAATAGTGATGGAAAAGGTGATGTAAGCGGGAGGTTGGTTATCTATGTGGTAAATTATGACTGATGATGCTCAAAGACAGCAACAAAAATGCAACAGACATAACCTGGTTGATTTATGCGCTATTTGCTAGCATAAGAAATTTTTAATGAGAATTAGTAGAGACACAGGAAGACAAAGCTTTCATAATAGATCAATAACAAAAGGCTAGATCATCACAATAAAGTATCATTGCATTGCACATATAGTTATAGACATGTACAAAATAGACTTGGTAAAAGAGTGACAAAAGAATGTATTAGACAAACACACAGAGTACTTAGGCAAAAGCTTGGTAAGGCTTCTGACCCCCATCCTGGACCTTGTGTTGGGCAGAGGTCAAATTTATACCATCAGCATTTGGCTCTGAAATGGTGAGGCACGGGTTCATTTGGTGCCTCCAGAAAGCTCTCCGCCTCTCCTGGGTGACCATCCACACAAAGCGGGCTCCAGGAAGAGCTGTCCACACGGCACCATTCCACCTTCCTCCCTCTCACTCCCCAAAAGGACTGCACTGGTCTGGGATGAAATCCAGGAACACCAAATATCACCGCTGTAACCTTCATGTTAGCATGGCCTGGCCCCTGTCCCTCAGAAATGTATTTCTGCTCTTGAGTGACATTGGTGTTTTTCTGCTTCCTCATATCATCACCCCTTTTTGCTGTCATTCATCCTTCAATTTCTGTCTCTTTCCTAGGTTTTTCCTTCTCAACCCTCCATGATGGCCTTGTCATCACCTTGTCTGCTTTTTGGACACCAAAGGCAGAACTAGTTTTTTCTCCACCACAGCTGTCCTGGAGATGTATCTGTCACATTAGTCTTATTATATTATTGGTCCAGGTTATTTATAACTACTGTCAGACATTAACTCTGCAAATTTATACACCTAATGACTTCACCTGCTCGCAACACTGCTGGGTGTGTCCTCCATCCAGGATACATGGGGATCATACAGCATGAAGTAGCTGCATAAGCGTGATGTTGTTCACATGCTTCTTTGGCAAACATAGAATTGGAAATAGTTGCAGATTTTTGTTGTTTATTGCATTCCCCTTCCACTACTCTTGTGAGTAACCTGGAATTAATACCTGAAATATGAATACATGAGAAAAACTTCAATTCCAAATTCAATTATATCTGTCAAAACACTTAAATGCAAAATTCTATGAAGGATTGCATGGTTTTCTTGTTTTTTTATTCATTTTTGCAGTTCTGTCAAAAACAACACCAACCAAATTAAATCTTCTGAAGTAAAGAAATGTGAACAAGGTGTGAAAGGCTGGCGAGAAACTTGCAGTTACATCTGGTTTGTAAGAGAAGAATGGATGAAACAGAATGCTCCTGTACACAAGCAGAGTAAAAGGAGAGACCACATCAGAATCACAAATAGTTGAATGGTTGATGATACTGTGGGTCAACAAGGTGGCAAAATAATTTATGTGCCCCAGGACACTGACAGCAGCAGCTGTGAGAATATCTTCACCCTTATATCACCACCCACATATCCCTCCTCTTGGCACATTTCTGTATGTAAAGTGATTCAGATGTACAATCTATACTGGGAATATTTGTATTCAAATTTCTATTTATGCTACTGTAGTGGCAGCAGTTGATAAAATAAAATCAACCATCCAGTTTGTATATAACACAACTGAGGATTACTGGCAATATTTCTGGGCCTAATAGTACCTGACAAGTTGTCCATGTTTTGTGCATAACTGGTTATTACTGAGTAATAACTGAGTTATTTTAATACACTGCCAGACACTTAGAGGAGAAAAGATTTTCTACATGTTTTATTTCAAATAAATTCATGAACATAATCACATTACCATCATTATTTTACCATGAAAAATTAAACAATTTTCATTTTAGTCATACACCTTATTAACATTATAACCAATTATTAATCATATAGTGAACTTTTTCCCAAATAAAACAAATAAATATGACAGAAGGGAAGCCATTGGAGTTGGGAGGGTAACCTATCAGTTTTTTCTTCCCAACCCCCTCTCATCTTGACCTTTTTTCTGTCCTTCACTTAAAGTCATGATAAAGTTACACCATTCAGGGGACCCAACTCAAGCCCTTCAGGTAAGGTGAACAACAGGGACACTTGGAAAAAAAGCACTGATGCCAAATGCTCAGGTGGGTCAAGTCTTTCAGAATTTGCCATGCAGGTCAGTGTACCTTTTCTGTATTTTGGCAAGTATGTAAGGGAATTAAAACTGATATGCAGTATTGTATATAACAGTTAGAGGAGGAAACATAAAGGTAGAAGGGTGTCATTAACCTGTAGATCAGTGGTGTCCAACTATTTTTGCCCAAAAGGTCACAATGACTATTCTGAACAAGTCCAAGGGCAACACATGTAAAAATCATAGTACAGGACATACAGAATCTTAAATGCCTACACTGTAAATGCATTATTTTAGCATATTTGTTTTAGGTGTAATGTGTTTGAATGTGTCCAACAATAACTGTATTATCATGTAAAACCACAGAATTTACAGAATTATGGTAGGTATAGCATATTCTAATAATTTTACAGACTTCCTGTGGATTATGTTATCTGAAACAGGGGGGGCTCATGTTGGATACCACAAATATAGATCTACAACCTCTGGCTCACAATGGCAGCTCACACCACGAGAGTGCTAGAAAGCACAGACTGCAGAACCCAGAAGTGAACTGAAGAAACCATTGTATTGCCTCAACAAAACAACAAACTTATTCATCACACACACGCAGAAGGGACCGAGACTGACCTTTGTATCATGACTTTGTTGCCCTAGTTCCAACTTTCCATACAAGATGTCACATTGCTACGTAACATCTCTGTGAATCTCAAGATGAGCTCACACTTGAGCTCTCCTTAGCATGCTGTCCATCCAGCTGGTATACCAGACTGTTTTGAAAGCATGCTGAGAAGCAAATAGTGTTTCACACACCCAACAGACACTGGGCAGTCTGGACAGTATTCATGGGTGGCCAGTACATGATTCACTGAAGATATACATTACATGTCTATGACATAGATTGATACCTTCAGTTACATGGGTCTAATGGTATTAATTTTAGAGCATTTACAGCATTTCAGAGTTCCTGACATTCATTATTGCATGTTTCAGAGGAAAACAATGTCTAGTATGTCATACACAGATTAATGTAACAGGAGCAGGTTTTCAACTCCAGTAATATTTAGCAGTATTATTGTCTGCAAACATGGTTTTATGACTATAAATGCCCTGTGAGTACTAAGGCTAGACAGCAGTTTGTGCTGGTGTGCCAGTGATGTGCCAGAATGGGTCCCCCAACAGAGAAGACTGCTGACACCGTTACGTAAACAGCAGAGCTGACACACCTTGAAGATGCACCACACTATGCATTTGCATTACAAAAGGAGCAGGAGGTGACATTTTGTCAGGCGTGTCAGGGAGGAACCGTCACCACATAGCCACTTTTTCATCCGCATCCAGTGTGGAAGGACATCTTGGGTTGTGCTGAATGGAAAGGGCTGCAGCAGATCAAAAGTGCCAGGTGTTAGGTCTCTGGGTTGGGTGTGGCCAGCAGGGGTACGTTGTCTCTCCTCCTCCGGCTCAGCGGGGGCCGCCGGTACTGCTCTCCATCAGCTAAGGTCTGGGGCAGAGGCTTCCTCTTGCTCTCAGGCAGCAGCAAAATGGACAGTACAGCCAGCAGAGCCAGAGAGGAGTAGACCACATGGTGTAGGAAGTAGCCATAGTGGTTATGCAGGTCCATGAGGGGTGAGCTGAGACGGCCCACGCAGCCAAGGGCCAGCACCACCCCAACCCCACTGCCCCTGCAGTCAAGGATGGGATAAATGTCAAACGTTGATGGGGAGCAGCACACCTCCCTAAAGCGTAATTTTTGCAACTTTTTAAGATGCTGATTAACATAGCAGCAATGGGTCACAACATAGAGAGAGAAATAGTATACTGATAAAATGAGAGAAGAGCAAGAAAAAAAAAGTCTGCTTTTAAATACTGACTTCAGTTCAGCATTCAGTATCAGCATACACCAGCAGTTGGTCAGTAATCTGTCCTCACTGGGTCTGAACACACCCCCATGCAACTGGACTTCCTGACCAACAGGCTACAGGCCATGAGGCTCCATGGCAACACCTCCCACACCATCACCTTGAATGCTGCTGTACAAGGCTGTATACTCAGCCCATTGCTGTACACTCCCTTCATCTGAGACTGTATTGCCAAGTAAAGCATCAACCACATCATAAAATATGCTGAGGATGCCACAGTTGTGGGCCTCATCACCAACAACAATGAATCAGCCTACAGAGGGGAAGTAGGGAGGTGGACTAGGCTTGTAGTCTGGTGCAAAGGACAAAAGTCTGTCTCTCAGTGTCAACAAGAACAAAGAGATGAAGGTTGACTTCAGGAGGACTCAAGCCACTATGCATGGGTGGTTCAGCAGTAGAGCTAGCACACAGTTTTAGGTTCCCTGGAGTGCACATCCTCTGCTGAAACCATGACATAGCCCAGCTGTGAAAAAGGCACACCAGTATACCCACTTCCTAAGGAGACAAAAAAAAAAAAAAAAAAAAAAAAAAAAAAGATGAACTTCCATGCCCCATTCTCATCAGCTTCTTTAGTGTACTGTGCACCATGGAGTAACTGAATTTTGTTCTCTCTTGTACAACTGCATAAGAGCAAAATAAAAATAAACACTAACATATTGGACTAAAGGTGTACTTTGAACATCGACATACTGTTTTTATATTTATATATCAGGTGTAGGCTGTAACAATCAACACATTTCTATGCTGTATGTAAGAGTAATTCATCTGCATTGGATAAATTTATCAAAAATGGTGTTTGTAAAACTGGTATTTCAACCAGATTGTCCTTGACTTATGATCGGGTTAGGGACCGACAGCCACATCGTAAGCTGTACTGATCATAAGTCAGATCACACTCATAACAGAGCACATTTCTAAGTGTGTAGTCCTCCATACAGTACCATTTTTTAAACTTTTGTTGATCTTCACGACCTATTTTGTATCAATTCTCGCCACAGTATATTATCCATACCAGTATTAAATGATTCACTTCTGTTTTCTTTATCAAAGCTTCTTCTCAAAAAGGACAGTATGTTAACATTTTTTAAATACTTGTGAGCTGCAAGAACATGGTTGGTGACTGTGTGTGGATGCTGCCATCGTGTTGTAGCACACAGTCTCATATGGCATTCCAACCGTGCAGGTACACTTGTGCAATGTTTTAATGTATTTTTACAACTTTTTTCATGTGCAGTATAAGATATAAGCACTCAACCATATTGTAGATGCTATCATTACACTCCGACATCATGCATGTATTGTAGAGCTACTGTACATTACAAGATGGTCATGTACACATGTTTTAGTTACTTAAAAATATTCACTTACTAGAATTCGGGGAAATCATTATCAAAAAATTGTTCATAATTTTCACCCTTCCTTTATTTATTACCATTATTTGCTTATTTATTTATTATATTATTATTATTGACTATCATAAGTGCAAGTCTTATATTGAGTACATCTTAAGTCTACCAAACTCCTAGCCACACCCAGCTGTCAACTCCCTTTCCCTCTTTATGCTTTTGGTGTAACTCCTTAATTTCAAGACCCTTAGTGTTGGGCCTGGCCCTATCGCATTCTGGGCCATGTCTAATTTCTTTTCGACCTTTTAGGACACTCCAGGAAGTGCATCCAGTGACTGAACTGCCCCTTGGCACTCCAGGCCATGCCAAGTTCCCCCTTTTTGCATTTTCCATCTGTCCACTCTCCCAGAGTCTCCCTCTTATCCATATGCACTCTTCCTGCCCTGCCATCCTCAACTTTGCACTGTTCATGTTTGTTTCGCACACTGCCATATGCTCCCAGGTCCATCTCTCTCCTCATTTCCGCAGAGTTTCATCTGAGGGTTTTCTACACTATACATGCACATGAATCCTGTAAATATTTGGTAAACACTAAGCAAACAGTCTACTGCCATTAATCACCCTTTTCCCAGCTACCCCACACCCTCATGCCAGCTACCCTCCTTCCTCATGCCAGGTGCAGCTATGCCATCTGCTCCACATCAGTGCCGCTAGTTTATTTCCACCCAAGCCACAGTCTATTCTCTAAGTATTCCAAAAGCACAGCTCACTGCTCTCCAAATTCTTCGTCCTCAATAATTAAGGAACCAGTGCTATCACCAGTCTTTTGAAATGTCCACTTAAACTATTACTACTGTTTAAATACCTGCAGAACGCCCAGGAACGGTGGACTGCACTGAAAATAGGTCACCCAGAGGTTTATTTTTGTCCCCTTTGCTGTGCCTATGAGTTTCTCACTTTCCTCATCTTAGCCGACAGCCTAGGACACTTGTCCAGCTCAGCAATACATCATCTCCCATCCGTAACTGCCCTACGTACATTGATTTTTTTGTCACGCAGTGTCACTCTACTGAGAAGAGTGTTGTGTAAAAACAAACTGAATTTAAGTAGACCAAGTCATGCCATAAAGTCGTTACTCATAAGCATTTCAATGCCTACACCTTCATGTTGTAGTATCAAACACCTTTGTTGTCATCAACACCTACCTGAAAGCAGCTAGAGTCCACCAAATTTTGGGGGCTCAACAACCTCACTTGATAGCAGGTACATGGCCTCCAGCAAAGTCTAAACTAAAATGTAAAGTACACAAAGCATTGGCTGTGCATTTGGGCCAATGTAACACCTCTAACTCCTGAAAAAAGAATCTGAGTTGTGCTTTAACAGAAACAGAGAAGGGGACAAAACAAAAATTGTTCCAGTAAGTTTGTATCTTATCACATTCTCAGAACAGATTTATCAAAGTACCATAAGTGGCCTTACATTTCTTTCACTTTTCATGTGACAACAGTAGCACATATTTATTTAAAATAGTTGATAGTGTGGATTACATATAATATACTGAAGGACAATCACCTTTGCACCCCCTATCTATCCTGTATGTCGTTTCTCATGTAAAGTGCGCTGGAAAAAACAATGGTGCTGAACAAACTGAGCGTCATAAGTCTTTATGTTGATTCACTTGTATTTACTCTGAAAACTACGTCACTTTCAGAGAAAAACCATCTGCTATATGAAATAAATGTAAATGTATGCTGAACATGTGACTCTTTAATAGTGCTTGAACTGATTTCATTAATACACAGATACAGTGTTGTATGTGAATCCACACCACAGACACATTCATACTTCTAGAAATTAAAAACCTGAAATTTCAATGTCAATGTGTTTGAAAAGCAAATAAAAGATATAATTGAAAACTGTATTAAACCTTCAATGCTCCTTTCACTGGGAGTCAGCAACAGAGTATTTCAGGCCAAGGATCACATTACTATGCTAATAATAAGTGACATGCATGTAAAGGAAAAAAAAGTGACACCCACAAAGGGCAACGATCAAGACACAAAGAAAGGGAGAGTGAGGAGGATGCCTTACCGAATCACTGTAGGAATGATTTCAGCAGCGAAGAGGATGGACAGGGAAGCTGCGGCTTGAGAGGAGAACAGACCGAGGACGGAGAACACCGTAATCGCCGATTCACTCAGGTCTGAGGAGGAAACAGAAACAAAATCATTTACTCCGGGATACTCTCAGACACATAGTGGTACTGAACTGGTGGTGCCCGTGCAGAGCCAAGTCAGCTAATGCTGCAGAGGCACTAACTCACACACCTGTACTGCCATAATTCAGCCACATGATGGCAGCAGGAACTGTGGGGCAAAATTCACCCTGTTTTAGTTCAAAATACAGTCATTTCCCACCTTACAAAGGTAATGGGCCATATTTACAAGTGAAGATTACAAGTGAAACTAACAAACAAACTTTGGGAACTTAATACAGCACCAGCCAAACTATAATTGTGAAAAAGACCATAAGGTGTCTGTGGTCTCATGTCGCTCCTCTGTTGAGAGGAACGCAAAATCCAAATTTGATCTTTAAAGAAAGCATAAGCTAAAGTAGGGATGCTAAATGAAACCAATTAAATATTTTTTCTTAACCTCAAGTTCTCATAAACCAAAAAGTTGCTCATATTTTGTAGATGCCACACTTACAATCCATCAAACCCAAAAGAATAAGGGAGGCCAGTCCTGTCATCGTCATAGCGAGCAGGAGAATGCCACGACGGCCACACCGGTCCACCGTAACCCAGAGCAGCAGCCAGGCTCCACCACCGGAGCACACAGAAAGCAAGTATGTCCAGTAGAAACTGGGAGCCGTGCCTCTCACATCACCACGGAATGAGCTGTAACAATGGTTGATCCCGTGAGAAATAAAGCTGAAAGAGAGAAAAAAGGAGGCAAAGTGGTGTTAAAAAAGGTGAACCAAAATCCACATTCTAACTTAAGGTGGAGGATCAGAAATATTCTCAAAACACCTAATAACAACAACAATAATAATAATATGTAAAACTGTTATTCATTGTTAATTGCTTGTTATTTGTTACTATTATCAAGGGCAAAGATGTGTAACTTTGCGGCACATCTTTTAGTAATTAATTTAATGTAATATTATCTTAGGCAAACTTTTACACTGAACAGTACAAGTTATCCATTAACGGATGCTAATTCATTCCTGAAAATCAACCAAATATTGAAAAACTAGCCATCAAAATTCATTATTCCTTTATTGTTTTGAAGATACACTTACAGTCATCCTAAGACCATACCAAGATCACTTCAAAGTCACGCTAAATGATGCCTAAAATCATAATAAAAAAGTAGTAGAATGCACTCAAATTTTACAGCTTTACTTTTTTCCTCAATTTGTTCTTCAAAAATAACAAGTAGTTTATTTTTATCACATGTCTAAAAAAAAATGCTTCTTAAACAGGCATATCTGCTGTAGTAAACATGTGCCTGTATCTAAAAAGCATCCTGACCATTCTACATCAAAAACCCAGTCCCAGCCCCCCATATAAGGGACACATTCTTTAGTGCTACATTTGTGCTGTTCTATTTATTTTAGTGAGGGATTTTTTGTTTGTGCTGGTTGTGGGGGGGGGGGGCAGCTTCATGGAGCTGATTCCAGAGAATGTGTGTCTGACACATTAATGGTACCATAGTAAAGACTGCTCTAAGATGATGGGACAGAAGGACACAGGAGACCGACTTACGAGGTGAAGCCTAGCACACATAGGTTCTTCCATATGTTCCTGCTATGAAGCAGTTCAGAGAAGGAAAGGTGGGGGCGACTGTAGTTGGGTGACTCCGCCTCCAGCTCTACAGATGGATCATGTCAGATGTCACAGTGGTCCAGAGGTGGGATGAAAACATACAGAAACAGATGCAATGCAAGACATTTATACATAATTCAAAATGATTAAGACATCCAAGAACAAGTGATGCAAAATCTGCCAGACTGTGACACTCACAAACTCACAAATTAATGCTCTCAGTCACTTCACTAAAGGTTAATGGGGAGCAAAACTGCAAGCCTTGCTGTTAAAAAACTACTCCAGCAGATACAGTGGTGCAAATGAAGATAAGTACTAAAATTCTTATCTTTTTTAATGACTGTGTAAAAGTGATCTGATGAGCGATAGAGGTGCAAGGCAGAAGTAAGGCACCTTTGCAGGTACCTGTGAAGCTGTCACTGTCCCTTTCTCGGTCTCGGCGCTCAGTGAAGGAATGCAAGTCTGTGGCTCTCTCGGAGAGCAGTAGCCAGCGGGGCGACTCACAAAATACCCCAGGTACACTAAGTTAGAGCCAGAGATTAAACACACACTAGAATCAGTTCTACATGTTTACAGCACAGGCCAAACTCAGTCAAATATTTATGCTGTTTCTGACTTCACCTGTTTTACATCATTATGACATCATCACCTCCATAGTAAATCACAGCAGCCAGATTCTTTCTTGACAAACCAAAAGCATACATAAAACAGTATATTGTATTAATTTATGTGAAAATGTTTCAATCCATCCATTCATCCATTACCATTAACAGCTTATTCTGAGGAGGGCTACAGCAGACCAAAGCCTAACCAAGAAACAGAGGGCACTAGGCTACTAAACTGCCCCTGGCTGGGAAGCAAGTCCATCATAGGCTGACTAACATGCCCATTCACACTCACATGCACACACTATGGGCAATTTGGAGTGACCAATCAACCTGAAACACAGGTCTTTGGACTGCATGTGGCCTATTAACTAACTGACTGAATCAGTCAATTTCCGGAAGCAAAAAACAGCATAAACACTCCCCTCCACTTACGGCAGTTGACACATATGATTTACAGGATTTGGTTTTTTCCTCCTAAAATATATTAGTTTTTATTTTATATTAGTATATTTTTTTCTTTAATACAGAAAGTGTTAAATTATCTCCATTAACAATATTTGCAGGTTTAGGATTTTCTTTAAAAATGCAGTAGAACTCCACCATAGCACAAGTGGGGTCCAAAAAATTCAATAATACCAATACTGCTAAGGGTCAATTTATCCATAAATATTTGCAGGTTGCTTCACCCATAGTTGTGCACTGTATTAAGGTATTATTGTTAACATTAATACTGTATTTAGAAAGTTAAAAACCAAATCAGTGATACACTGTCAAGGAAAAAAAAAACTCTACTGTTAAAAAAAAAAAATACACAAAAGTAGAAATAGCGAAATTTGTACTGTACAAAACGTAGACTGAACTGAGACAGTCCCAAATAAGGAGTCACTTCCTAACTCCACATCTCCGCTCCCGCTGGTGGACGGAAACCAATCACATTATAGCCAAAACCGTCAGGCTCGTCGTCACAATTTTTTTGTACTACCTGTGTTTAATTAGTCTTTTATGCATTTTAAAAGAGAAATATATCCAAAGCAAGCGAGTTCATACAAACCAGGCTTTATAAACACTGTGGCAGAAATTTCAGCATTCATACTTTATAATGAAACCAACATCAACAGCAGACGTCCTAGCAACAGAAGATCTTCAATTTTCATCCCATTCCCATGACTCATTCTATCAAAAAGTGCCGTGTACTCGTCCTCCCATTACTCACCCATAGCTAAGGAACAGAGCGAGAGGTGCAGTGCCAACCCCCAGCAGACCCCTCCAGGACTGGCAGCCCAGAGCCACACCCAGCAACAGCAGCTCCCCAGCAACGGTGGTCAGGCCTGCCGCCATGGTGACCAGCAGCCTCAGTGATGGGTCACAGAGTTCCAAACCTGTCAGCCACACAGAATTACAACCTGTAATGGACCGTGAACAGACTGTGTTCACAGAAGTACAGATGTTACAATACTTTTGCAATAAATAGCAAATACATAGATATAACCAGACAGTTTGGCATTCAGTAACAATATAGCTCCTGAAACATTACTATCAGATTCTGTTTTCATTTTAATGTTCGCTCAAGTAGTTCAATTTTACCTAAGTGAAACATGAAATATTGTCAACACTGTTGTTTAAGGCAGTGCATTGCATTCATTCCTCTTCAGAACTCTCTGCATTTGACAAATCTTGTCAGTAGCATCCAAACAGTAAGTGAAAATAAATAAAGGTAAAAGCTGTCTTCTGACACCTTTCCATTAATTTTTCCCCTCTCTAAAGGACACATACTGTTAAGTGCATCTCCCAGATTGTACATGCTACTGCTGAGGCCAGATGCACCTTACACAGGACACTGTATGCTTTAAAAACATACCACGTGATTGGAACAACTTCCTAGAAGTTTTAGAAATATATCCAGAACATTTCCTTGGCTTGCTCTCAGGGCAAGATATTAAAAAATGACATGCTTATTCAGAGCAGGGTTACACAGGGACTCAGAAATGAGCTATATATTGGTTGCTGTGCCATCTTAGTAACATACAACATTTTATACATACTCATATAAAATGTGTATAAGAAATTGATCTATTTTTGGAAGAGCCTGTAAGTAGCTTTGATTATAAATATGCCTCAAAATATATGTGACCGTCTGTGTATGGTAACTCACGCGTGATGTAGAGCGCAAGGTAGACTCCAGCCGTGGCCGCAGCAAGGCAGAAGCGTGTGACTATGAAAGCCGAAGGCGAAGGAGAGATACACACCAGCACTCCCAGGACGACGGAGAGAACCAGAGAGGCAAGAAGAGTCTTCAACCTGCCCAGGCTGTCCAGCAGAGACACAAAGAAGAACCATTTAGCTAGTGTTCTCACAATTCTCCTGTCTATCTTAACTGAACCTCATTCAGTGCCAGAGCACTATGAAGGCATAAACATTATTTTCAATTTCCTGTATAAGCAATAAAAAAAACAGACAAAACGTAAGTGTAGACAGGAGTGTTTACATAGTAATATGATATACGTAAAGCAAAAATGTACTGTGCTGCATTTTCAATACTTATTCAAACTTTCTGTCTCATTCCGTTTCTTTTCCTCTCACTTCAGTTTTAGTGTGCTTTATTGTCATGACAAATTCCATATATCTGTACTGCTATAGCAACGGATGAACAATTGTATGAAAAAATATATTTTGTAATGAAAAATAATAATAAATAAAAATAAGATAGAAGTATTTAAATATAGAAGGATGCTAAAACAATAACAAACAGTCTAACAAGCAAACACCTCAACTAGTAAATAGCTGTGCGCAGTTATTCCTCCCCCTTCTTATGGCAGGTGTGTAAGCACTGCCACCACTTTCACAGTTTCTTTTTTTCTCCTAATAAAGCACCAGGTCATTGTATCTTACATTCCTGAAATTTGAGTCAGTGTTTATAAATGTGGGGAAACGTCTGTCTCCGATTCCTATATTTTTCTCTCTGTAGACCAGTCCCGTCCATCCTCACCGGTCAGCTGTATATCCCAGGCCCAGGCAGCCTGTCAGGATGCCTAGGATGAAGCACACTTCCTCCACAGGCACCAGCCAGTAGCGCTCACACACAAGGTTCCACTGAGAGGTCCAACACAGCCATGGACAGGGAGACAGAAGACATCTGTATTAGTCTGGAAATCTTTTTTTGCAGCTTGGCTTACAGCTTTACCAACATATATACATATAAGATATTCATTTCAATTATCATGCTGTCATTAATTATTCTAGTATCTTTATCTTGGAATAAAGAGTCTACAAAATTAATAAATTCATCCATTGATTACCCTTAACCACTTGTGGTCATCAGAGTCATGGTGGTCAAGAGCCTTTCTCAGAATCACTGAGTGTTAGGCTAGTAGACTGTACCCTGGGAGGCATTCCAATCCACTACAGGATGGCCACACATGCACACACTACAGGCAATTTAGAATGACCAGTTAATCTGAAACATACACCTTTGGGCTGTGGGAGGAAACCAACACAGACACAGGGAGAACATGTAAACTGCATACAGACTACACCAAAAACCCCAGATGCTGTGAGGCAGCTCACTGCACCACCATGCTGAAAAGCAATAAATGTCAAGCTAAAAATTACTCAGATTTCATAAATCCTAAGACCAATAAACAATGACTAAACACTCAATGTTTGCATACGTGTAAATATCGCAGACATACAATTTTTCTAGACTATATATAGAAAGAAGTGAAAACCAGGTTAAGAGTTGAATCTTTAGTGTGCCTAACATGCAAGTACCTTAATTTTCACCATATGTATGACTGCCTTCAATACCTCCTTTCCCTCTGTTTCAGACAGCATCCCTGCACTGATCAGCAAACTTCTGTCTATATTTATTAAAGATAGGAAGACCTGCAGCCAAGAGTGTACAGTGTTAATGAATCCTGAGTGCACATACATTAAAGGCTTGTTTATTTGCACAGTGTCCTATGAATCTGCAGCACTGCAGCACATGCCATCAGATCTGCTCTGAGAGAAAAAGCATCACATAACCACATGACAGACATGCTGCCCAAACTCACAGAACCAGTCTCACAGGTTATTAAAAAGCAGCTGCGTGAACATTCCTAGCCACACCCTTTGCTACACTGCAGCACTTTGTAATCGAGGTAACCAGTGCACCGTCATGACAAGCTCTATGATCCACAAATACCAACAGCTCAGAAGGGAAGACAGTATCTATCTATCTCTCAGCTCTCAGTGAGAGGCTATTGATCAGGCTTCATTGGACAATTCTGTTGGACCCAAGAGTCCATCTTCTACATGCAACCCTGCAAGGTGATAGCTGATACTGCAGCGTAGCAACTGCTGTGTAGCAACAGACAGGACAACGGAGCTCTCAGCACACTGCAGAATATCATACCCAGCAGAGGAATGTCTGACTAACCAAGTGCCCTTTGTATATCTTCAAACTACAGGACAGAATCAGTTAGTATCTAGTTTCAGCTCTGAGTGTCTTAAAAACATACATCTTAAAATAACTGCTAAACCACATTTAAAGTTAATAAATATTTTTGTATTTACATAAACATCACTTTTAACCTGGCAAGCTCATTTAGTATAGACCTCCAAAAAACAAACTACACTCGTTCACATAATCGGGTTAATTTGTTGAAATCACCCAGTTAGGTGAATTTTCATTTGTGGCAGACAAGAACCTGCTCAGTCCCTGCCAGGTCTCAGAGCTGCACCTGGTATGTGTTCCTTTCAAGGAATCAAGCACCAGGTGCAATCAATTGAGAACATTAAGAGTTAAAAAAAAAAAAAGAAGAAAGAAAGAAAGAAAGACCAGAGTCCCTCCTTCCTCAAGATCACTGCAATAAACAAAAAGTGGAAAAAGATTCTGTGAGTACATAGTTGAGTGCTGGAAGAATTTGATTTTATAGGATTTGGAAGCTTTATGTTAAGTTTGTATCTGTGCTGTCTTGTGCTTTTCACTTTTGTATAAATGTCACAGGTTGTTTACTGGAATTTCATTGTTTAGTTTAATAATTATGAAAAATAAAATAAGACTACATAAATTCATTCCTGACCTGTACCCATGGTCATTTTGTAAACACAACATCCCCTGGTGTGTCACACTGTTAAATGTTCTCTTAAATGTTGTTTTACTATTAGTTAAGGGAAAAAAGTATAATTGCTCCTGGACAAAAACTTTTTTTTTTTTTAATTAAATTTTAGGGGACCAAAATTAATGGTGCTTTTTATGCATGATAACAAAGATATTTTACAGCACTTGTACCAAAAAGTTATCAAAACTGGTACAATTATGTAGTAAATCATTTTTAGGCAATTAGCATCCAGCCCATAAACCACAAGAAAAACATTTCATTTAAGATGGTGTGGGGGTATTCATGTTATGAAAGTTGTTTACATGATTCAAATAAAAGCAGTATTTGTAAAAATTGCACTTAAAACTTCGTATTAATTCTGTTTCAGTTGTGTGATACGTTTACCATTCAAAAGACTGAGACTGGCTGAAACTGTATGTAACAAAAAGGAGGAAGTGGCAGAAGAATCATGCTGCCAGTGTCCCTTACAAAGGCAGTGAATATAAAACTGGATGGATCCAAAGCAGTGGATGTAAAAACACATTGCATGCATTGCATTACTGTGGGGGAATTGCTGCTCTATGGCATAAATGCATTCATGTGGAAAAAATCCAGTTCTATAAGCTGTTGCAGTGGGTTTTGAATATATGGGATCCCATGATATGTTGGGGGGGTGTATTTGATGTGACAGTTGGTTGATGCAGCTCTGAAACTGCTATACATCAGAAATAATGGATTGTTTCAGCGATGCAGTATCCCACCTTTCCAAGGGGCAAATCCCTATAAATGGAACAAATGTTCTTCTGTCTAACCAGGAAAACTGCATTGTTGAAATGATTTTTGCCCCTTGAGCCAACAACTGAACATTGGGCTTCCATCTGACCCCCTTAACCATAGACTGCACTCACTCTGGAGCTGAGATGCATAAGTATTTATTTAATGATGAAACTTGAGCTGAAACTGTCCTGCCATGAACCTTGATAAACTAAGTGTCATAAATGGAATTTTGGAATGTTTTTAAATGCTTCAGCCAAGGAAATGGAAAAGGGACCATGATAGTGAAAATAAAACAAGGTTGACAGTAACGATTTGGGTCAGAACCCAAAATATAGCATTCTGTACTCAGTTTAAAAGGTCAGTCTAGGTAGTTGTACAAATATACAGAAATATACAGTACCCCACACAAAGAGGGGTATCCCTGAAATATGCTGGCAAGCAAAGCACTACAGAGACAGTATGGAAACAAGTGCCAGCTAGGACACAGCTCCGTGAAGCTACTATTGCCCCACAAACACCACACAAAACCCCTAATTTGTGTTGCATTTCTGCTTGCTTTTTTAAGTATTATTCTATTTTACTTTTCAAGATGCATACTAATGATTACTAATGTTAGAGCTGATGTCCTTCAGCCACCCTAAAAGAGCAATAGAGACCATCAAGTCAGGCTCCTCTTTAGTTGCAGAGATAAGCACTGCACTGGGGGTGAGTAATGCAAGCATTGTGTCATATAACTTAATTTTTAAAGTTGGAAATGAAGAACAGAGTGATTATAACTGTCGATGGGGACAGTTGGTGATGCTTGACATTGTGTGTCAATGCATGTTCATTCTGATCCGAGTAAATAATTTTTGCATTTCCACTTTATACAGATTATATAAATTGTTTAAATTGCATTGAGTGTGTGTTTGAACTGGCCTGGAGTCACATGCATATGTGCTTCCAAAAACCTCACATAGGTGTGCCAAATTTCAAGTTTGGCTTGAAAATCCAACCCATTGCTAAAGAACAAACAGAATAGGCTTCAGAAATGTAGAGATGATGAATTCAAACTTACTGTTACCAAATAAATATGTGGTCTTTGCCAGTTTACTGATAATGAAGTGACAAGTTACTCTAAGAAATTCACCCTTAAATCTGAAATTAATTCCTACTGCCCAACACTAAATTAAGAGAACTAAGCATTACATTCCATGCAAGGCATGATGTTAATATTGGTCTTGACCTAAGCAAGTACATGTATGAAAACGAGGGGAACCTATCTAACAGCAGCTGGGCTTAAAGCTTTCACTGGGACACTCTCACTTCTGGAACCATTGGACAAGCCAAGAAACACCTGGCTGGACACCCTCAAGGAGAAACAAGACTCAGCAAAGAGACAACACCACAAGCAATTACTCTTGTGTGGATTAAATATAACGGTAATCAACACTGCCCATCAGTTCTGGGGAAAAAGTATCTTTTGAAAAATAAAAAATGGGACTTCGAAAACAGCTCTACTGACTCAGTCAAATGTCAAGACACTTACACAATCCAGTAAAACCAAAATGATTGATACTCTACTCCTAAAATGCATTTAAATTATTTAGCAGGGAACAAATGGCATTAGAGTAGGCCTCTGTCATAACATTTTGATAAAGCAGTTTGTCATTTACAAAAAAGCTCGTATTGGCATGTTTGGCATACCATGGTAATATAGTGGATTAGGTTATGGTAGGCATGGGAGAAACACATGACTGAATTCTCATATGTAAAAATGGAAAATGAAAAAGAACAGTGGCCACAAGAACCTGGCTGGGAGATATGGGTACAATGCTGTAGCATCAAGCACAGCACCCCATGACTTTATTCTGTCTATTCTTACCACACTTTCATTCCACACAGCATTTCTGTGAATTATTGCTCTCAGTAAAACTTTGGCTTGCTTTCATTTGTTTCAATTTACTGGCAAGATACCTTACAGAATACAGTGTCAGATGTGAAATAATACCTTAACTGGAGTTCTGTGCCTGAAATACTGAAGATGCCTTAGATGTCCACAGTACTCTTAATAGTGCATTAATATCCTCACACCTATTAAATCAAACAAAAATTATATATGAAAGCATTAAATGGTGTTGTCCATATATGGCAATTATAGCCTCTGGCCACTTTATCAGGTACATATGGCCATTTATACACACAGCCTGCCCTGCACATGGTTATGACTTAGTATATAAAGCAAACAGACAAAGTGTAGCGATCCAGTTAATGTTTGAATGAACATGTTGTCTAAGTTACTTTGAACACAGCTTGACCATTGGTGCTCCTTGTTCTGGTTTCAGCATTTCAGAAACATAACATAAAAATTTTGCATACTACAGTACTACAAACATGACAGTGCTCTAACTTTACTTTTGTAACCTGTGCTGTTCCACCACTCACATCAATACAGTACCTCTGGGAGAAGATAGAATGTGATATTAACACAGAAACAGCAAAGCTGACAAGCCACCATGGGCAAAAACACCTGCGGAAACAAGTTCAGCACCTTGTTGATAAATCTGTGTTGTTCCAAAGTCAGAAGAGGATAATACTAAACAGATGTCCCTAATAAAGTGGCCAGTGAGTGTATACGCTAATGAGCTACCAGGTAGGGGTGGTTAAGGACAGGGCCTTGTACTCTAAAGTTTGTTGGTGCCACTTGCCTCCACAGCTGTAGTGTTCTTGATGAGTGTACTACCTCTGAAAATACTCCAGTAAAATCCACCACTGAGTAACTGGTGAAATAAGGCTCAGTATAAGTGCCACCTGAGTCAAAAAAATAATAAAAGCATTGAATAATGTTTTCACAAAACAAATAACAAAAATTTGCCCAAATACATTTACTGAAATAGCTTTAGTCCAAAAAATTCTAAAGGATAAGTAGGTCAAATGTACTCATCCCATCTTCCAATATTCCATTTTCGGTCTTCTGATCACAGTTATTAATGCCACTGATCATTAATTCATCTGAATTTCCAGTTATTTGGTTTGCAAGATCCAGTACAGCGTGATAAACTGAGACTGCATGTGAAAACTGTGCCAGCAGCTGTGTGGCAAGAGAATGGAACCGCAGTCCAGCACCCTACCGTCTCCCTTGTGTACTGTTGGGTTTGTGTTGGCTTTTCTTCTGTGCTTCGCACCACTCTGCTTTAATTTTCTAATTGTTAATTTATTTACATGTCACATACAGCCTTCATCTTCCACAAGCCACTTTATGTGCACTATTACAGTATGTTTACATCACTAAATCACACCCACACGCCATTGGTTTTAGGCCATTTTGTCCAGAACAACCCACCCCAGCCATTATCCAATGAGCAGTGGTTGGAGCAGGAATATTTTATGACCAGATGCCCTTCCAGGCCTCAACCCTCACCATTTACCCAGACTAGGGACTGACACCAACAAACACGTGGCTGACTACACACAAACAAAACAAGCAACTTATACTTATAGTTGACCAGTAACACTTGTCTTTGGACTGTAGGAAGAAGCTAGAACATCTGGAGGAAACCTATACAGACACAGGTTGAACTCCACAAACTCTACACAGACTGTGCCAGATTCAACACTTCACAAAATCACATTTAAATTTATTTGATATGCAACCTTGTTATTAATTATTATTCATTGTATTCTAAATTTGTTACATAGCATTTTGATGATATTATTAGGCATCATTTAGTGTGATTTTGGGATTAACTAGAAATGTGCTTGCAACATATTGGAAATTTTCCCCAGTAAAAATAATGAAATAACCCATTTCTTTTATCCAGCTTATGATATTCAGTTAAGTTTCTGAAACAAATTAGGAGCAGCCCATGGGAGAAAAGTGTAAACCTTCTGACTGGAACAGGACACAAAGAGCAGCAGGATAGTAAAGTACCTCAGTGACGATGTTGTTCCTCAGTCCTTCGGTGACGTTGTAGTCCCAACCACTGACGCAGCCCTCCGAGGCCACCTGGGTGCCATTAGCAGATGGGTAGCGCTTACACTGAGACCAAACCCCACTGTCCTGCACCCGAGTGCCTTTCTCCCACGGCAGTGTTGTGTTGAGCACCTGGGAAGCCCCAAAGGGTGCTGACAGACGGCAGCGATGGGGAGGTGACAGTGTGAGCAGTGGGTCGGAGGACTGCAAGAAGGCCAGGAACAGGTTGGGCAGTATGGAGAGGCACAGCAGCATCCTCTGCTTCTTTCGCCCTAAGGCCAGGATCATGACCTCCCCAGTGGGGGGCAGCGCGGGAGGCAGCGGCTGGGCAGGCGGTGCAGGGGATGAAGGGGTTGGTGAGGAGGGGAGAGAGGGAGGCGGTGGAGGACATGGTGAAGGGGAGGTGAGGGTGGGTGAACAGGAACTCATGGTTCATGAAGCAGAAACGGCAAAGCAGAGTCGACGTTCTGTCCCCTCGACAACCGCAGGGCTTTTTAAGGAGATTTATATACGTCTTCTATGCTGGGATGGGGGAGAGAGAAAGAGAGAGCGAGAGATAAGACACCTGTATGTCTCTCCCTCTCTCTTCCTCTGTCAGTAAACCTGTGGATGAGAAAAAAGAGGATGAATGTCAATACAAACTGGCATTTACTTTTATTTTAAATTGTTCATTTAACAAATGTTTCCAAAGTGATACAATAATTACTAACTAATATTTAACTCCTACCTTTATCCGGGCCAACTTACAGTGTTAGACTACAGTAAACTAAAATCACTCTTCAACAGTATACATCAGAGGAATGCAACACACATGCTAATGGGTAAAGTCATCATTCCACCCAAAATACTTGTCTTTGGACTGTTGGGGGAACATAGGGCATTTACAGGAAATGCTCTGTCACACCACAACACTGTCACACTATAATACTGTCATACTACAATATTAACACTGTCACACTGGAGTATAAATGCTTTAACACTATGACACTGTAACATTAACACTGTCATACTGTAGCGTTTGTTCTGACACTATCACACCGCAACTGTCACGATACAGCACGGACACTGTCACACTGTAAAATTACCACTTTTAAAGATATTGTAACACTGGTGAAAACGTAGCACTAACACTTACTGACAACGGTTACTGTAAACAACCACAGGTGCACACTGAGCGCCACAATAACAACAGCGACACGAACAGTGACAATGTCACGCAGACACAATGAGACACTCGCCGCTTAGTGCAGCTTCTCGAAAGCTCTTTCTGTCCGGGTTCGATATACGCGCGCGCGCGCGCGCACACAGGGATGTGGAGAAGTGACAGAGAAGAGACCAGCGGACTCCGGTCGCGTGAGCCTCGCGGCGCCCTTTCCTGCGCTCTTTGTGCGGCTCCAGCGGCCAGCAACCAGCGCGCCTCCGTGCGGCCTGTCCCTCCCGGCGCTGTTTACCCTCAGCACCACAGTCCTGCTGTACCTCAGCACCGCGGCACCGCCGACTCCTTCCGCCCAGCGCAGCGTAGATGCTCCAGTCCCGGCGCCGTCGCTCCGTTCGAATGCTGCTGATGGAGATCGTTTTGCGTCTTCCGACTTAAAATGTTAATAATTAAATAAATAACGCGCCGCTTTCCTCTCCACACCCGATCCTTAAAGGGAATGGCGGCCAGGGAGGGGGGCGCGGCTACAGCGCTACAGTTATACTATAATAAATATCCTGTGTGCGTCTTAGCTTTAGCTTATTAGGAATACATGAAAATATTTCCTTGCCAGTTTAATATCAAAGCAAAGTAAAATACTATAGATTGGAGCCACAGAAGTCTAAGGATGCTGCTGAAAAAAGTTTTCATTCTGTTATGAACAAGTGAAGGCAACGCACAGTATATAAACAATTAAATTATAATTTCCTTATAAACCGTAAATTATATTTGATTTTGTTTATCTGACACTTTTCTCCTAATCCTACTACTTACGGTGATTTACCGCTTTATACATCAAGGTTACTGTATCTATTCAGGGTAAATACAGTACGGTACAGTACCTCGATCAACAGCACACGCTGTCACACAACGCCACCTGCTGCCGACCTGGTGCATTGGTTCTTACATTGGTTCACGCTGCATCTCCTAAAATAATGTAACATAATGTTAAGTGATCGCTTCCAGCTGTGCATTGTTTACTTTTTTTCATAGCTTTAGAAGTATGCTGGTGTTTTTTTCTTTAAGAAAGCAAGCAATTTTCTTCTGAATGATCTAAATATGTAAGCTTTTACGCTTTCACACTAAAATATGACTTAAAACGCCGTCTGTCAAGAGCAGCATGTGAGTATGATTTACAATTTTCAATGGCTGTTATTTATCAGCAGGATTACAACGTGTCTTGACATCCTGGAACCACTAGGTGGCAACAAGCAATAATACATTAAGGTTACAAAAATTTTACACACACACACAGACACACACACACACACACACACACACACACACACGGACGTGCAGTTTACAGTGGCCAGTTAGCCTGACAAACGTCTTTGGACTTTTGAAGAAAGCTGCAAAACCTGTGGAACCTCAACCAAACATCCGGACAACATGTAATCTACAGTAATGAGCAACTATACAACTCTACTCAATCTAAACCAAGTTTGAACCCAGGCCTAAACAGGTTAGGCACCACAATTTATATACCATTTTCAAATTTAAATTTGCATTATATTCTTCTACTTATTTACCTCTACACAGCTGGATCATATTTACTGTAGTTCAGGTTGAGCACCTTACTCAAGTCCCAAGAATCTTGGGCTTGAACCCCCATTCTTTAACTGTAAGGTAGTTGCTCAAACCTCCACAACACCTGCTACCTAAGAACCTGAAAGATTCTTTAAGAAGTTTATTTGCTTTCTTATTTTACAGTGGCCCTCCGAGTTATTTTATCTTTACCAAAAACAAGTAAAAATGCTGCTATAAACCCTGCCATTTCTTCAGATGCTCCAACAGCCTTCAGAGGTGCTGCATTCACTGTGCAAACATGTTTACAGGGATTCAATGCTCTCAGACTCCTTTGTCTCTCCCCTCTTATAATTAATGCATGATGCAAAGATCTGCATGTTTTGCAACATTTAAAATAATGAAAAAAATATGCTGTCTAGAAATCATATACTTAAGCATGGTATTTATGATGTGTTTTTAGATAATCTACTGCATTTTTGTGTGGACTAAAACAAAATTCACCTGAAGTAGGAATAAAATCAACAGGAACAATAGATAATATTTATATCACTTTCTGAGGCCTGCATTAAATTTATGGAACTATGACTCTATGAACATTGCCGTACAGTGACATCAGACTAATATGAAAGATTATATGAGCTTATTTTTTAATCCTCTTACACTACATGAAATAAACCATGTTGTCTGTGTCTCCCTTTGAGGTTAATACAGTGCGGCAATATGAAACATCAGTTACATTAGACACATCACTGCCATGTGTCTTTGTTATGCTAATGAGGTTTGCCCAATGTGAAGAAAGGTGAAATACACCAATGAAGATACGTTGCAGAGGGCTGCTGGCTACTGCCAGGACTGTTATCAATGTGCAACACATGCCTCAGGGCTCCAGAGTCTTAACCACACTTGCGAACACACTTTATTCCTAGTCCTTCCTGTCTTCTTGCATAAAGACACTTTCTGGAAATGACAGGTTGACTCTGTGTCTTGACTGACCTCTCATGATATCCTAATTGTATTCAAATAAAACACAATGAAAAAATCTTATTAAATAAAACACTTAAAAAATCTTGTTGACAATGTCCTCTTCAAATGACACTTTTATCTGCAACATTTTATTATTCTTTCTCAAACTGATAGTTTCATTGTTACTTTAGAAGTATATTTTTATGAGTATTCTAAACCTGAGCACACAACACAAAATTTATTCTGAAATGGTGCTTGTCAATTATTTTCCCTTTTTCTAAAGACCATATTTTGTCCCAAGTCTGTTTAATTGCCCTTAAAATTAGTTTTTTGCAGGTTGTGTGTGTTTTTTCTTTCTCATTCAGTGTTGAGTAATTCAACATGAGGTTAAATGGTTTCTTTCCTCATACTGTGGGGATGTTGCAGTCCTGGGACTAAAGATTGCCCCACCGAGGGAAAGAGCTCCGTTAAGGCACACACAGCCCCTGTCAACACACGCACACACACACACACACACACGCACACACACACGCACACGCACACGCACACACACACGCACACGCTCTGTCTCTCAGTGGCTCTCTGAAGGACACTGACCCGACAGATGTATTTCTGAGCATTACATGCATTAACGTGCAACACTACAATACAAAATGTCAATGGTATTTTTTAATTGTAAAGCTGCTGTTTCTATGACACGCTGAAGATTCAGATGTGAGGCTCATTACTGGACATGTCTGATAGTCCATGTGACCCCTTCCTCCCCAGGCTGGTCCTCCCTCTGCAATCGTGCCCACAGGAAGGCTCTTGCAGTCCCTCACTCAGATGCTATCTGGCACTCTCAGTCCCATGAAGTGTCGAAATGTGACCCATCCCACAGTAAGAGGCCATTCTCCCTTCCTAACAAAAACACTTGTGTCATTGTGTCTGTTTATAACGACCCAGGAGACACAGTGCTGCTGCGGGTGACCCTTTGGTGGGGGGGGGGGGGCAACAGAAAAACAACTAAACTTTACTCCTGTTTCTCAGGTAACCTAATTATGTGTGCAATTCATTGCTACTATCTACCATTTTAAAAAAATCATCAAATAATAAAAACTTGTTTCCTTTACCCTCAGTGATACATTATCCATCCAACCATTTTTATGAACCACTTATCCTGAGGGGGGGTCACAGTGGTCCAAAGCCTATACTGGAAGCAATGGGCATTAGGGTGCAAAACCCCCCTGGATGGAATGTGATTCCATTGATGAGTTGTGTTCTTATTGTTTGAGACCACATTATAAAAGGTATTAAAGATTGTATAAAATGTGTATCTTATTTCTGTTTTATATTGTTCTCATAATTATTCTGGAAGCCAGATCTCATTTGTATCACGTCAGACTTTCATCTATCTATTTTGCAAGACTGATTGTCATTCCAAAGCTCCCAGAAAACAATTTGATAAAGTGGCATTTTTTGCAATGATGACCATTTCAACTTAAAAGTTGTACCAAATGTTTATCTTTATTATAGTTTATTGAAGTTGACTCAAACCTTTTATATATTGGCTTGCAGAAGTACAATAAACTTGAAAATGAAAGAAACAAAACATTAGTTGCATAAAAAATAATAAACAGTAGGGCTTAAAAATGCAAGAAAAATGTTATTGGAAGATATGGGGTTATTGATACATATATATTTGTTCCATTAATTATTCCATTCATGTTTAGTCTCTAAGTAATACAAATGTAGCAATGTACTGTACAGTGAAATGTTCTACATTATTTCAGTATGATTAAACTAATGAAAGTCCAGATATCTTAACTGGAAATACAGTGAACGCAAGCAGAGAGTGAGGGCAAGCATCATCCTCCCCTAAGTCTCTTAACTGCAAATTCCAATAACTTCCACAATATTAGAGCTGATCATCTTCAGGTTTTTCCCCTCATTCCATACCCATTAGCAGCTCTCCTCCTCAGTGGCGTTGCTATCCCTGTGCTGAAGGTGGCGCTGTGAAAGGATCTGCTTCAGAGTGTCCAGTTCCTGTGTGAGCTGCCCGATGAGAATCTGCAGCTTGTGGTTCTCCTCTTGCAGCTGCACAGCCCTCTGCTGCGTGAGCTGCACACGCCGCTTGGCCTTGTCCCGGCTCTTCCTCACTGCAATATTGTTGCGTTCCCGCCGCAACCGGTATTCTATGCTGTCCTTGCTCACACTCTTCTTCTGCAGTGATGGTCGGAGAAGGCCAGGAGGTGGTGGTGGCATGAAGGGTGAAAAGTCCTGGTGGAGGGGACGGGGCAGGCACAGAACGTCAGGGGGTTTTGGGGTGCATGAGAGTTTAAAACAGACACACTGGACATTCAGGCACGGTTTTATAATTAAGTAAACCTGGTCAATGGTCTAGGGAGGACGAAATTTGAGAGGACCAAATTTTACCAGTAAAATCAAAGAATAAATTGTAACCTTGGGGAAAAAAATGAAAAAGAACCTTGTTTAATAATAAAGATCGAGTTTCATTAGAAAATCAAAGAAAGTCTCCTGTCTTAAAGTAAACATCACATATCAACACCATGTGTCTAAGTCTGCAACATTTTCAGTCTGCACTGTAGTTTATATCTATTCATTCCCCTAGCAAACTTCAGTCTTCAAAACAAGTATAGTTTTCCAAACATCTTCAAATATAAAATTGTGCACTGTCCCTAGGATAGCATGCATGTTATCATAAACAACTGCATAAAAATAATTACATGATTCTATAAAGGATTATTATTTATAATATAATTATTTATATGCATCTATAATGTATAGCAAATAAATATATGTAACTTTATTTTTAACTTATTTATATTTATTATTTAGAAATTAAAATGATACTTTCCTGTCATGATCTGCAATTATCGAAAATAAAAATAACTTTTTGTCATATAATATATATCTGTATGTGTGGCTTTAGAAATTTAGAGGCAAAAGTCTATGGAGTGCCTGACTGAGTGTTGCCCAGCACCAGCCCTGTTTACAGTGTAAATACATAATCTTACATGTATTTAGAACATTATTTATGAACAATAATCATTGCAGGAGATACAATTTTTTTTCTCAGTTAGACACACCTGGTGGAGCATATGACTTCTTTGTCTCTCACTGGTGGTGGCAGTTATGCACGGCGAATAGGGCAGGTATGAATATCCCATGATCTGCCCTGCCATTCTGTCCGACCCCATCCTAACCACCCCCTGGAGGCTGGTGGACTGGCCATATGGCAGGCTGTCAGACTGTGGCATGTGGTTTGCTAAGGAGTTCAACGGTGGCCCTGAGGAGTCACAGTTCAAGGCCAAGGTGGTCCCAGGGAAGGAAGAGTGGTCAAGAGAGGAGAACGAAAGCGATGGAGAAGGGCTGCAGTCCTGAACATGAGGTGGTTGAGAATCGCACATCTAATGGGGAGTGAGAGCAGAGAATATTTAAACCTCCCTCCATTTCATCCTGAGCACACTGGTGGCAGTACAGAGTCTGTCCCAGAATCACTGGGTACCAAGCTATGAAACTACCCTTAGATGGGACATCAATCCATTGCAGAGTGGCCATATACGTACACTATGGGCAATTGTGAGAGACCAGTTAACCTGAAACTTATGTCTTTGGACAGCTGGAGGAAACTAGAGCCCCCAAAGGAAACCTGCCCAGATATGGAAAGAAATGAGCTGGATGTGAACTAACACCCAACCAATCTAGGTGCTGTGAGGCAGCAGTACTACTCACTGAGCCACCATGCCACCCATATTTTAAACTTCAGTTTTTAAAGTAATATTAATAACATTGTTACCCAAATGAGTCACATTACTGAACAATGTTTTCAGTAAAGTTTTAAGAAACAGTTCTTTTTAACTAGTAAAAGTGGTACACCATACTGTGTTTGTGATGTCAGTTTTCCCTGTAATGCAAGACAAGAACATTCACAAATGATGTAAAAACAAAAAGGAGAAGTGGTGTTTGTGACTGGGCTCATTCTATTTAATTAACGTGCATTCATTTAGCTTTTCTCCAAACTGATTTAATTTTTACAGAAGCTGTTCAGGATAAATACCTTGCCAAAGGGTATTACAGCAGGAGGTGGGATTCAGTCCTGGCATTCTTAAGTGGAAAGGCAGCAACTCTCACTACTACACCACCTACTGCCCTCTTAAACAATACTGAGAGAAAAAACTAATAACTATGTGTGATTATATATATAAAATTAGTCGTATAGTATAGTATATATATACTAATAACAGTGTGTGTGTGTGTGCGCGTGTGCATGTGCGTGTGCGTGTGTGTGTGTGTGTGTGTGTGTGTGTGTGTGTGTCTGTGTGCATGTATACACAGTCCAATTTAAGATATCAAAATTCTTCAACAAGAAAACTGACTCTAAATGACACTGACTTGCTTTTTTGACACTCACCTCCTCCTTTTGGTCTTTCTGCCTTGCACTGGATTTTGATTAATTATTCTCTCTCTTCCCTCTGTCTCTGTGTTCCTCACTCTGTCTATTTCTTATTTCAAATGCTTTTGCAAGACAGGTAGTCAACTGTTCCTCACACAGAACTTCCTCAAAACACCCCCCTCCTTCAGACCAACCCCTCATGTTTTTTTTTTCCTTGTACTGGTGCCTCAAATATCCTATTTTCTTTTTTGCATCATACTGTATTATTTTTTGTTTAATTAAAATTGGGTTACAACAACATACAGACAGAATCAGTAAGACAAGAAAATGGTGTACAAATGATAACATTATATACAGCAACAGAAAAGGATGACAAATATTTCCAAAATTTATTGCAATTTTGGTGTGGGATAAATGTTATATTTTCTAATGAAAGTAAGTCAGACACTTGAGTCGGCCACATATTTAAGGAAATAAATTCAGGTGTTGACCATCGGAATATAACACAGTTTATTGCTAAATGTATATTTTCAAGAGCTTTATCAAGAGGGGGTTAAACTGAAGTTTTACTCAGTGATCTTCTGAATGATGAATGAACACTGTTCCAGCAAGTGTGTATCCTGTTACATTTAAAAAGCAGGTGAGAAGTATCTATAAATATGCTGTTGTGGTGTAGCAAGGCAAGATAAATTTTTCCAGTTAAAAATTTGTTCCTTGACCACTTAGAACTCTTTGGCACATAGAAGGAAGGAGGCTATTGTCGCTGACATACATTTCAAGGTCATGTCCTCCATGTGTCCCCATCACAAGAGCAAGTTCCAAAACTTTCTAAAACAGCACATGATGTAGAAATTGTACCCTGGAAGTGTGTGCTGGTTTTCTGCTTTAGTTCTGCTCTAGCTGTAGATACTTGTATTTTTTTTGAACTACTACTTTTCAGATGTAAACACTTAGAGAAACCATTACTATGTTAATCAAAATTTATGGAGTGCAATGTGTCAAGGGGAGATCTGGATTGAGGGCAACAAGAGACCATAATGGTAATCTGGATGAGATTATTGGATATCTTCTGATGTCTTTCCGAAGAAAACAACATTTTCCTATAGAGACTGAAACTTGTAAAATTTCTGAATTAAAATGACACCTTGGAAATCTGGAGCCAGACAAATGTCTGTTTAATTTGAAGAGCTGAGTAAAATGTCATTGTTGGTAAAGAAGCTCAGTTCATCTGGGTTGGGACAGCTTTGCATGTTTAATTTTGGATCTTTTACTGTTCCTCCAGACAAATCTAAAAACTAGGGTGTGTAACCTTTTAAACAGCTGAAAACACATAGTAAGGAAGATTTTAAACTAGATAAAGCAAATTAGGTCATTGACTGTATTCATTCTAATAACTAATTCTTAAAATTATTTGCAGCAGAGGAGCACTGAGTTACAGCAGCATAGAGACAGTAAACCAAGAAACTGCAGATATATCCACATGCAGTGAACAAGCACAAAAGGTGGCAATTTCACTGGCACTTCTGTGCTTCAAACATACAGAATGAAATGGTCTGTGCAAAGCAAAAATATTTGGAAATATTAAATATAGTAAATTTTTAAGCAGCAAGTTAAGTCACAAATGAACAAAAGTAGGAAAAAGAATAAAAAAGTAAAATGAGAAAAATCTCATTTTACAAAAACCTCAGCAGTTAGGGGTAGGGTTGGCTTGCCATTTCTGACATTTCCTGCTGTCGTACCTGGTACAATGTATGCAATAGATGAATGGTATATTTTGATTCATATTTTGTAAATGAGTATAGTACCCAGCTAGGGAAACTACTACAATTTTGCTGTAGCAAAAATTAAGCAACGGTATAATAGTAATAAAATAGACAGAAAATTGTAACTGGGAACGATTTTACGGCCGACATTTCCGCCCTGCATATTTTGTCCCTGTTCGGCCGCCGTTGTTCTGCTCCCCCCTCTCCCCCCTCCCATTCTGTTATTTTCCATTCAAAATGGCGGCGACGCATGAGGACAACGTGAGTGCGAATGACTTGAATTTTAAAGTGAATTTTTAACTAATTTTCAGGTTTAATTATAGGATAAACGACTTTTAGAAAACGTCTTCGTCTGGTTGACGTCAGTCTGTTGTCAAAAAAAGTAACAGCGATTTTCAAGCGGGCTAGTTTTAGTAGTCCTACCACACTAGCCTGAGCTTGTCCTATTTTATCATGATAATTTCTGTGACCAACAGAAAGAGCACTAAAATTGTATGTGCAGCATTGTTCCTGCTGGTTCTACTAAAGCAGGTGTTTTACCACTGTGTTGGTTAGGTGGTGGACGCGGACCTGCCGAGCGCGGTGTCTCTCTTCAGCAGCCTCACTCAGCAGGTTTGCCTTTTCTCTCTTTGTTTAATCCAAATTTTAACAATGTCCAGGTAACACTGCTCAGACTAATGGTATACACTGTGTCGTACTGTGACAGCTCTGTTATTTGTATTTATAAAAACGCGTCTTTAAGCGTGGATAAGTGTTTTATGGGATTGTTGTTTATGCTTGATGTTCTAATGAATTTCTGCTCTGTGAAATCAGGTGGCTGCAGTGACGAGTCATGTCCAGAGTTTAATAAAAAGAGTGAAAGATGGAGTTTTCCCAACTGCTGCGGTAAGCAAAATGCAGTAATATTTCTGACCCATCATCACCAACCCCCTGAATTTACATTCACTCATTTAGTTAATGCCTGCCTTCTCATTGTCTTAAGTGTTGAGACATTTACTAACCCATTTATACAGAGTGGGTAAACATACTGAAGTAATTCAGAGTAAACAACTTGATCAAGGGTAATACAACTGGAGGTAGGAGTAACTACTACGCCACCTTCTGACCCTGTTGTCTTTTGTGAATTGTTTACATTTTTCTTGTTACACATGAATGAACTTAGTACTTCTTACTCTGTGTCACATCAGCAGTACTGAAAATGAGGGTTTATTATGCTGGTATAGATTTAAAAAGTGAGTTGTGTGGCTAAATAATTTATGATGAGTATGTTTTGCAGATACACTTGTACCTCAACTTACAAACAACCAGGACTGGTAGTCTCTTAGCTTAATTACTTGATTATTAATAAAAAATGTATAAAGTTCTCTATCTTAGTTACTGTGGTGCATTAAACTTTAATGATACAGGCAATACAGAATAATCAAACAGAGTAGAGAAAAGAGGATGACTTGCAGTCTAATGAAGGATTATGTGAGGGTAACATTAAAAACCATTTCACCTTAAAATCTCAGCTGTATTTTTCTGGTCACAAATTATCAAAACAAGAAATAGATGCATTCCTTTACTTATTCATTTAGTATTTGGGTAATTTATGTAAAAGTGTTGGGAACAGTTGAATCAAATTATTCCTGAACAGGTCCAAGACACTGCCACCCTTTGCTTCCCCGTTTCTATTCTTTCTGAGTGCATTTCAGCCCTCTAATGGGAGCAACTGGAAACACATGGTAATTTCACACTGCAACAGAGACATTTTGGGAAATAAGATGATCGATTAAACACAGGGAGTTTTTTGCATAATCTTTGGGTTTTTTTCTGAGATAAGCATGAACATTGAAACTATAGCGATAAATCTGAACTTTGTGTTAATGAATTTAGCTCTGGATTAAATGTTTTTTTTGTGCTCCAGAAATTTGATTCCATTTCTCTAGCAGTAGGACAAAATTGCAAGCTATTGCCATAAATGCAGAGATTAGCTGAACTTACATTAATTCTTCAACTAGAACCCTGCCAGCACTTTCTCAAGGAACCTGTCAGAACTAGTTTCTAAGGGGTTAGTTTTGATCAATGTCACATGACAGACAAAATTAGAGTTTTAATTCCATAGTTAATCAGTACCCAGTAGAAAAACCTAAATCCTAGTTCCACATTTCTTTTTTTAAAGGGTTTGTCCTTTTTGGATCTACGCTACCAGCTGCTTCTCTTCTACCTTCAAGATGTCACACACCTCATGAGCATCAAGGCTGAGGGAAGCAGCATAAAGAACAGCAGTGCCCTTCACAGGCTGGTCACCATCAGAACAGTAAGACCCCTATTGATGTCAGATGAAGATTTGAGCTGCAAAACCATTGAACATAGATTAACTCCAGTGAAATATCCAGTGGTCCCTCACTTACTTTGTCATTTACTGGCTTTGGACTGTTGTGAGTCTGGGATTCGTGTCCACCACGTTTAGTGTCTAGTTTTAAAATTTTCTCATATAGGTTCTGGAGAAGATGCGTCCCTTGGATCAGAAGCTGAGGTACCAAGTAGACAAGCTGGTGCGCACAGCAGTGACTGGGAGCTTAGGTGAGGTACCTTTTAATACATCCTTACTCCATAGTGAAGTTTGCATTTACAGTTACATATTCATTTGACACTTTTTTTCAAAGCAACATAGATCTCAGTGTTAACAGTTGCTTCTCACCAACAAAGATACAAATGCAGCCACATGATTATTGAAGCACAGCCAGTTTGTCAAATTCCACTGGTTTTGCTGACACCCATTACATACACAAGTAGCTATATATAGGATAGAGTCTGATAGGAAATACGAAAGTGATTTTGACGTATAGCATTCGCAAATATATTTGGCTTTTAGGAAATCACAACAGAAGTGATTCTAAAAGACATGTTTTGAGTCCCTTTTTGAATGCTGGGAGAGATTCAGCAACTTTTCAGGGACAGAACAAGCTGATTTCTCCACATTGGAGCCAAAAGCTTGAGGCTTTTGCTTTTTGATTTTGTTTGGAATATAGTCACACAACATTATACAACTACAGTCTAACACATTTTTTCCTGTGTCTTGCTGTTACTTTTTAGCTGCAAACGATCCTCTGCATTTGCGTCCCAACCCTGAGAATCTCATAAGCAAAGTAAGAAGTCATTCGCTTTTTTCATATCCCTCTTCCCAAACCATTTTTGCAGCAAAAGCACAGGTATTTTATGATAATTATGAATTAAAACTCACACCAGGATTTGGGAATTTTTGTATCTGTTTAATTTGCTCAGCTCAGCGAGTCAGAAGAATCAGAAGATGAAGGAAGAGCTGCAGCAGAGAAATGTGTGAAGAGTGAGCCCTCTGTTGGCAGCAAAAAATATGTACCACCTAGAATTGCACCAATGCATTACGGTAAGTTTTTCAAACTGACTTATGTTTTTAGTGTTCATCTAAGCTATGAAACAAAAGTAAAGCTTAAAAAGATAACCTGGTTAATAAATCTGGAAGAAAAGTTCTGCAGTCATTGCCATTCTGGGGAGGCTTCTATACACAACTGGCTCTGCAGGTGATTTACACAGAATGACTTTGTATCAATGTGTATCAGTGAGTGGACAAGCACACTTACAGTTTCTATTTTATATTTAAAAAAAACAGTAATGTGTTGCTTCTGCCTCTTACTTTCACACACCTCTTCGCCTGGATTATTGTCCATGTTATTCTTTTTAGGTCTGTTTTTCTAACCCAAAAATGTAAGACCGTACTCAGGTGTAGGTGCACAGAGTAGGCTGGTGTTCACGTTTTTTGAAGCCTCCTTCCATATGATGTCTTCAGAGGGGGATGAGACTGAGGCAGACCGGCAGAAGGAGCTGGCAGAGAAGCGGCGACGTGCAGCCCTGCGCAGCTCTGTGATCCAGGAACTGCGGCAGCAGTACAGCGATGCTCCTGAAGAGATCCGTGACCGAAGAGACTTCCAGACAGAGAGGCAGAGTCGCGAAGAACTGCACAGGTCTAACATGAGTTTTTTAGAAATTTTTGAAACTGTTTTAATGCCAATATAAGGGTGACTGGATGCCATACTGGATGTCATACAGATAGTTTATACAAACTGGCACATGTAGGTTTTACAGTTTTCAACTGTGGCTCCATAGGCATGGATGGTTTTACTGGAAACTAAGCCCCTTTTGATTTGTGCCCCAATTCAGGAAGGAGTATGAGGAGTCCATGATGGTGCGTCTGGCTGTGACTCGTCAAGACAGGACTGCGCGGAAGAGGGGCATGATGGGAATGTCTTCTCAGCTGAGCAGCATCACGAGATTTAGTGACATCACAGCCCTAACAGGAGGAGATGGGCAGGTGAACAATTTTGGACACAGTGTGTCCACGGGAGTGTTGTCTTTGCATATTATTTTCTTTCACATTTATGTAGATTAATGCTTAGGTTAAAGTTATTGATTGTTTACATTTCTTTGGTGAGATAGCATATAAATGTTTGGAAACATTAGTTACTTTGGAACAAAAGTTCTGCTAACAATAGAGCTTTAGGCACAAATTATCAAAGACAAAGCACAGAATGAAAATAAAAATTGCTGATTGTGGTAGATAATTTGATGTGAATGTATGTAGTTTTTAAGAGATTAGGAATGAAGAGAGTGGAAAAGAGATGTTTTCAAACCCTTGAATGCTAGGAGGGATCTAGCAGCTCTGAAGAACAGCAGAAGTTCACTCCACCACATCTGAACCTATGGAATTCTGATTTTTGGGGCCACTCAAAGAAGTTGAATAGAGTGTGCTGTGAGATAACGGTGGCTTCTGTGGCTCTTATGCAGGTTTCTTTTGCAGGACCAGCTTTCAGGTTCAGTAGGTTGGTAGAAGCAGAGATCTAAGCTATCATTTCTTCCAGGTTCTTTACCAATTTTGCAGATGAAATAAGCAAACTATCTGGTTTGATAGAGCTCCTGAGAGGTGGATGAATCTGCTGGGAGGTGAAGCATCTTAGTCTTGGAAAGAAGATTGGGTTGTAGGTGATGCCATGAGCTGCTGACAAGGGTTCTAGAGTGGTCTGTGCTCTTTTCTGGATTGCTTTATATCCAGTCTACTTTCACAATAGCTTTGATAAATCCTGTCCCCTTTGCCCCCACAGGATACAGATGCCACTCACCCCAGGAAGAAAAAGAAGAAACAGCTGAAGAAGAAGAAGCGAGGTAACAACCATTAATGACCATTCCACTGCAGTGTTTTAGCTATATGTTTGTATAGGATTCAATATGACACTTGTCACATGGTGCCACTGAATTTAATGCACATTTTCTTCAATGCAGGCTTCAAGATACGGCAGTAGGATTGCCAGACGAAGTCTGTGTTTTCTGAAACTTTGTATACAGTCAGATCACATCATTTGCCAACTGTCCAATAAATGTCATTTCTTCAAGCACGTATGATTTCCCATTTCCTTTCATCAGCCAACTCAGTTTTGATCAATGAACTCTCAGCTATGTTCACTACTGCACTCTCTCAAACGTGAACCCAAACTGTGTCCTACTGACCTGTCAGAATGGTGTACACTTGAGCAGGTGAAGTGGCATCTTATACTACTTGTAAAATAGAAAATATTCCTTTGTTGTAATTGTAAGCCAGTGGAAGTTCTCTAGAAGCCTCTTTCAGTTCAAATATCTAATCACCTATTTTCAATAAGTACTTCAATTAAAAATCAAACTGATCTACAGCTCACTAGTGAAGGGGGGCAGTCTATAAGCAGACTTAAGGACACAAGATACCTACAAGTATACATGTGGAGGAATGGTCCAAGATCCTGCTTAATATACATTACCAGCTTCATAAAATTACAGAAAAGTTTTGCATCGTTACCTAGCTAGTTAGCAGACATGGGCTGGACTAGTTTGTGTAGTTCTAACCACATGCAGTGTAGCTCAAACAAATGCAGTATGGACACAAGTCTCATTATTACAGAAGATCTTTTATTTCCCCCCTCACCTCCCCCCCAGTACAGATTTTTTTTATGGGGTTAAAAATAAAGATTAAAAAACAAAACATCCTTTCCCCCTAAATTAACTCCTCCCCTTCCCCAAGAAACTATACCTCTCCAACCCCACTCTACCCCCCACTCCCAAATAATACCTCTACCACATGACCCTCAAGCTGCAGTGAGACTCCAGGCCAAGGCTCCAGACCCCCCCTCCCTCTCTCTGGACCTGCCTTCCTTGCTATCTAAGCTCAGCTCTTCTGTAGAAATACATGTGGTGGCTGAGTGTGACATCTGGGTGGGCCTTGTGTGCTTATGTGTCACTTCATTTTATTATAGTAAATGGCCCCAGTGGCGGTTCTGTGGTCCCCCTGACCCCCTCCTCCGCCTCCCCACACAGAAAGTATGGGGTGAGTGTGCACAGAGGGAGCCGAGAGAGAGAGCGGTGCTGCCGATACTGTGGAGGGTACTGCAGCCACAGGAGGAGGGGGTGTTGTCAGCCTCCACTGGTCCTGAAACCTGAAACGACAAGAAGTGGTCTAATACACAAGAGAGAGCATGAGCGAGAGAGATGGCACAGGAGACAGGAATAAGGAGCCATGGGGGGGGGGGGGGGGCCAAAAAAAACACAAATTATTGTTTTTTTTTTTTTTGTTTTGTTTTCCCCCCCCCCCTCTATATCACATTTTCTTGCTTTGCTGAATTTCTACATGTANGGGGGGGGGGGGGGGGGCGCAGAAAAAGAAGAGGTGTGGAGATCAGAGGGGGTAGCTAAGGAGAACCAGAGTGCAACAAAAAAAATAATTTTGGAATGAAAAGGGTGGGGGGAAATCACAACAGTATTTATAATATGAACCAAGAAATGACAAATGAACTGGGAAAGAAGAGGCTACTGCTAACCAAAGAATGAAAATGGAGAAACAGCAAAGAAAGTGAGCATGGGGAATTTACAGAGCATCAAGGGTGACAAAACATTCCCAGTACCAAACAATGTAGGTATTTTTTTTCAAGTGTTGAACCTTTTGAACTTCAACACACACACTAAGAGTCTATTTTCACACCGTGGCTTTTTGTATAACCATTGAGGCACCTGGTTGTGGCAGGAGAGTCACATCCAGACAAGGGGAGCACATCTGCAGCCTGAGATTCCAGCACCTTCTTAAGCAACAAACCTTGTCACTGAATCTCCCCCATGGCCATCAATACCTTACCAGGGCGAACGCCAACAACTCTGCACACGCGCACACACACAATTGCAAACTGCAGCCAGTTAGTCTGTCCGGGAGTCTTTCTTCTCTCCTTTTGTCTTTTTTCTCTTCTGCTTGTCTTCTTTCTGGAATTTTTCTTTTTTGTATAAGGGAAAGCTGACAGTAAGAGGGTTGGGGATTTAGTAAGGGGAATACCACGATGTCGATCGCCCTCGGCCCCTGAAAGAGAGAGAGAGAGATAAAGAGGGTGAGTTTTGTTGTGTTAAAAAGAGGAGGGACACCAATTTTAAGAAGGTAGTGTATCTGTGGGGGGGGATATACAGTAGATGCCAGCATGGGCAGGAATGTTAAATATTTAGAGCACTTGCATGTTTTAAATTAAATTTGCACCATAACTTCGTCATATTTACAAGACGTGCCACTGTATTTATACTTTTAAAAATGTAAACTATTAAAATGTACATCAAGCAAAATGAGATTTAACTTTGAAATGTCTAAAAAAAAAAACAGCTATGCATGTACAGGAGAGTGAACACACCCTCTCCCTCTTTCTCTCTCTCCATTCCTTTTGCAAAGGCGGGTCCATGATGTTGCTGTAGGGAAAGACCTTGAGACACACACACACAGTTCAACAAGCAGACGTACCCTTCTCACACACAGGTATAATCAAGCACCCAACCAGCACCACCTCCGTGATGTAGGCCATGCTGTAGTACAGCTTTTGAGTACACATCAGTGGTTAATGTCAGGCTGCAGGGATGCCCCTCTGTTCTGGGTGTGAGCACCAGCCACTTAATCATGATCAGTTGGTACTGTATTCAATCATCTTTTAAGGAGTGGTCCTATAGAAACCCCTTACTGGTTAAGGGGGTCAACTTCCTTGTCATGTATCACTTTGTCAAGTAAAAACAGATCTTGTTCCCTCCCGTGCCAACAAATGTTAAGTGATGTAAAAGGGAGGAAAATACCATTAAAAATAAAACTAGTAAATATCTTCCAAAAAAAAATGTAACTCTCCTGTTCATAACACAAGCATGCAGAGTAAATAGTAACACCACACAGGGGACACTTTCAAACTTTGAGGGTATAAAATAGTGCTTTGTGTATACAATTACACTAAAGGTATTAGATTATCCTACTCTAATGTTTAAGAAGTTTGTCCTCAGTAATATATTAGTACTTCTTAAATTGTTTACTGGCATATTCAAATTTCTAAAGATGATAATTACAAACACTCTGACCCACTGGAAGTTTCACAGGAATGGAGAGCAAGCTTTTGTACAAATTAAACACACTGAGTTCGCAGGCCACAAGGCAGACAAACACTGCAAATTTCAAACATGACATCAGTTGAGTGGTGAAAAAAAATGCCTTAAAAACAAATGTAATTTTTTCTTCCAAATAAAACAGCTAAGCAGACTCTTATTTCCCTGAAACACAAATGGTACCTCAAAATTTTGTTGTGTAATATTTCAGAGAAGTGAAATTTAACATTAACATGACATTGTATTTCTATTCTTTTTTTTTTTATTTCCACAGCAAGAGAACAGGATCACAACAATGTAAAGATTAAACACTAAAAACAAATACTAATAAGAAAATGCAAACATGCTATAGGTGCACAATAAAACTCAAAACCAAAGCATTGCAATAATTTGCAGAGGTGGTCATACAGCCCTATTATAAGAAAACAAAAAAAAAAAAAAAAAAAAAAAAAAAAAAAAAAAAAAAAAAAAAAAAANAAAAAAAAAAAAAAAAAAAAAAAAAAAAAAAGTGAATCTTCCACAGTTCGTTCAAGATTCCCACGTCAAATTTTCACATTTCTTGAACTGAGTCAACAACCTATTTGTAAAGGGAATTTATGATGGTGACAAATCAAGCTGATTATTAAAGGTCTTGAGTAGTTGAATGAATGTTGCTCCAGCAAGGTAGCATTCCCACAAAGAAAAAATAAATACAAATCTACATGCTCAAGGAATTAAAATCTCAGTCCTCCATCACTAATCCAAGTCATTGACACCATTCAGTCAAACTGCTGGAAAAAAGAACCTGCAGCATATATAGTCAGAGAAGAATACAGTCCTGTGCACCAAGAGTTGCACCACCTCCATGAGATAAGATGCACTTTGCCCCAAAATCCCAACCCTGGAAGGCAGATGACATTGTTACCCTCTTCCTATCCTTTTCCTCCATTAGCCATCTATAACTTTCTCACAAAAAAAAAAATGCAACTAATGTCACAAACCTGTAGCTTTAAAAGATTTAAATCTCTATATCAACTTGGCATTTCGTAGTCAAACTATAGTTTAAAAATAGGAGAATTTTTCTTCTCTCACATCTTAGGTTAGAGGAAGGTACTATGAAACCTGAACATACATACATACATGTTAACAACTCATCAGCAGCCTTTGACCAGCTCTTATGTCAGCATCTGCTGCTGTCCCTCTGATCCATCAACATACCACCCATCACACCAATTTCATTCCACCTACTTGGGGATCTTCCTGAGTGGAATTTACAAAATGGGAACCTGGCACTCACCTGAAGGCCCGTCCTCTGCCTCTTTGTGGTGTGTACCCACTGTAGTAGCGTGATCTGGATGAGAAGCTTCCACCCCGTGAGCGGAACCGAGCTCGGGGAAACCCACGGTCTGTGGTGCTGATGCCTGGCCTGTTTGTTCTCTTGGCCCCCACCTACAAGATGGAATTTCTCAGATTCACCTCAATGCAGGCAGCTGTAACTTCTTAACTAAAGATGCATGACATGAAGAATTATGTGCTAATACGATACTCATATTTATAAAATAGACAAAAATGGGACTACATCTGCCTGGATGAGCATTATAGACAACTATAACATTTGTACGTTTGTGTGACATTTCAGTTTTGCAGACCATGGACAGTCATTAAAATAAACAGCGTGTGCTGAAACACAATTAGCTATGTGGTTCTTAAATAGTGAATGATTCTACAGGATCTTAGATGCTATATAACACTTTTTCTTTTTTGATAATGGAAAAAGTGAAAATACCACTTTAACTTTTTTTCTGGGAGCGAATCATTCTTGTCGCTTACACAAAAAAAAAAAAAAAAAAAAAAAAAAAAAAAAAAAAAAAANCTTTAACTTTTTTTCTGGGAGCGAAACATTCTTTTCGCTTAAAAAAAAAAAAAAAAAAAAAAAAAAATCACCTCTGCCTCCTCATAGAAAATTATTTCTCTTGTTATTGCCATTGAATCCAAACTGGATAATCTCTCACTGTTGAGATTTGTTACTGACTTTGAAAAACTTGCACACCTCACACAATTTCACAGTTTAACCAGGTGTCACCTGAACATTCTGCACAGACGGAAAACAACAACTGCATCATCAAATATCTGCTTACATTACTGGTCAAATGCATGTATTGGTCTGATGCCAGTAAAACTAATTTTAACAATTATCAACTAATATTGGTATGACTAAAATATCTTCATGCATCCCTAATTTTAATCAAGAGCAAAACAGCATTTTTCCCTATTATTTCCTTGGCTGACGTTCTTATTTGCTTTTAAAACCTGTGGCTAACCGATAGACGAATTTTTAACTGGACGTATTTTTAAAAGAAAACAAGCACCTTGCTCAAAGGCTATACAGCAAAGCTTGACTTGCACATTTATCATCATCTTCACTTGAAGTGAAATTCTTGTGAATGTTCTCTTTAAAATTCATTGCTAAACCACAAACAGACTTCCTTCATTTAACAAGTAATGGTTTTTCCTGAAGATATGCTGATAGAGAGTTAATTTTGAGAACTCTATTAGCCTTTGCTTAAACAGGGAAAAAATGTGTTTCAGGTGTACTGGCAACTAAAAACTCCTTTTTTGTGCACATATGTGTGCACCTGACCTGCTGTGGACTGCTGCAGAGACCAAGGATGCCCTTTACCTCACATCCAATGATCCAATGCTTATGGACAAGATTTGGACCACCACAACCCTGCACTGTCAAAGCAGTTACTTCTAACCCATGGATTCTGTTGTTCTAGTATTGTAATTAATAAAGACTGATATTTACTGTAAATTTCTTTAGAGTTGTGACCAACACAGATTTTTGTGAAGCATTTTATAAATTTGTTATATAAACATTAGAACACTACACCATTTTTAATCTTGCAATCACTGTAGTTAGTCGTATCACTCCTTACCCCTCTCTAATGACCTCCTTATAAAGTATCATTTTGGATTAATAGTAATTAAAGTCACTAAGTCATTCATAATGACACTATTTCAAGAAATGCTACAGAAGGCTTTCCTTTGCAACGTTTAGGACTTTCGTTAAAACTTTTTGCTTTAGAGATCAAATACTGTGGATACTAAAGCACTTTGCAGAAGTGTCAACGTCTTTTTATGCAAATTTTATGGTACAAATTGGAACTGCTAAAAAGTATGACTGCTTGCAAAAAGAGGCTGTTATATGTGAGAAGCCTTTAGGAAAAAAGTCATCACCGTACTTAGCCAAAATAACAAAACAAATCAAAGCTTATCAGCACCCCCTCCCTAAAGTATAAATACAGGTTTACTGCATTCTCAACAACTTTTCCCAACAAAACCTACCTTTATCTGCCTCCCTCTGAAGAGCGACTCATCCAAAGCCATGGCTGTCCGAACAGACTCCTTGTCGGCAAATTCAATGTAAGCAAACCTGCAAAAACATTAAACAAATAAGAAATAAGACATTCTATTGCTATGGAAATAAGTCATCCACCAGCTGAAACAAAGCCATTTCATGCAAAACACAATTATTAAAGTTCTTGCATATCTAATGTCCACATTTTCCTCAAAAACCACATTATCCCACAAAGCCTGAAGCAGCATACAATATGTATTGCTAGTTTTCACCTACATTTAAAAAAAAAAAAAAAAATCCTTAAAATGTTAAATTGGGAAATTCAAAATTACAATGTTCCTAAAATGGAACTGAACCCAAATTTGTATTATTTTAAATTTGAAGCTCACAAACAAGTAGTAAATGCATTTTGTTAAACCTCAAATTCAAGTATCCCTGGCTATTCAAAGATTTGCTATAACAAACTGCAAAAACTTGCACATAAATTCACAATAACAAAAACCAAATCCAAGAAAAAGTTTCAAAGCTTGTGTCAGCAAAAGTTATCAGTTTGCTGTTTTCAATGTTATGTACTGCTCTGCCTTATACTACCGCTATCCTTTGCAATTTAATGTCTTTGAAAATTTGCTTGTGCAATTCTTGAAAAGTTTTTACCCAAAATTCACTATCTGAATCAAAAATGCGCTTTCCTAAATTTACATTTTAAAAAATTTAAGCGCTAGCTAGGAAAACTTCGAAGTTGGGTGGGAGCCAGAGTGAGAGGAAGTACAGTGTAAAGAACATGAAAGTATTGCTTCACAAGAATAGAGCATTATGAAGTGAAGGCAAATTACAGACATGAATGTCCATGTGAATTCAGCAGAAAGTGCAGTTATACAGTTGTTCACAATAAACCCTAAGTGCTCAGTGGAACCCTGTTTTGGCTCTACTCACCCTTGGCAGAACAAATAAAAATGGGAATTTCCCCAGAGCAGCAACTCAGGCCCTGGAAGTTTCAGCAGAAGCAAGCCAGGAAACGTACCGATGCTCTACAGTCGTATCTTAGCTGCCAATTAAGCAACTCATGTTTTAAGTGCTTAATATTATGCAGAAATCCTTCTTGGACTGTTATATGCATGCTTAAGAAAAGTGTTATAGAGACAGCTGACGAAATTGGTGGGTCGATTTTGGGATGGGTAGGGAAAGCATTATTTTCCCATTGAAAATAATAGAATAGAGGTTACCTGTATCAAAAAAAATGCCATTATACTGTTAACAAGGGATACTATTAATAGAATGCACCATTATCGCCATCAAAAATGGATACTACTCTCAGCAGATGTAATCACTAATACAGTTTACCAATAATTCTCAGTTGCCAAAAAAGCCAATGATAAATGTGCAAGTCTTACCATGACCAGTTTACTCTATTTTAAATAAGAAAAAATATTTAGTGGTGCCCCCTTATCCACGGTTTTGCTTTCCGCGGTTTCAGTCCGAAAATATTAAATGGAAAATTCCAAGGAAAAAAAAAAAAAAAAACAATTCACAAGTTTTAAATTGCACGTCATTCTGAATAGCGTGATGAAATCTCGCGCCATCCCACCTGGGACGTGAATCGTCCCTTTGTCCAGCATATCCACGGTGTATACGCTACCCGCCTGTAAGTCACTTAGTAGCCATCTCGGTTATCAGATCAGCTGTCGCAGTATTGAGCTAGAGACCACATTCACACAACATTTATTACAGTACATCGTTATAATTGTCGTATTTTATTATTAGTTATTGTTGTTAATCTCTTATTGTGCCTAATTTTAAAATTAAACTTTATCATAGCTATGTATGTATAAGAAAAAAAATAGTATATATAGGATTCGGTACTATCTGAAGTTTCAGGCACCCGCTGGTGGTCTTGGAACATATCCCCCGTGGATAAGGGGGGACTACTGTATATATAAAAAATAAAAAAATTTTTAAAAAATTGATTACACTCGAAATTTACCCTTGAGGAAAAGTGCCAAAATTATCGAAACCAGCCACTTCGTGCTTTTACTTCAGAACATAAGGAAGAAAGTCCCAAACAACTGTAGGAGGGAAGTTGTTTAGGGAAAAAAGGAAAATATTCTCTATACACAGTTCTCCTGGACTTCAGAAGCCATGCACATACCCTTTAGGATGCCCTGTGAACTTGTCACAGAGTATGGTAACTCTGTTAACTGAGCCACATCCATGAAAGTGAGCCTCCAGCTCTTCTGCTGTCGCGCCATAGTCAACCTGTCAAAGAGCAGAGAGGTGATCTCTCGCTAAACTGACCCCAGAACAGCAATGAGCCACAACATGACAGTTAGACATTCTTTACTGGATTAATGGAGAATGCATAAGCCTTAAGTGACTGATGCAGTGAAAATCAATAAGTATAATTAAGACCAAAACAAGTATAAGCCCCAACTCACATTTCCTACATAGATTGACCTCCCATCAGCTTCTATTTTTTCCTCAATGGACATGATGACTGGACCTGCTAGAGAAGGTAAATATACAGCTATAACACCACCTACAAAACTTTCTCTAAAGCACTGAAGGTTATACTGGGAATATAACTGCACATGGGAAGCACATAGCTCTGTTAGCCAGGAAAAGAAGAATAAGTCGGGGTTTCACTGTCAATTTGTAATTTCTTACTAGTCAATTCACCTTTTTACACATTTTGGTTAGGACCCCATGACTTTTGAAATAAAAAGGAAAATTGCAAACAAAACATAAGCTTGTTTTTCTTTCCCTTAGCCAAAACATTAATATGCATACCTCATAACAGCATGGATAACAACTAGGAATAGTTAGCAATAACTTCCAACCTCATGCCCTGCATAAATAGGAGGCCAACAGCACCTGAGAGTAATCCTGCCTGAACACTGCATGCAGACTCCACATCAGTACCAGTTTCCCCACAGCCTACCATGTAGGCACAGAGCAAACCCCTTCCCAACACATCCCTCTCACCAGGTGGAGGACTCAGGTTCATCTGTTTCTCCACCTCATTCTGTAGCTCCTTCAGTTTCTCTGCTTCCTCCTCCATTTCTCGCACACGAGCTTTTATTGCCTCCAGCTCCTGCACACAAAATGCCAACATTTTATTGTAAAGTGCGCCGCATTCAAATTTTACATGATGTTCACCTCAGAAATATACCAATTTTACAAACATTTCAGATGTTTATATTCTCAAAAGCCACACATTACAAAATGAAAGACTTGTGGTTAAATGCAGGGCACCAGCAGACTAAAAATAATACCCAATACCATTCAGTGGTACTCAGACAGTTGTCCATTTCCTAGCCATTTTAACCATATACTTTCAACCTGTTTGTTGTAACCTAGGGGGAGCTGAACCAGAGCCTCAGGAGACCACACAAAATGAAACCCACTGAATTCTGCTGCAGCAAAATAAATACATGAAAAAATGAAAACTTTCATCATCCTTGAAGGAAACTGCACTGGGCTGCAGTAGTACACGGCATACAGAAGAGTTACAGCAACGGAGCAGGCAATGGCGCAGTGGATAAAGGCACAGCTACAAACCCAAATGATGCTGGTTCAGAAACATCCAGTTATAGTACTCTTGAGCAACGTATTTGGCCTGAATTACTCCAGAAAAAATTACCCAGCTGCATAAGTGAGTAAAGGACTGTAAGCTGTTTAACAGTCCATTTGAAGAAAAACATAAGCTAAATAAACAAACTTAGATGTAATGTTTCACTGTGTAACAAATACTTGGCTGCAGCAAGGAAAAGGTTTAAACTATAGTATGAAAGAGGTCTGGGGTGGGCAGAGCACCATGCTGGATATGTGTGTACTGCACTGCGGGTCCCACACACTGTAACACAAAGGAAAATAATGCAACTTGTTGGAGACACAAAGACCAGGCCAGTGTGTCTAGGACCCGAGTGTGACACAGATTTGTTCACAATATTATCACAGGTAAGATGCGAGGGGCTCGAACGCCCTGGTTCCGTGAACCCATGATTATTGTGAACGGAAAAAAGCAATGCGATGTCTCGAAAAACACCCGGCAATAAAGCTGAACCTTTCAGGAAATGGAAAAAAAAACCCCGAAAATTAAACCCGGTCGCCATGACTATACGTTACAATAATTCATGAACAATCCGTTGTGTTACATTCTGTGCCCATTAGAATTTTGCCAGACAAATGATCAGAATAACAATACTGCTTTTGCTCGTCGGCATGTATAAACAAGCGACCACAAGATTCGTCTCGAACCGAACATTGGATACGGGATATCTGTTCATTTAACAAGAAGCAACTAACAAATTACTTGTATCGGTCAAGGTTCCAGAAATGCACACACGGTCGTTCTGCCGTTTCTCAGCGCCGCGCCGGTTCATGAGTCTGTGCGAACCGTACAGAGAGCCTGTTCACCGCAAGCCGGCGGAATCCACTGGCAGCGCCGCGTTGTGCTCTGCTCTCTGCCCTGTCCTTGCTGCTCCTCCAACGTCTCACATCTTTCCCATCTTTCCGGCGATGCGTCCCACCCCCTCCCACCGTTCTGGCAGATCTGTCGCAGAGAAACCGACACCACCGTTGCGCCAACATGGTGCTGACAGCCGCTGGTGTTCCAAACAATTTGGCTGAAATACATGAGCCAAAATGGCGGAAACCACGCTCAACTGTTTGCAATTGCACTGAGGAAAAAGCACACGCATTATCCGCTACACGTCGGGCACACGCGACCGGTAAACAAACAACCACCTTCCCCTATCAAACTACCCGCAGCGATAAAAAAATAAAAGTGTTAAGTACACACCGGGTCCTCCACGGGGGCCTCTCCCTCCTCCAGCCCGGGCTCTTCGTCACCCACTCCTGGATCTTCCAACTCCTCCGCCAGTCCGTTTCCGAACTCGGCCATGACCAGCGCCTCGTGGCTCTGCTGCGGACCCCGACTCGCACCGAGGGGAAACTGACTGAACAGAATTGAAGAAAATAATAGTGGGAACACACGCTGGAGACAAAATACACACATCATTTACTGTAGAAAAAATGTACAGTTGCGGACATGCTCTGGTTTCAGCTCACCTGCTTGGCTGACTGTAATTCACACTGATTTCACGTGCACTTGTCACTGGTTTTCCAAACACTGTTTCTGCCTTCTCCTCTGAAGCGCTCTGACTCGCGAAACAGAAGTCAGAGGCGGGGATTCGCGACCCTCCGGTCACGAACTCGACATCCGATTGGTCATCAGAACATTGCTCGACTCTATTACCCCACTGTATCCTGCTGCTGCTGGATTCTTATCAAATGAATATCGAGAATTTTTCTATTTCGTCATACAGCTCGATGTCTAATTAGGTAAAAAAAATGTCAATCACACTCTGACCTATCCGCCCTCTTACAGTAGCCCCCACCTCATGAACATTTAAGTCAACTCCAGCCGGAAAGAATTGAGAGTACAGTAGCGTTATTTGTCGCTGCTCAAAACAGATATATGCTGTACCTGCCGGATTTAAACTTTGGCTTTGTTATTTTTCATGTCGTATTCTAACATACCCCACATCACAAAGGACTCAACATTAATACCTGTGAAAACACATTCTTTCCTGCAATACTGTTGCTCTCAATCTGCACCTAAAACAAAACACCTTTAGAACAACTAACACGAAATTGAGTCATTTGCTAAAATGAACGAAAATAATCATAATATCCCTATATTGTACAGAAGTTCCCTGTATAGAACGCAAGATGCGTATCCAGACTTGCAATTCTTTTAAGCAGTTACTCTAACACCATTATACTTGCATCTAGAATTGATACGTAGTACAAACTAGTTGTTTTTTAAAAAGATAAGTGTACGTTTATTAGGCAGATATACAACATAACCAGACTGTTTCACTTGATAAGGGCATGTAGCCAATGGAGGAGAAATGCTTCCCACCTGCCTATGAAATTGTCCACATGTCACCACTAAAAAACCTTTCTTCAACCCAAACTCAGTCCAGTATTACAGACCCGCTTCTCTGTTTTCACTCAAAAACAGTGATTAATCTGGGTTCAAGGTCAACCATTCCACCAAGACTGCTTTTGCAGTGTCAGAAGCTTCCCAATTGGCTAGAAGGTCCTTTGTTTTCCCATTCCTCATTCTCCTGATCTTTTCTGCAGCATTTGTGCTATAAATTGCCAGATCCTGCTTTCCTCTTTTCAACAGCTTGGAATAAAAGGAACAGCAGTGAAATGGCTTGAGTCTTATCTATCAAGTAGACCTTACCAGGTGCTTTGGAGTCTCTCTTTGTTTTTCCCCTCAATCTCTCACCTAGTGTTTCAACCAGGCTCAGCTGGACCTCTTACTCTTCTCCATCAAAACCTCAATCTTGTCCCTGTTGTTGCTTCTCTTTTCAGCCTGTAGTTGCAAACATTGCTTACCTGTGAAACATCTCTGATGGATCACCATCTACAGCTCAGGCTCGCCAAGACTTAAAAGCTTAATCTCCCTCCCTCCCTGCTGGTCCCTCCCTACGTGGGGAATTGTTTTTCAAACTGGACAACTCACTTGTCATTTATTTTTGGTCCAACCCATGGCAGTATACTTCTTGAGAAACTGCAGCCCACTCATATGGCCACTCAATCTCCCCATCAATCCTCTCCAGCAGAACAAAACTACTGCTGCTGCAACAGTTGTATTTGACCTGCCAAATCATTTCCATGTCTCCCCTCCTTCTCTCTCTTGATATACAACCTAAAAGGTCATCAATGGGTCTGCTCCAGGATACCTGCAGGACCTGATCACTCAATACCATCTAGACTGCCATCTATGCTCCTCTGCCTCTGGCTGCTTGGTAGCTCCAAAAACAAGCAGTCCAAAATGAAAACCCGAAAGGATCTTGAGCCAGTCTCTAATGGGATAGAACGAGCTCCTTCTCTCACTCACTCAGCACTGTGAAATCCCTCTCAGCATTCAAGAAAGGTCTGTGGTAGGGATACCACAGAGCAGGACCTACCAGCCAGCAAAGCAGGCCAGAGCATTTCTGAAGGGGAAATAATAAAATCAGTAGTCGGGATCCGGTGTCAGGTCAGAGCTACTGAGGACACTGCGTGACTGGGAATTGATGGCATACTTCAAAAGGTAGCTCAGATTTTCCTTCACAGAGACATTTCAGACCAGATTGTTCTGCTATCAGAAACCACTAAACAGGTCATCTTGTTGACACTTACAGTTCCTTGGGAAAAATGGATAGAAGCTAATGAAAAAGATGAAGTGTGGAGAACTGATGGAGCAGTGAAGCTTTATAGGCTGGAGGCAAAGTGTGTGTCCATGGAAGTAAGGTGCAAGGGCTTTGCAAGAAAGTCACAACATTTGATCTGCATCATAATTTTAATACATTTCTGATGGTTTAGTCATGTTTTTGGAACTTAATTCTGAGATGTTTTTATGATGACTCATCTACTTCCTCAGGATTTTAAGGTGAAATGCTTAAATGCATGCCTCTCACACATGATCCTCCACTACACTGCACCTCACCCTAAAGAAACTTCCAGTCTCAATTGTGCGTATAACTTAGAAGTGTATGTAAAATCTAAAATTTGGGTAAACGAGCAGCTGTACATTTAATTTTTGACTAGTGTTTACAAACCTGTTTTTCAACAGTATTTGCTGAATATTTTCCCCAATTGTCAGAAAATCCTTACAAAAATTATAGTTACTACTGAAAAAAGTACATTTTTATACTTTTAAACTTTAAAATTTGCAGTTTCTTTAAAATTTGGTTAAAGTAAAAATATGCATAGCAAAATATAATGTAGTTTCAAAAGTGAATCTAGAGTTTTGAAATTTTTAAATCTTAACAGAAAAATTAGTACTACCAGTACTTAAAAGGACTCAAATGGAAACAAAAGCTTAAAAATGAGTTTGCTTCACTCCAAATCTAATTTTGAAAACATGTATTGTAAAATACATGTAGTAAAATATAAACATAAGAATATTTTGATTAGAACATTGTATATATTCATTTTTGTATTCAGTTCGATAACACATATGTTGTGGTTTCCAAAGGCTAGAGGTTAAATCAACAGACAGGAAAAAAAATAGTAATTCAAGTAGTTCCACAGGTTTAATTTCCTTTCTGTGAACCAGAAAAAACTGAATGAAGATCAAGCAGGAATAAAATAAGTGAAAAGTTCAATCAATGCAAATAAACACTGCCACCAGTCTTCCATATTAATAATACAATTTCACGTGTAGCTTAGAGATGACAAGCTATGAATAATCAATATTCAAAATTATCAAAACTAGTACAGTCATAGTAATGATTTAAAAAGTAATCGAAAAACGACTAGAATATAAAACAAATTTCCATTGTGCTCAGTATGTGACCAGGGGTAAGCATTTGTTAAGGGACTGATACATATACCATGAGGTAACAAAAAGTGGAACTTCTCGAAAAGGACCATATCCTAGAAATGATCAGCGCAACACTGAGTTTCCAGTATTTTTATCAATGTCCCATTTTTGTTCACATGAGCTACAAATTGTGTAGTGAATTACAGAAAATTGAAACAGAACACAAGCGTTAGTTCATTTGAATTATTCAATCTAAACCTAAAACACACTAAAATACCAGATATGCTACGTTATTTAAGATAAAATGATAATGCATATGTATCTCGTGCTTAAAATCCAGATCTTACTGAAAAGAGTTAAATTTATGTACACTGTGTTAAAAACATACTCTTCCACAGTCAAACTCATGATTGCTTTTTGGTTTTTTCAGTAACAAGGAAGAAAGGCTTTGGATACTGTTATATTTTATCAATAATTGACAATATATACAACTTAAAATACATGCCTCACAATATTTTATGTAAACCAGCAACCACACCTGTCTCCTCTTACCTTCCTCACTGTAATATATAAAATTTACCCACAGGCATTCATCCTTGTCATTACACCCCAGTGCCTCACTACAACCCAATGAAAAGCTATTTTTTAGTTCAAGCCTCATTAATACATCAAAAAGCTTCACTCCTTCCTAGCAACAATGTAGTATAAACAAAATTTTAACCATTTAAATACATTAATATTAAGATTTGACTCAAAGGTGACTGGAGAAGAGAGGTGCAAATTAAAAACATATTCCAACCTTTTATAAAATGTTTATAATTTTTTTTTTTTTTTAAGTTCTGACTTTGGCTCTTGATTCCTTTAATAAAATACTCTAAAGGCAGGGAAACAGATCCATTTTGCAGAAATCAGGTCTGGCCCAAGTTTACTGTGTGCACTGAAGACCACTGTATACCATGTTCTTGGAGTAAAACAGCAGCAACCGCAACATTAATATTGACAGTTAGGAACCACTAGTGTGAAGCAACTAGTGTCAGTGTTGACTAATACTTTATGAACAAAATCAAAAACATGTTGACCAAGTTCTATAAAACCAGTCTAACTGTAGCATTTTGCCCTCAGTTTGTGTATCAATGATTTCCTCTCCATTAAGCAGGAGCAGAATAGCTGTATTTTGGCAGACATACCTGAATACTACTATTACTCCAAAACCCATAAGCAAAGATCCTGAATAATAAACAGAAAATCATTTCATGATAATCAGGTCACACTGCATCATAAACCTGTATTAATGCTAGTGACTACTAATCCTACCTGATCCAGAAAATGTCCAGCAGAAGGGAAATGGTCATTTCTCGAACCAGGAACTGAAACCCAAATCCCAGTTTCAGAATAAAAACCTGCATTTGTCCAAAGTGCCAATAGGATCACTGTCTATAGCACTGCAGATCAACGTATTAGCTGATAACTTTTTTGGAGGAAGGAGATGACATTGGAGAACTGGACACTGTGCTAGAGCCCTGGCTGACGGCGGAAGGCGACTGACCAAAATTGGTGGCTTTCAGCATGGCCAAGTGGCACAGTGAAAAGACATGGACTCTTGCAGCTGCTCTGGAGTCAAACCCTGTATCACAAACCAGACATCTGCCTCGCAAGATCTCCTGACTTGCTGGCTGACCCAAAGCAGGGGACGTAGATGGTTCTAGCACAGTAAGCTGAACAGGCTTTGGTAAGATGGGGCGATTAGCTCGGAGCGCACTATATTGAAGATAGCTTGCTGAACTGAGGTCTACACTGTTGGAGTTGGCCAGACTGGGTAACTGGAAAAGGGAGAAAATGAATTTAAATATTAGACATAAGTCTACACATGTACAGTGTGACCTAAAGTGAATAGGAAGATAGGTAAAATTTAGTTAGTTTTTTTTTCCCCTTGCTAGTTACAAATTAACACATGCATGCTATAAAAGGGAAAACTTCAAAAGTGATTCAGGTAACAAGTTTAGACTGCCACAACTACATGGATGCACCATACCTCTTTCTCCTGTTGTAGCCGCCAGCGCTTTTCTTTAGCTCTAGTGTTCTGGAACCAAATTTGAACCACTTTCAGTGGCAGTCCCAACTCCGAGCCCACTGCCTCACACTCCAGTGCATGGGGATGTGAGCATGTCTCGTAGCATGATTGCAGAATGGCCAGCTGCAGATTGGTGAGGAGTGTTCGAGGTCGTCGAGGCGTTGAGTGCTGTGAGCAGTCAGGGTTTTTCATTTTGTGACTGGAAGAAACTGTTGGCGTGGTTGAAGTTACACCGGACATGGCCGTGCTTGAGGTGGTCAGGCCCAACTGATCCCTTGATAAAGTATTGATTTTGAAGGGTCTTTTTGGAGATATATTAAGTCCATTGTGTTTTTGAGACTCAGGGCCAGGGAGCTTGCGGAGATGAGTGAAGGACAATTTTGGTACCATTCGATTGATTGATCCTGGCCTGACCAAGCTGCGTTCAGACTCATCTTCCTCATCTGTGTGGTTCTCTTCAACCTCATCAAATGGATTCTCTCTTTTATTCCTTTGAGTCAGATATGAGGAACAAGCCTCCATTTTTACAGCCTGAAGACAGGAAGATGAAACTTTAGGGACAGATTTAACCTTAGGAGCTGGTGTCTGTGGCTCCATCTTGGAGATTAGGGAATTGCTTTTAGAAAAAGAGGAAGATGCTCCATTTCTATAGACAGGAGCTTCTTTTTCTTTCTTCAGTTCTGTCTTAAGTGATGTTTTTCTGCAAGGATCTATTGATTTTGTCACTTCAGCCTCAGCAGTTAGCCTGCTAGGTTGGCTGCCACCAAGAGAAGTGTTTGATTTGCTTATATTGGATAAAATAGGTTTTTTCAAGGGCCAGGTGAATTTTATGAGCGGTTTCCCAACTGCTGCCAATGTGCCATCACCAAGAAAGCGAACCTCCCCCTTTCTCTCACGGGCCCGCATATTCTGGAACCAAATCTGAACCACCCTTTTTGGGAGGTGGACCCACTCAGATATCTGTTCAAATTCTTGCTTTCCAGGGTTTGGGTCTTTGAAATAGCACCCATACAGCACATCAAGCTGCTCAGCTTGGATGATGGTCCTGGAACGCCTCATGTCCCTTAATCGCCGTGGCTTTGTATTCCTAATTCTCTTCGCTTCATCCTCTGTTTTTTCACTCCGCATCTCCTTCACAGTGGTACTCAATCGATCTGCCGCCTTTCTGTTCAAGCTGTTATTATTAGTACCACTGCCCACACCACCATAGTTGGAAATTGGTACTCCAAGAGTTGTATTGGGCTTGACACGGACCACAATGAGACCCCCTGTATTTGTTGGTTTTATTCCACATCCCTCTACAAGGCCTGGTTGAGCTATACTCTTATTGGTGGAGGCAGGAGTCAATGAAGCTGATGCCGCAGTGTAGTTTTTTCCAACACTGAGATCTAGTGCAGACTCATAGTTACCTTGGCAGGGCAGAGATTCTGGTAAAATGGCGCATGACGCAGGAGCTGGCACCTTAATAGGATCAAGGAAGGGGTGAGTGTCTGGAAGTTTAGAGAAGATGGTAGAATTTCCTTTGTGTGGGTCTCCAACTCCTTCAGGTATTTCAAGCCTAACTGAAGGTGGGAGTGAGAGAATGGAAGGGCTGAAAAAATGTGTTGTGAAAGGAGTCAGGGCAAGAGAGAGGGGGTGAGTGCCAATGGTATTAATCCTGGGCACATCTTGCTGTTGAGAAAACGTGGGTGGAGGCGGGGAGTCAGTTTGAGCTTCCAACTCCAAGTCAATATCAGGATCTAGTTTCTCCCTCTTTGTGTTCAATTCTTCTATTTCAATGGACGTCTTTCTCTTTTTCTTCATTCTCAGGTCCTTGCTCTCCTCACCATCATCATCTTCATCTTCAGGGTCAGAGAGGAACACCGTGGTTGACCAGAACCCTTTACCTCCAGCTGCAGTTCTTTCCTCTGCCAATGCTTGTTTAACTGAGCTGCTTTGCTCATCTTGCAAAGGGCTATTTTGACTCTCCTCATCAGTGACAATAACAGCAGTGTAAAACTCTTCATTATCAGATTCGGAAGTTAAGCAGTTTTCATGGTTTGTAGTCAGTGCAGTCTCTCCTCCCTCAAGTGTTTGAAGATCAACTTTATTTTCTTCGGGCAACACATTCATGGACTCATAAATTCCCTCTGCATCAGTTTCTGTTGATACTGCCTTAAAGCCAGAAGTTACAGTTCTTTCTTCTTTTTGTCGTTCCTTAGCCTCTCGAGCTTCTTGAAGCCACGTGCATACTTCCCCCTCAGTGAGGCCCACTTCTCTGGCCAAGGCCTCGCAGTCCTCCATGGGAGAGCCGGCTACATCCACTTCACTACGGGACTCAAGGAAGGCCCACAACACCTGTGACTGGAACTCTGACAGCATCAAGGGGCATGACTTTGCGGTGGATGGTTTCACATTTGCATCTGAATCCTGAGAGGTTTTTATAAGGTTTGTTTTATCAACAGTTGGTAGCTTGGAGCAGCACTTTAGCTGGTTGCTAATAAAATCTGAAGTGAGTTTATCAGTTGGGTGAACATTTAAACTAGTGTTAGTATGGGATTTTATGGGAAAACTGGTGTCAGAATCCAGTGAAAGACTGACTGCATTCTTTGGTTGAGACATCCTGAAATCCAAACAGCCACCCTCAGCTTGAACTGCTGGAAGATTTGGCTGATCCACATCAGTCTTTCTGCCCACTTTATCACACTCCTTAATATGCTCTCCACTACCATCTCCCTTGGTTTTGTTCACTCTACTGGTTTCCTCTGTTTCTCTGATTTTGTTATTTAACAAATCTTTACTTTCACTCTCACACTTTCCAGAGTTTAAGGTGCTGTTGACCTCTGGGCATTTCCTCTGCTCTTCCTCGTTGTTTATAACCTCCTCAGCATTTACTGCATGCGTCCGACAAACGTTATCATGATCCTCAATGTTTACTCTGGAATTCTGTTCCATTATGACTTTATCTACTCCACTCCCTGTTTTAAAAGTCTTATCTTTTTCTGAGGAGCTGAACAGAGAAGAAACATCAACTCCCAGTTCTGGATTCTGTAAACCAAGTCTTTGAGTAAGAAGAGATTGCCGTACAGCATTGACATCCAGCACAGAAACGGACTGAGCCAAAATATGACTAGAGGATTCCAGCACTGGGGTTTGGAGGCCATTTAGAAACAGTGGTAGGACCAACTGCTGTGGGGAAATAAGCTGGGGGGCAGTGGTTATGGGAGAGGCACCGGCATTGGCAGCGATGAGCGACGGCATTAGTGAAGAATGAGAGGTGGATGGAAGGAGAGTCAGAAATGTAGAAACAGGCTGAGCAGAAGCTACAGGAGAGGAAAGTACAGAAAGAGCTGCATGGGACTGAAGTTGTTCTCCATCTTTGGTTTTCCTGGTCACGGCAGACAGGCCTCCCTGGGTACTGGAACTGCTGTCAGTGACACTTAGACTAGGTGCAACACTACTCCTAGAGCTTGCAGCACAGTTAATAGCTGTGGTATTAGTTCCAGAGCTCCTACTACTCCTGCTTCCAGATTTATCAGCTATGCTGCTGGCAGAATTCCCAGCATTTCTGCTCCAAGTCTGATGCAATACAGACTTTAAGTGGCTCTCCAGGGTGATTGCGTGGTTGTAGGAAACACGACAAACTGCACATTTGTAGGGTTTGCTTGAAATGTATGGCTGAAACAGATCTGACTGTGGGCTGGAAATAGGGGAGTTGAAAGAGTCTTTGTCACTACCCTGTTCACATACTTTTTGCATCCGATGGAGGTGGGTGGCTGATCTGTAATGGACACTCAGTTCGCTTCTAAAGGTAAATGACTCCAGGCACATGTTACATTTAAAAGGATGTATGGGATTTACATTTTTTTCCAGTGCTAGATCAACTGGAGTTAAGTTATTCTTTTCTGTGGTCCCAAGAACATCATCCAGACTTTCATACAAATTTGGAAGTTGAGTTCTTTCATCATCTGAATTCAAATTAAATTCAGTGCCCTCCAGGTCCCTTTCTTGTCCCCCGTTATTCTTTTCTGGCTGGCCAACCATCTTAAACTCAGATTCTCTTGATAAAGTACTGGTTCCTTCAGATGGAGCAGGCTGAGTGGTAGAGATTTCCACATGGGTTTGTTGTGTGGCTGGCAGGAAGAGAGAGAAATCTTGAACAACAAGAGTTACTAAATTTCTAGACCTGAATATATTCATACGCATATTGATGGCACGGCAGAAGAGTGGGTTGTACTGCTGCTGCACCATTCCTTGTCTGTGGGTTCAGATGTGGTTTGAATCCAGCTCAGTCTGTGTGACATTTGCATATTCTCCCTGTGTTCTCAGGGGCTTCCTTCAAGTGCTGCGTTCTTTCCATAATCCAAAGACATGCATTTCGGGTGAACTGATGAATCTATCCTGCCCCTAGTGTGTGCCTGTGTTTGTGCTAAATTGTTTTAATCTGTGTATCTAGCTTTACAAGTCAACTTGGAAATGGACACCAGCTAAATACAAGTAATTTATGCAATGTGAAAAATGGGTTGAGGTGATGGTTACCTGCATCTTTTTCAGCTTTACCTTCACTTGTACCCTGTATTAGTGTGTCCTGAAGAAGAAAACAGATTAAACAAAACACAGAGAACAGAATTAGGACTCATTTACTTATTTTTGACAACTGTTTCCCTTAATGCAGGGTCTGAAGCCAATCCAAGAGACTGCTAGGCACTGTGCACCCTGGATAGAATGCCACTGCAGGGCAATGACAAGGAATCATTAATTCACATATTAGAAGACATCAAAAGTTACTGATTCACTGGTGAAAATCAGTTTGTTTAGACAGAGAGGAAACTGGACGATGAAAGAACGCCACGTGTTATATGATGAATAAGGCAGAAATCAAAACTGAGAAATTTATAGTAAGTATGCATTTCCAGTGATTTTAAATTAGTTTTCATTTTCATAGAGATAGATATACAAAACTCTTTAAGAATAAAAAGTCTTTAAGTATTTATATACTGTATTTAAAGACTTTTGCTTAACCTTACCTGTAAATAAATTGAGGCGCATAAGTTTCAGCAACCTTTTATTGATTGCACAGATAATAGAAAAATGGCCTGAAGCTAACATCTGTGAGTGGCACTGAATGGCAGGTTGGTGGTGATATGCATATTTACTTTTTGAAGTTAATTAAAAATACAAGTGTTAAATCTGTGATACTGTGACATCACGTGGAGGGAATACCCTATCTTGTGCACTTTCCAAAATACATTAAGACCCACCTACAGAAAGATTATGCAGTGGAAAATTGGTTATTGATAATGGATAGAAGTATAAGAATTTTTCTCTTTATTTAGACTATGAATTAATTGATGGATATCTAAGCTTTTACTGATTGGAATGAATCAGCTGGACTTATGAACAATTAAAATTATACACAGACTTCCAGTCCCAATTGTATTCATGAGTTGAAGAACCAGTGTATTTTGACAAAATAAACACAAAAAACAGAATTCACTCAATAAAAAAACCTTTTCATGCACAGTTCGAGAAGAGGCCAAGACACAAACACACTCACTGGGTCCAAGAGTCTGTCCAAACAGGCAGGAAGCACACTATGTCTGTGTGTCAGATGTAATGCAAGTTGTTCTCGGTTCATTTGTTTTTCTTGACATAAGGGGCATAACCAAGCCAGTGTTCCAATGTCCACATCAGTTTCACCAGACTCATCCTGAAAGAGACAGAATAATAACTTTAATGATAACTTTTTTTTACTCATTAATATAGAAGGGCATTTTTTACTGGGGCAGAATTAGTTTGCACAAAGGTAACACTGCATGAGATTTCAACCTGGGTCCTTCAACTGCAAAGTGGCACTTGTAATCACTATACCACCTGCTGTTCTTTAATAATCCAGAAGAAAGATACACAAGACAGTGGAAGACAAAGGGCAAATGCCTGAAGTACTGGTGTGCTGGTTGGAATTTTTGTATTTATCAGGATATGATAGGTTACTAGAGTACTAACAGTTTAAGGTTAAAGCAGAAGCTTCAGGATCAGAACTCAAACAGTTTTACAAGAAAATTTTTATATACATTGTAAAACACAGGCTCCTTGACTGAAAGAAAAAAAAAACAACTGTAAATCATACTTCCACTGTTTTCAGTAAAGATGCTTCTGAGGTCTTATGGAAGGAGCATGTCAAATACGCAGTGTGTCAAACTTCTTCTGGGAGGAGGACCCCCAAAATCACCACTTAACCACTTATTTTAACCTTTATCTTAAAGGACTTTATCCAAAAGTAAAAATTATATGTAAATTTTAGACAATATCAAGGACAAGGACAAACAAAATTACCAGAAGTTCAGCTGATTCACCGTGTTTAATGTGAATTATGTGACTCCTTATACTCCAGTTATACCCATTTAAGGTCTTTGCAGGCATGAAACCCTCAGTATGCAGTGCCCCCTTGTATTCTTACACAATTAAGCCTTCATTAGAAATCATGCTTCTTGTTACACATTTAACACACTATAATATAATGTACTATCAGTGTCCTGGCTAAGGAAAACCATCCATCAGATTGACAGCTCATCGTAATGTGAAAAAAAGGGACTGTACTTTGTACAGGACATCATAGAACATTTGTTGTGTGGAAAAAGTATTTCCCACCTTCCTGATTTCATATATTATTGTATAGTTATCAAACCAAATGGTTTCAGACTTTTTAGGCAAAATGTAATATTAGACAAAGGGAATCTGTGTAAACATCCTTTTAAATGATCCGTTCCCGAATAACTGTTTACACCACCTTTAGCAGCAATAATTGTAACCCAATGAATGCCTTTTACAACACTGCTTTAACCCACTCTTCTGCAAAGACGACTCTTTGCCATACATTGAGCAAAATATATTTTGGTAACAGTAGGTGGCAGCAATATGTCAATCTCCTTACTCACCTGAGACATGATACTATGTATAAAATCATGTGAACAACTATCAAATGCTTCTTTTTAAAAATTTACACACTGTACAGCTTTGATGGCTTCACCGACTCATTGGAAAGAATTTCTGCACACAACATGCACATTAGATATGGTATCTGAGAATCATCCGTTGGAATAAGTTCATGCTTCATAATAGATCGTACTTTGAATTAAAACTTGCATTTGCCTTTTTAGCAGATTCAAATGCTAATCTCAAAAAACAGAAAGGCAAACATCAACTATCATACTACTCCCTTACATATTAAAATCATCCGTTGATTAATGGCTGACTCGTAATAAAAGCTAGATATATAAATGTATCAAAATTTATTTTCACTATAAATATATTTACTCTGCAACAGTGAATTAGTAACCTCCTCACCTCTTCATAGTCCACTGCAAGGCCTTAAAGCTTTCAGAAAGTCTTTTTGGTAGAAAGATATGAGATATAGACAGACAAAATTATACTGAGGCATAATTTTCCCTTGTGGTTAGACTCACAATAAAACCTACTGTTTTTTTTTTTAACCACCTTATTCGCAAAACTAAATTTCCGGGATATCATGAACTAAAACTTAAATAAGAGGAAAGAGAAAACAACAAATTGGTGCAAATTTGCATAACTGACCCATATGATCTCAAGGAAGAAGGTACAAAGAATGTGTTAAAATACAAGAACTCTATTCAGTACAGTTGAAAGTTTACACGAGCAAAATTGCCTCCTAGCCATCTGCCATTACAATATACTAATTACCTTTACGTATATTCTAACATACCAGTCCAGTATTACTTCATATTTCCTCCACTCAGTGTGAATTTAAAAAATCAGTTGGATCAGTTTAAAGCCTTGATATTTTCCCAATCTTCAAATTCATTGATTTTTAACTGGGTAATTAAGAGCAAAACGTCTTAATTACCAATGCATGGGGGGGAAATCAGTGCTTTCATTTACAAATTATTCATAATATAAGATCTGTTTAAGGTACATTTCTGTTATTTACTGATTTATTGCCTTTTCCAAAAAAAAAAAAAAAAACAAAATCATATGATATTCATTTGACAAAATTTCAGTGCTCTCAAATAATCTTAAACTAAGGAAAATGTGGCATATCCCATCTTTTAGACAGTTTGTACTGGAGATGTGCAGTCATAACCTACAAAGGCTGACACTCGAGTTTTCATCTTGTCTCAGAACTCAAATCATTGATTGGAAAGAAAATAGCATCACTAAGTTTCTGCGTGTAAATCATAAGCCACTTTGTAGTTAGCAAGCTATTTATGTCTATGATATCCTCTTGGAAATTATTTTCTATCAAAAGAAATTCTTTCTTAAGACTCAGTGTATGACAAAGATCTTGTAACACCAATACCATACCTGCTTTGTTAAGGATACAATTGTTGAAAATTCAGAATTTATACATTGGGATTATTTACTTTCCCAGACCGCTACCCAATTTGCTGTAATTCAGCCAAAACTTAGAACATATTAAATTAATTTTTTTTATATGTTAACAAAATATGCTGAAAGGTTTGAAAAATCACTTTCATTGCAAACAAACAGTACACAACTGACAAGCCCAGCTTTGCAAACTCACCCCCTTTAGTCTTTAAGTATTTAATACAGGTAAACACAATTTTGCTTGAATACAGCTCAACTCTTAATACTAGATCTTGGTTTGCACTCCTATAACACAGAACCATAATACAGTGCCAGAAATTTGGCTGCAAGAAATTAAGAAATTCAAAGTTTGCATGTGATCCAGTAGCTTGTTTCTATACCACACTGCCTTGTGACAATTTTATTCAGTATAGCAGCCTGTAAAAGACATACTTTGCTACTATCCTTAAAGTTTCATACTTCATGTTCACTTAGTTTCTAGTATTTGTGTAGTGTCTGAATTTTAATCTCAAGTGCAATTCCACAAAATGGATCCAAACAGGTAAAATATTTTGTGGAAAAAAACTGAAAAGAAGGTAATAAGGCTAAAAAAGCTCACTTCTCTGGACAGTTCTGATCACCCTACTGTGAACACAGAGGATGGTACCCATCTTGTGTGTGTGGCACAGCACTCTGCGTATCGCAATGCCCTGTGTGTGTGTCTATGTACTGCCTTACATGATGCTGTGCATGTTACAAGATGTTTCATACTGTTTTTGTGACAATTTGGAAAGTTGATTTGGGGGTTTTTGAACGGACTGGAAACACGATATTATTGTCATTCAAGGTATGTAAATTAATAGAGTAAGAACTACTGTATAATGGGAAAATCACTGAAAATTTGCTTGCACAAAAATAGAAGATGAGCTGGATAAAGATGTCAACTAAATAATAGTTAAAATTTAAATATTTAGCATACTAAGACCAGTAACTGAATGCCTTCAGTAGTGGTCTACCAAGCTTTCACTCCCTCATCAACACAAACACCTTTTAATTAATTGCCTATGGTATTAATCTTTACATTTGGCCTAGTTTGGTTTCTCCCTGAGGTGCCTTTACATGTCACTTTCATTTCAATCAGCAAGCTTCAACATGTTGCTCCAGCTCAGCTTGCAACCACTATCACCAGATTTTGTGTTTTACATTAAACTCCAGGGAGTTAAATCTCCTATTTTCATAATAAAACCTAGATCTCAAATTGAGCCAATCGACAGTGCAACAGTGTGTTACTGGGTCATATGGTTGCTTTTTTTGCAATCCAAAACACTGAAGTGAGAAGTAATTTCTGAAAGGTCTACATCAGATATAAACATAAAACCACAGTAATGTGATATTGGAAAATGACAGATGATATCATTGAACACATGTGCCTTAAGGAACTACTGGATTTATACCTGTACAGTGAGAAATACATATTTCATGGGATAGCTTTAAAGTAATAAAAGTTTGAGGTACCTACACCGTGGTGAACGACGACTAGGAGTGTCAAACTCAATTATGAGCCGACTGCGTCTGCTCAGTTTTCCTACAACTCATTCTCCTAACCTAACAGGTCCAGTAAGCCGTTAATTCTCTTTTCTACTTACAGCTCGGTGTCTCCCCCCTAAATCAAGTATTTACATCATAGTTCATACAGAAGAATTTAAAATTTACCAGAACATCTTTGCACTTTGTATTCTCAGGGTATTTTACATATACACCATTGCTTGCCCAAATAACTTATCGCACAATTTGCTTTCATACATTCGTGGGGGTAGTTCAAATAACAGTTCATTTTATTACTTTTATTCATTATTGGCTTTACCCTGGGCCCGAGTAGTCATAATTTACCTGCATTTCTTTGGATAAATATGTAGTAAAAACTGCAGAGCAATAATTGCAATTGTTTTCTTTGGGAACAACAACACAGTGAGTCTGAATACGTTGAAAGGATTTAATCTTGTAATAATTCAGTCGAAAGTCACTGAGCAATTCAGTCATCTAAAGGTTAGTTGTAATGACTAAGTCTTCCAAATAATTTAAATGTCTTACTTATAACGTGCTGCAGTACTTTTAGAAACAACTTACAAAACAATCTAAAATAATTTGCCATATCCTAAAGAACTGTGACGTTTGCAGTCAGTCGTCTTCCCTGTGCAGATCAGACCACTACAAGAAACTTCTATTCAGACATTATACAACCGCCACTTTTAAATAGAACAGTATCTGTGCTTACCAAAAAAGAAGTACCAGAAATACAACTTTTGCCACCCTACAGTAATAATACCGAGAAGTCTCCTCTTATCAGTGGAAATTATAGTCGTACATATCAGCCAACGCCCCCGTGCCACCAAAGAATAAAAACTATAGTTTTGATTATCAAACAAGGTCCTTGGTTAAGCCACTGAAACCCCCCTCCGCCAAAAAAAACAAAAAAGTACATCCTGTTGTTACTTTGTAAACAACAAAGTTATTTAAGTGGTCGCCACCCTCTGCTCTCGTATATTAACCAATTAATTAGACAGGAAATTCCTGAGCACAAAGTAACGTTTCTGAAATGTTTCGACGAGCACATAAAAATATATCAGACTTTACTTGTACAGAAAACACGCAGACTAGGATATTCAAGTGCTCAGTTTGAGCCGAGCGAGTGTGAAATGTGTTCGTGTTGAACGCAGATTAATAGTCCAATTAGCTAACATTTACAGAAGAGCCTCCAGCTAGACGACAAGACGATGGCAAATTACGTTCCACAATTCAGCGAGCTGCCACGCAACATTCATTCCAGCACCGAGAACATAAACAAAACGCAATTTAACGCACGTTCCGCTGAAAACAGACACGCTGCAACAATTTGGTGAAAAGCCTCGACCTCGCGTAGTTCCCCATCCGGGTTTGTGCGCCGTCAGGCGGCGACGCGAACTGCGCCGGCCGCTGCTTTCGCAGCTGAGCAAACCGCGGCCTGCGGTGGCTCCTGTCAGCCAATTAGTTAGTACATTTGGGTTCCTTTTACAGATGTGTTTAAAAAAAACTCATTTGCGCCCCCCTGCACTTTCCCAGCGCCATCACCCCCCCCCTCGGAGCGCCTCCACTGACATGCTTCAAAGTTTATGCTTTTGTTTATCATTTTTTGTACACATATTTGATTTTTATTCACATATTTCACTAATTACCGATGGCACAGAGCGGAGGAGCTGCGGAAACGCCCGCAGAGGGATCGGTGGAGAAAGGGGGAAGACAACAGACGGAGACACAAAAGTTTGGGATATGTGTGGTGCGAAACATTAAAAACACACTAACGCGCCGCACGTTCCGACTTTCTCTCCACTACCGAACGAACCGACCGCCCGAAGCCGCCGCAGAGCGCGCCCCGCCGGAGCCGCGAATGAGCAGAAAGGCAGCGCGAGTGTCTTCTCACCGCAGTCGCAGCCTTTAACACAAAGTTTACCTGCATGGCGGCCAGTCCAGCGTGTTCCTACGGCTCGTTCAAACTGAAAAGTTTTCGCTCTCTCTCTCTCTCTCTCTCTCTCTCGCTCGCTCGCTCGCTCGCTCTCTATCTCCTCTCTCACTCAGTTACTCACCCAGTGTGTGAACCGCCCTCCGTCTCCTCTCTCTCGCTCCCCCTCCCTCTGTGTCTCTAACCAATTCTCAATTTTAAATTTCAGTGTTCTTTACTGTCGTGATAAATCTGATGCATTTATATTGCAAAGACAAATACTTGGCAATGTCAATCCTAAAACAGTAATTAACAAGTATATACTCGTGTATCTATAGTAGAACACTAACTGAACTCATAGTAGTAAGTTATCCAAAATGCACTGTTTATTCCTTTAAGGCCCCTGCTTAAATCATTTTATCTTTTACCCAAAGCACTGTTTTTCTCCAAAAACCTAGTAAACCTAAAACCTGCCCTTTTGGTCCACAGGGACCATGGCAACCACACTACAAACACTCCAACTTCCCTTCACAGTTGAACATCTCACCCAACAATTTCTTTGTAAAAGCAGATATCTACAGGTAATCTCTGCCCCTACCCCTGGAGCACCCATATATAGTATGGGACATCACATCACCATCTGCAAAGAAAGTGGCACCATCCCCAATGCCCACCAACGTCACAGAAGTGACCACATGTCTGGCTCCAATCCCAGGACCACCTCTGACATGAAGGGAGGGAGTCCTGGGCACCCAGGGGCAGGCTGTTTAGGGTGGCTGACCCGGTAACAAGTCAGCCATCTTCACCCTTTGACTGCTTGGCATTGGTCCCAATAAAGTCTGTTGGTACAAGTGCACCAAGTTTCCAGCAGTGCTGACATAACTCACATAACTCCCCCTGATCCCCTGATGGTGGTGAACATTTTGTGGCATTTGGTGCTTCTTGCTGCTTGGTCTCCTCTCGACTAAAGACCCACATGGTCTGATGAGACTGCCACTCTCACTCCAATAGTTTTGCTGCACTCTAGAACCGACAACTTACCCAGGACCGAACACTTCTGATCACCTCATTCTCCTATTTTCACAGCCTTCTGGTTGTGCACTCCAGTGCAGCTGTTATGACAGCCTGGCAGTTTCCTTCTGTATGGTAGGGCACTGTCCACAAGTATGGCAGATGGCTCCAAGACTGAGGGCTGACTTGATTGCAAGTGAGTGCACTCTCCTCTGGGTGGAGGGGCTCGTTCCATGGGTAGCGGAACTCTAGAGTAGTTCACTGCCTCTGCTTGATGTTCCTTAGGCTCCATGGAGCATTATGTTGATCTGGCCACCCACTCACTGCAGCATCTTGCAGCCGTCTTCTGCCATCTTCAGGACAGCACCACCCTTGGGGCTCACCTGGACACAGAGGCATCACTGCAAGTTCAGGGAGTCTCCTTGTCTCAACCTGACAACTTGCCTTCAGCACCATCTTGCATCGCCTATCTGCAGTCTTCAGGGGTGTGAGCTCTTACCCTGGTCTGCTCTGAGTGCCTCAGCTTTACGCTTTGGGCTAAGCTAAATCTACACTACCACCCAATTCTGTTTTTCCTCTCTCAGCTGAACTTCCTCCTTCACAGTTATAACTGTTTCTTTTCTTTCTCTCTTCAGCTGCTGGCTGATCCAGTTCCTTTTGTTTCTTCTACATCCCACTACCGCATTGTAGTGAGCGGATTTCCATAATGCAGCATTTATTTACACATGGCAACCAGAGGTTACTGCCAGAAATAGTGTGTTGATACATTGCTCTTTTTTCTACAGATCAGAATGGACAAACCAAGACAGAAAAGTGTCTGGTATTCAAGACCATCATTCAAAACAGTTATGATCTCTCCATTCATTTCCATCTCTAATTTATCACCCTTTATTTACGGCCAGTAAGCAGATAAAACTGCCATGCTTTAATAAAATCTGGAAATAAAATAGGATCCATAAAACCAACAATGTAAACTTTGCATTACAAAAACTTAAAAACCACTTAAAACCATACCCCAAGGGTTTACTCTATGAAAAGAAAACTTACCTGGCAACTTCATTTTGGAAGAAGGGCGGTGCCTTGGCCTGTTTCCAGGTTCCTGCCATACATCTGAAGGGGGTGTTTTATTTCACCATATGCCTAACCCAACTGAAATATTGTCAAGCAATGAAAAGTATCATACAATAAAAGGTAAATTCATAAACTAAATAAGTGAATAAATGAACAAATACATGCTGTGCCTTGCAAATGTATTCAAACTACTTGAAACTTATCAACATTGTCTGATTTACAAGTTATACTTACACTTATATGTCCAATCTGTAATTTGATTGTGAACTCATATGTTCTAACACTAAATTGTCAGTTTTATGATTAAGTGGTTAACAACAATTAACTATAAGGGATGGATTGAAGTTATTTGTTTGTACTTTTTTTTTTTTAAATGAAATGCTGCTTGCACAAGTATTTAAACTCCACATTAATATTTGGTAGAGCCACCTTTTGCTGCAGTGGCAGCTTTAAGTCTTTAAGTATGTACCACTTTTTCACACTGTTCAGAAGTAATTTTCTCCCATTAATCTTAGTAAATCTGAGGCAGGTTGTTCAGGTTGGTCGGATGGCACTTGTGCACCAGAATTTTCAAATACTGTCACAAATTCTCAATGGGAAGAAGAAGCCTGTAGGGCATGTTGGCCATTTACCTTTTTGTTTTTTAGCCTCTTACCTTTTGAAAGGCACTGTAATCAATTAATCATGCACACAAAAGCACCTTAAAAGACACTGGAATGCAAACAAAACTATTCAACACACCAACTGTAAAACTAAACAATAAACAATAGCTATAATATTCAAGGACTTCTTACATGATTACATCATTATGCATTATTTTTACAATGTGAGACCTAATAAATAGCTATAAATTTTTTCAACACTGTACACTTAATACTGAAAGCACACAACACTCACCAAAAGACATCATACAAACATCAGAAGTAGGCATTGTGGTGTCTTGTATCTGTTAAAAGATGTGTGTTACATACTCAAGGATAGAGGAAATGTCACAAAGCTGTTGGGGCTACAACAAAAAGAGACCCTCCCGCCTCTCCTTGGCCACCAAAATAGCCCCATTGCATGACAAACTCCTGCATCCAAAATGTAAGGTTGGCCCAGATTTTGTTATACACATCCTGGCCTGCCCATCTTGACTAGCTGGGTTCTGATGTTCCACAGTGCTCACAGTGCAACACTGATCATCAGCCATGTTTGAGCAGCTATCCCCTTCTGAACATCAGGATCCCATCCCATCAAGACTTTGTCGTATGTCAAATCCCTTTGCAGATCAATCCTCCTGCACAGGCACCTGACCAAATCACTGACCTCCCGTACTGGTCTGCAGTCCCAGACGCATCAGTAAGAGCTTCACTCTTGCCACAGTGGCCCAGCAGACAACAAGGGTTGCTGGACTTTTTGTGCTTGTTCTGTATCTCTTTGACGGGGACCTTACAATTCAGGCAGCACCAGTTTAAGTAGATCATGCAGATGGATAACTAGCCCCTAGGGTTGGATCTTGGTTGGTCTATGTGCCATTCTTGAGCCACAACAGGACTCGTAGAGTGTCCTAAAGCAAATGGACACACCCCAGAAAGCTAGTGGTGAAAACTTATTGGAAGTGGTGAAGTCAAACACCTTCCCTTGGTGTTTGGTGGGTGCTCACCATCCTGACCAGCACCGGTAGGAACCTGCAGTATTTTGCCCAGGCAATCATGACCAGGTGTACCAATTCAAAAGATTGGCTTTACTGCCTTTCTTGTACAACAATGTCCTCATGCTTTTGGTAAGCACGCCTCTGTTAAACACCTCATTGGCCTTTCAGCAAATCTGGTGCTCAGATGCCCAAAAAGGTAGAATAAAATTTTGAAAACCCTCATACTCTGCAATGGATTCTTATTCAGAGCCCCCCCTCCTCCTCCCCTTTGCATGGCACTAAGTGATTCTGGGATAGGCTCCAGACCACTGTGACCCTGACCATGAAAATGAGTGAGTGAGCCATTTTATGTGACTATTTATGATAACAGGCATGTGGATTCCCTAATACAGATCTGCCAGTTTATTGGATACACCTATTTATTCACTTGATGCTTCCTTTGGCCTAAGAACAGCATGAGTTTGTCTGAGCTTGGATATTACAAAATTGTGCATGTGTTGTCGAGGAATGTTGTGCCTTGTGGAACTGATTGCATTGAGTAATTTCTGTAAATTGAATGGCTGTAGAGTATTACTGCAAACAACCCTTTCCACTCCATATCAAAGATGTGCCATTAGGATTGAGATTCGGTGACTGTGCAGGCTACTGATGTAATAAAAACTTACTGTCATGTTCCTGGAACCATTGCTGGTGATATGTGCCTTGTGACATGCTGAACTATCATGCTGAAAGTGTTCATCCAAGTGTGCATAAACTGTCATCATGAAAGGATGGACTTGGTCAGCAACGATGTTCAGATTCACTCTGCCATTAAGACGTTCTTCAGCAGGTATCAGGGGCCACATTGCCACCACCAGCCTGTACTGTGTACACCAAAAAGGATGGCTATATAAACTCATGTTCTTTGTGCCAAAATGTGATCTTCCCATCAGCACAATGCAACAGGAACCTAGATTCATCTGACCAGAAGACTCTTTTTTACTCCTTAATAGTCCAGTTTTGATGCTCTAGTGCCCACTGGAGAAGTGCTTTCTTGTTCTTTACTGATGACATCAGCACCCAGTATGGTCTTTGGTTGCCCTATCAAGACAAAGTGATCCACATACTGTTTTTGTCCACAGGTTTAAATAACTGGTACTTTTTTGCTTTTTGTACCACTCTTAGTAAACCCTTGAAACAGCTGTGTGCATGAAAACCCCAGGAAGACAGCTATGACAGATGCAAGAACCATCATGCCACCATGACACAAACTGTCATGCTACTATGGTCTATCTCACAAAGTTAATTTGTTTTGCCCATTCCAACGTCCAGCTAAACACTAACTGATACTAGAAATGTTTGTCTGTCTGATGATGTATGATTTGTGACATGGCATATGACTTGTTGGAATTCACAATTTGTTTGAATGTGAGGAGTGCACTTAATAACATGGAAACTCAGTGTTTATGTACAGAACACAGATTTTTATTTAATGGCTGAAAATGGCCTAAAAATGAAACTTATTTTCAGGACAGAAGTTTGTTGCGAGAACAAATAAATACCAGCCCTGTTTCCGTTTCCAACCTGTTCCTGTTGTGTTCAAAAACTTAAAATCTCCATGGTATTCTAGTAATGTCTTAAGAATGAGAACAATGTATACTTGTGCTTGTGTGTTACATTGCGCTGCTGTATAAATGTGCACATGACTATATCTAGTACTGTAAGTCACCTTGGATAACGGTGTCAACAAAATACTAGTTAATAATCATTAGAGTAGGGAGGCATGTGAAATCCTAAAACATTGAAGTAGGGGTATTAAATAAAACTCCGTGTAAAGCTGAATCATCATAAATGGATTGGGCATATCTCCATTCATCTGTCAGAGGATAATGGAAAATAATCAAGGAAAGCCTTCAGTCTTTATAAGGTTACAGTGGACAGGCCAAAGTATTCATATGGTTCCTACTGCAAAACAGGTCAATTATCATACGGTCACCATTCCTCTCACTTTTCATAAATGGCAAACCACTTGCTTACAATGGTTGGCATGGTCTGTGCAAGAGTACAGCTTTATCAAAATTATTTCCTGGGCAAATATTGAAACAACGTATCTCACGCAAGTTACATTCCGAGAGTTTAAGTTAAGAAAGTCAGCACGCCTTTGTTTAATAATTTTAAAAAAATATATTTTTATAACTAATGTCAGTGTTTCAGACAATGGCATTTAGTGGACTTGGCATTTAAATTCTCTACAATTCTGCATAAATTTGCAGTTTTTAAGCTGTATGTAAGTCACAGAGGTTACTGCTTATGGATCAAAATGACAGAAAAAGCTGTTTTGATCCTTTCTGCTGCAGTATTAAAAATCAAAAAGCTCTTTGTGTGTAGAAGTGTGGTTAATTCAGCAGAAGCAGCTGCACTGGCTTTTCTGCACGGTGTAAGGATGATGAACCAGTCTTTTTGTGAAGCCTATTATGTTGATTCGGTTCTATAGTGCGAGAATGTTGATATTTCACTGCTACCGCCACCAAGGAGCCTCAAGTTGTTTTAAATAAGATGTCAAAAAACAGCGACATAACTAACTGTAGTTTCCTTCACCTATATTCTAATCCTTACGGTATTCGGCGCTAAGAATGCGCGACATTGCCTCGAAAGCCCTCAGTGAGGGAGTCCGTAATCCGCCTGTCTAAAAATCCTAGCCAGAATTGGTTTCTCTTCTGTGTTCTAGCTGTTGTTTCGAGTAAGTCTCTGAGAAAACCGGTACAGTATGGTGTTGCTAAAACTCTCTTGCATGATATAGCTTGTTAGCCTTTGATGGCTTATGTGATCAGTTCAGAATACCTGGCCATTTTTAATAACATTTGCTTAGTGAGAATCTCAGGGACTTTGAAATTTTGCATATAATGAGTTTCATTCTAAACTAATGACGACCAAAATTTAAACATAATGTAGACATCTGTTCCCCGTTTCGCAGTACTAAAGTAGCTATACCGATCCCGTGTTACTGCCAAAGTGACCTTTCAAATGATATTAGTTTATTTATCCTAGGTGTGACTCACTGGATGCAATGAGTGTGGAAGTGGAGAGAAAATTTGTGTGCACCCCTGATATCCAAGAAAAACTGAGAGAAATCGGAGGTGTGTCCAGGAGAGAAGATCTGCTACAGTATATTGGAATACAGTATGTTATAGTTCTGTATTTAAAAGTAATTGGGATGTGTGATGTCATGTTGCTACATTTCCATCTTTCTCCTTCCAGCTGTTTGTTTTGGTCAGCATGAGTTTGAAGACAAGTACTTTGATTCTCCAGAGTATCATCTGACTCTTAGGGATGTGTGGCTGCGCTGCCGCCAAGGATCATGGGAGCTGAAATGTCCTACACAGGAGGATGGGCAGGGCAGGGAAGAGGAGAGTGGGGATATGAGCCTACTCACTCGCTACAGGGAGATCACAAGGCTGCCAGAGATTATAGCCAAAGTCAGAGAAGTTATGAAACAAGAATGCACAGAATACAAACATCTCAGGCAGACTGAAGAAGGTGTGAAGGACAGCAAGTTGGGAGTCAAAAGCACAAATGAGTGTATCTCAGATGAAGGGGACCAGTCCTGGTTGAGGCAGCTTAATCTGGTCCCTTTTGCAGCGTTCACCACCAAGCGATGCTCCTACACTCTCAAAGAGGAGGGTCAGGAATGTGGAGTGCGTGTGGATCTTGACCAGGTAGACTTTGGGTTTTGTGTGGGAGAAATAGAGGTTCTGGTCCCAGATGGAGGAGAAATGAAACTTGCACTGGAGCAAATAGAAAGGACGGCCCAAAGCTTGGGTAAGAAAAGTATATTTGCTGTAGAAATGTTGCCTTTCAGATTTTCTTTTTCTGTATTGATTTTCTATACTACAGAGATTCATCAGTATTATTATGTGTTTTCTTCTCTTACTGTTGATTGTTTATGTTCAGTTCTGGACCTGTGGGTTCTGGAAAAGATTTTAATGTCTCTCTCCATCTGTAGGTCTGTCTGGTGAAAAGAGAGTTCCAGGAAAAATGGATGCTTATTTACAAAGATACTGCCCAGAGCACTACAAACAATTGCTAGATGCAAAAATATTGTGAGAGAAATAGAGATTAGATATAACTGTCTTTACACATTAAATTAAAAATTAAAATTGAATGGTTATTAAAGTAATCATTAAGTCAACAGATATAACTGTTGATTGTCAGAGATTGTCTGAAGTCTCAAGTAAAATTAGAATTTACAAGTGAAAATAAATGGCTAGCTATTTTTATTATTTCCTGAGATGTCATGAGTTAAAGTAAATTGGTGTTGAGTGTGATATTAATATTCTTGTGATTTCAGGGTTCTTGCAGAAAAGTAGTAAATATAACTACAACTAGAACTAGTTGACTTAAATGTCAGCAGTGAATTTGTGCCCTAATTGTAATTCACAAATGTTACCTGGAAAATGCAGGGTCTCTTCTTGTGGACAACAGGTTTACTTAAAAAATGAAAGTTTGAAAAATACAATGCTATTACCTAATATACAGTGTACAAATAATCCATTTCTCAGTACAATAAATGGATTGCAATATTTTTATTTATGGTCATTTTTTTAGTGAGGAGTCTTTAGCTTTCACAAGATTCTTAAATGGGTTCATAGCAAACTAAAGGTTAAAACCCACTAGTCTAATGAAATACCCATGTTATATAAGTAGTTTATCACTCACTTTTTAAATTAACTTGATTTGATTTTTATACATTCTTTCAAATTCATTGCAGTTCTTGCAGCCAGTTGTTCAAAGAAGATTTCACTGTCTTCACTTTAATAGTCTGCACAGATTCTTTAAAAGATTTGTCAGGCTTCTAATAAGCTGGTTCTCACTCGAGGTGAACAGTAGGTCAGTAGTGCCATTTGCATTGAAATGATATTCAAATCTAATCTGAAAAAGGAAAAAAAGACAGTAAACTGCACTTCACAGAAGTATATGTTGCTTTAATTGAAATTCACCATTTTATTTGTAAATGTCAATACAATACAGACATGGTGCAGTACTGTCATCATCAGTGTATTAGAACCTGTATTTATCAAAACTTCAATGCAGGAGTGGGTATCTAGTTACTCACAGTGTCTCAGATTGTTACCTGATATATTCTGTAACTGGGTTGTTTGTGTATGTGTGTGTGTGTGCCTGCGTGCGTGCGCACAATCTCTCAGTAGATCAGTGCCTTACAGTCTCCTCTTGGTTTTTTGATCTTGTCATAGTTCTTGCTGATGATGTCATACAGCACAGCCTAGAAGTGGTGACAAGAGTGACATAATTTCATCAGTGAGCCAACAGACAGCATCCGTGAACACAGGGTAGAGTGAAAGGACACAACAGAACACTGGGTAGCATTTGAAAAGTAACCACAGTTCTTGGAGAACCTTGGCCTCAAAGATCAACTTCCACTTTTGTGTACCCTCAGTCTGTTTGTCTTTCATTTAGATTTTGAATGAGTTGTGTTATTACAGGGTGGGGTTCTCAGCCCAACTCCACCCTAGAGGAGCTGGAAGGACAATTTAAAGTGAACAATTAACCTGAAACATGTGTTCTTGGACTATGGGACGAAACAAACACAGGGAAAACAGACAAATTCCACACAGCCTGAACTAATTTCATGCTCACATGTGAACAATCTAGGTGCGGTGAGGCAACAGCACTATTCATCATATCACTGTGCTGCCCAACCATTTATGATATGCAACACTAAATACCTTTTCATTTTGACACATAAAATCAAAATTAATATATTTTTTTACTATGGCCTTTGTACCATCTATAATGGAAAATCAGCTCCAGCTGGGTTATGCCGAATGTCACCTCAAGCTGTTTTTGCAAGCTAAACATGCTTTAGCTCAACAAAGAAATTACTTGTTCTTTTATAACCTATTAGAGCCCTTTGCATTTCTTTTGGACTACAATAGTCTTGAATGCCAGTTGGGCATTATTAAGGATTAGAATTTTTAGCTGGTGCCACTCCTGAGCAAGCTGAATTGGAGTGTTAAAATTGAACTGTAAGTTAATATTAACAGTCCTTAATAAGGAGGACATAAAAAAGGACATGGTACTACACTGACAGCTTGAGGTACTGCTGACTCACGTAAGAGTTGCGGATCTCCAGGACAATGATGCGGAGCTCACAGTACTGATGCTGGTCCAGCTCATGTACCAGCTGCCGATAATCTCCCTGGAATCACAACATTACATCAGACCCCTTCACATGCAAACACTTTCTTTGAAACCAAGATCCAATGGGTTTTGGGTGTTCTCTGCCCTAATAATACTTTTTGTGAATGTAATAGCCTTTTACTGTTTAAGCACTTTAACTCACCTTAAATATTGTCAGTCTTCCCCTATTACACACCCACTAAGTGTATAATCAATGTTTAATTTCCAAGTTAATGCAACAACATCACACATTAATATTTAAATGAGATGTAGTAATGTTCCAGAGATCTGATTGCCTGAGTAAATGTGTATTTTACAGGTGTTACAAATGGCAGTCACTGTGCTCATAAAAGCAAGTCAGAATAATTTACACTAACCACATGTGGCTGTTTGGAGGCCTTAGCAACTGCATCCCCCCTCTCGCTGTAGTACCTGAAAACAGAACACATTACCAAGATGGAGAGGCCATGGGTACAGCAATGTAATACAATGAAAAACATTCCAGTGTGTTCCTACTATACAGCAGACATGAGCAGCACAACCTGATGCATCAAAATGATACTGTCTTGTTATCAAACTCCATGTGCCTGTATATAAAGGAATCATTACTTACTTTGAAATCTGTGTTTGGAATCCCTCTATTTTAGTACGAGTGTTGGTCAAAAATTCAAAGACTTTTTCCTGTAAACAACAATATCTATAAACATGTATAACACGGATTACACATATATAGGATAAGAGAAACAGATAGGATATTGTAATACCATAATTTAATGAGTATTAAAATGACTGTCAGCCAACACTTCTGTACTTCACCTGTGTAATTAACTTTATATAACAATGACACAGTAAGTTCTAAGACTGGCCATTATGTGATGCCAAACCCTGAAACTGCAGCACAAGCCTTCTTATACATCTTAGCAATGCAGCGACAAAAGAACGAGATAAACTAACCTGTACAGCAACTCCAAAGTTATTTCCATCCTCAATCTTGGGAATCTGAAGCTGCACCCACATTGACACCTAACAGATAAACGTCACAAAGTTGAAATAATGACGGAGCGTGCAGTACATTATTTTTTATGATATTGGTATGATACACCAAATCCACCCGAGATGCAGAAGATCACTGAGAGCTAGCCAGGTGTCAAACGCACTGTGTTGAGTTTCTCCTTGAGAGTCTGGATGTGAGGCTTGATATCCTTCAACAGACGCTCCACTTTCTCGTTGGTAGCGATGGGACCACAAGCCGGACCTGGCACACAGCAGACCCAATGAGCCAAACAACAAAAGCTACCCCACCACTGTAGCCAGTTTGTTGCAGGACAGCGCCACGAGAAGCACATCGCACCAGGACAGAAGTGAGCTGAGTCCCATCAAAACGTGTTACACAAAAAAGTCAAGAAAAAACTTTAATTAAATTAGCTGTGATAATTACCTTCTTCCTCATCGTCTTTCTCCTTGTCTTTGTCTTTGTCTTTCTTTCCTTCCTTTGCTTCTTTCTGCACAGCACAGATGGGAAAGGTCAGGGTATTAAAAATGACCATTCAAAAGTAACATGGATTAGCATGTTACAAAGGACAGACATTGTGCGCATAAATGTAAGTCCGTTAGCAAAGCTAACTGAAAACATCTAGAAGTTTTGCCAAAATAAATGTTAAGCACCCGTGAAGAGAAAGCATGGTTTAAAAAATGTATGTTTATGTATAGATTTTCTTGCTAATAAAATTCACCCGAACTAACAATCAAATCCACATCTGAAAAAATTTTTTAAAGCACACTAAAAAAAGGTTCACGTTGTACGCTAGTCCTTGCAGGAGGATGTAGAGTGTGCTGCAGTTATATCACAACTGTTCTAATAAGATTGTGTCTCACACTCATGTTGTTTAAATATGTTGTACGTTATCAGTATCATCTTCCCCTCATTATTAAATGAGTGATACAGTTACAATGTATCTAACATTATCGCAGTTTACTTACATTAAACTACATCGTTGTTGCAGTGTAGAAGGAAACCATAATTCGTATCTGATTCTGTACAGTATCATCACAAACTGCACACAACCACAAACACTGAGCTCATGATGTGCTTAACAGTTAGATAATTGGTGTTTTAAATGCTTTACATTACATAGAAGTCCTTGGTGCCCTGTTATATAGATGTTTATGAGTGTTTTAGTGATAACTGATGAAATTGTTTTGGGGGGTGTTGGGCTGGAACGCATTATTATTTGTTCCAATTAAAGTAATGGAATATAGGCTCCTGCTATCTGCAAATTCTCTAACTGACAGGATTTCAGGAACAGACTGGATATGGATAATGAGGGATACCTGTATTTGATAATTAAACAATATAGTCATACCTCAAGGTCCATTTGGGTCACAAGAATTTGAGTTTACAAGGACTTTTTTTTAATACCCTTATTTCCATTTGCACAGTTTTCATTGATTACTTTTCACTTTACTGTTCTGTTTTTTTGTAATGAAGGTTGAAATAATACATAATCACTGAACATTTTTATGTATAGAGCAGTACATGGAGATTCAAAAGAACCAAACAATTTCATAAATTTATTTTTCAATAACTAAGCATCATATGAACATATAATGAAATGTGTGAAAATGTGAAAAAAAATTAGGGGTAGCTGAATAATATGGTTCATACTACATTTTCATATGGTAATTACTGAGTAATAGATTTATAAATTCTTTTTGAATCATGCTGTACACACACACACACACACACAAAATAATTAATTATGTGAAATTGCCATTATGTTATGGTACCTAATGCTGACTACTGAAGTAAAATTGTCCATTTTAATAGGGTTTAGTGATATTTTAGCATAAATGGGTGTCAATGTAGGGAATCAGGAATGCATATATATACTTATCAATGAAACTAGCAGTAACTATATCCTTCATTTATGAGAATTCACGTTACAAAGGGTTTTTCAGGAACAAATTACCTTTTTAAGGTACATGAGATGAATTCCTAAATTAAGGTTGATTTTGTTCAGATTTACCAGACAATGGAGAAATAGTCATGAAATTGAACACCATGGTTATGAAATTAAACTGTAATCCAGTTTACATTTCCTAAAATTCAATTAAATGTAAAATTAAATGTTAATTGTTTTCCACAGTATTTCCAGAGTACTGCTGAAGAGAAACAATAACTGAGATTACTATCCTATTTTGGCAATTTCACTGTACATTGTGTGGCAATCTAGCCATAGTTAGACTCTTCATAGAATTTTAGGTCAGTGTAATATGTATGGAATAGGAAAAAGTTACCTCCTCCTTTTTCTTCCTCTTCAGCTCCTCCTTTTCAGGGTCAGGTATAGGAATGTCCAGTGGGGCCACCAGGGAAGAGAGGTCCTCTGGAGTTATGCCCAGGGAGGCCTTGAGGAGGCACACACATACATACAGAAATGTAAAGTGGCAACATAGTGTGTTTCAAAACCTTGTGCGGGAAGAGGCTGAACAACAGTGAACTGTGTGTGAAGAATGTTGCAGTTCAGTTCAGTAACACCTAAGTCAGTGGTGACCACAGATGCTGGTCCTCAGTACCCTTGACTTCACTCGAGTTCACTCCTTACCTGCAGCAATGTGTCCATTTCTGCAATCTTCTGGGGGAAGAATGACGAGACCAGCGTCTCTGCCTGGGACAGGGAGATACAGCATTACAGCAACACAGAAATCCAACAACACATCAAACCGTGTAGGCAACCTGATGCAGTTTTCACACTCACCTCTTTGGTGAGCTGCTTGCAGAAGTCATCCACCTGAACAGTGATAAAGTATGGGAAAAGAATTCTGTTAGAAACACTACTAAGAATGTGCATCATGTAGTGCTTCTTTCAGGCCAAAATTCGATCGGTCTAAACTGAGCTGAGGTAGCAGAGTGGTTCGAGCCTTTAGCCTCAAAGGAGTCTGGTTCAAATCCAGCTTTGTAAGATAGTGAAAGTCACTTTACGTCGCAAGAGAAGTATCAATTAATAAATAGTTATCAGATAGTGGAGCTGGATAATGTTACGAGTATCACCTTCAGACATAGAAGTTCAGAATAACCTCTCAATCTCCTCTTTTATTCACAGCAACAACACCAGGCCAGGGCCAGTGCCACAACTTTTAGCTCTATTTTGGAGATTTATTTATTCTCCTCTTCAGCTTTTTATAGTCATTGTAAAAAACCTACCCACTACAGAAGTCAATAAAGTACAAAAGTTAAGAAACAATATTAAATATGATCTGCAATGAAGTCAATTTCACCTGTTTCTTCGATTCCGGGCGGATGTCCAGGGAAGTCATTGTGTCTATTAAACGATTTCTGAATTTGCTAGTAGCGGGACGTCTAAAGTTACCGAATATATTGTGTTAATTTAAAATACTGAAATACTGCACGCATGTAAGTCGTTTTTAATATATGTTCTTTGTGTTGTCGTACGATCGTGGCACTCAGTTAGTCAGCAGAAAAAGTGAAAATGAAAGTTAAATAACGAACTATATCGCCTTAACTCGGGGCTTCCCATCCGCACAGGCCAGTGTGGGAACTGTAGTTTCAAATCGGATCGCACAGCGCTTCGTGAAGACGGCCGAAAATTATTGTGGACTCCAAACACTCGCCTTCCCTTGGAAAATTTTAAATAATTATCTGTGTACTATAATTTATTACAACAGCCTTGTCTTCAAAACCAGTGCATTTTACTCTAAGCCACCAAACAATAGTAGCTAACATTAAGTTTTCTTTTAGCAAATAACTGCTTCCAGTAGCTGAGGATCAGGGTCTTACACTGCTGTGGAGGGATTTTGGCCCACCTCTTCTTGCAGAACTCTTTTATGTCAGGAACATTTTCAGGTTTTTTTTTCTTTTAAACAATCAGCTCTATCCAGGTCTTGCCACAGCATCTCAACTGAATTCAAGCTAGGACTTTCACTAGGTCATTTTGTAACTGCAATCTTGTTTTGTTTTGATATTGACTTGTTTGTATTTTTTGGATAAGATTCAGCTGTGTCACCTTTAGCTCACAGACTGATGAATTAATGTTTTGCTTCAGAGCAGGCTGATGTGGAACAGAATTGTTTAACCAATGGCGTACCTTGCATCTTAGTGACGGTTAATCTTCTCTGATGGCAAATCACAACTACTCATGGAGTGCCAAAGATGTTTATTAGAGGAGCCTCCCTTCTATTTTTGGACAGAAATGAACCATTTTACTGAATCCTATTGTCCCTCATCAATCACTCCTCCATCTCCGGCTGTCTGTTGGTTCCACTGAAAAGTCTCCTAAAATCAAAATTCTGTAGGTTCTCAGTTTTGGTTCTGGTATGTTGAACTCAGTTCCCTGTCTCCCTCAGAACTGCTGAACCCAGGATACAAGAAGGATTTCAAAACACAACTCTTGCAGACCTGGAGCAATTAGTGGTGAAAACTATACAGATGATTTTTTAACACATAAGCATTTGACAGAAAGTACACAGTTGTTCACAATATGCACAATATGCTCAGCGGATCCCTACTTTGGTTTATTACTCACTCTTGGGAGAACTGATCAAGGTAAAAGTGTACCTTACCCTGGAGCACAAACTCCTGCAGCTGCAAAGCAGCCAGGATGGGTAACAAGAGTGCACTGCAGTTGTATCTCAGCTGTTGTCCTGATAAAATCATGTCTCATGATTTGGATGTTTAAATGTGCTTTATTGTAATTTTCCCTGCATTAATAAGTAAAAATGTCTTATAAGTGGAAAAAGCTTATGAACCATTATATAAGTATTTTAAAAAGTTTTTGGAATATTTGTAAAAATTGGTTGGGGTTTTGGGAGGTGCTGATGATGTATTATTCCTCCTATTCAAAATAATGGAATATCACCTTCTATTTGAAAATTTGCTATTAGACATGTTCAGGAACGGATCTGGATAACAAATTTTTATCATCTTCACATGAACAGGTTTTCTTGTTTCCAAGTCAGTTACCAAGATGCCTTTCTCTTCCTTACAAAGTTAATACATTGTAGAGAAAATCTTTGGAATGTGCATATTTAGCCGGTTCATACCTATTACACATCACACACTAAAGTGTTCACAAGAAAATGCATAAACATGTGTTATGTATGTTTAATTCAACCTTCAGTGTAAAAACAGAAAGGTAAATGCAAAATCTATATCTAGATTTTATCTAATCTATTTATCTAATCTAATATCTAATTTGTAAATGCAAAAAAAATCACTTGGACTGTGCAACTGGGCAGTGTGTATGTGTGCGCATACATGTGCTGTATAAACGTGTGTATGACTAGGGACTTTAGTGTAGTGTTTTGACAATTGTCAGGTAAATACTAGTTTTAATCATTTTAAGTGACTTTGGAGAAGTGTTTAGTAAACGAACAAATTTAAATATAAATAACCTGCATTGCGCAGCTGTTGGGAGGTGCAAAAATTTTTCTGTGCATTTATAAGTCAAACCTGATCAATTAAATGAAACACTTTTTGAAGCTGGATTCTCTTAACCTGAATGGGGAAGCACACCAACAAAATTACCACTATTGTGGTGGGTCTAATATAACCAGAATAAAAAAGCAGAGAAGGAAAACATTGAGACATTTATTATTTTCAGTTACCAGCATCTTAAAGGCCAACCACTGACAGATTACCAGTTGCATGAAACAAAAACAAGTATCTATTCATAAAATAAGCAATACATTTATTGGTCAAAGTTCCACTCATTTCTCCAGTTAAAAATTCTATACAAATTCCTGTAACTGATGTTATCCTGGAGTGCTTATTTAACAAGCTGGAAGACATGACAGGCCACCAGCTGTCAACATTATATTCTTCCAGCAACATCCTCTTGTCACAGCTCACCTTCCTCACACTACTTGATCTTCTTGAACTTTCCTGGAGTTGAACTTGTTTTCTGTTTCTTTTTGGCTGACCCTTTCACCTCTGGCTCCTAAAAGGTGCAGAAGCATAAGAAATCACAAAAAGGTAGCTGGAGCAGAATGGATGTACAAAGATAAAGCCAAAATCCAACTTCACCATGGCAAATAAATAGGTCAGCAGTACCTTGCGTTTTGATGACAGTGACCCAGTGACTGTGAAAAAGGTGTCCAGGCGACCCTGTGTGCTGCCTTGTCTGCTCTTCAAAATCTTCTTACAGCCATTACGGATACGGTCCTCACTGTGCACAAATCAGAAAGTACGATGAGCACAACTGACACGTGTCAACTGCGGATGACCAGGAACTGAAAATAGATGAAAGCTATGCACACGTTAAACTGTACCATTCTCCATATGAAGCAAAAAAGCTCATATATAATTTTAAAATGGCATGTATTTCAAATCATATAAACAGATTTATGTTTAAAGGCAGAAAGAAAATTAGGAAAAATCACCTAAATTGTTTCTCAGCACACATGAATTGGACAAGACCCTCTTCATCAGGCTCTCGCCACTTGAGCTCTATAGAGGCACAGTTGACCACCTCTGGCTTGAGAAACAACTCACGGGCCTCCCTGTACAGCCAGTCCTCTGGCACAGGGTGTTTCTGCAGAGAACCAGTAAAAAAAATTTAGTGTCCCCAGCAGTATTGCAGCACTGCTGTATCTACTAGCTTTTGTGCAGTTAATTCATCATCAAATTTACAGTAAAACTGCATAAAAACAAAAATTCGGATATAATACGATGGGGTCCTGCCCTCCTGTGGGCAGAGTGATGGGGTAAGGAAGTAACTCATCATCTGAGACTTTCTCAGTTTAGTGCACAGGTACTTGTGTACACTATAGGTTTCACTATTTTTATGCTTTTTCATTTAACTGAGTAAAACTTTCTATTAGCATTATTTTATGAGTAGTTTTAGTACAAATTATAGTGGCAGCAAGGGAAGTTGTGGCTATCATAATGCACTGCTGCTATATGTGCATAGTTATGTGCAATTGTGGAGGGGAATCTTTAGGGGGAACTGCTGACCATTGCTGTGGTCACTGTGTTCAAGAGCTTTGGGATAGGCATGTTGTTAAGTATACTGCAGAGAAATGGAGCTCGCGTTCCCACAGTCCAGTCTCCTAAACCTTTTTTCACTTTTTTGTAATGCCACAGAGAACACGGTAAAAGCAGGTCATTACAATATTGTATTTATGTACATGCGTTGCTTTTAAGAACAGGTCCATTTCCTACATGTCTAATATCTGAAGACATTTTTCCTTCTTTTCTCTGTGAATATGGACTGAAAAATACTGTTTTTCATAAACCTCACAAAGATTACCCTGCATTTTAAGGAATTGTTCTGGACCTCACATAACTTCAGGACAGGGTTTTACTGTATTAAATTAAACTAAAATTAATCTTTCACATTTATCTTCAATTTATGTACATCTGTTATCTTTTCATTTATTCTCTTTTTTTTTGCCCCCATATTCTGCACACTAAAGACTCGAGGAATATTTTGTGCACCCTTGTGTATACCTGCTGCATAAGGGTGTTTGACAATAAATAATTTTTTGATTCTTGAAATGTGATATTTGCTGGTTTAATGTAATTTATTGGAAAGAACAGACATAGTTGCAAATGCTCTTCTTTTAGTTATGGCAACAAAAGTCACAAAATAATCATAAAACACTAACATCTGTGGAACACTTACAGCAAGGTCGATGTTGTCCAAAATTTCCTCAATGGAGTTGTGTTGTCGGATGAGGTCGATGGCTCGTTTGGGTCCGATTCCTTTGATTGTACCGCAGTAATCACAGCCGAGCAAGATGCACAGGTCTATAAACTAAGTGAAGTGAGAGAATGTGAAGAGAAAGAAACAAAAAGGTAAATGCAAAGTTTTGCATGACCCCCTCAGCAGCAACAAAGATCAAGTCAAAGCTCACAATGTTGTGAAAAGTACCTGCTCATGCGTCAAACCCATGTCCTGAAGAATTCGACTGAAATGATATTCCTGAATTGGAAGTTTTCTAAAAGGTAAAACATATAATACAACTAAGGTCAATCAGTTGAAGTCACAACAATGCTGGGCTTACAAATACTGAAGGGGAGAGGCAATAAGCAGAGCACAAAATGCTGTCTTCAAGAAAAGAGAGAAATTACAGATTACAATTTTTCTCTAGCTTCAAAGTGGGTGCAAAGTACGTCTGTGTATAATGTTATTTGTAAGTCTGCGTGCAGCAAAACATTTACTTGGCTTCACTGGCAGTTAGATGTCTAAGCAGGACATTTGTCCCAAATGTTAAGCCATCCATATCTTCTGTTGCTGTGGCATAGACCTTGCCTGCCTTCACCAGTGCTGCACAGCTGGCCTCTGCTTCACAGGGAGCCTGAAAAAAAGTGTTTACAGCCCTTAACTAAAATCCCATTCTGATAAGAGTTTGACAGAGAGAAGTTACTACAGTAGTAAAAGATACCTCGATGTAGGGCACACCCATCAATGTGAGCAGCTTCTTGCACTCGTCATTGTGCTGCTTGGTAACTTTCACTAGGCGCTTGCTGAACTTATCAATGTTCTCCTGCTCTCCTGCCGAAAAACAAAACAAACCCAAGCGACCAGTCAGGCTTCTGCACAGTCATACATAATCAACACAGCTGTGGTTGCAGACCTACTGAACTACCTGTTTCCTGAGCTTGGGCTAGAAGCTTCTCTGCTTCTGCTCTGCGCTCTCCTCTCTTTGTGAGCTGTTTGGTAAGAAAAATAACAGATGTCAAGGAAAAAAAAAAAAGAGGAAAAACTAGAGGACGTGTGATTCCTTGATCAAGTATGTACCCCCCCCCCCCATACACCGGTGAATGTATTAGGAACACCTATACACCTGCTTGTTTATGCAGACACAGATTGTGACCTTCAATAAAATTCACATCAAACTTAAAAATGGGGCTTTGACCATGACCATCACTATGACCATGGTATGTTGGTACCAGACAGGGTGGTTTGAGTATTTCAGGAACTGCTGTTCTCCTGTAATTTTTTTTTACACACAACAGTCCCCAGAGTCTACAAAGGACTGTGTGAAAAACAAAAAACATCCAGTGAATAGAAGTTGTCTGCAGAAATGCCTTGTTGATGAGAGAAGTCAGAAGAGAATGGGCAGACTAGATCAACCTGACAAGAAGGCGCAGAAATTCAAATAACCACTCTTTACAATGATGGTTTGCAGACATGCATCTCTGAATGCACGACATGTCAAACCATGAGTTGGATGGGCTACAACAGCAGAGGACCACACTGGGTTCCATTCCTGTCAGCCAAGAACAGGAAACTGAGGCTACAGTGGGCACTGGTTCACCAAAACTAGACAGATGAAGACTGAAAAAGCAGTGCCCAGTCTGATGAATTTCAATTTCTGCTGCAATATGCAAATGGTCAGAATTTGGGGTAAACAACATGAAGCCAACAGTTCAGCCTGGTGGAGTAACGGTGTGGGGAATTTTTCTTGGCACACATCAGACCCCTCTCATGCCAATCAAGCATTGTTTAAATGCCACAGGCAAAAAAAGGCTAATTTGCCCATCTTCTAATGGCTAAGTCCAGCATGATAATGCACCCTGTCACAAAGCACAAGTCATCACAAAGTGATTCCATGAACATGATGATGAATCTAGTGCACTTCAATGGCCTACCCAGTTACCAGGTCTGAAATCAATAGAGCACCTTTTGGATTTAGAACAGCAAACTAACAGCATGAATGTGCAGCTCACAAATCTGCACCAGTTACATGATGCAATCAGATTAACATGAACCAGAAACGCTAAAGAATATTTTCAGAACCTTGTTGAATCTATGCCACAAAGAATTCAGGCTTTTCTAAGAGCAAAGAAGGGTCCTACTCAGTATTAGAATGGTGTACCTAATAAAGTGACTAGTGAGTATGTCAAAGAAGTTGAATAAACAAAGATGCTACCTCTCCTGACTTCAGCTCTGGTGGCTTTCCATCAAACACATACACGGGCTTAATCCCGCTCTCCAACATGCGGATTGTTCTGTAGAACATGCCCATCAGATGGCTGTGGTGGGGATATAGGAAAGAAAACAGCACACTGACACACAGTTGTAAGAAAATATTTTTATCTGAAAAACTACCCATCTGGAGATATTTCTGGATGAATTTTAATGTCAGACTGAATATTGCAAAAGGACTTGTGATGTTTTGTATACAATGCTGCCCTTCTGTGCGACAGGTTTTGAATTTTTCTTTCCTCAGTTGTGAACTGGCTTACATTATAGCTTTTCTAGCTAGTATAGTTCTTACAACTGTTAAATGTATAGCTTGCTTTAAATCTAAAAGCTTACTTATATGTTACAGCTACATTTTGACCCTTTGTTTAGTGCTCTGCATCAATGTATCAGAAGGGCAATCAATAAAAATAAACTGAACTGACTGATTGAAATCCAGCACTCTGAACACACCTTGTTGTTTCTCCATCCTCGTTCTGTAGAACATTGCCATCCTGCCGCACTGCAATCAGGAACTGATAAATACTCATTGATGCATCTATCGCTATCTTCCGTCCTGGGAGAAAAGCAGGAAGTTAACAAAAAGAAAAAACTGAAAAAAACCCCCCCGCATTTGCAGGAACTGCAGGAGAAAACTGTTCTGATGCTGCATTCATTATTTTGTTTGAGTAATAAACATTAAAATAATCACCAAAGTAGCTTTTGATGTCGTGCTCTTTGATGGCTGAAGGAGCTTGGTCTGCAATTAACTTTGCGAGGCCGTGAATTCCCATGGCGTCTAGCAAGCTGGACACAGAAACAAAAATTAAAATGTAAACATTAGAATTTAGCCATCTAGTTACAAGGATGCAGGGTGGTGCAGTGGGTAGTGAGCTCAGTCTGTGCGAAGGTTGCTTGTTCATTCTGTGTTTGTGTGGGTTTCCTCCCACAAAGACATTAACATCAGGTGAACTGGTGGATCCAAATTGGACTAAACTTGTGTTTGATTACAGCAACTACCCTGTAATGGCCTGGTTGTCTCAGGTTAAACCTGAATTATCCCCTTTTCTTCCCGGCACTGGCTTTGGACACCTGCAACCCTTCTCCAAACGGAACGACACACAGCTATGGGGAGAGTTTGACATCAAAAATAACCAGTGTGTGGGCAAAGTTTATTGCTCAAACATACTTATTTCAATATTAAAGTTCATTACACAAAAACTCAGATTAGACTATGACTGAGGCTACAGTACTAAAAGAGGAAGAACAGGCAACCAACTGAAACTTAGGGTCCAGATCATCTCATGCAGATGTTCAAACAGCAAGATGTGCCCAGAAATATACACACTCCTCATGTCAAAAGGCAGAAAGCAGGAAGCTCCATGCACAAGTTTTTAAACACTGGATAGTTAGGAACGAACAAACACAACAAATTTATAACAATAATTAACGGACATGATAACAGACACTACAGACAAATAAATGCGGGGTCTGTCCTGTGTTCAGCTGAATGAACCGTGTTCAAATAAACTTGTAGCTCATCTATACATCAAATATGTCAGCAGATGTTTCAACAAAAATCAAAAAAAGCTCGTTAACTATGAAGTCAAATGCGCCGACAAAGAAACAACATTAAAAACAGAACACGATACAGCTGCATGCCCCCCCGCAGCTAGCTAGATAGTAGCAACAGTAGCCACAGAACCCCTCGCGCACTACTTCATCCTCCCGTCCCAGCAGTGTCTTTGCAAATATACATCGAGTCTGCTTCGAACAAGAATTGCATAGCACATTACCTTTTTGTCTCCGTGCAAATTATTCCCGTGTGAATTTACAAAAAAAATTAATAAAACAGGACAAAACTATCCTGTCCTTTTTGAGCGCGCGAATAACCTGCTCTCGTTTCGCGCGAAATCTCACGCAGCCATTACGAGTCGAACTCCGATCGGTTATTGCATAGCCAAGACAAGAACAATTGATCAATGATCGAGGGAGACATTTTTTTGTGAATGAGACTAGAAAATGAAAACAATCCCCTGTAAATATATAGTAATTTCACAAGTTAGTTATGCACAGTTGTTAATTGTCTTAATGCAATAAAATGTGTAAATTAGTTCGTGTCTCTCACAATACAGTAAACTGTATAGCTACAAACGTTAACTGATGATATAAATTATTTTGCGTTCATAATTAAACTGTGTAAATACTGTGTCATATTTTCCCTTTTTATCTATAGCTTTGTCCAGTGCAGGATCGGGGTATCCGGAGCTTACCTCGGAAACATATATAAAGTACGTACTTATATATTTGCATAATCATTTTGAAGTTATTTAACTGATACTTAGTGTTTTAAGCGTTTGCGGTGTGTGGTGGAATCACATGTTCTTTTGCTTCTAGCTCTTTTTGAGATTATCAAAATTCAGCAAAATGTGTACGTTTCTATGTCATTTATGAAGACTAAGGAAAATTACCAGTATATTTTGAGACCACTTGAAAAAAGTACTTATATTCGCTATGCTGACATATTAAAATTAACTACAGTTTTCAGGTCGTTGGGGATCCCTATCATTCCCAGGCCAGCCTGAAGATATGAACTTTTCAGCAAGTCTTGCATCTCCCCAGGGTCTCCTAGAAGTGGAACATGCTTGCGAGGAAGCATCTGGGACAATTCACATTAAATATACTGTTCAGAGGTGAAGAGAACAACCCACCTTTTGCCTGGTGTGAACTATGACCTTATATTTAAGGTGCTGATCTTCATCCCGAAAGCATCACATTCAGCTGCTAACTTTTCTGTTTCTGTTGAAGAGCCTCTCCTGAGGATGTTAATATGACCACATCATCCTCATGGCTTCCTTAATAGTTGGTTGCTGCTAAGAGATTCTTGCTCTACCACCATGTTGGGCACTGATCACATTCCACCTGCATCTCTATACAACAGCTTTCACAAAGTAGGGTGTCTTTTCAGAAGAGTGCACTCTCACTCCACATCCCCTCTAAATGCAGAAGCTCTTCTGAAGGTGGGAGTCAAACCCTTTATGCCAGGTGCTGTCAGGACACCCTTACCATTTGCTTGGAGATCCCCGGTCTGTGTGATGTTGCTTTACTAACTGGAATTCTTACAGATTAATTTCTCTCCAGCAGAGAGCAGCAGATGACAAGGACATTCAATATCCACTTGAGGTCCTGAATAACATATTTGACACGAAGTGTGTAACATATCTCGTGTATAAACGTGTAAAACGATAGTTCACTTAAGAATAAAAGTATTGTTTTAACACTGGGTTTACTGCAGAACCACTTAAGATACTATGTGGAGCTACTGATTTATTCTCCCTCACTAACTTTACTTTTTATTAATATGGGTTTTAAGAAATTAAATCTAGAAATAAAGTTCTGCTACGATTAAGCACTACAGATATGTTTGGTTCCCACGCTGAGATTTTTCACTTTAATATTTAGATGGTCTCAAACTCAGCAGGTAGGAGCCAGAAAGTGATTTCTGCATCAACCCTGCTGTAGAAGGTTAAATTTTACAAAAACACATGAGTTTCACATAATAAGCTTACTGCTACTGTCCTGCGCAGACGTCCAGTTGCTGAACCAAAATTCTCAAAACGATGTCGACTTTTGGTTTAATACATAAAGTCAAAGTGTATGATTTGGTCTGTGCGTAAACCTGCTAGAAAGCACATCAACTAGATTAACTATATATGTCGTGAAAATATAACCTATAACCTAACCTATAGTACCAGCCTACAGTTTGACTAAACTTGCTAGAAGCTTGTTTTTGTTCACAAGGGTTTCAGTTAATAAGTTTGAGAATGAAATGACGCGTCTCCCATAGTCTTCCGCTCATCTCCTATTTACATATTGCCCACGTGTGCGCACACTTTTCACTGATACTGTGAACTTTCACGATATTTTAAAAAAAACCAAGTTCCAGCATTATATTTTTTTTACAGATTAACAAAGTTTAGTTATAGCTAAGTTAAAAAACAATACTGTTGGCGATCCGAAAATAAGTTGTTCTATGTATGACCGTAAACTGTGTATTAGCCTCCAATCCGACGAGAGGCGCTCGACAACAAATTGGACTTTAGCGACATTTCTGTCCCTTTAACGGTGTATCGACGAATTCAAGCTGTGTTTCCGAACAACGTGTTGTCAGTAGAGGGCCGGTCTAGTGACTCACTGAGCTGTTGAGCTCACGAGCCAATGAAACACTGAGGTTTTTGCTTCAGGTTCGGTGCCAGGGCGCGTGGAGCAGCTCTGCCATCGTGTGTGACTCGAATCTTCTATATAAATCTTTTTTTTCTTTTTTTATACTGTCGTGTTCCTACTAACATCGGTGTCTTATAGCAGCTGGACGTCTGTGGTGAACTGAAGTGGTGCTTTGAGAAGAGTTACAATGGCGAAGGAACTGGAAGACATTCTTTCCCGGCTCGCGCAGCCCGACAGCGCACTCATTCACCAGGTAACTGAACAGCACTGACAAATGCAAAGTGCCAAGGAATATTATGGAATATAACGGAGTAATGTAGCGTTTCACTCAGTAACATTTAATTCGGCAGAGTAATACAAAATACTGTAGAGTACCAACTAATACTGCATCGAATCACTGAGTACCAGTGAATGCTATGGAGTGCTGACTTCTGTAGAGAATCACTCAGTACTGTAAAGTATCACTGAGTACCACCGAATACCATAGATTAATAACTTCCTGAGCTAGCCGTGTGTGTCACTGCACACCGCGAAGTGAGTGTGTATGCGCTGCACAAATGATGTTAACACTGTCCCCACAGGCCACAGTGGAGCTGAAACAAGCGTTCCGGGACCCGGCAGTGATTCCATCTCTGTGTTCAGTGATGATCAACTCCTCAAATCCACAGGTACAAACACAACTACTCTGACATATGGACAGTGTGTGTGACTGGAGGGTAGTGCGGCCATACAGGCACACACAGCTGTCATCGTATCTGTCTATATGCTGTATGACTGTCATTGTCCTTTAATTATTTGATATCTTTTCATTGTTACTTAATATACACTAGAGAATCATTATACTAATAAGAATAATAACAACTTTATGTGTAGCTCAAAGTGCTTTACGATAGCAGAAAATAAATTGTAAGAAAAATTAGATATAAGGATCTATAGGAAACAACTGAGATAAATAAAAACATTAAGCATTATATATGAGGGGTAATCAAAAATACTAAGAATATTCTTACTTCTGAGAAGGAAGTTAAATTCTGTTTTTTTGATCAACCATTGTTTTATTACAAATTTATTTTATACAAGAAAGCTTAGCTACATAAATTGCATTTGAAATAGAGGTAAACCTTGGAATACCTACCTCTTGTATAGATAATTTTGATATAGACACTCAGTGATCTATCCTGGTGCTGCTGTTCAAGGTTATGTAAACTAGCAACAGAATTTAAAGTCAGTTTTATACTTACAGGCAACCAATGCAGTTTATTAAGCACAGGTGCTACATGAGCTCTGTTTTAGTTAAGGCTGTAAGGCTGTGCTTTTTTTTGTGATAACAGCATAAAGAGCATTAAAATAATCAAGCTTTGCTATCCAGAAAAAATTTCATCTTATTGGAACTCAGATGCAAAAGCTTAAAAGGATGTACCCATTTATAAGTACTTTGTTCTAGTGTGGTGGAACATGAAATGAGACTTGAGCCAAGGGCCCCCAGATTGCAAGTAAACATTGTATTATTATTATTATTATTATTATTATTACTAATTTGAGGCTTAGCTGATAGCCTTTTCAAAAGCTTGTTAGCAGTATTTTTGTATCAGTTAACACAACGGGCTATTTTAATGCAGGTTATTGACAAGAGTGGGATTTGACCCAGAGACCTTTCTGTGTGTTTTAGATTCGTCAGTCTGCGACAGTAATGCTGAGGATGAGAGTGATGAAACACTGGAAGAAGATCCAACCTGAGCACCGGGAAAGGTCAGTGTACCATGCAAACCTTGCATAACACCCCTGTGAGACTCTGGTCACACCTACAGAAGTGTTTAGGTGCTGCTATTGCTGCTAAAAGTGGCTCAGCCAGTAAATAACCTTGAAGGGGTGATTACAATCAAATTGTAATTGCGAATATAATTACGAATTACGATATAATTTTAATTTCATTATCTTCCACACCAAGAAAATGGCATAAAACAACAATGATTTCACCTTTTCCTCTCTAGTGCTTCATTCATATACTGCTAGCTGACCAAATGATGTACTCAAATTTAACCCCAAAAAGCTGCAAAAAGAGAAAATTGGAAAGGAAGCCAGTACTTTTTCACAGCAGTGTATTTGTAATTTCATGCTCATATGTTTAGAGTCACATGTTTGTCATAATTTTTCTTTTTTTTTCCTTCAGTCTAAAGTCTGAGGTGCTGCATGCTTTCCAAAAGGAGACTGTGTAAGTATTTGTGTATTGTATTCTGAATGTCATATGTTCCCTAAGAGTGATTAACGTGTCACTTGTTAACTTTAAGTTGTGGCAGTGTTAATTTACTGTTATTGTTACGCCTGACCAGTATTAAATACTACTTAACTGCACCATTTAGCTATCGCCTTGTACTGGACTGGACGGAGACAGAGCAGCAAGGTGGTGCTGCAGGTAGCAATAATGCCTCACAGCTCCGCCCAGTCTGTGTAGAGTTTGCATGTTCTCCTCATGTTCTCCTGGATTTCCTCCCACAGCCCACAGACATGTGTTTCAGAACTGGTGGCTCTATATTGCGTAAAATAGGAGAATGAATGTGTGTGATTGCCTTGTGATGAACTGGTGTCCTGTCAGATGTGCTTCTGGGATAATCTCTAGACCACCATGCCCTGCATTGGACAGGAGGTTATTAATAAATAAACAAATGGACTGAGACTTTATTAGTATATCACACGTGTACTACTGTTAAACAATATAAATTGCAATACAGCTTTAGTGGAAAAAAATAATGATAATAATGAAGGGCATATGGGTCAGACCAGTTTCAAATACATACAATACATGATGAAAAGTACGTGGACACCTATTCTAATAAATTGGTTTGGCTATTTTGAACACGCCCATTATGAAGAGGCGCATAAAATTAAGCATATAGCAATTCAATCACCTTAGACAAACACTTGCAGTAGAATGGGTCACACTAAAGAGCTCAGTGATTTTCAACTTGGCGCTGTCATAGGAGGTCACTGACTGCATGAAACTGGCTCCGCTACAAATGGCCAACATAAATCCTAATGTTTCTTCAGTGCTATGTTTGTGCTGTTTTTTACTGCAGAAATCAGAATTTGTGCTGTTTTTTCTGGGTTGTGACATCACTCATACCCCCTACAGCTGAATAGACACCTAAAATTGGGGTGTTTTCAGTGCCAGATTCATGCTGTTTTGTGCTGCTTAAAATGCTGTTCTCTTTTCGTTTTGGAGCTATTAATGATTGTTTACGTGGCATATAACATCACTCAGCCCCTCTACAGTGGCATAGACGCACAAATCCGTGACGCAAAATAGCACAAATGTAGAGCCAACAAAATATTGGGTTGTTCTGTTTGCGTTGTTTATAGAGGGGCTAGCTTCACGCAGCCAATGCCACCTTTCCACTGAATTATTTGTCAAATTTCTGCTCTGTTAGATCTGGCCCAGTCAACTGTTAATTGTGTTGTTGTGAAGTGGAAATTTCTAGGAGCAACAACACCTCAGCCATCAGTTGGTAGGACCACAGAGTGCTGAAGCATGCTGTGCATAGAAATCATCTGTCCACGGGTGCAGTACTCACTACTGAGTTTCAAACTACCTCTGGAAGTAACATCATCATGAGAATTGTTTGTTGTGAACTTCACGAACTGGATTTCTATGGCTGAGCAGCTGCACATAAGCCTAAGATCACCATGTGCAATGCTAAGTGTCAGCTGGAGTGGTGTAAAGCACACCGACATTGCTCTCTGGAGTGTTGACTCATGCTTCACCATCTGGCAATCTAATAGACAAATCTGGGTTTGCCAGATGCCAGGAGAATACCACCTGCCTCCGCACATAGTGCCAATCATAGTTTAAAGTTTGGTACTGGAAGAATAATGGTTCAGGGTCGTATTAAAGAATTGTGTGCTTTATAGTAACACACATACTTTGTAGTAATAGTCAGTGGAGGACCCTGTGCACAAAGCGAGGTCCATAAAGAAATGGCTTGCACAGTCTGGTGTGGAAGAACTTCACTGGCCTGCACAAAGCCCAGACCTGAACACCATCAAACACCCTTAAGATGAATTGGAATGCTGACTGTGAGCCAAGCTCCATCGCCCAACATCAGTGCCTGACCTCACTGATGCGCTTGTGTCTGAATGGGATCAAATCCCTGCAGCTATATTCCAAAATCCAGTGGCAAACCTTTCCAGAAGAGTGGAGGCTGGTATAGCTGCAAGGGGGGGGGGGGGACCATTTCAGTATTAATGGCCATGGTTTCTAAATGAAATGTTCAACAAGCATATATGGGCATGGTGTTTTTGTGTCCACATACTTTTGGCCATGTAGTGTATTTCCAATTACTTAAAGGGTGGTGCAGTTGCTGAACAGCTCCATGGTTGTATGTCTGAATGTGGCTTCAGGTTTTTATGTGTGCAGTTTGTGTTCTCAATTTCACTGCTTGTGCTTTTGTGTTAAGAATTGCAGATTGTCTTTTACAGTAATTTGTACCAACTATAAAATGTATTGGTACACAAGTGAATGTGTATTTCCAAATGCAAACAAGAATTTAAGTGCAGATCCTGAAAATACAATTACTCAATTCTTAATAAAAGTACATTTGTTAATTATATGCACATATATGTGAATTCTTAAGCTTTGTCCAATGCATTAAAGTTGTAACTGGCAAACAGGGTACAACTTTTAATTTTAAAAATAATATTGAACTGGTAAGACAAGTGGAATTGGAGAAGTCTAGATATATACTGTGTTGGTATTTGTTTGAGTTGGATGTGATGCAGCTGTTGTTGTCCCTCTGCCCCAGACACACAGTGCAGCACTCTTTGTCCCAGCTCAGTGCTGCGCTGGTGAAGCGGGACTCACCTGAACGCTGGCCAGCATTGCTCAGGCTACTGGATCAGTCCACCAAGAGTACTAGCCCACATGAGCGACAGGTATGGATGCCATCACATTGCATGCCATATCCTTGGTCCCCAGTAATCGTGGAGAGCACAGTGGGATAGCAGTTAGCGCTTTTGTCTTACAACACATAGATGGTGCAATTGGACTTGGACTTGAATCCGGCTCAGTCTGTGTGTTCATCTTGTGTTTGTGTGCGTTTCCTTCTCAGTCGAAACATGCATTTCCTGTAAATCAGTTATCTTTAATGGCACATAGTGTGTGTGCTGCTTGCTGTGCAATATTAATGAGTGAATGGCTGAATAGGGGGGTTACTGCAGTGTATTTGTTAGTTACCTTGGACAGAAGTGTCAGTTAAATACTAGTTAATCACTGTACAGGCCATCCTCGATTTTTGTTTTTTTTTTTTTTCCTCCCCTATTTCCCTACTATATGGAGTGTCCAGGTGGCGAAGGTCCCAAAAATCGAAAGTGTTATTTTAGCGTAATGTAATTCCTTTCTCACCCTGCTTTTCCCTTGTGGGTGGTTGCAACTTTCCTCAGACATGGGCCTCCTACCAGAGGCCTGCAATTTTAAGGATATGGTGCAGTATTTTTGCTGTTCCTAGGACTGTGCTCTTTTGGACTGAGACCGATGTTGTTATTCCTGGAATCTGGAATCTGATGGAGTCATTCCACCAGCTTAGTGATCATGGCCCGATGTGCTCCTATCACCAGTGGGACTACCTTGGTTTTCACCTAAATTTTTGCCAGTTCTTCTTTCAATCCCGTGCGTGCGTGCGTGCGTGCGTGCGTGCGTGCGTGCGTGCGTGCGTGCGTGTGCCTAATAAAAATTGTAACTGAAAAATACATACATACATACATACATACAGTACAGTGAATTATATGCAAAAAGCAGTTAGAAGGTGCAATACACTTTGAACAGAATCCTGCTACAGGGGGGTCTAGGGGACACTGTACAGCTTGATTTAACTAACAATGGAGACAGTTGAAAAGTTCTTTTTTTCACATTATTTTTTATATTAATAAAGCTCTTTTTTTGCCATAAACCTAAAAAAATTGTTTCCCCCTTGTATTATGCTTAACTTTTTTCAATATTCATGGTTTTTCTGTTTTTTGTTCTGAAATATTTTGTAATATCTAAGTCCGTTAAATTGAAGAACTGTATGTAGCTTTGGAAAAAAGTGTATGTTAAGTGAATAAATGTGAAAGTAAAAACATCTGTGGTGGACTGTGCTGCAGAAAGCCACATTGTGATGAATAAAGATATGCCAGGTGTTTGACCCCAGTATGTAGCTTTAACACATTTTTATTACTTATGATATAAAATTAAAAAAAAAACAGGCATGCAGTGTCTGTTATTGCTTCCTAAAAAGTCCTTTAGGTTCACTTATTTTTGAGATACTGGGAAGACTGTGAGATATGGCTGACATAAAGAGAAGCATGACTTTGGAGACACCAGTCCATCCTTTGCTATAGACTTTTTCTCTGTCTTCCAGGTGGGCTTGCTGCTGCTCAGCAAAGTGGTGGAATCGAACCCAGAACCTTTTAGACCTCATTTCCCTCAGCTTCTGCAGTTGTTTAGGACAGTGTTGGAGGACCTCAGCAATCCTAGCTCCCTCTATTATTGCATCCTCACCATAACGACCATCACAGCCTACACCGGCACTGAGGAGATGGTGAGGGCACAGTGGTGTATTTGTGTGCCTGTGTGTTGACTCATGAATCCTTCAGCATTTTGTACAACAAATTCTTTGCAATTTGATTTCAGAGTCTGATGCGCTCTATCATCCCCAAGCTGATTGTTGCCATTAAGCACCTGATCAAGTCCAACCAGGTAGGTGGTCTCTAGTGCAGTGCTCACACCACTTTGCTTTCATGGCTGGCTGAACTTACTGTGTGTGTTCCATCAGGACCAGGCCAGTGAGGCGATGGAGGTGTTTGACGAGCTCAGTGAGAGCGAAGTGTCCATCGTGGTCCCCTACATCTCTGAAATTGTTTACTTCTGTCTGGAGGTTTGCATGTGCAAAATGCAGTTACAGTAACATAATTCACATAAACAAGTTTAAATGTTTTGGGTAAGCATTCCTTGGCATGTAAAGTGCTGAGATGTGTTTGTAGTGGTGTAATTTTTGTATTTCTAGGTCACTCAGGATACATCTCTCAGTGACTGCCTGCGTGTGAAGGCTTTGTCCTGCATCGCTTTCCTCATTAAACTCAAAAGCAAGGTAACCCAGCTGCTTTCTATGTCCCAAGCCTCCCTCATATGTATATTTTAGTAAGATTTACTGTTACATTGTACAGTCCATTCTTGATTTTGTGGACCTCATGATATATATAATTTTTAAAATGGAATTTGGTTTTCATGGACCATTCCAAAAATTCCAGAAAAAATATAGAAACATCATAAATATTGAAAATAATGTTCAAAGTGCCCCCTAGTTCCCCTGCAGTGGCATTTTGCTTAAGTGGTTTCTTTTTTGCTTCTTTCTGCATATAATTCATGGTACTGTTTTTCTGTATGTTTCAATTATAGTACTGAAATTTCAATATATTAGGGACACATTACATTAGGTTATAAAAGTGTTACTGTAGTATGTATTGCAGTACTATAAGTCCAGAGAATCAAAAATGGAGGGACTGTACTTATACTGTAATAAGACAGCAGTTGGTTTAATTGCTTGATGGTAATGACACCGAGTGGCTACACAGACTTCTCCTTTTCCTGTGATTGCACCACATTTTTCTCATAGGCTGTTCTGAAACACAAGCTGTTGAGCCCCATCCTGCAGACAGTGTTCCCTGTGCTTAGCGCAACACCCCCTCCTGGCCAGGAGGATCCAGAAGACAAGGAGAAGGACGCAGAAGATGACGATGATGACACCGAGAGTCCCAAACACTTTGCAGCTCGGGTAAGCCTGAGCTGTTTTTCTTTAAATTGGTGGTCTTTATTTTTGACTGTAATTTAACTTGTCAGACAGGCCATAATTAGTACTTAAAAACTACCAATCAATTTCTTTTTTGTGCTTTGTTTTGTTGATCTCATGTGTGATTCTTGGGCTGCAGGTTATTGATACCCTGGCTTTGCACTTGCCCCCTGGGAAACTCTTCAATCAGCTGGTTAGTATCAGTGTTGTAATCTCTTTTCTCAATACTCTGGCAAAGGCCTAAATTCAGGCCTTTTAGGGAACTTTGAGGAGTCTTTGCACCACAGATCTTTTGCTGCAAAATTCCGACCCCGACTTTTTTTTTTGTACCAGATGCCTATGATAGAGGTTTGCTTAGCCAGTGAGAACCCCTATGAGCGGAAGGCCGGCCTGATGTGTCTAGCAGTGCTGGCTGAGGGCTGCGCAGACCATATCTGTAACAAGTGAGTCTATTCATTTCCAAATGCTGCAAGTGACACCATTTATACAGTACAAAAGATGGAATTCATTTGATCTGCTTTACTGTAATGAATGTGTAATGTATATAAATACAGTTGGTCCCCTAAGTACGTACTTTGGCATAGCAAACATTTTGCCAATGCAAACTTTTTTAGAACTATTTTGTATTTGTGTTTTGTTTTTCGTATTTGTATTGTACCAACATCCTGGTCTGAGTCTGGGGAATTTGACTACTTTATTTGGGATGTTAAATACCTCACCCAGGGGGCTCTGAATGCACAGGCACATTTATGAGGTACACAAAATTTTCAAGTTTATTTATAACTGTTGCTTCTAATTAAGGAGACCAACTGTAAACTACATAAATTGCTCTTCCAATCATTGTGCTTTGTGTATTATTACATTTGGGAAATTGTATTTATTGGATCAGTACCCATGGGAATAAGTGCATGTCACATCTGTTTTTATTCAGGATGCTGTCGTCCGTGCTGCAGGCGGTGTGTTGCAGCCTGTCGGACAGCAGCAAAGTAGTGCGCAGCGCTGCTCTCTTTGCCCTTGGGCAATTCTCTGAGCACTTGCAGGTCAGTCTGCAAATGTAGCTTTAGTCCATTCTCTACATTTTTTCAAAAAGTTTATTGCAACAGCAGCAGCAGTGGGTAACAGTAATAGACAAAATGAAGACAAAAATAGTAACACAGAGAAACACTGGTTAATGCAATACATACCAATACATTCAAAAGTGTTTAAGTACAGCTTTCCTAAAAATGTGTACAGTTCCTATGAGTCATATAGGTGGAAAACGGGAAAAAAGAAAGAGAGCGAGTAAGAATGTAAACAACACTGCCCCCCCATTCAGCCCCTAGCTATATTTACGGGCGACAGGCAGGGGTGTACCTTCTAACTATTAACTCCTATGGAGACATCCTTGGCCATGCCACTGGTGAAACAGAAAGTGTAAAACTCCATAAATAATTAAGAAACATGCTCTTCATAACCTTTAATAAAATTAAATTACTTCTGATTTGGCATATTATCACCAGGATTGAAAACTAAATGAATAAGATGTCTTCTAATTTCCTACCTTTCGGGTCACAAAATCATCGTCGCAGTCAGACCAAAGTTATCAACAAATGAAGTTGATAATCTCTCTTGTATCCTTGGTGTTTTTTCAGCCAGAAATTAGCAAGTACAGTGCTGAGTTGATGCCATTGTTACTGGGATACCTGTCTGAACTGAATCAATCTAAGACTGGACATATCACCAAGGCCTTCTATGCATTGGAGAACTTCCTTGAGAATTTAGGTAATAAAACCACCATACTTTAAGGCTGACTGCTAACATGGTACTGGTCTAAGGCCATTGCTTTTAAGTTGTTGTAATAATCCTCTTATTAATTGAATTTGATTATTTACTAGTAGGATTTAAGCCTTATTGTCCCTTTCTTGAATGTTTAACAGAGCTGCTTGGTTGTCTGTCCTTTGTCTCCCAGGAAGTGACATCCAGCCCTACCTCCCTACCCTGATGGACAATATGCTTGCTGCCCTGAACAATTCAGACAACCTGAAGATCAAGGAGCTGGCTGTTAGTGCTATTGGCGCCATTGGTAAAAGTCCATCTCATATGTTTTTAAGGAGGTCTTTTGTGTCTGCATATATATCCACTTTCCTGCATCTCTCTAGCTGTTCTGTATATTGAACCTGCTTGCCCTCCATTCCCACAGCCAATGCAGGAAAAGAGCTTCTTGTACCATACTTCCCCCCAGTGATTGAGAGCCTCAAGAGCTTTCTAACAGACACACGGGACGAGATGAGGTCGCTGCAGACACAGGCACTGGGTATGACGCTTTAGGCAGAGTGAGACAGTTTCTGCAAGTTTTTAATGGATATTTCACTTTCTGTCTTATCTAAATGAAAATATGAATGATTAGCTCTGTGTTCACAGCGTTTTTCATGAGTGTGGTTATTTGTCCATATTGTTTCTGCACAGACACTCTGGCAGTGTTAGCTCGTACTGTGGGCCGAGACGTGTTCACTCCATTGGCAGCGGAGTGTGTGCAGTTAGGCCTGAAACTTACAGATGCTGTGGATGATCCCGACCTACGTCGCTGCACGTATGGGCCCTGGTTGTCATTTGTGTCTGTGCATCATTTGTGCTTCAACTCCACTCTTGTGTCTATCTGCAATGTGTTGTCTACAGCCAGTTGCTTGCATGCCCATTTGCAGTATATCGCGTGCATCTCAGCTGCACAGTGTCTTTCATGCTTGTTCTTACACTGAATGGTCTTTCTCTCAGCTTCATTATTTTTCTGCATTGTTTGTCCAAGCTGCAAACCCTTTCTGAACTTTATCTGCTTTTCTTGACTGTCTGGGTTAATTCAGAAATGAAATGCTCTTTTTGTTGTGTTTTTTTTTTAGGTACAGCCTCTTCTCTGCCGTATCCACAGTCAGTCCTGGGTGTCTGACCCCTCACCTCCCGGCCATCACCACCATCATGGTTCTGGCACTCAAGTCCACTGAAGGAGTTGTAGTCAGTACTATATTACTTCAGAGCAGACTGGCTGAACTGTGGAGACCTTTTGTTCATTCGGCAGGTAGCACTCAGCACTTGGACTGTTTTTATTCTCTTCCAGGCTCACCATGAGGAAGAGAAGCAGTTTATTCTGCTGGATGATGATGAAGAGGAGGAAGGGGAAGATTCCATTTTGGAAGAAAATGATGAAAATGAGAGAGAAGATAAAGATATTGTTGGGTTTGTTGTTTTGTTAGTCTTTCATGTCTTGTGTGGCTACACCTGAGAGAAGAACTTTTTTCTTCATATTATTATTAACTAGTAGTTTTGTCCAGTGTGAATTGCCACATTAGATATATTGCTCAGCTATATCAATAGGTGAATAACCGTAGGGCATTCAGTGCAGTGTAACATACACACACACGTATACTATTATACACACATAGTTACACGCTAAAGGCTGGATGGAGCCATCAGTTCTCCTCCATTGTATAAGGAAACCAGAGCACCTGGGGGAAACGCTCACAAATGTGTCACAAACAGCTAGATTTGAACCCAGGAGTAACCTGCACTGGCACCACGCTGCTGTTTCTCTTCATTCTGTTACATGTTTAGCCTTTCTTTTTCTGCCTGTCCAGGTTCAGTGTCGAGAATGCTTACATTGATGAGAAAGAAGATGCCTGTGATGCCCTGGGTGAAATCGCCTTTAACACAGGGTACTAGCATGATGTGGGTCTTGTATTGCACATGTCGGTGATGGGCTGATGCATAGTCTGCTAATTCTCCCTTTTATATGTCTCCCCCTCACAGTGTTGCCTTCCTACCATACCTAGAGTCCAGTTTCCAGCAGGTGTACGAGCTGCGCGATGTATGTGATGGCCAGCCACATCCCAAGTGCCACATGGGCTGTATTGTGAGCATGTAGCATGTGGTCTTATTGGCTGTCATATTCTCCTTCAGTTCCCGCATGAAGATGTACGTCGGGCTGCTTTCACAGCAATGGGCCAGTTCTGCAGAGCCCAGCATAAAGTGTGGAAGGAGGAACCCACTGACACCAACTACCAGGGTAGACTTTCACAAGTTCTCCGTTGATTCAGCTAAATTCCCTGAATGCGATAATGCCCTTCCAAAGTGCTGAAAAAAGATAAACTAATAATATAAGCAAGTATAAAACAAGTATAGGTAAAAGGCAGAAAGCTATGAAGGAGTAGAAATAAAACTCCTAAGGCTGTTATGGGATGGACAGAGTCTAGAGATCTGTGAGTAGGTGATTGTTCTTCTTGTTCCTTTTCTACCAGGTTTACAAATTTATAACTATTTAGTTGTTTAGGTGCAGCTCTTTACCCAAATGAGCAAAGTATATATTTAGCTACAGCTTTTTTATTGAAGTAAAACTACAGTAGCCCTGATCTCTTTGTTTCTGTGTCTGTTGGCCAGCCCTGCAGAAGCTCTTGTCCGTGGTCTTGTCCAGCTTCCTGGAGGCAGTGAAGCAGGACCGTGAGAGGCATGTGGTAATGGCGGTGCTGGAGGCCCTGAATTCTGTCATAAAATCCTGTCAGAGTGAGGCCCTGCGGGATCCTGAACGCCTGGCTGCTGTCAGCCACGTCATCCGGGATGTTCTCAAGAGGAAGGTGAGTGGTTGCTGACTTGATGCCATACAATTTGTCATGTGCTTCTGGCTGGATATTAAGATGTTACACTAGTGATACCTGTTTTAATTTTCTTTTCTCTGTTATCTGGCTTTCTGACAAATTTAACAGGTGTTCAGGAGTTGGACCTGCCTCTATTAACAGATTTAAATGAGACTTATTTTTACGGCTTATGTTTCATTGTGCTTTCTTGGGTAGCCAAGATGAGACAGAAACGCAATAAATCCACATTGTATGTGTAATATGCGTGTGGTTGTAAGTTTGCTTTTGCGACCTGATCAGAGACCCTTTTGGGTTCTGCTCCCAACAGACAGTGTGCCAGGATGGGGATGGTGCAGATGAAGGAGATGATGAAGACGAACAGCAGGTTGCACGGTTTAGATGGTGTTTCCTCTTATCACTCAGAAGATGAATCTTGATTCAGAGTTGTCACGGTGACAGATGTGGGTTGTCGTTCTTATCCACAGGCTGAGTATGACGCTATGCTGCAGGAGTTTGCTGGTGAAGGGATTCCTCTACTGGCAGCTGCTGTTCCAGGAGATGCTTTCTCTCCTCACTTGAAAGAACTGCTGCCCCTCATCGTGAGCAAGGCTGTGAGTATGGCTTTACCTCCAATCTTTCCTTCTTTGAGCATGATGATGAACACCATTAATATTGTGGTGTTGTAGGTATTTAAAAACAAGTAGCAGTCTTTGCCGTTTAATTTGGCTTTGTTTCTGAAAAAGCAAAAATAGGCTAATGTCAGATTGGCATTACATTTGTGTGACCACAGCGCTAGTTTCTATTTGCAAAAAAACTGATTAGAAACTGTTAATAGGTGATCGTTAATCTGCATTTGTGATCACAGTAAAAGTGCTGGTTTAGTGCAAAGGCTATAAATGGGTTTAGGTAGCTTGTGTGTCTTCAACTTTTATGTTTCCCAGCAGAAGGCTTCCTGCACTGTAGCAGACCGCTCCTTCTCTGTGGGTACGCTTGGGGAGACCCTCCATGCTCTGGCACGTGTGCAAGGAGGCAGGCAGCTTGCTGGACAGCTGTCAGGCCAGCTGCTGCCTGTGCTGACTGCTGGGGCAAGGGACAGTGACGCAGAGGTGCGCAGTAACAGCGTGTTCGCTCTGGGGGCACTGGCTGAGGCCGCTGGACCCGCAGTTGTGCAGTATCCTGAGCAGTCACCTTGGGCCTCACCCTGTTTTAGTATCTTAATATCCAGCTATGGGCCTCAAACTCAGTCACTCACTGGTATAGCAGCTAGTCAAGATTGCTCTACTCCTAAAACAGCTACCTATGTACAGAGTTTGTGCCCTTTATTCCACAATCCTCAATAATTGCTGCATTTAAGATGTGAGGCACAGAGGACTGGAATGATCACATGTACTTTTTAAAATTATTATTTCAAATGCAGAAGGCTTTTTGATTATTAAGTTATTAAAACGTTTAGCTTGTACATAAATGTTCAAACATATTCCACTTTGGAGAATATAGTTAAGAACCATGGTTGTCCAGGATGTCCCGACCTTGACCCTGTATCCCAGAGAGTACCCAAAGATACTCGCCCTCTTCTCCTCGCTTCTGTCTAAAGAGGAGGACCCTCGGGCTATTGACAACCTGTGTGCAGCACTCTGCCGTATGATCCTCAGCAACCCTGAGAGTCTGCCGCTAAATCAGGTACTAAACCATAAGCTACAAGTGAGCATTGTCTGTATGATAGGGTTTTTTGATGGATGGTTTTCTATTTTCTTACTTTCTGTACTACTGCCCTACTGTTTTCACTAGATCATTATTTTAATTTTCTTTATCAAAGCTGTGTCCTGTTGAAGTTCATTGTACTCCACACTTTGCACAGGTGCTGCCAGCCCTTCTGTCTCATCTTCCTCTCAAAGAAGATCTGGAGGAAAACAAGACGGTGTTTGGCTGCCTGGCTTTTCTGTACTCCCACAGTCCTTCACTGGTACTTTTCTAGAATCTGTGTAACTACTAGAGATGATAATAGAGAAGATCAAGCATAGATTGGCTATACAACAAAAGAGTAGTAATATTCATGGTTTATGTTCTGTATATGTGGAAAAAACATAACTGTGCTACAATGGTTTTAGGTTCTGAGTCACCTGAAGCCCATAGTGTCAGCTTCCAGTCAAGTTCTTGGAACAAAAAATGTTGATGCAGGTGAGAACTGTATATTCTCTTCTGCACCAGTTGACTTTTTCAGGCCTGCTTTGTTCAAAATACAAACTAATTGATAATCATTTTGTATTGCAGAAACCCAGAACACCTTGGTGCTTTTTCTACAAAACTTGGCAAAGCATCACTCTCAGGAGTTTGAGAGCACGGTGATGTCACTTCCTGCTGAGCAGAGGGCCACTATAACCATAGCCATCATGTAACTGTAGCTTTGTTGCAGAAGCTCAGTTTGTATCACAGACCCGAAAAGAAGAACCTTCTCAACAGCATAATTGTCACATATATTTTGAAATCAGCACTTATGCCATTTACCCACAGTCTGTTTTTAACTGTACTACCCTGGCTCTCTCTCTCTGCTGTTTTAAGAGTTTGCAGTGATGTTTGTGCTACCAGTTTGAAGAGATTTGAAGTGAACGAGTAGAGGACTGTGTACTACATAACAACTGGCTCTCAAAAGTTTGTTTTTCAATTGTTGTATTTTTTGATGCTCACCATTAGTACAGTATACTGTCCATGTTACTCACTGAGCTGCTTTTCCAGTGGGGAAAAATGAACAGAACTAGCAGAACTATTAAATATGTTGGAACATTTTCCTTGCCACTTTTGTCCCCTAATGGCAACGGTGCTCAATTGTACATCACACAGACAAGACTGACAATATTGAGCACCACAGTGTGTACTAGTATGCTGCAACAACTTGTCACTGTTTGTAACAGTTTTTAACACCTAGAAATATCTTACTTTTTGTGATTGGATTACATTGGGTGACTTTGATTTTAAATTTACTTTTTAAATCCCTTTACACACATCTTAAACAGCCATCCAGGGAATTTGCAAACAAAAAAAACTTATTTATTGTATTGCAAAGTGTGACTATTAATTAATAAGAGCAATTGCTGTTTTCAGGTACGTGTGTTACTGTTGTGTTGTAATTCAAATGACAGTGAACTTCTAAACATTTTAAAATATTTTTTTAAAAAATCAGCAGGCTAGCCTTTAATAACCAAAGGATGTGACAGTCCCCAAATTTTATCAAGTATCAGGATACCAGTTTGGTGGATTGTGTCACAGTGTGATAAATTCATCTTTCATTTGTTATCTTTCATTTGGGTGATGCTTCTGCGCTGAGAACCAGGGTCACCTCTCCAGGGTGAAGTTCATTCTCAGAGGAGCACAGGACTGGGGAGCTTGCACCTAAGACACATACACCACACATAGTGAACACTGGTCAGTGGTTAGCTTTGTATAAAAATGCATTCTGAACATTTATCACAACACATGTATGTATCTCTTCCCACCATGCATAACATGTGAGAAGTCAGATGGCATAGGTGAAGGTTTAACCCACCAAGCAGTGTTTGTTTCCAGGGCAAGATGTCCACAGAGCTCCGGCAGTAGGCTCGGTCAGTGTGCATCTCTGAGCCAAATACAACCTCCTGCACCTCAGGGTCACCAGGTCGCTGTGCCCTAACTCGTACCTCCAGGACCATGATCTCCTTCTCCTTCAGCTTTCCCAACTTGCTGCGTACTTGGGTGTGTCTGTTATCCACCCACACAAGCCTCTCCTTCACTGCCGACCTGTGGGTATGTACAGAAAGCACTGAGTCACATGGTCTCTCGTGCTGCCCAACTAAAATCATGCACAAGAGTTTCTTTCAAGCAACAGCCTTCAAGAATGATTGTGGTCTATTTTTTTCCAGTGATTGGCATACGTACTAGACCTGCCATTTATACTACCCTCAGGTAAAAACAAAAGCACAATTCTTTCTCAACACACATCAAACTAGGCCACACAAAACACATTCAGCAGATCACACTTTGACTACCAACAAATAAATACTCTTCAAACACAACAACAAATGCTGCCCAGGATATCATTTTTATCCTAGAAAAAAGCCGTCTCCTGAATAGTCTGAGTTAAGGGTTAAGTAACTGCAACTCACACTCTTTCATTATACTGATGGCATCTCGCATTTAAACTGGAGTACCTTTTAATTTTTGCTAATGCAGTGATCCACTGAGCAACACACGTAACCCACATAACAACACACAGCATGCTTGGCAACTCACGGTACAATGCCCAGGTCCTCCAGGGTGCTGTTCAAGCAGGGGAAAGCCTGCTCTGGGTTCAGGATCTCGATGGGCAAGGGTACGCAAATGGGCACCTCCCAGGAAAGTTCAACAAGCTCTTTGTCCCCATGGACCTCGGACCACCTCTGCTCTGAGGGGTCTGCCACATTGTCTGTCTGTCCACCTGCCATTCTGGCAGTTCGAGTAGGTAGCTGTGTTTCTGTTCCTCTCCGAGTGTCAGCGTTAATCCACCTCCCTAGTGCCTCCTTTACTCCCTTGTAACTGAAACAACCAAAATTTCAATTTCTATATATAAAAAAGCTAAATCTGTGAATTTTTAGATTGTCTCTAAACGCATTGAACATTAAACTTCTTGCGCTGACCGGATGAACTTCTGTTGAGCCGATCAGCTGCTCTTGCTCCCTCTCACTTTCTCACTGTGGCTGATTTAAATGCTTCGTGTGAATGTGCGTAATGTGACACAAGGTTGAAAGTTTATTAATCTGTCAGAAAGTGATGAAGCGGCTTGTTGATTTTATGGCTAGTGCCTCCTTACCACGTCAGCCAGTATTTAGACCATCTCTGTAGGAGAGTGCCTGTGTGGTGACTGCTGGACTCCTGAATAGAACCACAGAAGTTCAGTTTTTTTTCAGGAAAAAAGATATTTCCATAATTAAAGACTTTGTCATCAAGTATCTGTAAATTTAAAAAAAAAACACAACAGAATGTTTTTTCATTTAATTGCATTTAACTTTGGATAGTGAGAAAGTCAAAAGCAAAATCAACTCAGATACTGAAATTTCCTATGTTCAAGCTTACACAGTTCCTGACTTTTATAATTTTCAGTTTAAAGTTTTTTCTTACCTTCCAATAGAGCACGTTCCCAGCATAATTTAAATATTAATTTTTAACAACTCTCCTATCCATCCTGCCTTGTTCTGAGAGATAAATGTCAATGTCTCCTGATTTATTGAATAACAGCAGGGTGTCACATGTTAAGCTTTTAAAATATTTGCTCCTGAAAGAACCCTTACACTTTGACCTCTGCTACCATGTTCCTTTTCCTTCAGAGGAGTGCGAAACAGGCTCTTTTCCTCAGACAGACCCCTCTATGTCACATAATAACAAGGTCCTCAGAGACACGCTGTACAGTTACTGGGCAGTAAGAGAGAAATTAAAAGCATTTCCACCAAAATTTTTATAACATTTTCTTTTAGAGGCTCACTTCCAATTTAATCCTGCATATTATTACCAATATTATACACAAATATGATTTAATTTAACCCTTGTTGACCATATCAGTCAGAAGTACTACTGTAGTTGGAAACCAGTGTAATTCATGAGGTTTTCCATAAACAAGTTTAATGACGAAAAGAGCCAGCATGCTAAAGTACATCGCAAAACATGAGTGATGTACATATCCTAAACCTGTATTAGAAATTGTTTTAGATGAAGGTGTAGAACATGGGCAGAGCATAAGGTCCACACTTAATATTCCTTCCATACATAGATGACCAAACTGCTAGGAACAATCCACATTCTATTTGTATGACATTTCATACGAATGTCTGGACACCTTTTTGCATCTTTTGCATGATCACTCGTGAAATATTGTAACCTTTTTATGTCTGTGCATTATTTGCATTCTGTCAGTGTTCTGTTTCTCTGTATTACTGTGTCCCGGTGCTGCTCTGTTCATCAATAAAAGTAAAAATTGTTAAAAAAAATTAAAACCTGTAGCAGTGATTATTGTTCCACACAAACCCATTTCTTACTTAGGATGCTAGAAATTACCATGGGACCATTGAAAGTAAATGTTCTTATGGCTAAATTTTCATATGGTGCAAATATGGGCCCCTGTTGTGCAGCATAAAATACAGACCAATTATGCCTACAGGATCATTCACAGTACGATCATCTTCTTTGGGGTGACTGTGGTGTGTGTCAACTGGTAAAAGGGTAAGGGGTATATTTTAATAAAAGATTTTACTATGTTTAACTCTTTTGACCCCAAGGCTGTCTAGCGGCATGGTGAGGTATAACATAAATTGTACAAAATTATATGTGAACAACAGGAAAACAAGTAGTGTGTGACAAGTGCATATATTTGTCATTGATATTGCAGTATAAGTACAAAAAACTCAGAAGTGACAGTTAAAGAAAAGCAAAAGACCCCTAACACAACCCTTTATTTTACACAACTAACTTCACAATGGGAAAACAAAAGGGCGCACAACTCAGAATAAAGTCCTCCTCAGCCTCTCTGTTCTGCTCTATACTAACTACAGAACACACAAATAAACAGTACACTAGCAGCCACAAAAATGAAAAAAAAAAATAAGGCAAAAGGCAAAAACAAGGTTTTCTCAAGATCAAGATAATTTCTTAAGGCTGGATAGTCCTCTTGAGCTTCACCCATGAAGTGCTTTTGTCTCCCAGACACTCCTGTCTCTCTACTGCTCCACATTTTTGTGACTTAACATAAATTAATCAGCCAAAATGGCAGATTGTGATAAGTTTTGCTTAAGATAAATGACAACACATTCAGGCAAACTTCCCTTAAAATCATCCTATGGAACCAATTCATGCATAGACTCAAAATCATTAATTTTACTGGCAACAGACCACTTATTAAAAAGAAGACCCTTTCTCCTTGTAAATCCAACAAATGTTTTATATTAAGATACCCTGTTTTTGGTATTGTATGAGAACATAATCTCAGTCCCAGCGTTCATGTAACATCCATCCCCACATGAGCTCTGGAGGACAAGATCCTGCTGAAGTATGAGAAACCCAGCTGAGCACAGTGGGTGCACCAGGACTTTGTGCTGCTCTGAGGCTCAGTTTCTCTTGCTTTGTTAGCCTGCATTGTTCATGACAGCCTGGTGCTACATTTCTGTCAGCTGACTCACCCCTCTGTCTTTCTCACCCAGCCACTTCCACTGCTTTATTGTATGAAGTAATTCAGTTGTGAGGTCAGTTATGCAATGTGCTAGAGAGGCAAAATAAGAGTGTGGGGCTGGGGGAGGAGGGCTGAAGTCACTGCTTGCTGTCGCACCCTGTACCAGCCTGCTAGATACTGGTTCATTATGTGGAAGCCCAGCAACTGTGTAACCACTGCTCAAACTGCACAAACTATTATAAGGTGATCATGTTTCAAGGGGGTTGAAAGGCTGTGATTTATCGCAAGAATTTTAGTCAGAGACAGAACTTTATTAAAATAGAATAACAAAACAAATTCCACTTATAAACAATCAGTACATCCACAAATGAATTTCTCATGTTAAAAATAAATCTAAATACTAAAAATCAAACATTGTTCATCTCACATATTATCATTAATCAGTTGTCCAACACAGGCTCCCAGTAGTGAATTTATACAAGAATCATGGGCTACTAGGTTAAACAGGGTACACCTTGAATAGGATGCCAGCCCATTGTAGGCCTAACAACATACTCATTGCTGACAGTTTTGAATGACCAATAAACCTGAAACACATACTGGACTGTGAGAGGAACCCAGAGCACTCCTAAGAAACCAACACAAATGAGGAGAAAATGCAAACAATACTCAAACTGAGCTGATCTTAAACTCACATCTGTGAGGGGGGCAGTGCTGCCCCCTGTGCCATCCAGTGCTCATTTACTGTGAACATGTCATGACAAATAAAAATGAATAAATCCTAAATAACAAATGGTAATAATTTAAATAGTTGACAACCTGCATCCATAAGTTGTTTAACTTGTGTAAAATATTCAAAAACATTAAAATTATTTTATGTTCACATTAAAGAGTAATTTGAGAATCACTTTAAAAGTTCATAGAGGAACACACCTGCTAGCCTTGTACACGACAGTTATGAGTCTGTTTACATACTGGAGGTCCAGCAGTTGGTCTCCTGGTACATGCAAAGCAACACAGAACTTAGTGCTCAGAAGACCACCAGTGAAGCTTCACTTCCACTCCCCCTTAGCATCCATGATTTATCAGTGACCAGAGTCCTTCAAGTGCCGGGGGACCATAATGTCAGTGGTCCTCAAATTGTAAGCCAACACCAACTTCACTGTAAAAAGACTCTGCAGAGGATTTACTTTCTGAGACTGTTAAACAAATTCATTCTGGTGATCCAATTCTACACGGCCATCAGTGATTCTGTCATGAGTGTCTGGTTTGTAGCAGCCACGCTGGACAAGACACAAAGCATCATCACCTGGCTGTCAGGAGGCCAAAGTACAGGACCTCTGCACTAGGAATGATGACTATCTTCCCTGGAGTTGTCATATATTCTAAACCCTTGCTTCTGGCAATAAGTAATGTTCCTTATTAACCTCTATGGACTTTATAATCAACTCAATCGATATTAAGATTTTATTATGGGCATCCAGCTATAATCTAATCTAATGCAGCTACAGCTATTTATTTTCATTCCTGCTGTTATTTCCATCTCTATGCCCAGAGTATTTAGATAAACTCATACTTACCTCTGCAAGTAATCGTACTGTACTGACCAATAGCATGTATTTTTCCTGAATCAATGCTAAAAACACATGGTTTTCTGCCCCCTTTTGGATAAATGGAAAATTGCAGTATTTTTCTCCGCTATTTTAAGTTTTCCGTGATGTGTTAATATTCGCGTACAATAAAATACAAAAAATGGTACAATAAAATTCGTATTCCCCACACACTAGAAAAGTAATAGATACAAATTCGGACAATAAATACAACACCAAAAAGCTGTTAATAAATGGAGCAAAAATGCAGTATGTGCAAATATTTGACAATAAATACAGTACTCAGACACACAGAAGATATTTTTGTGAGGTTGTTAGTGACTGTTGAGTTAGTTTGTGGTTTATGGGAAGAAACTGCCCCTGAATTTTGTGGTGTGAGCGCTCATTGTTCTGTATCTCTTGCCAGAGGGGAGAAGAGAGAAAAATGACTGTGCAGGATGGCTGTGGACTGTAGTAATACCAATGATATTGTAAGCCGACTGTAAGGATCCATGAGCAGATGTCATGGCAAGATATAATGCAGCCAGGATGGACTCCACTGTGCACCTGCAGAAGACTCTGAACATAGATGGGGCATTCAGACTTTCTTTAGATGTCTAAGGACGTAAAGGTGTTTGATTTTGGTATCAGATAAAGCCCACATGTGTCAACACTGGAAAACCGTCCTGTTACTGTCTACTTCACCCTTCAGCCATATAATCTATGCTTCCGCCCCTGCCCCAGCTCCACAACCTGGCCCATAATACCTTTCCTCGCAAACGCGGGGATGGTTGAGTGATGAAATTGGCTTCTTACATGTGGTTCCAATAGAAAAATAAAGCCCAACTGAAGAATTTAGGACAAACCATCATGCTGTAGCACAACACTCTATAACCGTGTGGATTAAACACATGGTGCTGCCATCAGACTTAATTTATTATCACACAATATTCTACAATATCACATCACAGGATCATCAAGGCTCAAAAATCATTTATTGTTAAACTGTGTTATAAAACAGGTGTATAAAGGAGAATGAAATTAAATTCTTCTGGTCCATGATATACAATACACTTAATATGAAAAAGTAAATATGAATAAATAGAGAATATAAATAGCATAAATATAAAGACACATATAAAAGATATATATGAAGACAAATAATAAAAAGATAGATAAATATAAAAAAGGTACTACAGAAACGTGTGAACATCGGAGTAAATCATAATCTCTATATCTATGAACCTTAATCTCTGTTTGTCTGCATTTTTGTTTGTTCTTTATGTATGTGGATTAATGAGATTTCCCCTGACAAATGGTTTTTCAGGAAGAAATTGCCCTTGTTAAGATGGAGAAACTGTATTTTGATAGATACTGTAAACATGTTTTCACCAGCACCTCACAAATACTTTTCAAAGTGTTCAAGAGAAGGATTAAACATGTCCATAAGGACATCCTGTAGCAATTGAACAAAGCTGTTTGGCTTCACCATGCCAATGCAAAAATGTCTCTGGGTCTGAATATGGCACTTAGTGATGTGCTGGACCTTCTCTAAGTGACAGTTTTGATCAAATGAGAAAATATCTGAGCATCGGGCTCCCCTTTGAACTATATGTTCAGGTCTGAACTGTACCCTCCAAGGTTAGTGTTGAGTCCATTCTTCACTGCACTCGTCTGATCCACATTATTATCTGGTGGATTTTCCCCCATTCTTTTCAGCATAATATTATTATGCATACTAAAAAATTTCTTTAAATAGAAAAAGAGATCGTATATCACATACAGTGAAATGTTGAATTATAGCAATGTCTGGCTGGTATGCATCCTGCACCAAAGTATCCTTAGGACACCTTGATTTAGGTGCTGGATCAGACACTATTGGAAGTGTCAGACCCTACTGGAAGACCACTGACCAGCCTCCTCTCTGTAAACTTGTACCTCAGCTTGCAAACACAACTGAGATTGGAAGTCATAACTCAAACTGTTGATAACTCTATCAATAGTATAATAGCTGTATAATGAATTATAAATTGTAAGTCTTGTGGAATGGTAGGACTCATTTGTAACCAAAGACACAAAAAACTAGCCACAAAGATGCAACTGATTTATTGTGTAAACATTTTAGTTGGCAATCAAAAACTGTAATAGTAGACACATACCTCTATTCATTTGCTGGGTAATTTCTGTAAAAGTCTGAAATATCACTATTTAAAAAAAACACGATCTTATGTAAAATTGCTGTGGCACAGCTTTGTGATTCTGCCCATCCCCACAGCATGATTTTGTTGCCACCTAATGTTAGCCAACAACAATGCAGGCAATTTTTGCTCTGCAATGGCGAGATTTTAGAAAATACAGTAGCTAGTGAACAAAATGCGATAAAAAATAAATAAATTGGAAAATGTAGGCATTTTTGAAAAATTTGTTGCACAGAAGTACAAGTGCACTGGATTATTCCTTCATGGTATTGGGTGGTTCATGTAATGCAGTGATGTAATATCCTCGTGTACCTAGGACAACGGTGCCACTGCTGGTAGACAACAATGACACCATTTGTAACTGGCAGGAGAAGTAGGGGTGGATGGGTGGTTCCTGCCTCAGCACATAATAACATCATACACGACAAAAAACACTGGTCTCACCAGCACCCTGCAGACATGTGAAGGTCATAGTGCCAACCACTGTAGTAAACACACTGCAAACATCATAGCTGTAAAACAAGGTCAAGGGGATTATAGGAGACACACTAGTGTGTGTACACAAAAACATACTTGAAAACAGAGATTATTTACAGCGGGCTTTCAGAGACTGGCTTTCAGGGTGAGCAGCCCTCATTGCCTATAATACACTCCTGCAAGCTGAACTGCACACCCCAGTGGGAACTGTCCTGTATGACACAACCTGTAGGAATGGCCTTCAACAAACATGCCTATCATAACATCCTATCATTAGTTGTCATGTGGTAGAGAAACAGTCAGTGTGTCACCGCCCTAATAAACGTGGAATAATAAAACACGACTCCATCTTTAAAGATGAACACGATTCATTTTTAAAGTGAGTGTTCATTACTGGTCATCATATTAAAAATCCTCTGATTTACACTAATTGGAAGAATAAATACTCTGTACCTCTGTACCTATATATACACACTTCACTGTACGGAGGCCTTGTTGTACTTCAGTGGAGGTGTCACTTATATGGATTTGTCTTTACCTCCAGTCATACCATGTTTCTACAGTATGTGCGTGTTTTGTGCCAAGTGAAGAAGGGTGTAAATGCCTGCTTGCCATTGTACCCTTGATCAAGACTCACCCTGAATTGACATAGCAAGAACACTGCTTTATTACTAAAGAACTGGACGGTTTATTGTGTAATATTGTACGTCAGTGACCGCGGAGGTTACTTAACTAGAGCCATCAGCTGAAGAATTATTATTACTATTATTATTTTCAATTATTAGTATTAGTATTTTGTAAGAATGCAATGAAGGAGATGAGTGAGTGCGTGGAATGGTGACGGAACGAGTAAAGAAGGATACATTGAAGGAGAAGGTGGGGCGTTAAAGGAAAGAGTGAAGGAGGGAAAGGTGGAGTGTCCGTGACGTCACCTCCGCCACGCCCTTTCACAGGAGTCTCGCTGTGAAGTGAAGTGAACAGAAGTGAAGTGACGGCAGGAAGGAGAAACCCGAAGGAGCACAACGGAGCATGGCGTACCAGAGCCCGTATCGAGCGGCCCCATTCGGCGGCGCCCCTCCGCCCGACCAGGCCTTGCTGTGGAACATCTTCCAGAGGTGGGAGAAACAGCCCGTTTCGCGCCAAATGTGAGCAGTGCGGAAGAAGAGCCGCACTGCGGTTTGTGTGGGATGGCGGGTGCCTGGGAGGCCGGCTGCGGAGCTGGACAAACACCGTCCTCCGCTTTCATTCGGACGGCTGTAGCAGGGAAATGCGTTTTTACCAGCTGTTTACCGCCCGTTTACCCGAGGCAGCCGTTTTACTGAGACCCCCGCCCCCCCCCAGCTGTCACGGAGTCCTGCTGCAGCGCCGCGTCGTGACCACTGGACTGCTCTCTGCCACTTTTCTCCATTTGTACGGCTCTCGGTGTATAAATGCCCTTCAGTGTGAGGTAAAACTCGGCCGTTTTGTTTCGGAGTTAAAAATCGCCATGCGCAACAGCAGTGTGAAGGTTAGCCATTAGCTAGCAACTCGGTTCGCTAATATCACAATTATTGCTTTTTTCCCCCAAGTTTTTTGAACGCGACTTTGTATCACTAAGTAACGTGACTCGTTGGTGTCGACATCCACGGTTTATTTTTTATTCGGCCGTGTCGGTAATTTAAGAAGTAACGTAAGAAGTTGCTCAGAAGAACCCAGGAAATCGAACAAGTACGCTTATGTAGCATAATACAGTGCAATATGCTGTAATAAATAATAAAATACTGTTCACCTATAACGTCAACTGTGAAAGATTTAATGGACAACGCTAAACACTTGTATTTGTCGACATAAAAGAATAAGAATGCCAATGGCCCTGCCGCTTCAGTCACGTGACCGTCGAGTTTCCACTGAATGAATCATAAAATGAGCACTTTCTTCCAGAAAGATCCTTTTAGACTTGGCTTTTAACATCAGTTTTTCCTTTTACAACTTCCAGCATAAAAAAAGTCTCTCTTTTTCCTGGTGTAATAAAGCAGCTACATTCTTTCATTGCAGTTGGGACACGTATTGATTTGTTCGGAGGATTTGCTTGTTTCACACACCTGATGAGTAAAGAGATGAGCATGTGAGGGAGAGGCTGGCAGTGCAGTTGTTACAGGAGTGAGCTGTATTGTGTCCTGTCTGTCACGGAGGTGTTAATCAGAGGTCTGCAGTTAGGTACGTTTACATTTATCCACTTTGTTTTGTTATAAGATGACTTACAAATGCTTAAAACACTTCACTAAACTCCCTGCACTCCTTTGCCCATCTTTGTAAGCAGGGCAGTGTAACACACACACTCTAAGGATGATTTAGAGTCATCGGTACACCTGAAACACACTTCTTTGGACTATGGGAGGAAACTGACATAAACTCCACAAATACCGAAACGATTTAAAGCAATGTCCAGTTGTATCACCCAGGAGGTGTGACACACCAGTGCTACCCACTGCACCATTGTGTGGTCCTGAGAAAACAAAAAAATAACAGCTATGCTGGCCAGATGTTCAGGTTTTAAGTGTCAGATAATTTCGGTGTCCAGAAACACTCACTTCGATTGTTGTTTTGAGGTGTCACAGCTGTTGCCCAAACCTGAAGTGTGTGCCTGCAGGAAGTAAGGAAATTTGAAAGAGCTTACTCAAAACATCTCAGTGTAATGTCTTAGTCTGTCTTACTGGATATTTAAGCAATGCAACTCTTGATTCGTTATTTGTATGAATAAGCAGTTAGTGGTACTCCCTGTGGTTAAATTTTCTCTCCAATGAAACATATTTTATATAACATGAACATCTCACTAACTGGTACTGACATTTTTTGAAGGTTTCTGGTTTAACTCGCACTCCCGCTCCATTACGTTTGACAGTAAGGATGCTGTGGTGTGTGGATAGGTTGTTCCTTTGAAAGCACATTGTTCTAAAGTTCAGTAGTGTGAGCTACGTGGAAGAATATTGTCTGTCAAATAAAGCTTCATAATCAAGAGGCACTATATGGTAATAAGTGATATAAGTTTAGTTGTTAAGGATTTCTTCAAGCTGTTGCCCAATAGTGCAGAAAACACTGACATTTTGATAGTGAAATGACTAATAATAATACTTGTACTGTGTAAGGTTAAAATGAGGTGAAAACGCTGTGTTTTGCTTCCTAGAGTGGACAAGGACAGAAGTGGCTCAATATCAGACACGGAGCTCCAACAAGCTTTGTCGAATGGTGAGTTTCCTATGTCAGACCTCGCTGGCTTTTGCTGCGTGGCGCCATGTTTCATCGCTGGGTCCTCGACACGCCTGGCTGTGGCCGCACTGGGCTGTGGTTCTGGCGCACTGCTAGGAAGAGTCGGATTTCCTGCTCTTTCTTTAGGCTGAATTGTTGACATGGTGTCCACGACAGAGACCCTTTGTTTGGACATCGTGCTGCTGACACTGTATACTGGAAGGACCCCAGTGGGGCACCTGATACGGAAGCTGACACTTCTGTTCACGGGTAGAAAGTGACAAGAGTGTTGTACTGCTGACACTGAGGGGAAACTGAGGATCGGCCTGAGAGTTCAGCGAAACGTAGATGTGATTTCGATTAATTTTTTCTTAAGGTCTTCTATCAGATCTTCATTCCTTTGGCTGTTGCTTGTCGAAATGCACCGTTAATTGCATTAGGACCCCTTTGTAGTGAAAACAACATTAAATTAGAGACATTCTTCAGAATGGTTTTGGAATGAAAGATATCGCTTACCTCATAGTGACCCCCTATCAGTCAATGTACAAGTGTTGTTTGGGTAGATGGAAACTTTGTTAATCCTAAAGTTTCAGGGGTGGTGGAGAGCACGCGCAATGGCATCTTGCATTCACAATTTGCCATGTTGTGTCAGTTTTTCACCAAGGTGGTTAAACTATGTTAAGTGACAATTTAGTGTTGCACTTTGTTCAGATAAACTGTCGTGTCATTTTCAAGTCTCTGTTGACCAATCGGATTAACTAGTTGGATGAGATGATGCTTCAAAATGCTTTGGTGGAGGCTCCTGGATGTTTGGAGTTTCTGCTTGAAATATTAATTCATCATCTTCAGACTTTGTATGCAGTAGTGGCCCATTTGTTCTAAGCTACTCAACTTGCTCACTGTGGAGGGTATTCCCCAGCGTTTCTCACATCCCATTAGTTGTTCACAAATTGTATTGTTTGAATTTCTTGTTATACTTATTGGTGAGCCATTGATCTAATTAGGGTTCCATATTATTTTGGGGGGAAGGAAAATTAATCTATAATCAATGACTGTTTGTCTGATGTAGAATTATGGTGGGCCAGAACTTATTCCAGAATCAGAGGGTGTGAGATGGGCTACAGTCATACATGCTTATTCTCACACACTGTTGACTGTGACAAGAAACTGATCCTGCAAGGAAACCCACACAGACACGGGGAGAACATGCAGTTTCAATCCAAAGCTCAGCTGCTATGGAAAAGCTGCTACTGTATTGCAGAGAAGGACAAACTGAGGCTGAATAATTATCACACAAAACCTTCTGTTTCAGCTTTTTTATGTGTGCTTGATTAACAGAGTTGAAAATAATGTGACTATCTGCAGAGTGTTGTGCTTTGAGCAGAACTATTCTTACCATTCAGAGGAGATGCAGGCATTGGAGAACCAGAGTTTCTCCACATGTGTTTTTGTGTACTGTCTGTCTGTTCAGTGATTCTCTTGGCTGCTCTTCTCAGTTTTGCTCTTTTTGCCTCAAGTGCAGGTTTGTTTAGGCCAAGGTGCCACAATTGAGTTCTTTTGTATTGACGTGTGTTTTTGGAGGCGTGACCCATTTCAAGATGGGGGCAGTAGAGTGAGAGTTCAGTGTGCGACTGACACACAGGGTCCCTTTGTCTTACAGTCCACAGCAGGGGCACTTAGCCATTGGGTGGTGCTTCTATGAACCACAAACATCTGTCACACCCCTCTTCTGGTGAAACACACCTCGGACTTCCTCTCTGGTTAAAACCCGTTTTGCTCCCATTGCCGGCAAACAACTGGGTTCTTCTGTGGGGGGATTGGCGACCAGGGCTGGTAGTGGTTAGAGGTGCCATCATGCATTTCAGGAGCACCATTTCATTCTCTGTGGCTGCTCTGGTACCTCTGAGCACGGTACTGTCCCCAAATTGCTTCGGTCAAAAGTAAATGAATGGATAAATCTAGTTCACATGAGGGAATAACTAAGTAGCTTACTGTATAAATCCGATATTGTTAATGTGCTTTGTGGAAATGTTACTTGGTGAATACATAGATCCCATTGGTTTAGTTTTGCTTTTTGTTTTAACTTTAGACAATGTTGCATAGTAAGTTTCTAAAGCATTTCAGTTATGTAACAATTTATATTTGTAGCAATTTGTGTGTTTTGCGTGGACTGGCCTCCCATCCAAGGTGGTGTTACATAGCGTAGCATCCACTGATTTGTTAATCAGTAACTTAGCAAAATTAATAGATCAGTTTCCTTGAATTTAAAATAACATGAACTTAAACTCTACACAAAGAAGAATATTTTAATTTTTGTTGCATACAGTGGTTGCACTGCTGTAGAAGTAGGGGACTGACGGTATGGAAGCCAAAAATGTGTAATTGGTTTATCACAAGAAAAATTCTTTGGTTCAGGGTGGCATGGTGTTGGAATGATTAGTGGTTCCACTTCACAGCAACTGGGCTGTTTGGGTGAGGGCTTGAATCTAACTCAGTCTGTATGCAGATGCATGCATGTTTTCCTCATGTCTGTGGTGGTTTTCTTTTGGAGGCTCTGTTTTTCACTCGCAGTCTAAAGATGTGCTTCAGATTAATTGGTCACTCTAAATTGCCTGTATTGTGAACATCTGTGTGTAGATACCCTGCAGTGGACTGGCTTTCCATCCAGTGTGTAATGTCATAGCCTGGACCCCAGTGATTCTGGGATAGGCTCTAGACCACTGGGACTCTCACAAAGATAAGGTGGTTAATGATAATCTCGAGATGGATGAAATTTTAAGGGTCACTTGTGTAATGCTGACCAATTTCATAAATCGTGTCTGCACAGTATTCAAATATAGAACTTTGCTCAGTGTATTTAGGCTTAAATGGATGTTAAAAGGCTTCCTTGTTTTTTGTAGGTACGTGGACACCTTTTAATCCAGTAACTGTGCGGTCAATTATATGTAAGTATGCAAAACCTTTTATGTTCACATGTAAAATTTTTGTGATACCATTACAAGTCTAGATAATATTTAATCTAGTGATCTGGTTTGTATTACTATCACAAGTTTTTAAATGTGTTTGTAGCAGTCTGCTACTTGTGACAGTATTATGATTAAACGGAAGAACGGTGCCATCATTCTAGATTCCAGCAAATTAAAGACAAAATGAAGGCTGTTTGTCATTGTTGACGAGTCTCTGCTGTACAAGTTCTGAACATCAGACTTGCTTTTTAATTTTACATTGAAGAGTTGGACAGAAATTTGCTTATTCTATTGGCCTTTGTGGAGCTCAGATATGACCAATAGAAGATATGCCACTCAAGTATGATGGCTGCCGAAGTTTCGCTTTGAAGTGTAATGTAGCATTCTGCCAACTTAACTTGACCATCTACTAACCGCCCATGCAGCCATGTTTGACCGGGACAACAAAGGAGGAGTGAATTTCAATGAATTTGCTGGAGTGTGGAAATACATCACAGACTGGCAGAACATCTTCCGCACGTACGACCGGGACAACTCCGGCTTCATTGACAGGAACGAGCTCAAACAGGCTCTCACTGGCTTTGGTCAGTGTCCCGCTACTCCTTCACCTTGCACCACATCGCCCACGGTGTGGGCTCTGCGCACCCATGGTATGTGCACCATTAACCTGTTGCCTTGTGTGTTCCTCAATAGGTTACCGGCTTTCTGACCAGTTCTATAGCACTCTGATTGACAAGTTTGACAGGCAGAGAAAAGGACAGGTGGCCTTTGATGACTTCATCCAGTGCTGCATAGTGCTACAGGTGAGGTTTTTTTTATCGTTTGAGCTTCAAGGAGAACACTGCATTGTTTTTAACTCATAAACTAAGCAATATGTGCCTAGCTGTAATACTAAATAATATATGATGGTGTGTTGCACCACCTACCAGCCTCCCCCCCCCCCCCCCCCCCCCCCCCTCTTTTTTTTTTTTTTTTTTTTTTCTCCCGCTTAGCATCTGTGTGTCTACGTNGCCCCCCCCCCCCCCCCCCTTCTTATGGAAGTTCATTTTTGTGAGCATTCTTGTCTTTGAACATAAGCCCAACTTGTGTTTCTGTTGAAAACTTAAGAGTAATGTGAAATCTTGTGATTTATGTTAATCTCGGTGCAGCTGCAGCTACAGTAATGTCTGGTTGCTTACTGGTAGTATCTGTTAAAGAGAGCATAATAAGGATATATATAAATAATTTAACACATGGCTATTACTCAAGTTTTCTTTTATCTATTAAATATAAAACTTTACAGTTAGTAAGTTGTGAGACTGCTGCCTGCTGATAACTTGCACACAGTGACAGTTTGGGAACATTTAAACTCATCAGTCATAGTTAAAGCCCGATAATGTTTAGGAGTTTTGTTTCAAATGCTAAAGATGTAATGCATCGGTTTTAAGCTTTTTTTCCCAATTTTTTTATATCTGTGGAACATGTTCTTTGTTGAAACACATTTTATTCAGTGTGCGACCAAGACCGACAGAAGGTGCTGTATGTAATCGTACGTGTTGAATATTCAGACAATGGCCGTGTTGTCCACAGAGGCTGACGGACGTATTTCGAAGGTATGACACTGACCAGGATGGATGGATCCAAGTCTCTTATGAACAGTATCTTTCCATGGTCTTCAGTGTTGTGTAATGGAAGAGGGACACAACTGGACACAAATGTGCCAAAACCTGCACAAACATCATCTGTGTTAAAATGTCATCGCTGACCAAAATGTCTCATTTGGGGAGATTGAGGACTAATAGCTTTTATTGTGGGTCATTGATCATTACATTTACTAAAGTTGTCTTAAATCATATAATGTGTAAGGGTGAATTTATTTTGTAAATATGATGTTTAGAACAAAGTAAAGTGCATGCCAACAGAATACTTACTTAGATGTTAATATGTTTAAGCATGAAATGTTAGCCTGGTATATTTTGCATAAGTACTGTTTACATGAAGCACTGGGGGGTCTGCTGCCCCATCCACGTGTCCGCCAAACCAGCTCACTGTCACTGTACCATAGAAACAGAAAACATGCTTTTGTACAGCTTTGCCTCTGCATGGTGCCTTAACCGCAGCTGCTTAAGGAAAACTTTTTTTAAATTAAAGGAATCATTTTCGTGTGTTTGTTTCTGCTGACTTTCGCACAGTTCCCAGTGACACGACACCACGGACCAAAAAAACAAAACAGACCACAATATTATGTTAACTGTTGGACTGGATGGTTTTTTTCTAACTGTTCCAATGAATTCAGCTGAAGGTGTTAAATACCATCCCGAGCGCCCGAAGAGTGTTGCTGGAGCTGGGTGTTTCGCGGAGAACTGGACGGTGCAAGTGCTTGAGTTGGTGTTTTGTGTAAATCGCGGGTGAACTTGGCCCTCGCGGTGCGGCGGAACTCCCAGTTCCAGCACCGTTTCACACCGGTACTCTTAACAGGCACACGAAACGTCCATATCAACACTTTCAACTTGTAATTGAAATTGACAGTATTTTACTATGTCTTGTATACTTTGTAAAACTTTAGCGCGTGTTCTATTTACTACCAAGATCTCGTTTCTCCCGCGTCTCCAATGGCGGAATTTATCTGACGGACAGAAGCGGGACCCGTGTAAGTAGAACACCGCCAGTGTCGGGATGGGTGTTTATAACCGTGCGCTGCGACAGGACTAAACTTAATATGAATGCCCACGTGTCTCGCATTTAAAACGTGTTATTTTTCTTTGGGATCTAGTTTCACTTCTGGTCAAGTCGGTTGAAGTCGCTCTGCTTTGTGTGTGGAACGCAGAGCAGATAAATAGCGACAGGCCTGTTTAAAATAACATCTGTTCGCTTCAGTCCGTGACGAGGTCGCAGGTTTGTGTCACTTTTTCCGTGTTCGTGACTCTATCACATGGTTAACTAGTGGCGAATTTCTTACCCCTGTTGCACGGTACGTACACGGATTAACTGACCGCGGATCAGTGATTCCGTAAGCCGGTTACATGTGAAGACGGTCCTGTTCGGATCCAAAATCGGTGGGCGATGTGACGAGTACACGCAACTCCGCCTCGTCGTCAGTACATGGGTGAGTGCCCTTGTTTTGCGGCCCAGGTAAGGAATGTAGACTAGAAGTAAAGAATTTAGACGAAATGCTTATTTCATTCATGACACATTAAATAAATTTTTAGCCTAGTGCGTTATGCCCAACAACTTTATTAGTGTTTGGATAGCTGTCGATTACTGCCTGATAGGCGTCTGCTGCTAGTAACGACCACTAGATGGCAGTAAAACTACAATGGCGTTCGTCAGGTACTAAACTTGAGAACAAACAGGACCAGAGACCTATTCGTAACTTGTTTTGTTCATAGCCAAAAAATCACGTTTACTCAGGAGTCACAATCACTCTCAGGATCATAATACAGACATCCATACAGTTGTATGCCCATGAGGTTCTGGAAACACCCGTCACATAGCCCTAAATTAATTGCTTTTTTATCAACTATTTTTATGAACTTCAAACTACAGTTGAATTAAAACTAATTTAAAAATACTGAAAATAAAACTATGGAACCTCCACAAACTCCAATCCTGTGTCGTGCCTCTACTCTGGTCTCCACTGTAACTTTACATCACCAGGTCACAAGACTTGGGACTGAGTTGCACCACACTGTTACGCGCCTATCCTGCCCTCTAGTGGCTGGGCAGGTAAGTGCAAGTTGCGTTGACTGCAACAAGTTGAATTTCGAGAAAATGGACCAGACGAAAATCTATAATTTGACTGATTTTTACTTCCTCCATTGACACAATTATTTGGATAATAAATTGCTTCAGCTGGTGTTTAGAGGTAAATAATGAGATATTTGAACACTGGTGGATAGTTGCCCTGCAGCACCAGGTTTGACAGCCTTTTACATGAAACATTATACAACGATTGAACACTGGCATTTCATTATGCTCCATTATCCTTAACTGTTGTATCGTGGTCAGGGTCCCTGTGGTCCAGTGCCTGTCCCAGTATCACTGGGCACTAGGCAATGAAACTGCGCTCTGGATCAGATGCCAGCTGAATACTGGCAGCTTGGCAGAAACCCTCATTGTGGAGTCTAGGGTTGAAATATATTTAAAGCATTAAAGGATTTTTAAAATTATTTATGTTTATATGGCCTACATGTTTATAGGCCTTTTTATAGTCATAATTATACTTAAATTTATGGTTTTCTGTTGTGGTTGCCTCAGTTGTTTAGAAATTACACAGAGAAAAAACAGGAAGCTCCAAAGCCCACTATTTAAACAACTTAATGCTATGTGTGGAAGTTGTGTATTTGCACTATAGGTTTATCACAGTATTTCCTCTTTTCTTTACATAAGTCTTAACTGATTTTGTTTGTGTTTTTTTACATCTTGCAAACCTAAAGGCAGCCAATAACATTTGGCACAAGAAAAAAATCCACTGCAGTGCTGAAATTGGTTGCTGTTCAAGTCTACTTGTTGTTACTTAAAATAACAAGAATAAATAAATACTGAACATAAAATGCAAGGATGAAAATGAACTAAAATGAGTCCTTTTTTAATATTACATAATCATTTCTAGGCTTTTGTAAAACTGTAGGGCAGCAGCTACTTTTCATTAATGTTTTTATTACTTTTCTGATAAAATTATCTCCAAATATAAGCTATTTTAGTGCAGTGGTCAGTTTCATAACTTTATCATACCTGCTGGTAAGAATATGGCTGATAAGAATATACCCTGGTAAGAAAACACAGGGTAGTAAGTTAATCAAGGAACACACACACACACACACACACACACACACACACACAAAGTGAACCACTTAAATTCCTCAGTTCACCTGGAACATGAGTCATTGGACTGTGGGAGGAAACCCACACTGACACGAGGAAGACATGGAAGCTCCACAAAGACTGAACCAGATTTGAACCCACACCTGAAACGCACAGATTCTTTGCTGTTGGGAAAATGTTGAGCAAACTGATGGGTCCCCTGTTTGCTGCAGCTAATTGCCTCATTCACATGTTTCCATCTAAGGGCACATGGTGGAATGTCCCTACTGACACAGAGGAAGGTGGTAACCTCACCACAACTGCCCTTCTTTATACGGTGGGCAAAAGGCCATAGGGCAGTGACTTAAGCCAGGCTTTTGTCTGGGGTTTTTCCCACAGTGAGAGTAAAGCCTGTGTTGTGCATCATCGTCTGCTATCTACTTTTCTATTAGTCACGGCTCTCTAAATGTCTCCCTGTATGCTGCCTCAGCTCCAGTGGTCTCAGAGACAAGGGGCTCTGTGATTACCATTGGGATCAACCGTCCTGCGGCGCGCAATGCAGTGAACCAGGAGACGGCGCAGCGGCTGCTGGAGGAGTTCTCAGCCTTCGAAAAGGACCCCGCACTCACGGCAGCTGTGCTCCACGGCATCGGTGTGTGAACAAAGCCATCCAGGATGTGGTAATTTCTCTTTCTAACTGGGGCTGTCTGAATAAAGTCCTGGTGAGATTGTGTAATGTGGCTGAGAATGTCTGATGTGACCTTTGACCCTGTGATTTGCCAGGTGAAACAGGATGAGATTGGGAATAGGAAATACAGTAATCCAGGGTTCTGGGTGATCATCCTCTAAGCTATAATTTACAGTACATCAATCTTACCACTCTGCTATAATTTAGCTGAACAGTGAGGCATATATATGTATGTATATGAGAGCAGAGGTTAAGAATGGGCAACTTTTTTATTATAAATGATACTACAGAGGCTGTTCACTCTTTGTGAACAGGTCTGCAGAAGGAGGACAGAGTTCCCCTTGTGGTGGCGGCCGTTTAGATGTACAGTTTCTGTTAACAGGCCTCGATTTTACGGAAAAACATTCCAGGAAGAAAAAGATAACTTTGTCAATGCATAAAATAATTTTTTAAACAAATTTCATACTATCCCAGAAAAAAGAACCATCAAACTGTCTCCATTGCTACTACCCAGCAGCCCCCCCAGAACGTAGTGCAGTAGTATAAAGCACCTTAGTAAAAAATATACTTAAATTGTGCTTTCACCATATCTGGGCACTGCCATGTAGTAAGGAAAGTTGAGGATGGACTATAGTTATGAGCAAGTCTGTGATTCATGGTTTTCTGTGTTGACCATGTGGTCATTTGTGTGTGACCCCAACTAATGTTAAGGCCATATTGTTTGTCCAGCAGCCTTCCTTGCCTGAGTTATTCACCCACTGCTCGCGTCACCAGTCATAATAGTGTAGAGCAACTCTGGTGTTTGTACTGGGAATAATTTCTTTAACCTATTTGTTTTAGGGTGACGCAGTGGCACTGTGAGTAACACTGCCATCTCATAGCACCTGGGCTGGTTTGGCGTGTGGACATGGGCTCAGCCTGTATTCATGTTCTCCCGAGCTGTGTGGGTTTCCTTCAAGTGTTTTCTTTGCTCACACAGACACATCAGATGTGTTTTGGTTTATTTAGTCACTCTAAAATGTCCATACTCTGTGTGTGTCTGTGTGTGTGTATCCATTTCTCCTTTCATAGCCTAGTACCCAGTGATTCCACAGACCCTGACTGGAATAAAGTGGTTAAGGATAATGGGTGGACAGATAGATGGATGGATGGAAGAATGGATGGATAGGTGGTTGTTTCGACGCTCTCGCACCCCAAAGATTGGAAGAGAGACAGAAAGAGCCCAGTAGATTTGCTGTACACTTCAGAAGTGGCTGCCTGCCCAAGCAAAGGTGGATAAATGCCCCTCACAGCTCTTCATTGATGGTAACTGCAGTGTGTTACAATGACCAATTGGAACCAGTTGCTATGAACCTCTTTTTTAAAGTTTATGTTTTAAATGTGTCTAGTTAGTGAACGTATCAACATCGGAATTAGTTCTCTATGCCAGTGTGTGATAGTGCCTTGTGGTGCCCGGGCCACGGCAGTGTGGGAAGACTTTGACTCCAGCACCAAATGGGCTGGGGTTAAGATGCAGGCCCGCCTGCTCAAGCTCAGCATGAGGAAGTCATTTGGCTGTTTTAGCCAAAATCCTCTGTGGTATTTGTGAATATGGTTTAGTCGGTGTTATTTAAGCAATCTTGGTTTTAGAAAATACACAAATACGCTGTTTGAGGACCAGCAGAGTTCACAATGCCACAACATAATGACTGTCAGACGGTGATTTGAGTTCGCACCACTGTCTAGTTTTATACTTGTTTATCTGCTGCACATCTTACATGTTGGTCTCTTCTTTGCATAAAACATAAAGGCCTGTTAATCAGGCGTTAAAACCGCACGTGTTTTTCAGCAAATGAAGTGAAATGAAATGTAAATCAGTACATTAAATTGATTCATTTATCTGATAGTAGGGTTGAGTATCTGAATTATCTTTTCTCCAGTATGACTTGCAATGTGAAATTTGTAGATTAAGCCACCTGTAATGATTTACTCACGTATATATTTTGGATATTTCTAATGTTTAAATTTAGGGTCAGTAGGGTAATCCAACAGGATGTGTGATTTGAAAATGGGGCCTTTGAGTAAAAGGCAGCAGTACTAACTGCTATGCCATCTGCTGCCCCAAAAACAAACCCTCAAAGTTTGTTGTTTTATGCTTCTGTTTAAATTAAGATCGGTATTAAATTGTTTTATCCCTCTGATGAAAGAAAAATGGAGAGATTTAAGATTTGAGATTTAAGCTCGAGAACTTGATAAATGTAGTCCATTCTGTTAACAACTGGAAGACCTGCTGTCCTGAAAAATCTGGTATATTTTCTGCCTCTGGAGCCACTTTCCAGGTGGCCAGACTGTTAGCTGGTGCTGAACTACAGTTGGCCACTTAGTAGATCTCCTTATCTGGTTTGAAATTGGTCACTCATTTACTCTACCTGCATGTACAGATGACTGGTCACCAAGGCAGTTTAGGCTGGATAAAGAGAACACAGCCGTGGGGCCATTGCTTACATTTCAGCCTGCAAATGTCAGACCAAATAATCATTATTTAAAACAATTTTGCACTACAGTTTTGTGTCACACTGCCATAAGTGCAACTCTCTACTTGTCTGCATGATTACGAAAAAGTCACAGCACCGCTAAAGAAAAGCCATACAACATAATAGTTCTCATTGTTGGTTTTTATACTTGCTTCTAGATAGCTTCCAATATTTGGAGCCTTTCAATAATTATTAACCACACTGGATATTTGAACACTACTCACATTTAGCAGTCTCTCAGTTCTCACATCATTTTCTGATGTGAGATATTTTAGGAGAGACTGAAAACATTCACACAGTTCATTTCATCTGTACCAGGACTGGGACCTTCTGGTCTCTCTTAATGCAGCTGCTATGGAGGGTTTTTAATCTTGGGCAAATTGTAATATCTCTTGCAGTCTTGTTATGGGATGTTTGGTGTGTTGTGGCATTAAACCCTGCGTTGTGTTATGTAGGGAACTACTTTTGCTTTTCTTTAAGAAACCAACTGGTGTGCCAGAGTTTCTCCAGCCGGTCTGAAAATTGTAGCCCTGCTCTCTGGTTGTTTTTTTTTCTCCCCCAACTTATTCTTCTCCTTCTGCTCTGGTTTCTGTTGCTCCGCTTTATAATTTTGCGGTCTTTTTCCAGGAGGGAACTTCTGCGCTGGTTACGATCTGAAGGAGCTGGCCCATCACCCTGCATCCCTCAAATTGGAACAAGATGTCACCAGAGGTCCTGGCCCAATGGTACAAACCTCTATACCAGACGTACCCAGAGCTGAACCATCAACCTGGTGTTTCAGGGGCTATGAAATGTAACGATGGACCAGTGTTGTATCAAAGTTTTATCAATTTTATCAATAAGGTATTGATCTGGATTTACCAATCAGTGAATTTGCCTTTCTGTGACTTGTGACAAAATGTATGTAAATAACTGATTTACCAGTCAGTCTCTACAGAAAAGAAGGAAGGCAGGGAGGAATACTGACCAGGGCAAGAGGTAGCATAATGGTAGCATAAATATTTCTAATTAATGAAGGGAAACTGCTTTGTTATGTTGGGTTATGATAGCTATAGTTGATTACTGTATTTAAATAATTGTGTCTATTTTATTTAGTGATATTTTGGCATAAATGGGTGACAATTATTATTATTATTATTAATAATAATAACAACAACAACAACAACAACAACAACAACAACAATAATAATAATAATAATAATAATAGTAGTAGTAGTAGTAGTAGTAGTAGTAGTAGTATAAATGCTGACCATGTGAGTGTGTATTTGTGGTCTGTCCTAAGGGTCCCTCCCGCCTCCAGCTCTCTAAACCAGTGATAGCGGCCATCAGTGGTTATGCAGTGGCTGGGGGTCTCGAGCTGGCGCTACTGGCTGATCTGAGGGTGGTGGAGCAGAGCGCCATCATGGGGGTCTTCTGCCGCCGTTTTGGTGCGTATTGTGGTTCCTGGTTTTCTTTCCTACCACCGTTATCCCCTTCTCTAAAAAAATTGCCTTTGGCGTATAAGCTATGAATGGCGCTGTCCTCCAGGCTACTTTACAAAATGTTTCCTGCATCCAACACCAGAGATGTGAGCCATTCACTCCCCGCTAACAAGGTCTCTGTCTTTATTTAGGCCAGTTGAGAGTGAGAGCGGGTTTTGCAGTTGCATTTTTAAAGTTTGATCAGCTGCTCTGAGTTTCCCATTACCATGAAGAGCAAGTCTGTGGAAGGCTCATTTAGCTCACTTTGTGTTTACTGCTCCCTGAATAAAAATACATCCCATGTGTTTTATTTGATGCACTACACATACTGTAATTTGCAAGTCGTGGCGAATTCTCTGCAGCGTTCCCAAACAAGGCTTATCGTTCTTCCTCTGTCATTAGCTGGGAGCTCCTGGCATGCCATCGCTCATTGTGAGACACATGAGCCCTATTCAGACCTGTCTCTGGGACCCTGGAAAAAGTCAGTTAATATTCCTCAGTAGCTGACAAAAAAACCTCAGGTCACCATCAGCTGACGATGTCACTAGTTAAAAAATGATAACAGGAAAGAGATGGGAGGTGTGACATCGAGAGCCCAAGCGAATCAGCCCGGTCTGATCAGTCTGCTGACTGATGTACAAGATAAACCCCAGTAACCTCTGCAGCCATCATTTATTCTTTCTGTCGTTTATTGAGCAGTTTACTTGGCAAGTTTGTATCTGTAGGTGACTTGAAGAATGTCTGTAGCATACTGATATATTTTAAGTATCCACGAATCTCTCTTGCACACCTTTTGTGCTATTTCATACCTGCATGTTCCTTTTTATATTTCTGTTTAGTTTTTTTGTGGAATTACTGCTTAAACCAGAATGTGAATGTGAGGTTAGTATTGGGATCTTTACTCTAGAAATTGAGCCGTTCACCATGGCTATATTAAACAGAGCTTTATTCACCATAATTCAGACCCATCCAGCTACACACAAGTCCACATTGTGTACGCTGGCCTTATAGATGCAGCTTTGCTTTATTACATAAAGTAAGGATAAAGGCTATTTATCAGAAGAAATAATACTGCTCGTCTCATATGGTTTAGGGATTTATTCTAAAATTCTTCTGGTAAGCATGTTAAAGGTCTAATTTTGACAGATAAATTACCTTAACATCCGTTGGTGAGGCACAGATGGTAAAAGCCCTGGGGGTTTCTTTTGTGGCCTCTCAAAGATGACAATGTATATGTGATGTGACCACACTAAAGCCGCAAGTGAATGGCTACTTCCTGTCATGTGATGCTTATAACTGCGGCCGCTCATCTGAGTTTCGGCCACCCCACAGTGGGAATGTAAGAAAGAATCTGCTGCTTACAGTGGTGAACTTGCAGCTGCAACATGAAACTGTGAACGGTGATGAAACCCACAGGAATTCTGTCCAGATTCCACCCAACACTGTGTGGATGGGCTTGCTCTGTTTAATAAGCAAAGATGGAATAGACTCAGCCCTTATATGCATAAAGAGTGAGTCCTGTACAATTAAAAAGTCAGTTTGTTAAAAATATATACAGTACCTCTTTATACACTGTGGTTATTATGAAGCTAAACAGTACTTTTGCCTGTTATGGTCATGTCTGCTGTACTATAACAATATTTGTAAATGATGAGAAGTGATTTTCTCTGATTTGTTTTATTTTGTACATTTGATCAGGTGGTGTAGCTCTGTCTCCACTTCACAGTGAGATCACAACTACTCCTCCTGGAGTAACCAGATCTTCCTGTGTTGGCCTGTCTCTGTCTCATTAACTATTCAGCAGGGTAATTTTACTCTATCAGTTAAGGATAAGTACCTTGCTCAGGGGTCCTAAAGCAGGAGGTGGGATTTAAATCTGGGTCCTTCAAATACAACACAGCAGCTCTAACTACTATGCCACCTGTTGCACAGCATAGCATCCATGTGCTTGGCAGAGTAAAAGACATGGGTATTGAGCTTGTAAATGTAATCTTGTAATGATATAAACAGCTTTGAGCCAAATTACCAAAATGCCTGGGTTGTGCCCTGTCCCATGCTTGCGCTTGCATGATAGACTTTGGATATATGTGATCCTGCATTGGAAAAGTGATGTTTAACAATGAATGAAAATATAACATTAAAAAAACAAAACTAGAAATAAAAATTTGTTTCAAATATTAAAAGATGTTGGTGGAGTCAAACTGTATCCTGGAAAATATTCCCAGCAAACCCCTGAAGTAAATGATTGATTTTTGTTTAATGTAAAGTGAGAAAACTTAAATGGACGGTAACACACAATAAGCTATTTGTAATCCAGAACAGCACCAAGCTTCCTTCATAGATTATTATATGAACAAGCATAGATGCTACATTGAGACAACCTAAACGCTCCAGTTAGCATCAGAAAGTTTCAGAGTTAAATTCCTGAAGGCTCTGTTTTGGTTTAATTACTGGTTTAATTCTCCCAGAATCCTCTATTCTGTGTGGAGCCTAATCGTGTTACCCTAACAGGCTCCTATGGTGGATGTTGTAGCTTTGAAGTTGTGAGGGCAACACTGCCGCTGCCAGCATGCAGGGAGTTAACATGCTCGGCTCTTTCCCAGGGTTACTCAGTTGGCATAAGAAGAGACTAGCAGCTGGAAATGACTAGGAGTGCAAATCTGGAAGTTGGACTTTTGCCCTTTCTGTGTAAGTTTGGTTATAGTTATTGCTTTATGTCATAGTCTTAGATGTACATGAGTGGATAAAGTTTTATAGATGTTAATCTGAGATGTATTACATTTTACATCACCATTGAGGTCCCTGAATAAGAAATGGATTAGATCTGTTAGATATGTTCTCCACAGTGCATTATCTTAGTTGCTTAGCAATGCTTTTATTATACAAAACCCAACAGCTTTGGAGATGTAATGATCAATTATTCTCTCTCTCACACACACACACACACACACACACACACACACACACACACACACACGTGATGTGTGCTTTAAGAAAGATCACACCTAATTCATCAGGATGAGGACAAACAAACAGATCAGTTCATACAAACATGCACACCAGGAAGAGGTGATGGAGGGAGTGTTTGTATAGGAGGAAGGACCCGATTTGGTAACAGGGAGGGATAAGAATTTATACATGACACACACTGCGCTGCACACATTACTATCATAAGGGTAATAAAGTTTGGTAATATATACAGTATTTTGTTAATTACTTTTCTCTTTTCCATTGGACTATGGCTGACACTCATCAGCATCAGTCTCTGTAGTGTTTGCCTGTCCGATAGCACTAACAGTACTTACGTACTAAATGCAGCCATTTTAAGGGTAATATACTGTATTATTACTACTGTCTGTGGTCATTTAGCATCAAAATGACCTTAATTTGCTGTCCACCTATCACCTGGAAAGGTATTGATTCTGTATTTTCACCTATGACAATTTAAGTAAATTACCTGTCCTTGACAGTTGAATAACTGTTAGTATCAATCCATGAATAATTTCAGTTGGACTTGTGTTTGCTGGGTTGTTTGAATGGTTAGGTAAATGGGTGGATGGATGGGAAAGAACAGGACAGCCAGAGTTTGGATTGACCGAAGAGGGCTACTTGCATTCTGTCTCTCCAGCTGTGCAGAGTGGTAGAGTGAGGAGGCCTGGGGCAGTAGGGGTGATAGTGTGAACGTGGGGAGGTTAGTGCTATATGTGCATATGTGCTACAGGCAGAGTCAGGGACAGGAAGGGAAAATAATGAAAATAAGATGTTTGGCATGCGTTTGCTTTGTGTTATAATCTGTCTCCTTCCCATCTCTCACAGGTGTCCCACTGATTGATGGGGGCACAGTAAGGCTCCCTCATCTTATTGGGCTCTCTCGAGCACTAGACCTCATCCTGACAGGCCGGCCAGTGAGGGCAGAGGAGGCGCTAGCCTTTGGGCTGGCAAACCGAGTGGTCCCAGATGGGGAAGGTAATACTTGTTACAGAACTTTGTATGTTCCAGCCTTACAAGGGCATTATGTCTATACACTGGACCCTTCATAAAAATGAAATTTCCACAAAAAGCTTTTTGTTACCCTATAAACAGAATAAGCCTTAATAAATTGGTGGCAAAATATTTAGTATAAAATAACACATTTTAGCTTCTGCAAAGATGTAACAAAAATAAAGGTTAATAGAATACAAAGAAAATTAAATGTTCTTACCTGTAATCAAATTGTAAAGTTTAAAAAGTCCCCAATGTAGAATGGTGAAAAAGCTTTTCTTAAATATTTTCTCAAAGGATTATTGAGATTCACTGTGGGACTTTGTGACTTTCACTTTGTTAAAATCCTTTGTGAGATTTAAACCCAAGCATCTGCATGTTATCTCATCACTTTCTTGATCGCAAATATGAGGTCATCAAGAAATTGATGACATAACATACAGAAGCTTGGGCTTAAATCTCATGCAACTACATAAAGAATCTAAAGGAGACTCCATGATGGAATGTGCATGCCAGATGCTTTGTGTGGCTCAGCTACAGATATAAGAAGAAAGATTATGGCTAAGGTAACTACAGTCAGCCGCCACATTATGCTTCCTAGACCAGGTGACAAGCTATCACCAGATAGTGTGCAAGAAGATATGAATGCAATAGTATCCACAAACACCACCATAAAATATTTGGAATATGCTGTAGTATCAGTAATGGTACAAGCAGTAGGCTACAAAACCCAAGAAGCAAACTGTCCTGCATATCCTGCCTGGAAGCTAAGAGTGGAACACAGCATGGGAGGAAGCGAGCAAGTTGACCGAGCTGCAGAAGGGTACTGTGACAAAGGACAAGTCTAGAGTACTGAGGAAATACAAAAACATGTCTATAACTGAGGCCATGGAGTTTGCTTAACAGAGTAACTGCACTGGCAGTCAGACTGCAGAGATACACAAGAGAAGCAACAAACCAGCTAAAATGTGTTCTTTCCAACAAGAGATGCACAAGAGGGCACAGATCCACCAAGAGCTGAAATAGAACAATACTAGAAGAGCATACAAGAGGGGAAATCATCACAGAATGGCTCACAAACATTAAACACTGAGCAGTACCAGAAGAGCACATTCCTAAGATCAGCAAAAATACTGCGCTCTACCCTCAAACTCCCAAGCCTTTGGTAGGAGGCCCGAGTCTGAGGAAAAGTTACCACCCACAGAGGAAAACTGGGTGATAAAAGAACTGTTTTAATATACACATATATACAGTATATACTCACAGATTGTGTCTGCTTTGCTTTAACTAACATTTGTTTAAGCAACCAGGGACCTTCCCTGAAATATGACCTTTTTATTAAATTCAGTAAGTAAGCCAGTAGCTGTTACATCACGTAACAGTACATAACAGTAGCTGACGGATTGCCTTGGTATTTTAGAAATCTGTAAGCGTTTCTGTAAATGCTACTCTGACACCTGCAGGATTCTGGGTCTCTAAGGCTTTGGATTTTACACACCTACATGTACATGTACACAGACAAATTGAATCGATAGGAAAAATATTATACAGCAAATCACATGCCCTTGTTTTCAATTCCAGAAAGTAGATAGCAATGTTTAAATTCCTGAGACTTACAATTAGTGACTAAAACTGTCAGTTTTAATTTGTGCCTCACTATGTCTTGGTATGGTCTGTGGTCTTTAAGGATGGATGTTTGTCAAAAGCTGTTGCAAAAAAATCCCTGAAATTTACATGTGACAAACAGCCTTTGGGTGCACCATGTTAAATTCCCCAGTGACATTAACAGATTAAGTTGATCTCGAGAGAAAGTCGTTCCCACAGCTCCAGCCAAGTTGGGATAATTAGGGTATGGAACTAAGGGTGATAAATGGAGATAAATGGAAATGCTGCACTTAACCTTAAAAAGCAGATTTGAGGGCTTTGCATCAGGGCAAATCTCTTCTCTCTTAGCTTTTTATCCAGAAACTAGACTGGTGAACAAATTAAAACACCTGTATGAATACCTGTAGTTGTACCCAGAGTCTTTACATAGAAAGCGTATCGCTGTCATGTTTGTGTGTCCTGCAGCTTCATGGTGCCGCTGCTTTGGGGTTATCACGGCAGTGTCTACCTCACGTAGTATGTCAGTCGTTTTCATCTCTGCACTTGTTCAGTCCCGTGTCTCACTGAGATTCACTGCTATCAACTGTGCAGTGCTCACTCTTGAACCTCAGAGGTGTTCAGTGTTGCACTACAGGACCCTTTGCAGGGCACTTGCCTTGAATTGATACAGCAAAATTAAAAATAGTAATTTAAAAAACATAAGTACTTAGTTGATTGTATTAAAGATTGAGCTTGGGTGCTGAAATCTCATCCAAATATAGCCATTTCTGAAATAAAGAGGAAAGCACTTTAAAATTTAGTAAATAAATTTACTTTATGCAATACACAGATGATTTTCAGCTGGATGCCTTCATCAACGTGTATACAAACTACGTAGACACATATATACAGTTTATGTAACATGTGATATGTTATGATGTAATTATTGGACACACAGATAACAGAATGCAGATTGGCAGTTAAATAACATAAATCAAAGAAGACAAGGGAAGTAAACAGGTTGTCATTATGATGATGACAATAACATTAATACAGAAAAGACATTGAATTTTTTTCCCCTCTCATCCTTAGTTACTTGACCTGGTCAGGATGTTGATAGTCTGCCGACTATCAGAGAATTCCTGAGCACTTGGCAAGGAGGGGGTACACTGTGGACAGGATGCCAGTCTGTCAGAGGGTGACCTCACACATATTTACACACGATGGGCAATTTAGAGTTAACCTGAAACGTCTTTATACTATGGGAGGAAGCCCGCACAGACATGGAGGGAACATTCAGATTTGACCCAAACTGAGCTGCTGTGCCACCACGTCACCTGTATGAAGTTATCAAAATCACTATTGTAGAGTACAAGTTAGAAAAACTGAATTACTAAGAAAGACTGCAAGAGACAGCTCAAAGATGTTGCCTCACTGAGTATTTAGAAAGTGAATGTACTAAGCCTCCCGTTGCAGACATCATCTTTTACTCCAATAGCTATTACCCAGTTGTACAAACAAGATAATTATTGTAATTAGCTCAGTATACAAGCCTAACATTGTAATCCACCTCGGAGAAAAGTTTTAGCTAAATGAGTTGATATAGTAATAAGCAGTAATCATGTACCTAACTGATGTTCAACAGCGATCCTTGGTGGTGTTTGCTGTCGGTTCACTCCAGTGTCTTTATGTGTCCCAGCTTTCCAGGTCGCATTGGATCTGGCGCAGCAGATGAGCCTCTACCCCCAGCAGTGTCTCCGAGCTGACCGTGCCTCAGCCTACCACAGTATCTTCGATGCCTCCTCCTTTTCCCAGGCCCTGCAGTATGAATTTGACCACAGCGTGGAGGTCATCCAGGAGGAGGCCATTGCAGGGGCTAACCGATTTAGTGCAGGAGAAGGGAGAGGGGGTGTGTTCCCCAAAAGGGGCCATGCAGAATGATACCATTTATGACGACACTTGAAACCTTCATTGCTCTGACAGCTAAAATGTGTTGCTGCCTTCTAAAATATGAAATTAGAGAAATTAGTTTTGGCATACTACTCCTGTATGGCTGTTCATGTCAGACAACGGAACATTTGTTTTGTTCTGTATCAAGAATGAATAAGTCCTCATCCCCTGACTTCAGCTGATTTAAACTTAAAACAAATACTCCTTCAGGCATGAATAGGGATCACAAGGTCCACCTGCAGCCTATTTGTGAAGCATGAATGATTGTGATTCGCGTATCAAAGCGCCTCAGGAAGGCAGAGAGCTACCGGAAAACAAAAGCTGAGTAACAATGGCATCAAGAGTGCCAGTAGGACCGGAATCCAACCGAATATGACCATGAATCTTATCACATGAAAGAACAGATTACCCCAGATGTCAGTCTTTCATCTTCAGCTCCCTTCTATGAAAAGAATATCATCAATAAGATTATACTGAGACAACTGATGTCATCTTTTGAGAATATGTGTAGAATGAGGATTGCAAAGCTTGAAGGAGCTCACGCAGGTATGAGAACTGCAAATTATTGACTCACTCTTGGAAAAAGGTAAAAACAGATAAGTGAACGCTGGGTTAAGAATCAGAAGGACAAGAAAAATCGCGGGTGTGAAACTGCAGGTACAGTCTGAGAATTCTATGTTAGATGTGAGAGGTCATGTTGCCACACTACTAGTGACCAGACCCCAAAGTCAGAGGCCTGTTTGTATTGCAGAACTAGTTTAAACCCCTTCCATATCTTGAGCTATTAGAGAATGCAGACGTCACCTACTGGGGGTCTAGCTCCCTGGCTTCTCCATACCTACTTGAGTGAACACAACAGCACTTTTGAACCGTCTTCTAATTAGGGAGGTGAATCGTCTAGACAGCATGATGACAAGCTGCACATCCCTCAAATCACTCTGCGACCTCACCATTGTAGCTCTGATCCTGATCCCTGCTGCCTTTGTTGTTCAGTTCAGAATAGATTAACAGTGTAGAGCAAAATGTCAGGAGATTTCCTTTGACTAACACTCTACTATCTTTTCAAGACTGCTTTCATGCAAAAATGCAATTAAGGAGGATTATTAGACTAATGATACCTTATAGTTTATTTGTATGAGAGACATATGAGTCACAGGCTTATCAGAGTAGGAGAGGGTGTTGCTGTCCCCAATAGCTTTCTGTGGAAGTTGGAACCAACTGCTATTAATGGTGATCCTTATAAATACAAGAACTTCCTTGTCCTCTTCTCCTGTACTATTTCACTCTTCCCATAGACCAAAGCTGAATCTGCCAGTTCAGCTGTGAGTTGTTTAATGGGACCCGAACTGCAGATCAAAAGGTCTTTGATTTAAGGAAGTGTCCAGGTTTTTGAATGCCACCCTCAGGTCTGGGCAGAACCTTGTGTATGGTTTGTTTTGTTTTTTGTAACTGAGCACATATTTTACTGTTTATCATTTAGTAGTATGTGCCCAGTGATTTTGGGATAGGTCCAGACCACCCTGACCCTGATTAAAGCGGTTAATGATAACGGACAGATGGATCATTTTGTCCTTTTTTTCCTGTCAAATCATTAATTTTGGTAAACTCCACCAGCTCTTCTGCCCAGGTATCCATGGATAAAAATGGAATAACCTTTTGGAAGCCCATTTGAAAGTAGTTTAGTTTCGTAAGCAGTCAAAGGTATTTTGGATGTAAGAATGATGCAATGATGCGTCATGATTATTAAATGAGGACTGTAATCTTTATTTCAGTATGTCCTTTTGAAAAGGCCCTTTCATGTTAATGTGGGATGTTGATGTTTGCTGGCAAAGCTCACCAAGGAAAGGTAATATAGTGCCAACTGCATGTAAATACAAATCTCTCTTCCTAATTGGTAATAACTGGGTTATTATACCTACTTTTTCTAATTGCAGTGTTAGAGAAGTGTGGCTGTCTGACGGCCATCCAGGACCAGTACTTGGAGTGGCAAAATATGTTCTGGTACTCTCCGTGTGCATTAGTTGGTATGAACAAACTATTAGGTATTTAATTTTGAATTTCTACAGTGAATAAAAGATACTGTGAGATATTGCTGATATTCACTATATATAATTCTTTAATAAAGATGGCAAATTGCGAATACGTCGGGAAAGCAGCACACAAACTGATTTGCAGTGTAACTTAGTGCACCCTGGATAAAGAAATATAGTTATGGGGACTACTATGAATAATGGCCATTTTGCTGGAATTAGAATCTGATCAAACTGGGGCAGAAAGATGGCACCAGGAGCTTTTGAGAAGTACCAGTAACCCAAAGAGTGAAATGTAGCAGCGCTGGAAATGTGTACTTCCAAGTGCAGGCTCACTTGAAACCCTGTCCAGGAGGAGTGCATCTGCAGCTTTGATGCTGTGGTTTGCACTTGTGCCTGATAAGATTGCTTGCAAAGTGATGAGCGTCATCGCTATCAGAGGATCTGGGACGTAGCAGACATAACATAAGATTCCCAGAGGAGGTGGAGTTGCTGTGGGTTGGAGGGGCCTGAAGGCCCCCCTGATCGCTGTCAAAGGCTCTCTGTGGCACAGTGTGCAAAGCCTCTGTGGTTCATCTTATAACAGTCACTGGCGTCACATGTGATGCATTGTTCCTGGTTATCTGCACGTTCATCTGGTTTCAGGGTTAGGCAGTCTTTATGTTATTATGAACTCAGATAGGGGCAAACCACCCTTACGCTCACAAACACGGGTTCAGATTGTGCTAAAGTGAAAATTGCTGTCAATATATTTTTCAGGATTTTGGTACCACTACAGACCCCCAACAGCGGTTTGTGGAAAGTGTGATCTTCAGTTCCAAATGTCATCTCTTAATGTAAATCTGAATTCTTACTTGGGATGTTGGTTATGGTCCACATGTTTAGGTACGGGATTTCTGGGGTGAAAGGCACCAGAAAAAGAAAACAAAATACAGGTATTCCATTTTTATTCCCGCTATTTCGCGATGTTCTGCTTGTCATCGTTAGGGGTCGTACCTAGACAGGAAAATAATCCCGTTAAACACTATCATGAAAAAAATCCCTCCGTTTTAAACTTCTCTTTACTTTGATAAGATTTTAACTTAAAGGTTTATCAAATGATTTGTAAAATAAATAAAAGTACACTTAAATAGTTTCGCGTAGCAGACCGAACAAACGTGCGCTTCAGTAATCGTAAAAAATGTGAAATATTTTTGAAGAAAGTGAAGTAACACAGTGGAGCACAAAAATGAAATAGAAGCGTGTGAATAGAAGAATTTACCACCACACAACGTGTAATTGATGTGACGTTCCTCGGAAGTTTATCCAATCAGCGAGGAGTAAGGCGGAGCTAATGCTCCCGCAAGCGTCTTATACCTGGAGGAGCGGCGCTTGAGTTCAGGCACGCGCTGCACACGGAGGCGCGCGGGGACGGTGGAGCTGCGGTGGTGGCTGTTCAACTCTCACTTCGGCCACGTAACGGATGCCTGACGAGCTGAAAAGAAGATGTGTTCTGAGTTGTTTTCACTCTGTCTAGCAACTTAAGTATAAGGGCTGTAGTTTCTGAACGATTCGAATACGGAATTCTTACATCTTTATCAGCGCCTCAAAGTGAAAAAAGAGCGAAGTGAATGGGGATAAGGAGTGACGGGACGGTCCGAGGAGCGCCGCCGAGCAGGGTTAGCCTCGGATGAGGTATCTTATGGCGTGACTGAGGGACGAGGGGGATTCAGCAAATCGCTTCTGTTAGAAAAGAGTTTGTTTTCTAGAAACATTTCACCTAAAAACACGACGCGAATAGTTGCAACTGTAAGGCGACACGCTGGCTGGACCATGAGAAGCCCTCGCGCGTCTCTCTGGGGGCTGTGGTGGAGCTCGTGCTGCGTCCTCGCCGTCAGCGCCCATCACTACGCGCTCGACGGGTCGAACCAGGCGCACCCAGGCTTCGTCCACCGGAGGCTGCGTACGTCTGAGAAGAAGGAGATGCAGAAGGAGATCCTGTCCATCCTGGGGCTCCCGCACCGGCCTCGACCGCATATGTTTCAGGGCAGACACAACTCGGCTCCACTCTTCATGCTGGACTTGTACAACTCCATGGCGCAGCAGGTGCGCGGTGTCACTGCGGAGCGTGCTTTCACGCAGGGAACACGCGAGCCTCCGCCACCGCTGGCTACCGCGCAGGACAGCGCCTTCCTGAATGATGCAGACATGGTGATGAGCTTCGTAAACTTGGGTAAGCGGATGTATTAACAATCGGTGGCCACAGATCACTAAAATATTGATACATTTTTTCATACATTTTAACTCCATAGATTAAAAAGTACCTAAGAAGAAACACACTTGCAAGCTTGGCATGCAGTAAGTCACGTGTAAAGTGGTATCAGCACGCGCCTGGCGACGGACAGTAGTAGTCAGTGATCATGAAGTGTGGAAAAAGCGTGTGCAGTTTTTGTAGTGAAAACTACTCGCGGGGGAGCAGAGGTGAGCCGCGCAGGTGCTGGGACCCACGCCAGTGTTCGCCGCATCCCTAAGCTCTTTGGGCAGGAGTGACTCTCACGTGGGTCCCTCGCCGGGCGCCAGTCACTTACGTGACCGTGTCACGGACCACCTACCCGATGCTCTCCGGAGCGTGGGCCGCTCCCTGGAACTTAGTGTGAATTCCCTGGATGAGAGGAAAACGCCAGTTGGAATAGTAGTTCGCAAATTTCTGAATATTTTGCAATCAGGAATATGATTTATGTTTGAACGGATGAATGAGAAAAACGCATCTAAACCAAAATAAACACACGGTCTCCAGCTGGCAATTTTTGAGACGTTCATAACGGCCGTGTGATAATACTTTAATTTCCAAGATTTCATGCGTAAAAGTGCGTGTTATTTGCGCTATTTTACTACGTATCTGCAGTTTCACTGCGAAAGTTGAAAAAAGCAGCATTTTAATGATACAGTATGTTGAATATCGAAAGGCAAGGCTAATACTTCCAGTTTGTAAGGCAAGTGTTTATAGAAGATATCTAAACAGAAGGACTGAATATAAACAGTGGTGCTGATGGTCAGAAACACCGGACCTGACAAGAATCTGGACGCTGTGAACTCTCGTTGGTCAAGAAGCCTTAGCGTCCTCCACTTAGGACTCAAATATAACTAAACAAATTAAAATCAGAAATTAAAAACGAAGCGCAGAATTTCCATGTATTTTTCTTTTCGTTCAGCTTACTGAAGGAAAGAGGTGTGCATCCTTGTGATAAAAACAGCAGTAAACTAAAACTATAATGAATCCAAAATTGAACTTAAATTTTAATGATGTCAGAGAATTTAAATAGTAATCATTTTTTCAGTGGTGTTTACTGGAATCATTTTTTTTCTCAGCTTTCTTCTTAACTAATGTATTTTTCATTTGGCTTTGGTAAATTGACGTTGCACATGTGTACATGTGGTTTTATATAACGTGTCCAGTGCCATATTTCACATTTTTTATTTGGTGTGTCCAGGGATTAGGCTTTTTTCTTTCACACTAATATGTAGAACACAGTGTCCTGACCGATTTGGAGACGATGGTTTCCTTGAATGCAATAACTATTAATGTAGCACAAGCCAGGAGTGTACATCTGCTTTGTCAATTGCACACCACACTACTGTATCTCACCAGGCTGGTTTTAATAGAAGTACCTTTCTGCACAAAACTCTGGGCTTCAGGCCAGTTTGGCTGAGATAAACTGAAATTCATTTTCCTGGTGATATTCTCCACCTTTGTGAGTAAACTGACCTGGAAAGACAGACATGTATTATACATGTTGTTAACTGCCACTGAATTCATATTTACTACTGGTGATCACATCCAGAATTTTCTGTTTTTCACTTGAGTCTTTTGTCTTGAAAGGGATACATTCAGTGTAGTTGTTATTGAGCCTTTCCATCTGGTTCCTGGTTGTACTCTTCTATGTCCTTCAAGTTTTCAAAGCATTTAAGAACTCTTCAAAAGAACCCAGTCTTCACATGAAGCTCCAAGTATGATGACATCAGTCTTATCATTAGTGCATCCAATGAGAGAATTCTGGTTTGATTTGATCTAAGATCCATCTGTTTGTTTTCCTGGCTATGCATGGCGTCGTTAAAGTCTCTTCCAGCATCACCATTCAAAAGAGTCCATCCTTCTCCTATGCTGCTTCTTCAGTTTCCAATTTTCACATCCTCAGAGTGTTACTGAAAGTACCATTGCTTAAATAGTTTTAATCTCTGTTTTTGTGGATACATTGCCATTATGAGGATCTTTAACAGACTTTTCATTGTATTATATCTTCTGCTTTTCTCTTGACATCTATATAGCTTCATCATTGATCCTGAGAGGCAAAAGTTGTGTACTTCTGTTTTTTTTGCACCAGTACCAAAGTTTGCTGCTACGAATGTTGTCATGATTTTAGATGTAGTCTTATTTTTTAGTTTCCACTTTAAGTTTTTAAAATTGGATTTTAAGGGCTGCTTCACCCTTTGTTCTCAGTGTTGTATCATTGGAACCTCAAAAATGTCTTCTAATAAATAAATACTTATTTATTTAGCTTACGACTGTTTGAGACAACTTACAACATTAGTTTTGCACACTTAAGAGGCATACAGCAATTTGCAGATTTATACAACAGAGTCTTCTTACTGAAGTCATTGACAGTAAATATTTCACTGCTTTTGCTGTTTCTCGTTGGACAACACTGGTTCTTCAAAGCCCCTGGCAGGTGGGTTTGGATGTGATTTTTCTTCTGGTTCACATGGGTTTCCTCACCATGCACCAGTCTGACATGCATAGAAGAAGGTAATGGTAAAAGTCTGTGCTCTTACCCTGCGTTGAAAATTATAGATAGTCAGCAAGATTTGACTTCAGCTCAGTGGCACTTACTTTTGTCCTGCTCTGCTCAAGGGCACTACATCAGGAGCAGGATTTAAAGCAGGGACCTTCAGATTGAAAGATGACTACTGCATTATCTAGTGTCCCCAATTTGTTAAAGAGTTGCCTGTAGAAAGACATCTTAGTATTAAAGAATTCAATCATGGTTAAAAGTTTAAAGGCAGAGTAAATGAATATTAAGGTGAAAATACTCTCCACTAAACTTAGAATCTCACTAAAACACACCTTACCCCTTCACCTGTCTCAGTGCTACTTGGCTTGTCTTAGAGTTTTCTGGGTACTGAAGTCTGTACTTGGAGAGCACACACAAGAGTTGGTTCCTCACATGTTTCACATGCCTGTACAGGCCCTGACACAGCACATTGAATCTCCCGTTATCACAAACCACAGAGATTTGTGCCATATTTCTTAAACTATATTATTCAAACAGTAACTGATTTTACTAATGAAGCAATGGTGTGAAAAGTGGTAAAGACTTTGTTTGAAGTGAATGACATGAGGCTTGATTAAAGGAGATTGTAAAGCTGTTAACTGTGCTTTGTTTGAAGCGTGTATTATTATTTAAAAGCACCCAGTAGTACATTTATTTCTTTCTGCAAACAAGATAAATGCATTGGCTACAACTTAACATTTAAGATTTAGTAAGAAGATATTACATTGTTCACAGATCACAAGTCATTCATTGAGTGTTTTTGCTGGACAAGGATGGAGGGCCACTGGTCTAGTGTATCCATTTTGCCACCATCCTTGCTGGCTTTCTTAAAAATAGACCAGAGAGAGCTGGTGAATTGTTTAGAAGGGGGAAGGGGAAGGGAGTTTTTAAAAAGATTAGGTGGTTCCGGACAATCCTGGCTTATTCAAAAGCCTTGCTTTTCCCTTAGCTGGATTTCTGAGTGCTAAACCTTTGCATAAGCCATTTATTTTCTCACCAGAATATGTGCAGAGCTTCCAGCTGGAGCAGGTAATTAATTGGCTGCAATCAAAGAGTTTATTGTTCGCCATGGAGGGCCATGTACAATGTCCTTGTCCCACAAGGAATATGTCTCATAGGCACAGACTTAAGAATGCAATAGCCGTCATGCTTTGTTCATGGGCTTTCTGTGAAAATCAAGAGAAAAATGTAAGATATGCTGTAAGTTTCTCAGCAAAAGGCTGAAAAGAGAATACACTTCTGCTTAACAGTGCAATTAAAGGAATTCACTCACCCAATATGCTATACAACATTGTTAAAAAATGTCAGTTGATGGAGGACAAAACATCAGCATAGCATTGTGATACACTGATGTGGGTGGCTAGTGCTCCTCTCGCATTGCCTGGATTGTTTAGACATAGGTTTGAATTCAGGTCATTTTGGGTAGAGTTTACATGGTTTTCCCAAGTTTTAATGGATTTTCTCAGGATGTTTGGGTTTCCTCCCATAGTCAGCGATGTTTTCCAGGTGAATTCCTGACTGAATTTACATCAAGGGTGTACTCTGATTAGCCTTGCAACCTGTGCTTTTGGGATAGGCTCCAGACTACTGTGACCCTGATTTGGGCAACTGGTTAAAAGTAGTGGGTGATGAAAAACCTGCTGTTTTTGGAATTTTGGAGATTTAAAGGAACTCGTACCATGTCAAACAAAGTTTTAACTATGTTAAAATTTTTTTGTTTTTCTTTTTGATACCCCCTTAATAACAAAAATGTATATATTTAATGTTGTAACATAAACTATAGACACTGTATTCACAGTAGGTTTTGGACCTGCCATTTTAAAATGTACAGGTGAATATGGTCAATAGGCATATTAATTATGTATATATTTCTTAATTACTTACTTACTTACTTACTTACTGACTGTCCGTCTGTTTCATAAAGTGCTAACTCCTCAGTCAGCAGACATAAAGGGACATTTTCAGCTTATGTGTTATACCTTTCTCTAGCTACATTTCATTTCCATTGCACATATTTTTAATTAAGCATTTTGCAAGTTTCAGAAGGTGCCTAGGAAACCTTGATGCTATCACTTACGTCTGAACCATACATGTCTGTGCTGATAAGATAACCAGCCTAAGGGATGCAACAGTTTGGGACTGATGAGTTGGTTTTGTTTTTTTTTTTGCTGTTATCCATCCATCTCCCATAAAAGTGGGCCGATGTGGGAGGGCGAGGGCCAGCTGCTGAGAGCATGAAACAACGGCACACTTTGGTGGTCAGAAACCCTCAAGGGAGGCCCGATAACGTCCAAAGAACATCTGATTACAGTCCATATCCGTGTGTCAGGGAGCATACAGTCATGCAGTGACTTCTCACATCTTGGATGCTCCAAAATCTTGAGATTAGCTAGAGCTATGCAAGCTGTTCTGAGGCATGCAGCCCCTGTACTGTTTGTGGGAGGGTGGCCAGTGATGGCAACCTGTAAAGTGTTCTCTTGGTGCACAGCAGGCAAGGCAGTTTAGGGGCAGGAGATGCAGGAGTGCTTCTGAAAAGGGAGGGATATCTGAGACATGTGGGGCATTGTGCATTTGGTGCATCTGTGGCCATACTGGAGCACAGGAGGATCTCACTTTTTCTGCCTTTTTCAGGGTCGCTATTGGCATGCCACGCTTCATGAATGGATCAAGTCATGCTCACTGTGGTTTCAAAGTACAAGCAGGTGTCACCCACCTCTTTGTGATGTAAATGCTTGCTCTGTAAGGGATGGGAGTTTTTTAGAACCTAAACTGTATGCAGAAAAAAAGGTTGTTCATTTAACACCATCTGTCTCTGGTGTGAAGCCAAAGGGGTTCAGCTAGGAAATCAATTCTGCTAAACCTTAATTAAGCAACAAATGTCCATTAATTAATAAATAACTTATTATTTGACACTGTGTCCAATGTAACTGATGCCTTAGTTTTGTACTTTGGTAAAATAATAATGTAATAATGGAATATTAATAAACATTAATGGAATAACAATGGACAAATAGAGTGCTTTTATACTATGTGCAGTGCTGGAGATAAGCATGTCACTGTCACTTCATTTTTTTGCTTTGAAGCTGAGAGTTGTGTTGGCTAGAGGGGTCAGCTTAATGAATGCTGAATCCATTATTATTCATTTCACATTTACAATATTAACTGATTGCATTGGTATAGGTGAAAAAACATAAAATCATAGTGTTCTCCCACAAGGCATTCCTCAAACTTCCCTCTTTGTAATAGTTGTATTCTACAACATGAAGCAAAAAATGTGCCAATTTCAGCTTTATGCTTTTCTGCAAGCTCATGTTGCATCCTAATAAAAAAAAATGTGGCGGATAAGATGGAACATCATGTGAGTTGCAGAGGGGAGGACAAGGGCTTGGCAGAATTTATGTATTACGCTGTTATCTATTGATGTAAATCTTTCAAAGGATTAGAAAATGTTTGTAAAATCTAACTACAAATCTGTTGATGACATTGGGTTCATGTTAGGGTTCTAATGTGAGTGTAGGCAAAAAAAGAAATTTGCATGATCAAAATTATGATTCTTATGTGAAACAGGCATGTTGTTCAAGGACATCAGCTTTTGTCCCGAAAAAAAAAATATGAGAATTGATGCCATGTTTATCTATGAAGTCTCATGTATCTCAGCTCTGTGCTCACAACTCTCAGGTTGGTGTTCCATTAAATACAAAGACACAAAATGCATAAAAAAGGGAAAGGAGGACCTTACCTGATGTATCTTTGTATGGTATGTCACTCTAATGAAAAGGCATTAGATAGTGTCCATCACCCCTAATTATATGGGGAGGATGTGACTGAGATAACAGAGGATCTCCTGTGTTGTAGGCAGCCAGACCAGGACTATACCACAAATCCTCCCAATCTGAATTTACCAAAACAGGACATTAAAATATTCCACACATCTGCTTGCTGTCCATCCAGGCACCCTGTTTACCCTTACCCAGACAGTAAACACCCGTACATTGTTCACATGTGGTTTGTCTTCACTGGAAAGAATTCACACAGGCTAAAGCAGCCAAAGCATTGACTTTAGAGTTTGCTATGATTTATTTACTTGGATACATGGTGGAACCAGGAAAAACACGAGTTTATGAGTGACAAATGGGATAAATCTTTCCAAATATTCAACCTGCTTTGTTCTTCACTTTTCTTTTATCTTTTACTGATAATACTCTGTTTAAGTGAATACCTTAATTCTAACCCTTAACTCAGCTGCTAGGCTGGTAAAGCCTCTGAACCATTTGTGAATCATCTACTATTCTTTATAGTTCTATGGTGTGCTCCCGTCATGGGGACAATAAGTGTGTCGTGAATCTCTACTTGAGGACTTCCGGCTACATGCACTCTTTACACTATGATGAGAGGATGAACGAGAGACAGAGAAAGTGTACCTTGCAGTACTGGAATGTGCACCACCAATATTTTTGTTCCTCTTTGGAAGCAGCTGTGTTTCCTTTTCAAAGATATTTTTTCTTTTATTTCTCTGGTCCCTCAGGAGAGATCCGTCTCCAGCTCTCGACACGGGCTTCCTCCTTTAAATCTATTTGGTCTTTGCCCAACCGACCTGTCAGGAACACACCTGTTGCAGCAGAAACCAGATCACTCTACCAGGTTCCCTCAGTGAGACCATTCTGAAGGCATTTCACAAAAACATGGTTGTGGAGTTGTGTATACTGTTAATGAGAGTCCTGCTGCTGTCATTATAGCTTGGAGGTCTATGAAAAAAGTCCAGAAAAACTTTTGACACATGTGATGAAGTACAATAAAGTGGTGGAGTACATCTCTGCTTGTATTTACTCTGGTGATCGAGGCAAAAGTTGAAAGTGACTAGGCAGTTGCTTGTTTGAAAGGGTGTGCAGTTTTCAGGCTGTTTGAAATCAGAGGCTCTTCTCGTATGCAGGAATCACAAAGGAAATGGGCTGAGGCACATCAAGGAGAAACAACCCTTCTGGTAAAGCCGATATTGCAGTTTGTTTAAAATTTGAAAAGCTTCCCTGCTGATGGCCACACCACAGTTGAAGAGCATAGTCATTACAGATTTTAGATGTAGCTGGCATTGCTTCAGAAGCTGGGCTCAATTTTGAAGGTCATTTATAACTGGTTATGTTTATAGCTTGTAGAAAGGTCTTGTTTTTAGACCTGACTGTGGCTGACATGAGCTTAAAGCAAAGGTTGAAGAAAATTTTTTGACACTTCATTTTGAAATCAGATGTAACTTCATTTACTACATTTTACTTCCAAGGACATCAGGTATGACTGTTCTTTTGGCCTCTGAAAATAATACTGCTGTCAGTTAGAAGCATACAGTTTCTAATCAAAAGCCTATTTTGCATAAAAGCATTAAAAATCATTTTTAATAGATTTTACATTATGAAAATGTTGCTTTATGTACTGAAGATACTTAATTTTACAAACCCTTTTGCTCATCCTCATTGGCATTGACTGATAGGAGTGCAAAAGAACAAGAATTTGCAGTGTCCTTCCAACCCCCATAGAAACTGAGCACCCAGACTTTAGTATAAACTGGAAATATCACCTCTTTTGAAGTTTTTACCTGTCCTTTTCAGAGAACTCTGGTAGTATATTCTCTTTCTTCATTTAGGACATCAGCACGACTTTAGAAATGGTACCTTTATTACATGTTGCAGTACCCCTGGATTCGTCATCAATCATGTAACCTGGTGTCATGGGATACTTTAGATCTTTCAACATTAAACACCCTCCCCCAGACTAAACTGATCAGACACTAGCCTATATTCAAATAGAGCTACCTTCAGCCACTTGTCACCTCCTGATCTAGAGTCTTCTAAATACCCTCTCCACAACGTCAGTAACCGCTTTAGAAGCCTTCCCCATTTGTGACTGCCTGTGGTACCCAACACTCTGTAAGCCCTATGCAGTGACCATCCTACAGAACCTCTGTAAAATACTTCAGTGGCTACATGCTTTTCCCTTTAGCCTTTTGAGCTGCATTGCTCCACCAGGTCCTTGTAGTTCATGTTCTTCCTCCGATTAGCTTGATGTCTTGATATCTTTTCATGATTTTTGTTTTCCTGGACTTCATGATTAAATTCATTAGGACTCACAGCTAGGCTACAAGGACCTGTTTCCCCTGTGCTGTGTTAATTCCTGGAGCTTTAGCAACACTCCTGACCTACTGCCACCTGCAACAGGTAGGGCGTGTTCACCCAACAGTGTAGAATGAGGCCACTCAGTGAAGAATTCATCGAATGACCTGTACTCAAGGTGTCCTGTGACTGATTTCGGTTCTCTGTCAGTGTTTTGGACAAGTGATAGATAGGAATGAGCATATGGAAGGGGGATCTTGTCAAAACAAGCAGAAACAGACAAGAAACAGAAAAAAACAAGCACGAAACAGAATATTTGTTTGTTTGAGTGAAATATGACAGATTTTTTGATGACAGAGGAGTACAAGTAAACATTTAGATGCATTTACAGGTATCCTTCAAGATATGAGTGTTTGACTATCAGTTTTCACATATGCAAATTAAATTATTTAATACTCTTCACCAAGTTATGACCAAATGTAAGACAGAATTTTTGCTCTCACAAATAACAAGAGCTGAGCATGTGGGATTTTTTTTATTTTTTGTGTCATAATTACATCTCCAGTTTACAAGATTTCACCTTATGAACCAATTTCCAGGAAAGTGTTACGCTTGTAAGTAGGGGCACACTTGTAATAGGTTGACATCTTGAAAATGAAGGTTTGCTTTTGTACAGCCTTAGTTTTTACAGTGCCTGTCCTGAGACAAGAATTGGGTCATATGCTTAACCAATACCTACTTTGAACCATTTGGTGTGAGCATTCTGTGAGCTCAAGTTGAAGAATGAGAGAGCTCTAATTGAGAAGAAGATCTCTGAAAGGCCTTTAATTACAAGTGGCAGTGAAATGAGTTTGCTGAGCTGTTGGGATGGCTAAGTACATCCCTTCAGAAACTATAAAAATTTGAGAGCAGCGTGAGAGCTTTAGAACATGATTACATAAACACATCTGAATTCTTAAAATGCCTTGGGCACAAGTAGCTTTTATTAGTTTAACCACTGAAGACCTCTCTCCCATCTCCGTGTCTGACTTCTTCATGGGGTACGGGGACAGTCCATGTAATTGACCTCTTTACCAAAAGAAATCATTTCTTCGATCAGCAGCAATGACCTGTATTTCTAAAATGAGCTATGTATGAGAAAACAATGCAAAAATGATAAAAATGTTAAACATTACTGTTAAACATGTTCACTTATGCTTATTTTTAATGTTTATTTGATTGGTCTTTTCATTCAAGGCTAACAGTGACGCTTCATGTCTAATGTGTATTGTTAGAGCCAATAATAGAGTGAACAGTTGAGTCTGAAGTGGTGCAATTGTAAACCTCTTTGCAAGCACCAAACACAAATAACCTGCTATCTCCCCACAGACATACACACTACTGAAATCATTGAGCTTTACATTGTATTGCAATGTCCCTCAGTTATAAGTTTACATGTATTGCATTGTAAAGAATGTTAGCAGAAAGTAAACCTGTGGAGTTCCAGCTTAAGGTTCCCAGAATCACTTACATCCAGGAATTTGCATTGTTGAAATCTTCTGAAGTGTTGACTTTCTGCTTCTGCTGTTTAGCACCCTTCCCAATGGCCCTGTTGTTTTTTCAGACGAGGGCTACTTCCGAGGCCAGAAATCAGAGGAGAAAAATTTAGTTGTTTTTTTTTTCGTGGCTGCGGGTGGGTAGAATAGACTAAATGTGGTTTACGAATTAAATGCAGTTGACCGCTCTGGCCCCTCAGGGAAATATGATGGAAAACATTTAATATGAGGGGCTGATACTGACCGCTGACCACAGACACCCGCCTACTGTTCTGCACCGGAACTGTGAAGTGGCAGCACAGGATCCAAGAGAGAAATCTCTCTTCTCCAGAACTTTCCCTCTTGGGGTTTTTTTGGAGCTAAAATGTTTTCCTAGCCAGGCTGTCAGGTCGTGCAGCTGCCATCCTGTCCAAACTCAGGTGCCAAGGGCAGCTGGAAGCCCAATGGCAATATCTAATGTATTTTGCCGTGGGTGCCATACTTATTTGTGTGTATGTTAGTATGTCTGTTCCAAAGCCCCATCCTCAGTTCTCTCATAGAAAGGGTAACTTTGGTAGATGACAGATCATATTTTTTGCAAGCCATCCTCCTCCTTAAGCACAAATATTTCTCATTCCACTCAGCATGTCAGCTGTCAGCACAACTTCAGCTTGAAGAGTAATGCAGTCTGTCTTTCATTGCCATTAATTTAATGTGATCTTCTGGTCTAAGAGGGCTCTAGAATGTGCAAATTTACCAACTTCGTTTAAAAAATACCCTTAGTGAAGAGGGAGATGCTATAGAATATTTGAGAGACATAATTGAGTGCTTAAGTGGTGAGGTAGACTGAAACCTTGAACGTACACTGTGGCCCTGCAGATTAGACTAAAGACCAGAAGTTTACACAACTTGGAGAAATTTACCACTAGTATCAAACATTTAAACATGTTGTTGAGTGTTGTCGGGTTCAGTCATGATGCTCACATCTTGTTTTGAAAGACATACCAGAATGGTGCACAAGCCATAGATAACACCTATCTGAACTCATTTTTTGAGCATACCAGGTCAGAAACTGGATTTTGAGGCCTCTTCAGAAATCAGCAGCTCAGTGAGTCAGAGGTCAAAGAACTTCATCACCCTCCATGTGAAAAGGTGTTTTTCTTAATGGAGATTTTCATTCAAGAGCTGTTATTTCTGTACTGAGCACTGTTTTACATACAGAGATTGTTACTTCAGCAATGTTGAAACTACATGTAAACTTATAACTGAGGGACAATAATTCTGGAAACTCCTACATGAGTTGTATGCCTGAGTCTATCTGCATAGGGTGGTATGCTCCAGACCACTGTGACCCTACATTAGCACAATTAGTTATCAGTAGTGACTGAATGAGCAAGAGAGCTGGGTCTAAGTCTCAACTTGACTGAGCTGTGTCTTGAACTTTTGGACTCCTTCATACATTCTCCATGTTTAAAGCTTGTACTGCATTCTTTTTACAATATTTTAACTGAAAAACAACCAGTAGGTTTTAGTTGTAAAATTGCAGTCAAATTCTGTACAGTTTACTCACGTTGATTAGTTCAACACAATATAGTCTATTTAGCCAGTACCATATTCTGAACCCGTGTACAGCATCCAGAATGCATGCTGACACTTGATTAAGAACACATGTGCCCTGAAGCTTCCCAAGGTCCTAGGTCTTGAGGGAAGGGTGGAGATCTGTTAAAGGCCTCAAGTCTGTCTGCGAGCTTGTGGACTGCTGGGGATTATCATTTTAAGCTTGAACCTCCATTTTTCTCTCCATTCCACAGTTTCATTTCCTCCTCCAGTGTGTGGTCCAGCTCTCACAGAATAGAATGGACACTGAACCTTCATGGGAAATTTCATTACCATTTTGAGCAGCATGTGTGCAGTAACACTTGCCCTCTCTGGCTGGAAGCTTCCTCGCCCTGTTCTATGGGCTGGATAGTTGCTTGAAGACCATTACCTGCCTTTTGGCAGGTGGGCATGCTCTTCAACTCCTTTCTTCTAGTTCTATGAGGAGGAGAATGAGCACTAGAGCTATTCGTTCCTTCTTTGAACTTTATATTCATAACCAAAAGAAATGGGACATATCTAGCTGTGGTTAGTTTCACCCCTCATTTGTTTGTTCTTATTAATCTAAAATTTATACAAGTTATTTTAGAATTAAAATAATGTTGTTAAATGAGTGACCATACATATATAGGTCATGTAAACAAAGTCAATAAACTTTTAAATTTTATGTATACAAAGAATTACAGATTATGTAAATTTCTACAATATATTATTAAATCTCTAAGAAACTATATTTGTTATGTTTATGTTGCATTATATTTCTTTGTAAAGTTCAAATAGAATAATAATAATAATAATAATAATAATAATAATTCATTATCTGCACTTTTAATAAGAAATGTTTACAACAGAATTATTCTGGGACTCTACCCTCTAAATCACTTAATACAGTCTTGTCTATTTCATGGTTGTTGTCTGACATGACCAAATAATCCTGGGCATTATAAATGCTCTGAATTGTCCCTCTGTCTTTTTCTACAACCAGATGAGTTTGAAAGGGTGCTCTCCCCACAACGGCAACACCACAAGGAGCTTAAGTTTAACCTGTCCCAGATCCCAGAGGGAGAAGCTGTTACTGCCTCTGAATTCCGCCTTTATAAAGAGTGTGTCACTGCGGCCTTCAGGAACGAGACCTTCCTTCTCTCTGTCTACCAGGTGGTGCTGGAACATCCAGACAGGTATGACTGCTTTGATGGATATTAGAGGACTGTGTTGTGAATGTTGACAAGTTACTGTTCTACATAGTGGTTTAATTGTTCATGGGGTTTAATAGCTGTCACTATGTGATGATCCATAGGCTGGATATTTTACTCACATGAAAAATTCCAAAGATATAACTCAGCACCAAGCCAGCTAATGTAATAACTACTGTGCAATTCTGTAAAATAAAGCTCTGAAACATAAGGTGGCAGCAACCTGCAATATTTTCACCTGACTAACAGGTCAAATTAGGTAGCATAACATAACTTAACCACATCTCAGCTTTGCCTTTAGTTTTATTTCCTGACCTGGAAGTTTGATTTTTGTTTGATTTTGACTTAAAGTTACTGAAGGAAATGTTTATCTGGAAATAAAAATAAAAAATCAAACATGGAAAATAATTTATAAATGGCCAATTTCAGGTCTGTTGAATCATATTGGAGTACCCATTCTTGTTTTTATGACAGCCTGGAATTTCTCATATAAGTATTTCCAGCTACTTTTTATTTATTCATTCATTCATTCATTCATTCTGTTAGTTTAATTGTTTGTTTGGTATTCTTCATTGCTTTAAAAATCCTGTTTGTGACATCTTGTCATTTTACCACATTTTGCAGTTGGGAAATATGTTGCCAACCCAAATTCAAATGAAATATATTCTTATTTGCAACAGTTATATATGGCTAGGTAGTTCATCACAGCCTTTGCCGCCAACAACATCTGTAAACTATGAGCTGCTGTCAGCTAGATAATGGACTGTCTAAAATGGAAGCATTTTTGTTGACAAAAGGAAAATGGTTCCACATTTGCTGAAAATCCAAATTACATTTATTACAATCTTAACATCTGCATGTATGTAATTTATGTTAATGTTAATTAACCATGTTCATGTTTCTAATGCTCCATGCATATTTTTTCACTGGGGGAGGCATGAACTCTTAAAGCATTTGGTGAGATTATATAACATGTGCTGCATTGACACACATTCCTGTGAAAGAGATTAGATTAACTCATTGATTTGTTTGTATCTCAGCTGCTCTAAAATCATTATGAGTTGTGCTGTTGAAACAGCATGCTCTGATGGCTGTATGAAAGCCACCATTAGCTGTAAAAGGGTAGTCCTGATCTGAAATCCCTAGCCAGTGATCCCCCTTGCCCTGCATCACATCTTTTAGATGAGGTGGAGCACAAATGCAATATTTTGCTCATCTATTTTGCTTGTCATCAGAAAAGGGTAGACAAGAGTGGATAGTATGGTTAGACTGTGAATAATGAAGGGAGTGACCTGCTCTTAAAATTCAATTTTAAAACATCAACAACATGAGGTAATGTTCCCAGTCTTGGCTGTCAAAAAGTAAAAAGAGAGAGCACAGCAAATAATTAAATTTACACTAATTATTATTTGCAGATGCATTCTTGTCTTGCATTTGCTGAAGCCTTTTAGACAATTTGATTACATGTTTGAAAACATGTTACTAGGCATCCTTCCCTGAACACTGCGTGCCCAGGCTGTTCTATCCATAGAGGAAAGAGCAGTTTTTTTGGAACATCGGTGAGACCACAATGAATTCTGGAAAAGAAAATGAGCATAACCAACACAGATCAGACATCTACATTTATAGGTACTGGAAGGGATATCCTACTCACTACACAATGAAGTCTTGTACAAGGTTTACTTGATAGAGGCAGCTAACAACAGATGCTAAAAGTGTCCAGGACTTCATCGTGCCACCATGTTTGAGAAATGAGAGCAAGATGCTACGTGCTAAGGAGTCAAAAAGCATTTTTGAAACTGGCATATCTTTCCCTAAATTCTCTAAAATTAAGAGCAATAATGAACCATATCAAAAGTCTGTTCACTGTCGTACGGTTTTTTTGATCTTTATTCATATGTTTTTCCTTCAGGTGCTTATATCCAAACTCCCTTTGTGTACATACTGGTTTTTCATCTGTGGCTGGGCATGTAGGTCTTTTAGTTTTAGAGATATTTGGAGATTAAAGGGAGCATTTAAGGGGGCAATTTTAATGATTGTTATTTTAGAAGGTGGTTTATGGGAAGCAAATTATAGCATAGTTTTACGTTGTCTGAGAATCCTGGTTTTCCTTCTTGTCTTTATATTTACAATTGCTCACCAGTGTGTGGGCAGTAAAGCTGTATGCTGAGTTTCATTTCAACCTTCTAAAAGGCTTCAAGATATAATTGGTTGAATTGTGGCATTTAATCTTTAACAAGCGCTTTGACTAGGACAGTTCAGAAAGTGAGGCAGAAAGGAGTTTTAAAAATGTTGTGTTGTAACACATCTCACTACTACATAATATCCATGTAGAGGCACCCAACCTTTTTAGTATTTGAAATAATATTTACATGTTTCCACAACCTCATCAACCCAGTTATGCCCAAATTCAGTATGCTGCAGGTAAATAATCTTTAAAAAAGTAATTAATCATTTAACAGTTTTAATGTACTAATGAATATGTATCAGTATTTCCAAGCTATAGTGTAGTACTGAAACTGACATTGGGAATTTCTACACATAAATATTCCCCTGAATGTGTTAGATCTGAAGAGCTGGGATAGGTAGAGGAGCAAGACAGATGAATAAATAGGTATGAAAACTTGATCTTGGAAGGAAATTGCAAAAGGATCTCTGACAAGAAAAACTAGGGGCTGCTGCAGGAGACCAAAGGTGCACCTTATCATTCTGTCCACTATTTGTTTTGTTCCTTTAGGACTTGGCACTACTGACCAACTTTGGTTTCACGTATTAAAATAGGCCTCCTAGATGCTTTGTGAACCCAGGAATCTGTGTGCAAACACTTATAGTTTCTGCAGTTTGACTTCTCTCATGTTGAATGGCCTTGTGGTGTATGGAAGTCTGGAGCATAAGTTTCATCATAAATCTGAAAGCCCAAAACAACATAGTGGTCAGCAGTTATGCTAATGGTGAGATACTTAGGACCTTAGTATTTCAGGTCAATAGCAGACCAATAAATACCTGCCAATGCACTGCCACAAAAACCCACATGCTTTGTTAGGCAAATGTAAGGGTGAATTCTCGCTATCCAACATCAGTGAGTGTTTTACATTGGAATTGCTCTGTAATGGCATAAGAAATAAGGGACTTTTCAGGTTATATTAAAAGTGAATATTTCATTTAATGACTTTTTTCCTATGGTTCACCTTTTGCCATTTTGTAGGTTTTGCCTGACCTTCATGTTCATGTGTTTATGACAGTGCAGAAAGTTTAATGGCCCATGACTGTGAGATTGTTGGGGAATGCATCCTGTCATGGAGTTGCCCTGTTCCTTCCGCTACCCAGGGATGCAGATCTTTTCCTTCTGGATCAGCGGAAGCTGTGGGCAGCAGATGAGGGCTGGTTGGAATTTGATCTTACAGCCACCACCAACTTATGGGTGATGAGTCCCCGGCACAACATGGGCCTTCAGATCAGTGTGCAGACCAGCAGTGGTGAGCCCCAGTAACATTTCTGAAATTATTGTTCCATAATGTGTTTTCTTTCTTTTAAGGATAATTTATCTGTAGGATCAAAGTACTCAGAGGCAGGAGTGAAACTGTCCTTATGAATTTTAGCATACTTTCCTACTTATGTAACTTTTTAAAAATAGTGGATTTCTAAGTATACCGGGGGTATAAAACTCAGTTAGCTTTGTCATGCAGCAGCTGGATGTGTTGAAGTGATGACGGACATTAAAGTCTGAAGGGCAATAAATAAGAGCCATTGATGAAACACTGAAGGAAGGCCCTTGTTATTGTCGGTGTTTTGAACAGGACAGAGCATCAGCCCTGAGGAAGCAGGCCTAGTGGGGCGAGACGGGGCATTGGAGAAGCAGCCCTTTCTAGTAGCCTTCTTTAAGGTGAGCGAGGCACATGTCCGCTCTGCACGTTCTGCAAACAAGCGGAGGCAGCAGAGCCGCAACCGCTCCACCCAGCCACAAGAAGTACCCAAGCCTCCCAGCATAACAGGTTGGTCACCTCTGTCTGTCACCCAGCTGGCATAACACCACACTTAACACCATACACATGAAATAAGGTCAAGGGATGTAGGCAGTGACATGTGGAACCTGGGTCTGTTGTTTTCAGATTACTACATAAAACTTTTTCCTGAATATTATTTTCAGAGTCACTTGGTGCTGGCTGGGTCAAAAAGGTATAGCAATGGCAGGGTAAAAATTAATAACACTTTATTTATAATCACCAAACTGTTTTACCATCAAAGTGGCTACATTTAGCACATAAGAATTTTTAGTGCTGTCGGATGGGCAAACGCCACAGAGAATGATGCATCTGTCGGTTGTAGTGAAGGGGAAAGCGGGAAGAAACTAAAATATACATTGCCAAACTTTATTACCCTAACATCACTAATGTGTGGTGCTCTATGTGTGTGAGGTATAATTTCTTATTAATTTTTACATTTTCATTTGGTCATATGTACTGCTTCTGTGATTGAACAAGTGGGTAGCATTATCAGCAGAGTGTGCAGTGGCTGCAGTGATGTGCACACAATAATAACAAATTATATGCCAAAATTTATCTTCTGATTTGTACATGTTTAGTTGAGAAAGTACATCTGCGTGTGTTTCTATACTGCATGAGGCGACCTCGTGTGTATGTCTGCGTGTGGGTGGGAGCGAGAAAATCCATTAGTGTTACATCTGTCAGTGAGTGTATGTGTATATAAAGAGATTGCCCCCGATATATGACTGGGTTGCAGGCACTGTATACATGTGCTATGTTTTCATATGTTTTATATTTTTCATTTACAGTATAAGCTATAAGCCCTCAGTTGTGTTGTAATACTGTATAAAGTTTTGTACAGCTATCAGTAGACAGTATCATTAAACTATGCTGTTATACACATACATTACAAGATATTTATGTGTGCATGTTTTAAATAGCTATAAAGTGTTCACTTACCAGAATGACAGAACCTATTTATTTATTTTTTTATAACCATCGTAAGTACAAGTTCGAGGACAACCTGTGTGTGTGTGTGTGTGTGTGTGTGTGTGTGTGTGTGTGTGTGTGTGCGCACATGCTATAAACCATGCTGGAAAAAAGTTTTTTGGAAGTGCTTAGCAATAGGACTTTCAATTTGAAACTTGACATGGTAATAAATAATAATAATGGGAAAACACATAAAGCCAAAGTTAACCATATAAACTCTAAACTGTAGCAGTCCAGCTACTGGGCTATGGAAATTGAATGTTCATACATGTGCTGGGCTAAAGCTGCCTTTCTGGCTGCTTCAGACAAGAGCTGCTCTGATGGTACTGAGGTGACAAGATATATCAGCAGGGTTTTGTTAGTCTGGCCAAGGTGACATATCCTGCGTTGGTTGACTTCCACCAATGTACCGGATTTTCTACCATCCCAACAATATGTCACAATTCCTCCAATAAATGGAGACTGGAGGGAGATGCATTTAGAAAAAAGGAAACTATAACTTTTTCAAGGCATTATCTGGAACAGATAATGTTTCTGTTGTGTTGAAAGACATAGAGCGTGTTATTTTTCTCATTTTCTAATTTAACTGCATGCTATAGTGTTAACAACGATTCAGTTTCATAAAATTTACTGTAGAGATGGATAACAGTTACTGATCAGGAGAAGTAGGCCTACAGTTAAGCCTCTTAATGAAAATGTATGTTAAAGATTATTCAAAATTGCACTTAGCTGTGAAATTAAGCATTCTGCCTTTATGTACAGTCCATGAATGGCAAACTATATGTTTGCAGTGGGATTTTATACTGTTTGTCAAGTTTGTGAATCCATTTCTGGAAGCACCCTCTCCTATTTTTTTCTAATATATTGTTCACTTTTAACACAGATGATTTCTCACTTGAGAATTCTCATTTCAGCAACTGGTCCCTTCTGTGTTTCCCTAAATAAAATTAGCTAGCTAAAAAGTAGATAATGACTTGCTTGTTTCTGATTTAGGATTTTATTTCTAACCATACTAAGTTACCATGCTGAGCACTCTCATTCTTCTTTGATGGTTTCAACATGCCTTCTATTCAGGTGTTCCTGCATCACTGTCATGCTCCTGTACCGTGTTAATTTGGCTTGCAAAATTTGCAGCAAACTGCGTTCTTAAATGTCATCAGTGTAAAGTGCCTGTAAGTTTTTGAAGACTTACGATATACATGCTACTTAACCACTTTATCCTTGGCCCCCGTTGTTTTTCAGATGTTTTTTCCCTTTCTCCAGTATTTGTGGCTTTGCAGTGAAACTTTATTTTAAACAAAGGCTGTGATGCTCTTGCCCTGTTTGTTTATTACAGACTTTCCTCCTTGCTGTTCTTGACACTTTTGGCATAAGTTCATTCCTTGGCTATATTGTTTGTATATGAACTCATGTATATTGTATAGTGTGTAAAATGACATTTTTGGTAGAACCTGATGCATTTTGAGTTAAATCACAAGGTATTAGAAGCTTGTACAGTATCTTCCACAGTCAGATTTTTAAAAAATTCTTTTGAGTGTAACTGACCCTAAAGCAGTCCCATGGTGAGTCCCTTGTGAGGGTACCCACTAGAAAGAATGTTAGCCCATTGCAGACTAGCAACACACAAAATCATGTGACATACATATACTATGGACAATTCAAAGTTGCCAATTCACTGAAAACACTTACCTTTGGAGCCTGAGTGCCCTGCCCTGACACTGCTAGGCACTTGCTCTATCTACTGCACCACTGTGTCCCTCTCTTGAGATCCTTGAAGTCTATTTTATATTTCATATTTTTGCATGGTGGAAGGAGTTGGAAGCCTTCTTTATAGTGTTCCATTCAAGAGCTATATCAGGGAAGTAGGTGTCAAGGTATGTGGTTCTAACACCATGTTATGTATAAAACATCAGGAGGAAAGTGTGAAATAATCACCATCCCTATTTTGAAATGTTTCACTGGCACAAAGTGACTTTATATTTTGAACTGGCATTGATTTGGACCAGTGTTCCAGTATTTTCTGTTATATTAAATTAAAAGTATAGGTAACTGTGAGGAAGATAATCTAATGCACAGCCTCTTCATATTCATATAATCAGCTGAACATGCTGTGCGACAGCTTATTATAAAGATTGCCCTTTCCTTAGTTCAGATGCATCATAGTAGCAACTGAATATGCAAATTCTGAGCATTCAGACCTTGCTGTGAGTTTTGTTCATAATCATTTGAAAAAGAACGTAAAATTAAAACAATGGGAAAAAACTGAATCTGTCTATAGTATGACTTTGCATGTGGGAGGAGAGCACAATACAGGCAAGGAGACAAAGTCTGTTAACAAAAAGAAAAGAGTATTGCTGCATTTAAATGTATTTTGAGATTTAAGCAACAATGTGGGCTGGGCCAGGTCTCTGCCACTACCTTAATGACCAGGCCCACCTGGGGAAGGACTTGTGTCCCAGGACCTGTAATTACCCAGTCAGTCATTAAATGCTTGGTAAAAGAGTGCCCAAGTTAACAGTATTGCTTCAAAAGTTGTAATAACACAGCACTCTCCAGTAGCAGTTTTTCATCTTGCTCCTCTCCCTGGCCCCCTTTTGTTTACTGTTAGTGTAATTAGACATTGCAGAGCTCCGGCGGAGGGTTTAATAACCTCTGTGATGAAAGACAGGAAGCGAGATAAAGTTCAGTAAAAAAAGGATAGAGAGAACAGTCACATTCTCTTTCAAGTCTTTGTGGCATTCGGGAACTCTCTATGGTCTCTATGCTGCGGTCCCTCTCTCTCCAGAAGGAGTAGTACTTTTATGTTTTCTACCACTTTAGACACTGGTTGGACATTGTGCTTGAAACATTACCTTATAATTACTCCTGTAAAATGGTAATTGTCAATGGTATTTTGTTTTTAGGAAGTTTTAGAAACATTTGTTTGAGGCACAACAGTAAATGCCCTGTTACAGTGCCTTAAGGTAATATACTTTTGTTACTGATGTAACAGGAAATATTCCTGTTGCTTATATGTGTCACTTCTGTTGTTATTTAATTTGAGACTTTATATATATGAAAACAGGCAGTGCTAAGTCAATCGGAACATTTTACAACTTGCCCAGGTGTTTCAGGTTAGCAGAATGCTGGAGCCCAGTGAGGACCTGTTCACAACAGTAGTTGCACGGCACTAAATTTTACAGGCAGGATGTGCCTCACGGGACAAAAGTGGTTTATGGATATAACTAAACTGGCCTTTGCACTCTGTGAAACTGCACAATAAATATCACATTTATTCCCCTTAAAAAGCACCCTAAACCATAAAGATGAGCATTAATGAATAAAGACAAGATGAAGGTTGGAGTGGTCCCAGACTGTGCCACAGTGTTAAAGGGCAGTCGCCCAAGTGAAAAAACTGTAGGGAACCACAGTATCATAAGGCTTTTTTTGGTCACTAGGATAGCTTCACACATTTCCACATGGAACACAACAGGGTCTCCCAGGGTCAGCCTACAGCAGCGTGTCTCAAGCTGTAAACCAACTGATGTGCAGAGGCTGTCTGTGTTGTAGTGAAAGGAGTTACTCTTACTCTGGAGGCTGGACAGCAGCAGCGCTGCCCAGGAAACCACCGGATTGGGCCCACATGGAAGGCTGGGGGGGGGGTCCAGGGCTCCCTGAGAAAGGATTTATCTCTGTAAATATTTATCCGTCCAAAGCCGCAGCCATGGCCCAGAGAAGAGGCAGGAAGCATGAGGTGGGTCGCGGCAACAGGCTGACCCTGGGAGTGCCCCCCTCACTCTTCCCACCACAAAACCCCACCCCTGCTGAAACCGGTGAGCGAGCATGGTTCCTCTGCTGGGTCATAAAACGATCAGCCAGAGGAATGGGGAATGAGTGGCACAGGAAAGGGCTACAGGAATTGGGGGTAGCTAGGTAGGGTAGGAAACACCTGAGGCCAGCAGTTGACTGTTGCTAACAGGCTAGCAGGGCCGCCCTGTATCTCCTCCAGCCCTCGTGAGCAGCACTGCCAGGTACTGTGCTTTCCATGCATCATTCATGGAGGAAGCCTTCTGTTTTTGTGCTCATATGTGGAAAGCCTTCTACTTCTTCGCTCTTCCACTTAGTTTAGTATGCAAGCACCTAAGTGTAGTACTAGGTATTTGTGCTTATTAATGTGATGACCTTAATCGGAGTCAGTAAAGAACCTCTTAACAGAGCCAGGTTTGAATGCATGTTATTAAGAATGAAAATGGACTACATATCTTAAGAATTCTGTGAGCGCAGCTCATGGTTAGATACTAGCCAGGGGTTGTAAGGCCAGGCCTTCAACTGTAATGACTGCCTGCTGTCCTTGCTGGTTTATGACAGTGCAGATGGTGCTAGTTGTGCTTTCCAGGGACCAGCCGGCCTGGCAAAGCATCCTGATCTTGAGACCAGTAGCAGCTTCTGGGTGGGGGCACACACTCAGGAAATGATCCCACCAAACTCTGATATCATAGCTCTCCATGAAGGTTTTGTTTTTGGGCCATAAGTTTAAAAAGTACAAATTTTAAGAGGGTGTACACAAAACGTCAGTGGAAATCTGGAGTCAGCGGTTTACTTCAGAAGACATTTCCATGCCAGTGATGACCTTATTAAAATTCTTACCTCCTACCTCTTCCTTGACAAGGTCCAGTGTTAAACAGAATAAGGAAAATAAATTGTTAGGGAGAAAAGCAAAGAAACAGTGTACCTTTTTCAAACTCTGCTGACATTGCTGTACCAAATTCATTTTAATTGTTGCTTTTTAAAAGGCAAAGTAGCAGGAATGAGTAGGGTTTATTCAAGCAAGGAATATTATTGACCCTGTTGTTTTTTCTCATTATACAGACTACAACAGCAGTGACCAGAAGATGGCTTGCAGGAAGCATGAACTGTATGTGAGCTTCCGTGAACTTGGGTGGCAGGTAAAGAAACTGGCAACCTTGTACTGGACTTTTGCCTGGACGTTGTTATAAACCACAAAATAAACTGAAATGAAAGCTGATATGTCAAGTAATCCCAGTAATTTGTTGGAAAGTGGGGCAAAGGATCTTAAGAAAACAGCCATCAGGTCCTTCTGCTTTATTTGAACAGATGTTGTACACATTTATAGGGTGTGAGGTCTCTATTACATTTAAATGAGGTTCTTTCTTGTTTCAATACAGGTCCTTTACAGTCTAATTAGAGCAGCTTTTAACATGACAAGTTGAACGTGGGAGTGTTTTTGTATTGTGTACTCGTGACAAGCTCTGTTTGTATTGTCGATCTTGGAAAGGAATAGGCCACTTGTAGCTTGTGAGGGGGAAAGCATGTTATTGTTTTCTGCAAAAAATTAGATTTGTAATAAGACAGCCCTAACATCTAGAAGAAGACTGCCAACACAGATGCTGAGAGAGATGGTGGGAATTATGGTCATTAAGCAACCCTATGCTAAGTTTATAAAGCAGTTTTGCAATTTCAGCACTGACATTTCTCTAAGGACAGCTGGCGTTGATCGCTGGCAGTCGATGTGGAGTCCAGACTCAACCTAATGAAATGAGTAAAACATAGTCCCCTGGCAGATGTGTAGCAGCTAGATGAGTTGCATGTACTGAGATTTCAAACATGAAAACAAGTGAAACAAATGATTCCGTGGGTAAAAAAAAAGACTAAAGCAGCCTAATAAGTGTTGGATCAGAAATTTTATGCAAAACTGTAAATTTGTGTAGACCAAATTGCATACTATATGCAGTAACCGCTACATGCTTTTGCTTCCCCTCTCCTTTACACAAACTGGTGTTTGTATGCTTGTACAAAACCTTCCATCAACTCAAAGTTCCCTGTGCATGTGCTCAATACTGCCCCTGTTGTGAACATATGGTGAGGAAAAGCATACTAGGTCACAAATATTGTTATAATTACACCATGTTTTTCTGAACATATTTTAGGCATTCCTTCCAAAACAAAAGAGAAAAAATTAAATACAAAATAATACAGTTGTAACATTAAATTTAAATGCATTTGTCACATCTTGAATTACACTATATTTTACATAAATTGTATATTGCAATAAATAACAAACATTTGTTTTCCTGTTAATGCACATTTTTTTATATCTTGAAGGACAAGGGGCAGACAGTGATTTCACAGTGTGTGTGTATGGGGAGGGTGTATTTTCACAAAGTGGTTGCATTTAGCATGTCTAAAATGGTTGGGTCTAAAAACATGGTTCGACCTTAGTCAGTTCGTCCTACACAAAACCTCCCTACAAACTAAGAAGTCTTAGGGATGTTTTCAGCAGGCCAAATATGGAAGTAGAAATACAGAACGAATTTCTGTTGGCCTGTGGTATCTGAATGGCTATTCATTGTATTTATCATGATGTGTATTTTGGGAAATAATTATCACAAAACCATTGATTTGGTTTTTTTTTCATCTCTAATGCTAGCTAAACAGTTGTCTAGTTGTGGAAATGAGCTTTAACTCATATCGATTTAACTGCTTACTCTAACTCAGGCTTACAGTGGGTCAGAGCCTATGCCAGAAACAAACGGTGCGAGGCTAGTCAGGGTGCACCCTGGATGGGGCTTGAGTCTATTACAGGGCAATAGCACACACATGTTCCAGGCAATTTAGAGCTTCCCTGAAAGTTCCCCTGAAACATGTCTTTGGACTGTGGGAGGAAATCAGAGTACTTGGAGGAAACCCATGCAAACACAGGGAGAACATGCAAACGCCACACAGACACATTCACATTCAATATGTCTGAGTTCACAACACTAGCTTTGTTAACATTTTTTACAAAGACAGAATAACATGATTTCGAATCATTTTGCACTTCTTGTGCATATGGAAGCAGTTTCAGGTTGATCATTTTCACACTTTTGGATTTTTGAATACATATCCTGTTGTCCCAACACACAGATGCAGTTGAAACTATGAAAGCTGCTTATGTAACTGCAGAACTGCAAATATGGACACAGAGTGTCCTCTTTGGGACATCACTGAGGGACCTCAAAGCAGGTTTGAAGTGCGTAATGAAAACCAGTTCATAGCATACTTGTAACTGCAGCGTGCACCTAACTGTGGGAGCACTAGAGCAGAAATTCTAAATCCAAATAATAAGTTAAAGGTGTGAGGATAGGAAGAAAATTTTCTTCAGACTCTTGTGACCTGGGTGCAGTCCAAATAATGCCATTGTCATTATGGGACTGAGAAATGAATAATATCTGTAATCGCCATAATCTTTTTCATCACTGCTACTGGCCTCCATTTGCAAGGTCATGACTCATAAGGAAAAATTGCTGGTTGCCTGCCAGTATCAAAAATAACATTATACAGCTTGTTTATAATAGATCCAGGAGGTGTTTTGAAAATGGAAAACCCTCACCCTCTCACAGGTGCACAGATACATAGTTCTTTTTTTTCCTACTGGCAATGGCTTATTAATTCTAAGGCCACCCAAAGGCACTGAGGATGTTTTATTTGAGGCAGTTACATTAATTAAAAAAAGCCAATCACTTGAGACAGATGGAGGTTCCTGGTGATAGGGATGCATCAGGGTGTCTTTGTGTTCCAAATTGTACACTTTAATCTGGGAGCTGTTGCTCTTATGTTGCATTAGGATTGGATCATCGCACCAGAGGGCTACGCTGCCAACTACTGCGATGGAGAGTGCTCTTTCCCACTCAATGCACACATGAATGCCACCAACCATGCCATTGTGCAGACACTGGTGAGTGACTCACTCCACATCCCATGTCGTAAAGGACACAACATTGATGCTTTTGTAAAAGGGCTTGCATAACTCTCAATTTTATCCCTTTTGCTGTTTATTCTGCTGAATATTTTACACAAGTATTTAAAGGGTGAAACAGCAGTTTCCTGGGGATCTCAGTCAGACATCTTTTGGTCACCGACCACACACTTATGTGTATTTCAGTGTTTTATCAGCCTTGGCCCATTACAGCCTTTGTTCAAAGCACTTCAAGGGAAGATGCTTCTGTTAATTTTGTTGATTAACAGATGGCTTAATCCAAAGCATATTTGTTAAGAGCTTCTCTTGAAAGAGCAACCACAAAGCCCACCATTTTGGAAGAGTTCTAATCACTTCCTGAAAAGTTGTGTTACTTGCAAACCTGTGACCTGGTTTTTTTGAACAGAGATTGTGTTACTGTAAAGTTTCAATTTACATTTGTCTTTGTTCATTTAGCAGATTTCTCCCAACTAGCATTAAACTTCAGAGTTTAAAAAGTGCATTTTACGTCAGCAGGAAAAGAAATATACTCAAATAGTGTGTCAAATACCATTTTTTGCCAAAAGTGAGAGGTAGCATATAGACAAATTGGAAAGGTGGAAAAGTAAAATGTGGTAACAGATTATATATCTCCAAACTGTATTACTCTTAAAATGGTTCCATGTAGCACAAAATACAGATGGATGCCACAGAGAGTGATGGGTAGCAGTCATTGTCTAGTGGAAAGGGAAAAAGTAATAGCAAAATATGTATCTCACCAAACTGTGTTACCCTTATGGCACTAATGTGTATGTGTGAAGCATAAATTCTACAAAGCTATTTTTATCTGTGTGCATTTTACAGGGATGATGATGATGATTATGTTTTTCCATCTTTATAGCACCCCATCACCCCTCCCTTTCACCATTCTGTTCCAGTGTAGAAAACAAAAAACAATCTGATGTAGATACTGAATTTCTTGCATGACGCTCACAATTAACAGCTACTGACTCCTGTCTTTGCAGCTGGGAGCCTATTGCTGGTATTTGGGGTAGCAGGAATTTAAACTGCTTGCATTTAGTATATAACATATATGTCTATACCACGTTTGTTTAGTGCTGTGTATGAGAGTGTCAGTGTCACGTTCAGGCCATTTGATGGGAGTGACGTACGCGCTGTGTGTGATGTAACTGTGTCCTGCACACAAGTATGTACATTTTCAAGCTTTATTTCAAAGAATGAAGTAGAAATTTTCAAGATACGAAGTGTGCTTTTTGGTGTGTAATAAACAAGACTATGCAGGAATACCACTGGCCCAAATTTAAAGCATGTTGGTATGAAAAACAAAGCTGTGCATAAAGAACCAATAGACAGTCAAATGGATTTATAGATTGATAGAAATTGGAAATACAAAGGATCACAGCTCATGACACAATGTAAGTCCATGTAGCGGATAGGAAATGAGGAGACAAATGGGTTTGGAAAGATTTGATACCTTTCTTGAATAGTTAAAGGGATTCAGCAGCTCTGTGGGACACAGGGATCTCATTCCACCATATTGAATGTGGTCTGAGACTGAGGCGCTAATAGAGATAGAGAGCTTGTGAACTTTAAATTCTGGACCTCTTGTAAGTGGAATCACCAAGTGCCCAGAGATATATTTACAAAGCACTCTTGGTGGGATTTTGGGAACGATCAGGTCCTGTAGAAATTGGGCTGCAGAGCCTTTCATCTGCAGGCTGTACCGAGAGTATTGAACTCGATACAAGTAGCTACAGGAAGCCAGTTGGAAGTTGAGGAGGAGCGATACATGGGAACACTTTGCCAGGTCAAATACATTTTGTGCCACACTTTTCACGATCAGCTGAAGAGGCTTGATGGTAGAGGCCAGAAGACCACACAAGAGGGAGATGTGGTACTCCAGACAGAATATCACCATGGCCTGGACCAGGAGCTGTATAGTGTGTTGTGAGAGTTATACTGTCAGTGGAGTGCCATTTAAGATTCATTTTTAGTGTAAGACTAGGCATAGTGTGTGTCTGAAAACAAGGCCAGTGTCTTTGCTTAGTAAGTACATCATTGTTGCTGTTCTTTTTACAGGTACATCTCATGAACCCAGAGAATGTCCCCAAACCCTGCTGTGCTCCCACCAAACTACATGCTATCTCAGTCCTCTACTTTGATGACAACTCCAACGTGATCTTGAAAAAGTACAAGAACATGGTGGTACGGGCATGTGGCTGTCACTGATGCCTGTGCACAGTGGTGCCCCCAAGGGAAATACGACTCTCGCAGGACACCTGTGGATGTGGCCTTTGGCCGACTCTCCCTTCACCACGGTAACCGAGGGAACAATGGACTGCGAAAGAGCAATGAAAGATGCTGCTTTTTAAACTGTCCTCTGTGGATAAGACAAAGCTATGACCCTTTCCCATCACCCATCGTGTTTTTAAAAGCAAGAATGAATTGTGGTCTGAATTAAACTGTAGCTCTCAAAGAGTCGGGACTGGACAGTATCTCCAAACTCAGAAAAATGCTGTAGAGGAAATGTAGTCAAATATCACTGAAAATGCATATAAAGTGGGGAAAAAAGCATTACCCTAACCACACTTTTTATAAATGGTATATTAGACTAACCTAAGTTTGATCTTAACATGGAAATATTCTGAAATAAATGAAAAAGGCGTATCACCCTAAACTTTGCAATAGATAAACAGCACACTCCCAAGAACTTCTGTGTTCAGATATGTTCATATTTAACTATCTCAGCCTTAAACTGGATGAAGAAATGGTCAAAAAAATCTGTAAATACACAATGCCTTAGCTATGTTACATTTTCCAACCATGTTGTGTTAATTATAGTGTCCAGAAATAAGAGCAAAGGCCTACGCTTTACTTCCTTCTCTAATACTTGAGTGGTGAGCGTTGTTTTAGGTTGGTACAATTTTTTCCCCCAAATGTGCTCAGTCACTCCATGCAAACGTTTCAACTGAACAAATAATGGTTTTAAACAAGACTAAATTCCTGTTTTGCCTAAACTATCAGCAATTTGACTTAAATACCTCCATAAGCTGCTGTTTATTTTTTTATGAATCAAGTTAATTCCAAATGTAAATATTTGTAAATTTTTCATATTATTTATTGCATATAATCACGACACCTTATTCACAAAGAACAACACTATTTTTGGAAAAGAAAATTTTATTAGGAATTTTTTTTCAGGAATTCATGTTAGTTTTCTATTTTTGTTGCCATTCTTCTAGTAAAAAAGATCATGGGCCGTGTAGAACCCGCTCATAAAAATACTGCTTTTCTTCACTGGAGTCTGTCTACACCATGTGCTACTCATAAATACATTACTGACATTAAGTGGTTTTCCTGTCCATTTGTGTCCTTTAATTCAGGGAGTGTGAACCAAAATACCACCTACAGCATGTAACCTTCACAGAGATGCTCAAGAAAACCAAGTATGAATCACCAATCACAGGCTGACATTTGAAGTTGGCAGCAGGCTAGTGAGGAAAGACCAGTCTGAGATGGGATGTCAGTGAAGTAAAGAACTATACTGAAGGACAGTTCTGCACTGGCCTGGGGACATGGTGCTTAGAACCGAACAGCTGCAACCCGATGATGGTCAGACTAAAGGGGGGTGGAGCACATGGATTATGTATTTCAGTGACAAAGTCAGTTGCTCCCTGGTACATGTTTACAGGTCCATCTGAGTGCACACTGCAGACCTGTTTATTCTCATTTTGTGTGGCAAGCAAGAAATACAGTTAATGCTAACTGCTTATTTAACAGCCTGAGGTAAGATGAGAGCATTCCAGAGTAGAGAAGTAAGCACACCTGTTCCCGAGACCCTTGTACCAGGCATGACCAAACGTGGATTTTGGGACTAATGTTTCACAAACAAACTGTGTACATTCTTGTAACAAGCCATACATGGTTGCTGAAAGAATTCTGTGGAACAGCCACAATAATGGGCAGTTAGGTTAACGGGTGGCCTCTCCTATCTTATTTAAGACTTATTTAGCTGATACCTTTGTCCCAGGTGAGCTACAAGGTTAGATTCTGGCCAGATCTGATGTTTACATCATCAGGCACACAAATTTAAAAGTAGTGCTTTGTTCACTCCTAAAAAGGGTACACCAAATAAAAATAAAACTAACAGAAGTTGTGGCTATAGTCCTAGAAAATTAACAAGGCAATTATTAATGAAATCTCCAGGGCTAAGAGTTTATGTGGAGAAACCCTTCAACCTCCCAAGGTACAGAACCATCACAGTAACAGTGAGGCAACTACAGGAAAAAAATTACAATGTGAGCACAATAGCAGTCAGCATATGGCATAGACCACATCTCCCATCACCTCCAAAAATGATAAATCCCTGAGGGTTAAGTTAGACCATTACTGGCAAGGACTTAAATATTAACTTAACACTCAACAGCAGATAGTGCTGGTCAGAAATTAACATCTAATACAGCAACACTGATGGCTCATAATAATAGATATTCATTTTTTTAAAAAAGAATGGGCATTTTTTCAAAATTAAGGTGGAAATTTAAAAACAGATCAGGGAATCAGAGACTAAAGGCACAATGTTGCCCATTCTTGAGGTTTTCTGGTGTGGGATTAACTGGTCTGGTGTAAAAAAGCTCTCCATTATGGAGACAGTACCACCACAAAAAAGCAGTGGTTGCCAGTCACATGAATGATTTGACTGGAGTTACAGCCACTGCACCACACCAGCAGCGGGTGTGGACTGAAACTAATGTTAATACATTCACATTTGAAAACAAAACGATTATTATCATAGAAGTAGACCACTATCTTTGTTGTGTTTTTTTGGTCACAAAACAAAGGATTATTAAAATAGTCCCATCCTGGTTTGGTGTAAAATGATTGAGAGAGCGCCCTCTGGGGGCTAATTCTAGGTGGCCAGAGAGCCAGGAGCAGAGGTGGAGTTAGGTGGAAGTGTGGGATGGCAGGTGAGTTTTACAGCTCATCCCTGGCTTGCCTCATCACAAAGTTGTGCAAACTCTCCAGGTCCCGCCCACCGTTGTGCTCCTCCACTTGCTGCCCTGCACGGAACATCACCAGGGTGGGATAGCCATGCACCTGCAACACATCAGACTGACGTCAGACCTCAGTAGACAGTAACGGACCACTCAATTTAAGTAAGCCTGTGCTGCGAGCCTTGTCAACGCATGGTTTCAGAGGTGTTACGTTAAAGAAGTTTAAAAAAAACTGTCAAAATACAGCTACTGAAAGATTTTTTTTTATTAAACATGAGGAGTTGGCTTCTCACCTTAAGTAGCTGAAATGACATAGTATATAAAACACAGCTGCAGCAGAGAGCATCCTGACGGCCGGTGGGCCGAGAGGCCGCGTGCAGCACAAAGCCAACCCAAACACAGCCTTTGACCCCAGCACTGATGCTAAGAGCAGGAAGCAGTGGACTCACAGAGAAGCGGTTGCAGAGCGAGCGCTCCACAGTGCAGTCCACCTTTGCAATCTTCACATCCCTCAAACCAGGGAACTCCTTTTTGGCCAGATCTTCCCAAGTTGGAGCGAGGTTCTTGCAGTGGCCACACCTAGCAGAAGCAAGCATGTGACACTGAGCACTACGTTGGTAAGGTGACATCCTGAGTCTGAGTCAATGATTAATGTGTGACATTATGTAGAAGAAACACAAAACAAGACAGACACCATACAAATGAATGAATTTTGGGGTCTGTCTCAATATTAACTCAAGTGTTAAAGAAATAATAAAAAGTGACAAAGCAGAAAGTTAACTTCTTACCAAGGGGCATAAAACTTGACAAAAGTCAGCCCTTTAGCCACCATTTCGTCAAAGTTACTTTCGCTGAGGATGACGACTCTGGACTGGGGAAGGAACAGGAGCACTGCTTCAGACAAGCTGCATCATAAATTAAAACAATAAATCAAGGCAGCTGCCACAGTCAGCAGAGGGACGGGCAGCATTTATGACCATTCGGGGAGTTCTGCTCCATCTCACCCACCTACATTTCTTTAATTTATCATTTTTTGTTAAAGGATAAGCCTTGTAATGTGATGTCAGCAGCCTCACAGACTTTTCATTTTAAGGGAATTTACATCAGTGGGAGGAAATAGCTGGCCTTCCCATAATTGCTACATCTGTCCTCTTGACAAAAATGACTTGTGCGTGAAACCTGCGGTTGCACCAGCGACACATCTGCACAACAGCTTATTCATTCGCTAAGAACGATATAAAGTAGTGCCAGCAGTTGCTGTCCAGAAGTGCAAAACGGAAATTCTGTAATGCGAGAAAACACATCCACATCCTTATTTCACACAAAATGTCTGCAGAAGGAAGTTAAAAGTCAGTGTAACACACACCTGCTCTTCAGCAGGCTTCTCACTGGATGCTGCCACTTCTGCTTGTGGGTCGTCGGCCACCTCAGCCACCACTTTCACCTGGTTGTCAACAAACTCCTTCAGGGAGTCAAGGTCCCGTTTGCCACGGTACTGGTCAACCTGCAGGGAAAGGCAGGGGTAGGCGGTGGTCCTCCACAAGCATCACAGTGATGCTCAGCAGGCCGTGCAGGTTTCATATCACAATGACATTTTAAGAGTGTGTTAACACCCACAGGTTAAAATGCTGAATAATTTTCCAGACCCAACATTTTATGGCAGAAATCAGTTAACTGTGAAAGGATGATAAAATGTAACATCATCACTGCTTAGCAACAAGTTCTTAATTTTATTTGTTCCCTGTTGTTAGGGTATGTTGTCTGGAGTAAATAAAATAGCAAGTATAACGTCGAGGTACAAATTGGACAACATGAACTGCATTCATATACCGTTGAAATTGCTTACCTTCTCTCCATCCTTGAAAAACAGCAAGGTGGGATACCCGCGCACTTGGTTTTCAGAGCACACCTCGTAGTGCTGCGTGCAGTCCACCTGTTACATACAGACAGCTCAGCCACACGCCTCTCAGCAACTGAGTAAGAACAAGACGGCCAAATGTGCAAAACTCAGCTCCTCCAAAGTACAAAATCCACCATACCCAGACCATCTGACATCTGCGTAAACAGCACTGCAGAAGCCTGGACTCCTGTTGCACAACCTGTCATATGTGGACTGGATCCAGTGCAAACACTCTCCACTGAACCTTTGCCAACATCGACGTGATCTGATGACACCATACCCACCTAATTTATGTGATACCTAACAAGCTGAAGGCCAGATGTTTGCTGCTGCCCAGGAAGACCTACCTTACTGATCTTGACCGTGTCGGAGTGCTCAAATGACGTGGCCAGCTGCTCCCAGGCTGGGGCCATAGCTTTGCAGTGACCACACCAAGGGGCAAAGAACTTGACAAAGTGGTGCCCTGCACAGAAGATAAAGCAGGACATAACTGTACCGTTGACATACGAAAAAGCACCACAGTGATTCTAAATGTTGCTACATGAGCAATGAAAAAACTTCAGTTTTTAAATGAGTTTAAAATGACAAGAAGAAACTGATTCTAACTGTACAATAAAATAAAGTGTAGTTATTGCCTGAACTGCAAGGTTCTGTATTTTTATTTTACAGTAAGTCTCTACCACGCGACTGCATGGCTCGTGTGGCTGAAGGTTTGAATCAAAACTGTAATTTCAGTACTATTTTTAAAGGCCGAGGCTATGCGAGCATACTGAAGAAAATGCTGAGAACAGGACAACACACACGGACGGACGGGCATGCACACACACACTCAAGCAGATACAGAGAGACAGGTTGGGTTAACTGAGGCCAATGGCAATTTCAGAACTTGTGAAATCCGCCACACTAGCAGGTCCAGACTCCACCCTCAGCATACCCAGCTGGAACGATAGTACTGAAAAGCCACCGCGAAACCATTTTTCAGTACCCAGCAGGGGGGCACGTCCGATGTCCATCTGCATCAACAACTTGTAGAACAAACTGAATTCTCTAAACTTTTTCAGCTACATCGTCTGAATTGTTTTCCCAGTTGTACATTGGCGTGAAATGGAGTTAGCAGACAAGATCAACAAGGGAATGAAAAACAATTTGAAGAGGAAAATACACAGGTAAGCCATAATTATGTACTGTTAAGCAAAGTACTGCACAACTTGCATTCAAAGTACAAAAGGTATGGCTGCTTTGGGATAAATTTAGGAACATGAAAAAGACTAATAATTATTTCAATTATTTTACTGCCCCCCTCCCATTTTATCGCTTCAACTACATTTGTAAAGTAACAAGGAACATATTTTTTATTTAGAAATCATATGGAGTGCAACCCAAAATCCAGGTGCTCAGAATTTCCAAGACTGTGACAGAAATTGACTCAGTTTCACAAAGGCAGCTACACAAACCAACAAAACTGAACAGAAGCTCCAACATTAACTGAATCTTGTCCCACTCAAGTTTCACAAGTTACATCAAGTTACTGGGAAAAGAAATGACCCTAAAACAAAACAGTGAAGTTACAAAGAGATATTCATTGCATTTGATGGATGAAGGGAAAAATAAAATAAAAAACAGCCAGCTCTGCCAAAAACAGCTTTGTAAAAATGATGAAGTATTACCCTAATGGCCTTACCAGCAGGGCATTTCAAACCTGTCTGCAAATAACAATTTAAAGGGCTACTGCCACAGTACCTTTGGCAACGTGGGCCTTGAAGTTGGCAGCTGTGAGGTCATACATGCCCTGCTTTGGCTCGGGGGCCTTGGGCGGTTCCAGCTCACTTTCAGGTTGCTAGAAAGGTACAGAGAGGTAGAGTCTCACATAAAAACAGCCATTAGGAGCCGTCATCCTCTTGATGATGAGCAACAGCATTACTAACAACTGCAATTTTCCAGCTAGTCTTTGTCCTAATCTGTGCAGTTAAAGTAGACAACTCAGATGTGGTACAGAATCTGACACTGGTTGTCCAAATATAACCAAAAGAATGCCCTTTTCCTTGACTTCTGACATTTTTGAGGGAAGGTTTTTCTATCAGCACACACCAACAGCAAATCCCAAATGACCCTGTAACTGTACAGCCCTCCCACCATGGATTTCAAGGTAGTATTCACTATGGTTCCTTTGCTGGGATGCAACATGGGGGCTTGGCTTCATGTGGTTATCTTACCTTGAGAGGTACAGCAGCGTTGCACTGTTTTTTCAACAACTATTACTCACTTTCAACTTCTGGGGACACAAACAAACAATGCAGCAGCAGAGACCTCTTAGGAATTGAAAATGACTTACAGAAGGATCCTCCTGCAATGTCTTGAGCATCCATGACTCAAGTGACTCCAGATCCCGTGAACCTTGGTACTTGACTGACTCCTGTTCGGGCCTGAACAGCTTCAGACTACAAAAACAGCAGAAACACACCTTCATTTGTACACACTCGCTCCATCAGTTATCAAGAAGAGACATCCGAGAGAAAACAGAGAATATATATCCTTCAGAGATTGACCAAAGTCTTTCATTTGTCTAACAATTAAATTCCAAAATCAGTTACAGCCAGAAAAGCAAAACTTGAAAACCAGTAGGGTCTATTTTTTATTTGTAACCAGGAATCTTAATGGCAGTAAATGGTCATGTCTGAAGTGTCTAGGTGGACACAGGTGAACATAACAGCTACACCACACACAAGACACACTTTGTGAGATTTCACACAAAAATCAGACACCGATAATTACAGGCTATACAAAAGTGTGAATAGTGCCCGTGTACTTCCACACATTTAAGTAACTGATCAGATTGTGATGTTTCTCAAATCATCCTGACACTTTTTTTTTTTTTGCAAAGACATGTGTTCCAGGCATCCATCAGGACAATTTAAGGGAGACTTTTGAAAAATAAATGCTGGTTTGCCACCTTGGGAACAGTGATAATGGAGGAAGTTCTGCAGCAACTTCTATCACACTACTGAACATGTCAGCAAGTCATAAATCTCTTTCTGCTGTGAACAACTTTGAAGGTAACTTCAAAGCTAAAAAAGCTACTCTTACTACTTATTAATTTAAAAAGGTCTATATTGTCAGAGGGGAATTAAAATAAAACAGAAAAAAAGATGGAGAATATATCAAAAGTGTGCTTCTTTTATATTATGGCCAAACATGGTCAGATGTGTTAAGCATCAGCAGGCTAATTGGGTTATTTTAACAACACGCTCTGAACTCTGATTGGCTTACTTTACATTTTTTAGAACCAACTTTCCATTATTTCAGCACACTGTGCTGGAAGAGGGGTCAATTCTGGAAAGCAGACCACAGAAAAGAATGGATAGTGATCGGTGCACTCACGTTGGGTAGCCCCTGACACCATGGTCAGAGCAGAACTTGGTGTCCTGAGTGCAGTCCACCTTGACCACGTAGGCAGCTGGAGAGTCCATGTTGTTGTACTTATCTGCCAGCTGGTTCCACGTACCCTGAAGCCTCTGGCAATGCCCGCACCTGGACAGGCCGTGCACAACACCCACAATGTTAACCACTGCGCACAATGAAGCCTGAGGGTGTTTTGACTCTTCGGATGTTGAGGAACATAATTAAACAATGTAAACTGAGTGGAAGGAATGAGGGAAATCCTGCTTTAGTATGAATGATGCACACGCCCAACTTTGCTTCTGAATTATATTTCTGCATACAAAACTGATCAGGCCTATAACCCCAGTACAATCCTGAAATACAATTTTAAAAACAAAGGACTGATTACAACACCAGGGCTGAGTCTGAAACCATAGTTTTTTTGTATTGTTTGGCTTTTAAGGAAAATTAAAGTTTTACACCCACGCACGTGGATGAGTCCAGTAACCGTAAAATCTGTAGTGTTGTGAAAAGAGGTGTTCCACACTCCATTCACACCACATGTATACTACAGCTGTACTAAATCCACACTTTATCCATACTCAGTTTACATTCCTTTAAAACTAAATCCACATTACATTCACACCGCATCCGCGTTGCGACCTTCCGTGACGTCACTCATTGCCACGTAAGCGGCAGCATTACTAGGATAGTCTTATATTTAGCTCTTTGGGTCGCATTTTCCCCTCACATTCGTCTTTTCAACATCACACTGCAAATTCAAAATCTTACATGTAATAAGTAACTCAGAAACATCGCCAAAAAAACTGTCCCTGTCCCTTAGAATGGCTACATTTTAAACAGTGCTAGTGTAACTTGCGAGTGCAAGAGTAAGAAACTTTTTAACAACGTCTCGTATTGGTGCCTATATAACCGTTATTAAAAGTGAAGGCCTGGTTTTCATATAATAATGTGCCTTAAAATCAAGGCCGCCAGAGCCGTGCGCTCGAACTCAACCACGAACAAGAAGCGGCTGCTGCTAACGCGGCCGACGGGCCGTCGTTCCCCATTTTCTCCTCTTTAAAGCGCGGACCGATGAGCCGGTCGTTACCAAGGCGCGTAGAACATGACGAAGTGCGGGGCCGTGGGGACGGCGCTGTTGAACATCTCCACCGTGTACGTGTGCCTGCTGTGCTCGTCCTCATCTCCATCGCCGCCATCGCTGCTGCTGCTGCTGCCGCCGCCGCAGCGCGCGTAGCCGAGGAGCAGCGCGCAGTAGAGCGCGAGACAGCGCGAGGACGAGAGCACGCGGGCGCACGAGGCCATTACTGCTACCGGTACCGCTGCTGCCTCCGCTCTTCTCCGGGGGCCTCCGTGCGTCCTGCGCACACACAGTACGCCGTGTGTGTGTGTGTGTGTGTGAGAAAAAAGTAGAGAGAGAGAGAGCGAGAGAGAGAGAGGCCGCTGTGTGATCCAGCGAGTGCTGCTGGTTGCCCCCGAGCCGTGCCGTAAAGCGACCCCCTGCGCAGAAACACTGCACGGCACCAGCGTTACAATCCGTGTGTGTATGCAAAGTATGCAAAGTTATCAAGAGGCACACTGTATGTAACTCACAAAATATTTACTACTCTATTAACATTTATTTATCTGGCACCTTTGTTCTAGATGACTTGCAATGGTAGGAAAGTAACGTACACTGATTTACCGATTCATTCGGTTTAACTGAATGTATACAGTTATAAATTTGGTAATTTTACTGTTGTCCGTTTAGGGTATGTTGAGCAGGGGAACTGCTGTAGGAGGTGGGATTATATCCTGGGACATTTAGACTAGAACAGAAATGGTGCAACCAGAACACCACCCATGGTCCCCAGTGCAGTGTTCCCATGCTGGGCTTGACTGCTTAGTGCTGATCATCCAGCACAGGATGAGTTCCTCTTAGAATTCAGCAAGACACAGTTATCAACTTAAAAGTAAAGTCAAGCTATTGCAAATAAGAAAATGTTGCAGAGAACAGAACTTATAATTTTAGATAAATATTTTGTTTGTGTGTGTGTGTATTATTTCCCAGTTTACACTGTTATTAAAAGCAATCAAGTAAAAGTCATCTTTTACCAACCCCACAGATATGATGTTTCTAGAAAGTTCTGCCTTCTACTTGTAGCTTTGTAAGGGTTGTATCTATTATTGTGATTGGGTCCATCAAGCTCTTCATTCTCTTTTTCCTTAATATTATCTTATTGAAGCAATGTGACCTTTGTATGAATTGTCGAAAGTGTATTAATCTCAAGTCTCAAAATTTGTGCTTCTAGTGAGACTTCGAGCTAGAGTGGATCCAGAATCTACCCGACTGTTTGTTTTCCTGGCTGTCTGTGGTGTCCTGCTCTGCTTCTTCAGTGCCCACCTATTACACTGATACAGCGGTGCCGGTTTTCAGTGTATTACCTGACTGCTAGATCCATTGTTGATTGATTCCAAGAGGCAGAAGTTGTTCTTCTATGTCTTCACAGTTAACGTTTATGTTTGCTGCTGTTGCTGATTTTTATTTTCTTCAGATTTAATTAAAGACCCACTTTTTCATTCTCTGTTTTGACTTTCTGATAGGGCTTTCAAGACCTCTTCATCCTGTGCTAATTCATGTAGCAGGGTATTTTACCCTATCCTTGTAGACACCTTTATTAAAGGCCCTTTGAGTCACAATGCAAAAGTCCAAAGTGCTCCTCCATCTGCTGCCTCACTGTTTGTTCAGAAAAGAAAGTGCTTTGAAGAGTGTAATATTTTGTAGTGCTTCTCTAAATGTAAACCAACAAAGTGAAGCCAAAACATCTTAATTCTTAATAAAATGACATGAAAACTTGTGGTTTCCTTGCTGAATCTCTCATTTGTGTGTTCACCAAAATAACTTGTATAGCTTGCAGTTTTATATTTTGCATGTTTGTCTAGCTTAATATTTACTGTACAATTTTAAATTAAGTGTCTTTATAAATAGAGAAGTAGCTTCTCTAATGGGAATTGAAAGAACTTTTTGGTGAACTCCGTAACCAGCAGGTGCATAATGGTCACATCTCATGGGAATACAGTGAGTGCTAGACTGAAACGTTTGTGGTGAACATTGCCAGATGTACTGTGACCTGTACCCTGTTGCTGTTTTAAATCACAGGGTTTCTGGGTTGAAAAGCCTTGCAAACAGTAACATGAATAACAGCTGCCTGAGTAACAAAGATAGCAATGAGATTACCTAAAAATGACTTAAATATGCTGATAGGTCCCAATGGAAGTAGCTCTAGTTGGAAAAAAGTATTCAGTTCCATGGAGGTCTCTATGGACCTTTTTTTCGTTAACTTTTTTGGGCAACCAAGCAGTGTGTCAAATTGAAGTTTTTATTATTATTGTTATTATTATTATTTAGCCACAGTGACTTAAATGGATAATTTTGTCTTCCAGAATTTGGCTGTTGGACAAAAATCTGTCAGTTATTGACTCCCAACTGTATCATATCCTGGACCTCCATGTATATGTAACCCTTCAAACACCAATGGACTCCTGTATATCATTTATCAGCCTATTTCAGTTTCACGGTTTCACTTATCTGTTATCTGGATTTCATCGGAAAAAGCTGACACAGTGCAGCTGGTTCAATGCACCTTTTCATACTACAACATTAATATTTCTGAAAAATTTATCATGACAGACAAAGGTTAACAGTGTGTAAATGAACTGTGCTGTACTTCCAGCGAACTGCTGAAGAGTTTAGTCTTTTATTTATTGTATATAATGGGTGTATGCTGCATGTTTTGTTTTGTGTCCAGTTGAGGGTGTGGTGTTTTTGTGGGGTGCACTGAGGTCCTGCAGAGATCCTCCCTTGTCAACTACGCCAACCAAGCTCTGCCAGATGGCTCTGGCGGTCTCAGAGGGCCACGTTGTTCTTATAGTGTTCAGCTGCAATGACTTGGCATGTTCTAGTTCACCTTCTGCAGCCGACGAGAATTACTGTGGTTGGCATGAGGCCACAGGGCAGTCAGCGCTTTCTGGGCTGCAGCATTTCTTCAGCAATGGGCCAGGTCAAGCTCCAGGCCATTGGCCAAAAGCCTCGACTATGTGATGTCATGGCAGTGTTGCGCTCAGGTGTTTACAGTGACCCTAGTGAACTGCACCAAGGCGGCTTCCTCTGTGAACCTCCAAAATGAACCACGCCAGTTTGTTTTCAGCCAGCTTTTACAAAAAAGAGTATCTCTGTATTCAAATTAAACCGTTAAAGTGTTAATTTAATACTTTAATTGCAACATCTAACATTTATAAACATTTCTAGGGCTTAATTAGCAAAATTGTTAATATAGCATGTTAAAGTTACAAAAAAATAAATATAATTACAGAATGTGTTTAATTTATACTGGAACCTTCATTAAATGTTAGTCATTTCTGTATGTAGCATTAAAAGCTTCTCAGCTTTGATTGTGTTAATTTTTAGGTGAATACTGGACTGTATTTTTGAGAAAATGTGTTAACACCAGTATGAAAGAAAACAGCTTTTTGCGACAAAAACAAATTTTTTTGTTTTACAGGAAATTAAGTGAAATAAGACGCCTTCCTTTGTTGTTCTGTTTCAAACACTTGAACAATGGCATTCCTTCAGTACAGGAAATTTAAACTTTTTTACACATTTTATTCATCTGTGCCATACTTTCAACAGCAGACTGTATGCTACTTTTACAGCAATAGTTTTGTTACAGACCTATTCAAGTACATGTATTGTCTGCCAAATGCTAAAATGGGATGTGTTTTTTCAATAATACTTCTGGTATTTGTGAAAGCCATGATATGCCATGATATAAAGGACAGTAATTTTGTCAGCTGATACTGTAAAAAAAAATGCTTGCATGTAATAGTAAACAGCACAACCTGGTCCTTGAGGTCATACATGTAGCAAACCCACTGGGCATGAATTTGGTATATTTGCTGTTAACCATACAAATCAAGAACTTCAAATCTACCTAAATTAATGTTTAGTATAAGCAAGTTACCCAGTCTTAACTGATTATTATTCCATAATGTGAGTGCCATGTAAATATACATTTTATGAAAGGCTAAACATTTTTTAAAAATCTGTGCCACCTCCTAGGTACAATAATACATATAAAATGAATGGAATCCAACAAAACGTTGATGTTTATAGACTTATACCTATTTTATTGGGTAGCACTGTCACCTCACATCATCTGGGCTGTTCAGCTGTAGGATCAAATCCTGCAGTACATGTGTCACACTGTGCTTTACCACATTACTGTGGTGTTTACAAGTAGGGGGGAAAAAGCATTTGTAATTTAGCTAAAACATTCCATTTCAGCTGAAAGAGTGGAACAGTACTAGAATACTGTAATGGAATAAAGATAAGTCATATGATGCTGTAAAGTAGAGATTATTTGAAAAATGTGGCTTGGATGTAGAGATTGTTTCCTCTGAGTGTGATTGTTAAAGCAAAGTGAGTTCAGAATCTGAGTGCTCCTTTTCTTCTGACAGTTGGACTATGTGTTCAGTTTTTCTGTCACTTATAGTACCTTCCCTGTACCCTAAAGTGAACAACTGGTCTGAGTCTCTTTCTATGTGTGGTGAGGACATCCAGGGAACAGACGTTACTGCGGATGTGTGAGACGCCTGAGGTATTCTCGCCCTCGTTTCTCGCAGCAGCCCTACGTACCAGCTGGGTTCCGACTGAGCTTTCCTCCAGCCTCATCACACTGGCCGATGAAGCATGCAGCCTATACAGTGAACTTGACCGCACTGGGAGAAAGACAAGAAATTCCTCTGAATGACATATTTATGTTACTGTAAGTGTTCTTAGTTGGGTTAACTTGTAGGCTGTAGTTGGGACGTGACCTGTTGTTTTGGATCAACTGCTGCATGGCGTTTTGAAGAGCACCATTAACATTCCACACATCCTCAGGGATGGGGCCTGTTTATGGAGCACCAGCATTAGTGTCTCTTTCCTGAGATAAATAGTGGTTCTCCCCCCCCCCCCCCCCGGTGACCAGCGCTGAGCTGAACTTCCACCTTTCTATGTGATACAAGATGTTTTGCAGAAAGCATTTACATAAATTGAGTCAGCAGTGACTGCTGTGGCATTAAGAATACTATTAAATAATTAATAGGGCCCATATTTTTCCTGAAAACAGAACATTATGTACTAAAACCTGTGACTGATTATGTCAACACTGCCAGCCAGTTTTTAAACATTTTGAGCTGGTGGTTGGTACTGCCCTGGAAGGGGTGATGCTTGACCTGATGGACAGCTCTCCACTGCCCACCTCTGTTTAATGTGCTGAATGATGACTAACAGTGAGCAATCGGAGCCCATCAGCAAGAGACTATCAAAGCTGCTGGTCTGAGAACTGAAGAAAGACTGTTTTGGGGATAATCTGTTAGGGAGTGAGCTGACAGGTCAGTCTTCTTTTGCTGCTATTTGATTGAGTTATGAAAGTCTCCTTTTTGAGTGTGAATCCGACTAGCCTGCTTAAGTGGCTGCCTCTGCTCGACAACTGGACTCTGCATATAATTAGCTTAGAATGGACACTTATTATACATATTATATATGTATGTTTATATACACACACACACACACACACACACACACAGTACTGTGCAAAGGCATCCAGCTTCAGTCTATTGAGAAGTACAGGTAGATTCTTATCTACCATCAGGGAGTTTCTGATTGGTCCCAAATTCATTCTGCAGCCTGAGAATGACCTCAAACACCCAATCTCAGTCATACACAACTATGTTGAGCAAAAAGAAGGAATCCTGCAATCGATGGTATGGTCCCCACAGAGCCCTGATCTCAACATGATCACGTCAGTCTGGGAGGACATGCAGAGACAGTTAAAGCCTGCAGAAGAACTGTGGCCAGTTCCTCAAAATGTTTGGAAGAACCTACCAACCTCTACCTTAAACTGCATGCAAGTTTGCATAAGCGAATTGATGCTGTTTTAAAGGCAAAGGGTGATCCCACCAAAAATTGATCTGATTTTTACAAGGTTTATTGATTCATAAGTATTCATAGCATTATTTCTGGAACCATCCTCGCTTTATAGCATTTTTCCCACAGGTGCCTAAGACTTTTGCACAGTACTGTATATATATAATACATAACTAATTGTTTGTTCATAAGCTTTCCACGTACTACACTGGCTTTTTTGTTTTATTAGTTATGTAAGTTACTGGAACATGCTTAAATTATGATGAACTGATGATTCGTTATCGACAGTGGTTAGAACTGAAGTATGTATTTTTATTTTGCAGTTAATTCTAATATTTTAATATTGCATGACATCATTGACCAAGTAACAAGTGCAATTTTTACGTGTATTTTATATTTGCATTGTCAAATCGATATACAATTCTGATGGCGAGCATCTTGGCATATTGGTCAAATCGCACTGAATGATAAGGGCTCAGTAGATTATTACTAAACACATTCTACTTTCTTAACTTAATAAAAGTCTTTTGTCCAGAAGTTTTACTTTTTGTACCATTATATTTTTGTGAAGATGGGGATATAACTAATAACTGGCCACTTGGTGTGTGTCTTCATGAATGTTAATAAAAATCATAAAGTTGCTCTCCTTATCACTTGCAGCAAAGCAGACAGTAGCTTCAAAGGCCTTGTTCAGTCCTGAGTATGGACCACACAGAAACCTATAACTGACACACTCTTAAACATTTTTCAAAAGTACACTCACGTTTTTCATCTCAACTAGAGCTAAGAATCAGTTTCAGTCAAGAAGATATATTTATGACGTTTCACTTTCAGAAGATGGTATTAAAATAAGAACATCTTGCCATGTTCTTAAATAAAAATAAATAAAAAGCATAACAGAAGGACTTATGCTGCATTGTGTGGTCTTACCTGTTTACAAATTTCAAGCATTTTTAGGACGATCAAACAAGTGAAACACTGGGCACTTGTATAAATGAGACTAATCTATTTTGTGCAACTTTCAAGATGCAGGAAACATAGGGACTAGCTGTGATTTAGTGGCATGGTTGGATGTGAGTTTGAATCCTGCTCAGTCTGTGTGGTGTTTGCATGTTCTCCCACTGTCTGCATGGGTTTCCTCCCTCCGCAAAAACATGCATTTCAGGTTAATTGGTCGCTTCAAATTGCCTGTAGTGTGTGTGTGACTGGGTGTGTATAGTCACCCTGGGAGGGACTTGTGTCCGATCCAGTGGTAGTTTCATAGCCTAGTGCCCATTGCTTCCAGTATAGGCCCACCATGACCCTCCTCAGGATAAGTGGTTATTGATGAGGGATAGATGGATGTCGTTTAACTCTCTATATCAGGAATGGATTTAGATCAGATTCAGCTGAGTTTGACTGCATACTTACTGTATCTTTCAAACCCCACCGACTAAAGTAGTACCCCTGATGAACTTACTTATCCTGGATTGCTCCTATAAAACTTACCTGGTGGGTAAAAAAGTGTATTTAACAAGTTTCTCTGGAGAAAAATGTCAGCAAAATGATTAAATGTTATTAATCTGTCATTCAAACCTTGGCTTCCCAGACAGTGATGCGTCTCAGTTGCTATCAAAGGTCTCAATTCAGGAGTTGACTTAGCTGACCTCATATGTCTGAATCTGCCTTTCCAAATGACACCCCTTGGACTGTGGTATATGTGGCACAGTAGCATGATTCACTGCTGTGTTCATGCTCACTGCCAGGGTCACAGTAAAAATATGCCCCCCCATATGAAAAACTCCAGTAAACCTTCTAGAATTTAGAGGTCTGGCCCATTAAGTAGTACAATTCTGGAATGGAGAGATGAAGTATGCAGGAACAGGAGAAGCCCACCACAGCACTGAACCTTGCTGGTTGTCTTCCAAAGACCCTCTCGACTGAGTGATTCAGGCCCCTAATACTCTGGAACATCAAAGATTCACTTGTCTAAAAATACTGAACCACTAATGGCTGGTAAATAAGGGCCCTTATGAGATATAATTAAAAGCGATGAAGAAGAGGATACCTGCAGCTGCTCATCATCCTTTAAAATACTGGAAGCCTCCTGCAGTGAACACTGCTGGCAAAAAGCAGCCTTCTTAAATGTTTTTAACCATCTATAAATATTGCACAATACTTCAGCAAATCTACATTACGTCAGGATTTGTTTTTATTTTCCTTTTCAAAAGAAGCTGCAGATGTTGTGCACTTTTTAATGGAAAAAAAGTCTAAGCTCACTGAAGTCAGCCTGACTCGCCCAGTGAGGGGTGGTCGGGTCTAAAAACAGATGTTTACTGTTTTCCTTGGGATGATTTGTTCTCCACTCAATATTGATCCTCATCCAAGCAAAACTGCTCACCCCTGTCATGAAGCTATGTCAGAAATAAGGGGGCCCCACAGGGATGTGTGTGTGTGTGTATGTGTGTGTGTGTGTGTGCGTGCGCAGGAGCAGGACTAATAGGATTGTGGGTGTGTGCAGTACTGGGCTGGGAAAGGCCAGCATCACACTCTGGTCCTGAAGTCCCCGCAGAAGCCATTAAGCGGCCTGGATGGTGGAATAATGTGTTTGGCTTGGCTGGGACCAATGGCAGGTGTTGCGGGGCCCTGGCTCAGGGTTGCCGCTGGCTTGGGGTTGCCGCTGACTAGCCATCTTTGATCGTCTGTCCAACTGGGCTTCAGCTGTGGCTGTTTTATAGTTCAGCGGCTGTAACCTTTGTTGGACCAATGAGGAGCTTGCTGGCATGCAGACATACAGCAGACTACCTCTGGATCTCCAAGTGTTTGTAATATGTCATTTCCAGCAGATAGTACGGCCATAAATCTCCTGGAGAAGTACCCTAGAAATGGTCAGTTAGTATATTCCTATTACGGTACACCTAAATTACCACAGGAATGTCCCGTTCATTCAAATGTTGGACGAATAACATTAAAAATGATTATTACCAAAGTGTAATTAAGGTAAACTATATTTACAGAAATGACAAAACGTTCAAAATAATAATCCTACAGCATCATGCAAAGCATGTAAATGAGTGACGTATATTAAATATATGGATTGCCCTACTCCACTTGCTACATCCATGACCCTTACCATGGTGGGTGGTTCAGACAGATGATGGATTTCTTTTTTCTGAATAACAAACAGTGCTGGTAGATATACAGTATTTAGAAACAGTAAAGGTGTTCAGTGAAAGAAAATGCAAAGAGCACAGCACAATACAACAAATTTAGGGTCTAAAGTAGTATCCTCAAAATGTTGCACAGCACATTTTTAAACATGCTGAAGAATCATGAGAAGGTTAAGACCACTGAAACTAAAACAATTCATGAATGGAGCTCTTTGTTTTATGTGACATATGGGATTAGATGAGACCAAAAGGAGCAAGACAGGGGAACATTATAATGCAGTTTGCATAACAGCCTGATATTTCAGTCCTGAAAAATAGAAGATGAGTGAATCATCCTGAGTATCGCATCCTGTTCTTTCTCTCCTCTCATCTCATGATTTATTTTTTTAAATCATTTTGCCAGAACGAACCAGCGAGTAGGACAGGCTGAGTGATGCTCCCTTCATTATTCGCATTACTTACATTAATTGCATTAATTTTATTTTTGCACCAAAATCACAGTACTTTTTTATGTTATGGAACACTGACATTATGCATTTGTAAAATTGTCTGGATCCATGTGTGATTTTTGCAACAAAAAGAAAGTCATTTCATGTGTGTCTTGTTTACCATAATGAACTGTTTAAGTAGGTAGTTATGATGGTTAAGGGCTATACCAGGAAGATACTGGATGTCACACTCTGCCTGGTTAAATAACTTACATTGTACAAAGCAAATGAGTGTAAGGCAATTTTTAAAATCCATAAACCAAAAATGATTTTATGGGGTTCAAAAACTGACTAAAGAATATTTTATGAAATGTATTTGACCAGTGCTTGAAGAAGAAAAAAATAAATGCAGGCACACCCCTTATTCCTTGTGTCAGTTGCTACTGAGATTGGCTCCGGTTCGCAAAACCCTTCTCAGGGTGGAACAGTTAGGAAGAAGACTTGCCTTATTGACATGACGGTGTATGTTGGTTAATATGATCAAACTATTTTGAATTTCTGCAGTGAATAAAAAATACAAGTAGACATTGCTGATTTTCACAAGACATATTTCTTTAATAAAAAGGTACAGACGTTTCAAACAAATTGTGGGAAAGTAACACAAGAAGCAATGTTCAGCATAACTTAGTGCACTCTGGGTAATAAAATATTGCTTTAAGGACTATTATAAATAATGTAAGCAAATGAGATCTTTGCTGGGAGAGCAGCTCAGCCAGAGAATCCGGTTGGCTGGGGGCAGAAAAGGCACCAGGAGCCTATGAGAAGTGCCAGTACCAAGAAAAAGTCACAGTGCAGAGACACAGAGGTGCCATTGCTGGAGACCACTGAGTACCAGCCCACTTCTAGCACTTTCCAGTAAGTAGTAAAATACTGTATAAGGTAGCAGACTGAAAGGACTTATTCTGTATGCAGTCCTCCAGCAGCAAATTTCCATGTGAGCAAACCACAGCACGTAGTCACCTAACACTGAATCATACATTATGGGAAACCAGTAATTGCCAACAAGTGAACTAAAACCTTGTGCAGGACAGGGAATAGTCAGACTCATCAAAGCAGCTGCTCAGATAATATTTTAAGCAGAGTAAATAAAATGTGTAACTTCTCAAATGCTGCTCCGGTTTTGCTGTAAAATTTTATTACATTATGCGAAAGAGTGTAAAAGTGAAAATACAAAGACTGAAAATAGTTTTTCAGCTTTGAAGAACAGCACAAGCTAAGCCTTTACACGGAACTGAGATAGAACCATAAGTCATTGTGTGTCATCCTTTCAGCTGCTTATAGCTATACAAAAAGTACAGTAATGAGTGCAATGTGAGTTTTTTGGACATGAAAAATGACACAATGTTGGCCCTGACTACATGTTGGTGAGGTCTTCCTTCACAGTACACCCCAAGCAAGGGTCAGGATGAGGGCAGAATGGGAGGATGGCAATACATTCCTAATAGCAAAGTAATGAGCTACAGTGGAAATCTCTGTAGAAATGTGGGTAAAAGGTCTGGACACTTTCTGACCTCTGGAAAGTGATGCACTGTTCGACCCGGTGCCAGTGATGACAGGTGGTAATCCAAGCTCTCTCGGGCCATTGTTCTGCCTGTGATGGACTGAGGAAGACGCGTGTTGTTGCTGGCTCTCGGTTTGTTTTTTAGACATGGCAGCTATGGAATGAGTGGAAAACACCCCAGCTGCGTGGTTGGATTTCATGGAGTAGAGGGTCAGAAACACTTTGCAAATGGCCAACGTGACTCATTGTTTGGGATGTAAGAAGGCATGCACTCTTAACCCCATTGTCATTTTTATCTCTGTTTGAAAAATGGCATGTGTTTTACTGGCTGGTGCAGTATTAAAAACAAAAAACAACTGTGGGCTAAACTCAGAAAGGCATTCAGCCTGACAGTTGTTATCATGACATACCAATAGAGTTTATCCATGATTTCTGGACTATATGGGGGCAGGAAGAATATGGATACGGAGAAAGTCCAGAAAATGAAAAGTGTAACTTAAGGGTTATTTTTTTTACTAGAGTACTAAGCAGTACTGTACTATGTACTACAGTAACACTTTTGCAACCTAATGTAATGTTCCTAATAAAGTGAAATACTATAATTAAAACATACATACATACAGTACAGTGAATTATATGCAAAAAGCAGAGGAAAAAGGCACTGATATGGTTCCTTGAGAAAGCCTCTATCAGGCGACTAGGGGGTGATGTGTTACCTTCGTAGAACTTCTTTCTTGAGGCGCAATATCAAAATTATTAAAACATAATTTTATACATTAATAAAATTATTTTTTCCTAAAAAAACTAAACATTTAAATATTTATAGTTTCTCTTACTGTATGCTTAAAACAAGTGTTTTCAAAATTTAAGATTTTTCTGTTTTTTTCTGAAATATCCATGGAATGGTGCATAAAATTCAAAACCTACAGAATGAAGGTCTGTTAAATTGAGAAGTGTCTGTTAGCAGTGATTTCAAGGATTTCTTTAATTTAAAAAAAAAAAATCACATGAACTCAAATCCAACCAGTTTTTAATAATTCTAGAGAGCCTTTTCAAACATTCCCTATGAGAGAACTATTTTAGCCATTTTAGAATATATATTTTTTTTGGACTTATTCTGTCAGGTAAACTCTACCACCTGTAAACATCCACAGTAAATCACTGTCACCACTTACTATACTATAACCATGCTTAAGATTATTAGCACATCTTCACAGGCTTGGTTCTTGACTCTTATCAGACTTTTGTTCTCACCAAACTTAGATTATAACATATCAACTTCATAAAAATGCTGTCGACTTGCATCCACATAGACATGCACATGTTCATAACGTACTAGGAGAATTTCAATCGGTTTTTTATACTAAAAATGCATTAAGAATTTATCAGTGATGTCCTACTGCCCTCCAGTGAAGGTAATTCTACTATACTTAGGCATTTAGAACTCACTGCTGCCACATGACAAAGTCTTAAATTGGCCTGTCTAGACCTGCGCTCAGTTGGTTTACCTCTTATACACACAGTAGTTATCAGTATGTGCAGATTCGAACTGACTGTTCCCTATAACACGCTTTTAAATCTGGAATTCCACACAGTTCAGTGACCAGTACAGTCTCTCTTCACATGCTACTCTTTTCATTTCTATGCTGATAAAACACAAATGTGTGTATTAATTCATTCAGCTGAATAGGACTGTAGCTGTCAAAGCAAAGTGAGATCAAAAAAGTAACAAATGAAAATTCCTTTAACTCTAAAAAAAAAACATAAATCTTAGCACACTGATCCAAATACAGCAAACTTGATTGTTTTAATGCTTTATTCTTGGGGATCTTTTGCACCATTATTTTCATGTTTACAATGAATTCACAGTGCTGCATCAAGGATTGTAACAAGAGTCAGAGAGTTTGGTCAAATTATGCCCATTCTTAAGGCCCAGCATTGGCTGCTAACCCTGTTACAGAATTTACATACTTACTTGGCTCTGAATAATGGATTTATGTATTTATCAGAACCTAGTACACAAGCATACACTTTTTGATCACATGATACAAGTGTTTATTTCCTACAGTGAATAATTTAAAATTTGATTGGAAAGCCTTTCATTGTAAGACTCCAAAACTGCAGTACTGTCTACCAACATCCTTCACCAGACTTCAACAAAGACCTATGAGGCCATGCTGTGCCTACTGCCTGGTCTGCTCATCAGACTGTGGGCATCCGGACAATCAAACATCTCATGAAGGTTTTCAGAAACAGGAGCAGATTTCAGATTCTGTAGGCATGTGGCAGAATGCTCCACTGGATAGTCCTGCTTTTCCCCTGATGGACTTGTGTTGCCACAGGCTGGTACTCCTCAAGCAAGCCTGGGATTACTGCACTCTTTCAGTAACAGGAAGAACAGTAGCACTGATCGTGAACAAAGGCAAAAAAAAAAACAAGATTCTGATTCCTGGAGCACCGAGCCAAAACCCCTGGTTACTTCTTTCTCAATAGCCTTCAGGCTGCTCTGTGGTGTGTCCACAGATTGGTCTTTGACAAGTTTTCATGCTCTATAGTTTTATGTCCCCCACAATCTATACTCTTCATATGAGTCTTTCTAAGCTGCCCACTAACATTTACTTTTCTCCCCTTCTTGCTGTTGGGAGTTTTGTTTTCCTTAATTAAATTGAATGAGGACTAAGAGATGGAGACATTTCCCATCATGCACACACCATGCCTCCCACTCAGGATGTCTTATACATACGAACGCTTTGATGCAGTTTTGATGAGAATAACAATTGCAAAGGCATAGTTTTACACAGATACTTTATATTTAGAGCATTCTTAAGTATATCTAACATATCCGGATTAATTTTACTTAAAGTAGCAGGTTTTGAATACAAAAGGTGGAAAGAATCAGTCACGGAGTTTTTGTGTCCCTAACTCTTTAGTGAACGCAACATATTACTTCAAGTTACCAAGCAAACAGGAAACAAAAAGCATAGCTGCCGTTTTCACATCCAGACTGGAGGCAATGAAGCTCAGTTGGGTAAGAGCTTCCCAAACAGCTGTTCTTGGTTCCCACCAGCTTAACCATGACAGTAGGTGTCTGTGGCCCAGTCCTCCTATGACAAGCCTGTCACCCACTGTCTGCCAGACAACCACACTGCAGGAGGAGGGTGGGAGCAGGGAATGTGTCATAAACCAGCAGTAGATCAGACAATAAACATTCCCTTTTTCTGATGAACCAGCAGTGTTACATTTGAGCTCATTTGCCAGATGTTTCCAGGGGCCCATTTGACAGCTTTCAATGATCATCTGGTGGTTATGAAACAGCAAAGCTGTCATGTGAAAAAACTTTGCTTCTGATTTGCACTGAAAATTCAAAACTGGGGTCTGGCTCTCCTCTATAAATTGTTTAGGGAAGAAGAAAAAATAAGTCTTTAATGTAGAAAATTGTGATCTAAGCTGAAGCTGACAATTTCTTTGGGTGAATAAAATTCTGAAAAAGTTATCTGTCCATGCTGAGCAAACATTGGTTTAAGATGAATGTCTACCATGCTCGATTCTAAGTTCTTTGGTATTTGTGTGACCCTCTCTCTCAAATTCTACCTCCGTCTTAGTCAACAATTGGGCAGCCGATAGTGAAAAGGACAAATAAGCAACAAAGACTTGTGAACTGGGGAGAGCCTGTCTCTGCCAGAGAGCTGTGTGTGTGTTTCTGTGGTGACCAAGAGCTAGTTGGGAAATTGTATACTGTAAGCGATATTGTTTACACCTGCCAATTTGTAAATAGTGTGCAAACCCTCACAAACATTTCTAAGTTTTTTCTTGCAAATAATGTAAACTTTCAGCAACTCCAGGAAAGAGGCAAGTGCCAGTTTATTTTGTGAAATTTTCTCCTGGCTTTTAAGTTAAGGGCCAGGGTAGGATGGTGTATTTTTGTTTTGTTTTGTTTGTTAGATGAGTTACACCCGCCACAAAAGGGACAGGGATTTTTTGTTTGTGTTGGTTCTACTCATCCCTGGAGAGATGGCATTTTTGTTGCTATAATTAAAGAACAAAGTAAAACTTCTAAACCGTGTGTAAGATTTAGAGGTACAGTTTCTTTCTGGTCAGCTCTAATCTCTCCACATACCTGGTGTTACATTCCAACCATAGCCTGGGCCATAACTCTGGCTTCTTTGGACAGAGTATTCACCCACCTCAATAATACTAAACCCTCAGACAGCTCCTGATTCATGTCTGCTTTGCACAGTCAGGACAATTCTGACAGCATTAACTGGCAGCACAGTTTTAGCCTATCCAGTAGTGGCTTTGTGTGGCCTTTTGGTACTAGACAAGTTAGAAAATAATGTGCTTGTGGTTATTGTTTGCAAGTATAAAGCTGACATCAGCAGTTAACACCAGCACTGCCCTTAAACACCTCATGATTAAACTAAGTTTTTGGACCCCAACCTATTTACTGCAAGTGAGCAAACGCAACCTAAAACGTAACAGATCCGCTAACACATTTGTTCTATTTAGATCTCAGGCCACAGATGGAAGATGCACTCCATGTGGTCAAGCAGTCACATATATTATCCTGGTTTATCCAAAAATTTCAGCCAAAAATGCTGTTTTCAAATTATGTCCATCACGAACAGTATTGTCTCCATCTGGTTATTATGGCGGTTCAGAGATATCCGGTTAATATAGCTCATACACAAAAAAAACTAAACTTGTATGTTACTGTGCTCAGAGCTTTACTCACTTTATTATTTGGCCTACAGAAATGAACGGTTCTTCAAACCTTTAGGCCTTCATTTTTTACCCCCTCAAAGAAATGCGTGATCTACTTGACCAGAACTTCATCCCCACATAAAACACAAGTGGCAAACACCCCATGTCTCTGCTTGATCCAAGTACCAATTTCATGTCTGCCACAGTTAACCCCACCGAGTGGGGTGAGGTGGAGCGTGTGTGGCAGTGCACGGGCTCAGAAGTGTGAGAACTTTGCCAGCTCTTTCTTCATCTCGCTGTACTGGGCGCTGAGGCGGCTCACTGCCTTGACGTGCTCCTCATCCACCTGCTCCTTGATGGTCGCCTGCTCCTTGAGGAACTCCTCCCATTCCACCTTGTGCCTTTCAGCAAACTCCTGCAGGTGTGTGCTCTGTGGACATAACACATTCACGTACACAAAAAGCAGCTGCTTCTTAAGTAATGGAATATGCAGTCGACTGGTTCAGGCCTCTTAAATTTGAACACAACAAAAACATTACTCCTGCCTCTCCCAAACACCAAATTCAGCAATTAATTTTGATTCCAAAATCAGTTTTAGTGCCCACAGGTTTGCTCATATTTCAGCTGCACACTTGTTGGATATGCATTTGTTTTGACTCAGTACTACGCAAGATTTTCAAAACATCTGAAGGACTACTGGACAGTCAGCACAAATTGCAGGATGTCTCTTGGGAAAAAATTAAAAAAAGAAGTATCAATTTTGCAATAAAGCAGGTATGATGACACAAATTGGAGTTTTGGGAGTCGTAAACAGCTCTCTGAGATGGAACACTGGCCCCAAATGACATTTTTGTTTGTGAACACTTTTCATTTCTTGCCACAAGAATTCCAAATATACTTTTCAGCAAAGGTACTATAACATTAAAGCATCCCATGTCCAGTCTTTCAGTCTACAGTAAAGCAAAGGATGACATTTCCCACAAAAAAAAAAACTCCATCTCTCAAGGGAATCTAGGATAACATGGCAATTTAGCTCCCTTGAACCATGTCCAAGATGATCTTGGAGCTGCAGCCATGGGCCTGGATAGGGATGGCATATCTCTCAGTCTTTGGCTCTACTATGACAGATACACTGGACCTATCTACACACACACCACCACAACAGAATGCCCAGGAGGGGACACAGCCACTTGTACTTACAGGTACCCCCTGAGGTTTATTTTTCTCCCCTTCTTGCTGCTGGGAGTTCTTTTGTTTTCCTCTCCTCAGTTGGCAGCTGGTTTATATAGACAGCTAACCTTCTGTATGGGTTAACAGTAGATAATCTGTGTTATGTCATTTCCCCCTTATATTCACCTATTAGGACCTTTGTTCAATGCTGTGTGACATGTCGAGAAGAGCACTATTTGAAAATAAAATAAACAACTGAATTTCTGAATGATAACCTGATGAGATGAACATCTTAATGGGGGCACATTCTGTACCCGATGTAACTATATGCCTCAATTGAGACCAAACTAGTGAGCTGTGCTCCTAAAAACAGCAAACATAATAAAGTTTAAAATGTTCCCAGTCTTATGTAAATTCACTAACACAGATAATCTTCAAATCAGCAACAAGCTGTTTTATGCGATCAAAAATTTTACGCAGCCATGAAAAAGTACATATGGTGGTTGGCATTCTGTACAGTGAAAAAGAACTGATTGATTGAGAAATTCAGGGGGGCCAGTTTTTCCACATTTGTGATATGGGTGTTAGATACTTCTTTCTATTTAAGGAACAAAATTAAGTTAAAAACTCTGATGTGCTTATTCAGGTTCTCTTTGTCTAATACTAGATTTTGTGCAAATATCTGAAACCATCCAGTGTGACAAATAAGCAATTACAGAGAAAGTCAGGGAGGGACTTTTTTACAGCACTGTATGTACCTATTTGTGGTGATGTCATATGACAGGACACGTCACTGTACCCACAGTGGCAAAAATTTTGCATTAACATCTAAACTTAACTTACAAATAAAAAATTTGGTTTGCGTTTTGATTTCTTATAAGGTGTTTTTGAAGGTAAACCCTGTTTTATACACTTAATTCATTCCCAAAAATGCTACGCAACTCAAAACTGCATATAATAGGACCCTATTTTACATTACTTTAAATGTGGAAAATAATAATACATTTCCAGCCCATTCAAAAACCCTAAACCAACTTTCAAAAATATCACAAAAATGCTGTAAAACGCCTGGCAGCACAAGCGGCATCGCTCAGCACAGCACACACAGACAGAGCAGAAGCTGCAAACAATTTAAATGTTCATTTGTACTCCTCTGTCACCAAAAAATGTCCTTGTCATACAGTGTGAGTCCAAATCAACTGAACACTTTCAAAAATGTATTACCCAGTAATTAAATATATGAACATGTAGTCTGCACCAATCTGTAAAGGAATACGGGGCACTTTTTTGGTTCATATTAGCATCATATAACAGGGACCTGCCCTTGTAAACCGGCAGTGTTTGGTGTCTTCTCATAGCATTGGTACTTACCTCCTGTGCATCTAGCTCCCTCTGCTGGATTCTGTGTGCCATGTGGTTGGCGGCTTCCACTTCATACAGAAATTAATCAGCATTAGACGTATTACAGCAAAAAAGGATGAAATGCATTAATATTTCCTACAGATGGGATTAATAAAGATGACAGTTATTCTGTCTGCCAGCATCCTGGATGACACAGGATGTCCAGCATCCTGGACATTCTGCATGCTTATGCGGGGCGATGACCTCACAGTGGTGCCGCTGCAGAGTCTCTGTTAACTCACATTGTGTGATGACCTCACACAGGTGCTCCTTCAAGCGCTCCGCGCACTTGGGCACTACTTGCTCCGTCGTCTCCACCACAGTCCGGCTGAGGTTCTCCAGCAGACGGCTCTCTCGGTGTCCACGCTTCTCCTGCACGAGTGAACACGGTAAAACATTACATGCATGACCTTAACATTACACAAGATGCTGTTGCTGTTCTTAGAGGTGCCACCTTCAGATCTGGGTTCAGATCTCACCCGCTGCTGTAGTGTACTTGATCAATGCATTTACTCCTCAATTTAAACAGTAAACATAACCCGAGTGAATAAATGGGGAAAACATTGTAAGCAGCTTAAAACTGAGACACTTTGGAGAAAAGGGCCCGATACAGTCGAATAAATGTAAACAATGGCAAAGCCACCTGTTACTCGACGATTAACGGGAAATTTGGCACATGGGAAAAAAATGGAACACATATGGAATACCTTTTTGTACAAGTAGAAAGTTATCTTTGACATTTTTTTCAGCTTCTCCTTGTCCTCAAAGTATATTTATTTCTGTCCAAACCATATTGTTGACTGATAGATTCATATGTTTATAATGTAATATACTAAAACAGCATTAAAAACTTACATGTCCAGGGGTCCCCCCCCTTCGGATTGATGTTAATATTGATTTACTGTTGTGTTTATTGGTTTTTTGTTTGTTTGTTATTTATCTATGATAGCTGTCCATCCTATATTTTTAGAGGTAGACAGTTATTTACTGAAACTATGCGCTGCATGTTATGATCTTTCACTTGTCTGATTTGTGTGTGCAGGTCAGAACTATGTAATGATAAACTGTATTACACTGCTTTACATGGTATTACATTATGCAACACTGTATTTCACTATATTACACCACATTGTACTGTTATTTCCCTGCTTTACATGGTGTCGCACTGATTTGCACCGCTTCGCAGTGTATTAATGTTAACGCAGTTCACGTGACGCCGCTGAGGGACGAGACGAACCTCGAACTCAGCAACGAAGTAGCGCAGCTCGCCCTGCACCACGGGCCGGTGGTCGGTCAGCCGCGCCTGGATGTCCCCGACATCTGCGGGCGACAGCGTCACACACACGCTACACACACTCCGCAACGGAACACGGTGATACACTTATTACAGCTGTTTTTAACTGTCCCACCTTTAGCAACCTTGTCCATGGCGCTGTACGAACGGGAAAGGACGGGCTGCTGTCCCGCCATTAGCTTGTGTTCGCGGTAATTTGCGGGACTCCCGCATCGACTCGCGGCTCAGCAGGTTATAAAATACTAGACATCGAATTCGCGGGGTAAACAAACCACCGAACTCGACCCAACTTCCGGGTTCTGCTGTGGGCGTGTCTATGGAGTGAACCATTAATGACTTTTATGCGCTGTTTGAATTCCGTTAAAAAAGCTTTGATAAAACTATAATAAATTAAAAATAAACCTCGTAAGTCTTGTTTAGATAACTGTTTTAACTTCAGCCAATATTACCAAATTAAAATGACAGTTAATTAAAATTAATCTTATAATCAATTTGAATGTTTACGAATCACGCGAAAAAAATCCATGGCTGCAAAGCTATTAAAGACCGGATTTTAGGATTTATTTGTTTCAGGTGTACTGGCTTCCACTAAACCGCACTCTACAGAGCTCCCCTGTTAAAGGTTTGTTCCAAGGACGTATCCGCAGGCGAACCCGGAAGTCTGCCACTATTTTTTTAAATGAAACTTTTTACAATTCTCTAAATCTGAATCTTTGAACTAACCAATAGATCACCTCACACTTTAACTGAACTTGGACTTATGAGGGAGCTACAGTCACTATGAGTTCTTTTAGCCACCGACTTATTCAATGTATGTCCACTGTCAACAATTAGACTCTATCTATCTATCTATCTATCTATCTATCATCACATCTGTGTCATGTCTCCTGTGTCATTTAAAATTCTTTCCTTTGTATATGNATGAGTTCTTTTAGCCACCGACTTATTCAATGTATGTCCACTGTCAACAATTAGACTCTATCTATCTATCTATCTATCATCACATCTGTGTCATGTCTCCTGTGTCATTTAAAATTCTTTCCTTTGTATATGTGTTTTGTACATTATTTTCATCAACAAATCTTATTATTTAGGATATTTTACATGTTATTTGTACAGATTTGTTTCAAATGATTCCCCAGTGGACAATGTGTAATAAGATAGAAAATGAAAATCATAGCAGTTACTGGGTTCCCTGAAATTCAGGTGAGAATCAATGACGTGTAATTCATGCCTATAATGCAACTTTTTAAAAACGTAATGTCGAATTTTGTGTCTCCGAATTTGTTTCTATCTTTTCTTGTTAAACCACCATAGCACAAAACTAACTGCTAAAAAAAATGGTATTACCCCGGTATAACACGAGATAAAGTGGGACATTGTGCGTTTTACATGTCCAGGCCACCAGGGGGAACCATTGTTCAAAATGTCATTTTTAGTTTCTCTCAGTTAATTGCTAATTGTTAATTCATCATTTATATCCATCATTTCATCCCGTCTCAATAACAAATGTCTCAATAACACATTTACGCATGCCACATCTTTATAAAAGTGTAGCAATAATATTTACATTTGAACATTTAAAAACATTTGACAGTTGTTTTTCTGCAATGTAGATGTTTATCATACTGCTGCTAAGTTACAAAGAGAAGAAAATTGTTTACTTGATGTTTCAGATGTCGCATGGACTTCCTTTAAAATTTTTTACCCCCCCAAATAAATTATTTTTAGCATAAATTTTAAATTCATAGCGTCTGTTTATTTTTGTGGCCACTGTGATATAAATAGAATTCTGAGCTCACGCTGACTGCATGACTTAGATGACATTAAGGATTGTAAGAGAAGTTTATATTTTTAACAGAGTTATCAGCAAAGTGTTTACATCAGCTGCCAGCATATGTAGCCAGAGGGTTTAATATTTTAGACATCAGTCAGTTGAAGGTTGCAGTGGACAACATTTCTGAAATAAAGTAAAAACATTTATATAATCTTACTGCATTAAAGCATGTCCTATCAATTTAGAAATTATAAGTTAAATTCATAAATAGTGAAACTACAACAAAATCACAACATATCCTTTTCATTTGAGTTTAAGAATTATATAGTTGGACTATACTTGGAGAACTGTTTTCAGTCTTTACCTGATTTATGGAGGCAATATGTTAAGTCAGTATCTGTTTTGGGATTAAAGGGCTAATCAAAGACAAACAAAGGGGAATACAAACCCCCTAAAGAACTGTGTGCTTTGTTTCTTTCAGTGAGGAAATTCAAAAGAATTAGGCACAAACAACATGAGTATGGCTGTCAAATATTTATACTAAATTAGATTATTCTTTTCGTGGTAGGCTGCATTTTATTGTTTTTATTGTTATATGTATAATATGCTTGCTTTTTTGCCATAGATGGCAGAAAGTGGAGATACCTCAGGAAGATACCGTTCTCCTCATACCGCAAAGCCCGTGTTGGCAGGCCTAATATCTCTTGGCAGAAGTATTTTTTCATTCTTACACTCAGTCTCTATCATCTGTGTCTGTATGTTTAATGTTTTGGCCTTGCTGTAGAACACTGTTGTAGTGAACATGCAGTGTGACCACAGTGGAGCTTTAATTTATTTAATTAAATCTATTTCCCAGCCAAACAGCAGGCGACCTGTGGGGATCTACGAATGTCTACTACAGAGGCCCCCCCATGGGGTTGTTTGCTTGGTGATCATGTTCATGTTATGGGTACCCACTGGGTATGATTATTTCTACATTACAGGAAAATGCCTGTGTTCTCTCTCAGACTGGGCTTGGATCTCAGCCCCTGGAGGGGGTGTGGGTGTGAGCTGGGGCCCATGGTGGCTCCAAACAGGTGGGTGAATTAGTCACAGCAGCAGCTCATCCCGCGGTTCCGACAGGCTACTCACCCTGTCACACTCATTCGCCTGCGGGCAGCGTCTGACAATAAAAACGGAGACCGCAACTACGGAGGCTCTTGTGAGGGATGACTATGGATGGCAGGACCACATGTCCTTCTGTCACAGGTTAGCTGAGCGACAAAGAATGCAATACTGCTCATCACTTGAAAATGAACATATGGAGCCTTTTGGGAAACAAAACCAAATAAACAAACAGACAAACAAACAAACAGAACGCATTAGTTAAAAGCAGCCCTGTCAGTTCTGAGCCACAGTAAAGTGGCCTCCTCAGGTGGATGTACTGTGTCACTGAGGGTCAACCGCAGGCATGGCTCCCGACCTGGCCGTCCCTGCGACTAACATCAACGATGGCGTTGTTTCTCCCCCAGAGGTTGAATGCCTACGATAATCAACTGAGCGATGGCGTTCAACTCAACTGCTAGCAGTAGACGGAGGGGCCCAGACCTGTTGAGGCCAAGCCGCCGATCAGAGTGACAGCCGCGCACTCAGAGTGGGGGCGCTCTTTGCTCGACTGAAGCGGAACCCGACGCCCCCTCCCAAACTCGCTGCCGGCAGCTCCCTGTGACGGGAGAGCGGCGCCGTGGTCTCGACGGCTGCAAGTTCTGCGGGCCGCGATTCGCGGCACAGGACTGAGGGGGGGGCCCCGGGGCGCCCGTGTTTGGAATGGTGCCTCGTCAGATTAGGAGCGGGCCGGCTGGGTTTGAAGCCCGACCTGGACAGACAAGGCCTGCTGGGCACAAACTGCTCAGGCACATGATGTCAAGGGGACCGAAATTACCCACCGCGAGAGCGAGGAGACAGATGACACCCAGCAGGGAAAGGAAGCCAAACGTGTAGCATGGCGATGCAGCTGGCTAGCCCTAGGGTACCTGTCTCTCCCCAGCGGAATCCGCATCACCCAGGAGCTGTCAAATTAGCTCACAGGACTGGAAACGCTGAAGAAATTTGGCCCCTTGTTGGGTGAAGGTTTTTTTTTGTTATTTACAAAATGTATTAATTCATCCTTGTTCCTTGTCCTGAAAAAAGGGGAACACTGGAGAATAAACATGCAGACTCCCTGTCCTCTCCTCTGTTTGAACTTATAATCAGTGAATACAACACACACACACACACACACACACACACACACACACACACACACACACAGAGACCTTACATCAGGCCAGAGGCTAATTGAAAATTACTGCCAGTGTTAAGCAGTCACCTGGGAAAACAGTGTTTGTAGAAAAATACATTTCCAAGTAGCTGGCCAACTACTCATTTATATAGTTTTAGTTTAGTTTGTGCCTGTGCTTGTGTGTTCTAATTCTGAGGCAGTTTGAAAATATGTGCAGAATAATTTTTTAGGTGAAGAAATATTTACACAAATGTATAATATAAGCGATGGGGTTCATTTTTTAAACTCAAACATTTCATTGCTTTTGAGTGATTACGTCTTTAGAAAACCAATCATACATAAATATGTTCACTGAATAATCGTACAATGAAAAAAAATACTGATATGTTTAGAGGGCAAACACAGTGTTGTTATTAAAATTATCTATACACCACAAAATAGACTATAGGCTACATAATCTTTATAGATTGTAATGCATTTTTCTGTTTGTTATATTTCTTTATATATTGTTACAAAATAATATTTTGTGCGCAATATTTGATAAAACAGACATTTTAGGGAAAATATGCAAAAACTGCTGTTCATGTTTTGATTATAATTATTATACAGGTAATAATTGAAGTGTAAGACAGCTTAATCTAAGAGCTATTATATATTATGTATCTATATATTATTACTTGTGAGGGTGACATCCGTTAACATTGAACAGTATATAGTGTTGAACAATATATAGTGATTCTTTCTTGATACCAAAATGCACTATGGGCAAAGACCTGGTGAACCTTTTGTGTTCAGAATGCTTTTAATGACCCCTCTGTGAATGTGCTCCACGCAGGGGCGCTGTGGGTTGTGTGGACCAGCAATGCTAGTGCAAGGTGTGGCAAGACGAACAAGTGGCCTGGCAGATGTCTGCTGCTGCGGAAAGTGTGACCCCTGTCCCGATTCTGATGTGACACTGCCGGTGTCCTGCCACAAAGATGGAAGCTGACAGGAGTTTAGTGTCGGCATTGGTGAAAGCGCAAACCCGGGTACTCTGGGGGGGCTGCCATGGTGTATTCACTGCCAGCTACTTGCTGTCCTCTTATTCACCCTCTTTGAGTCTTTGAGCTGGCGCCTGTCTCCCAACAGGAGGGAATACGCTTCAGCTGCCCTGCCTGGCCAGCCAGGTCTCTGTGAATGTCCCAGGAGCCATGGCAGTGGGAGTGCCACTTGCAGTCTCTCTCCTCTGGCCTCACGTTTGTGCAGTTAAAGTCAAGGTTAGGAACTAGAACACTGCCGGTAGCCATACTTATCCACTAACTGCATGACTGGGGGACACACCCCTCATGAGGTCCTACAACTGGTACTGTTTTATTCAATAAAAATATTGATACTTTGGATTGACTCCGGACTGCTGTGATCCAGACCAGGATAAAGCGATTAATGATAACAGATAGATGGATAGTAATTTTAGTAAAAATATGTTGAAGTAATCCAGTACACATGAAAAGTAAGTAGCAGAGTTGGAAAATGAATGAAAAAATCCTGCAATATTTGTGGCACAGCCATATCCCCTCCTGGAGTATCACTCATAGGTGCTACCAGTGTATTCAGTAGCGGGAGAACAGGAGTGTTGAAGAGCAGAGTGCAGATTGTGACTGATGCGGCTGCTGCTGAAACCTCCTGTTCTGTGGTCTTGTCTATGCTTTGCACTACTTTTTAAAAATAAAATACTCTGTCCTACTAAGTCCTACGCTATCTGTAACTGCATCAAGTCTGGTCACTCCCCAAACCTGGCACACCTCCTGTGCTACAATACTTCTCTGAAAATACAGAAGACCAGAAAAGCCCTACATTTTTGTTTAAATTTAGATAAAAATTTAAATGTGTGCTTTGGGTTCTTAAATGTATGTTTAATGCTTTTGGTCTGGATATATGCTTTGAAGAATACTGGTTGTTAAGGTGGCCCATCATTCATTCCACATGGAGCTAACTAGGCAGTGACTGTATATGTATACAGTACTGGGCAAAAGTGTTAGGCATGCAACTTCAGTGTCTGTTGAGAAGTACAGGTAGATTCTTATCTACCATCAGGGAGTTTCTGATTGGTCCAAAATTCATTGTGCAGCCTGAGAATGACCTCAGACACCCAATCTCAGTCATACACAACTATCTTGAGCAAAAAGAAGGAATCCTGCAACAGATGGTATGGTCCCCACAGAGCCCTGATCTCAACATGATCACGTCAGTCTGGGAGGACATGCAGAGACAGTCAAAGTCTGCAGAAGAACTGTGGCCAGTTCCTCAAAATATTTGGAAGAACCTACCAACCGCTACCTTAAACTGCATGCAAGAGAATTGATGCTGTTTTAAAGGCAAAGGGTGGTCCCACCAAATACTGATCTGATTGAGGTTTTTTTGTCTACTGCACTTTTTAGAAGGTTTATTGATTCATAAGTATTCATGGCATCATTTTTGGAACCATTCTCACTTTATAGCATTTTTCCCACAGGTGCCTAAGACTTTTGCGTGTGTGTGTGTGGGTGTGTGGGTATGTGTGTGTGTGTGTGTGTGTGTGTATGGGACTTGAACCTGCATGCAGCTCCACTTTTTGCCTTTATGAGGTCCTGTGTAAAAGTACAAACCACCAATGGGTGTACAGTGGTGGGCACAATCAGAGCGTTTCCACCTGGGGAGAGGTCCGTTCACATGGCTCTAGCACTTCTCTCCACATGCTGTTTCCCTGCAGGTCCTGTCCTGTCGTCTACGACTACACCTCACCTGTCCTTCTGCCTGACATTTTCCACGAAAAGAGCGAAATGGAGCCAATGCAGTACACAGCCGAGGACAGCACAGATCACATTGCATTTACAAAGAAGAAGAAGAAGAGAAGTGGATCCACTTGCAGCAGTGTCAGCTGCGCTGAACCCTTGAGCTCCCTCACCATTTCTTATAAATGTACTGAAAGAGACGCTAAGTGGTCCACGTCATGGACGGATGAATATTGTATTTTAAGAAGGATGCAGACTGCTGGTCGGAACTAAACATGCTTTTCCACTATCTGCATGCTCTGAAATATGTGCATCCAAGTACTCAATACACTTCTGTGAAGTAGTCATAGTGGGGACCTGTCACTTTATTCAAGTACTGTTTTATTTAAACAACAATTTTACTTGCAACATTGGAAGAACTGATGCCTTTAGACACAAAGCACCCAGGATAAAATTCCAGTCCTGCTGCAGCATTCTTGGTCAAAGTGCTTTACCGCACAGCACTTTCTCACATATACAGATTAAAAAAAAATCTTTATTGTATTACCTTTTTATTATCATTTTTTATTCTCGTAACTTTTTTGGTTCTGTACATTGTGGACTCTAGGATCTTCAATTGGTACTTCCTTATATACCAGCTGTATAAGGGAGTCTGAAAATAAACAATTCTTGATTCTTGATCCATTGATACAGTAGAAATCACCCTGCTATACAAACGGACAAATTAGTATAAGTAGTTTAACATTATATGCTATTTCAGGGAAAAGTGTCAGGTGAATGAACTGATAAATAGAAAGTTAGTTGAAAGTTGTCCCCACTTGGCCATATTAATCTTTGCCGTGTTCCAGTAGAACAATACTTCTAAATTTATTCAGTCAGACTGTAAAGGTTTTTCAAATATTTTGCCAAATAGAGATGGTAAATACAACGATAACTCAGTATCTCTATAACTGAATTTTTGCTATAACAGCTCTTGACAATGAATAAACATTATGAATTATTTAAGGTTAATTGAGGTTACTTTGACACGTCTTTATACCTTTGATTCAACATCTTATAACACCGAAGTCCCGCTCCAAACCTGATGCACGTGTGTAACACATTCAAACTCTGGGGGCCCCAACACGTCAAATGACCTGTATTGTACATACTGCACGACACGTTATAAACATACAAATTTATGACAACATTAAGTGTTTTCTAATTAGGTAACCGGTGTTTATTTTATCATGGTGAAGTCAGGGGTTGATAGTTATGCTGATGTTTTTCAGTCTGCTGGGAACACATTATTTATTCATTTTTCCCCATTTGAAATATCGGGTAACTGGCACACGGTGTCTGAAATTTCACTATGTGATGCATTTTAGGGACAAATTAGACTTGGATACAGGGGGATTAATGTATATTAAAAACAGGACTTTTAAAAATTCCAGCTTTAAATAAGACATGTCAACCTGGCTGGGTGGAGTAAACATGAAAAAAAGAATTATGTTAGGAGTGTCAAAATTTGGATGGTTTGGTGATAGAGTTGCCTCACAAGCACCTCGTCTGTTGAGGTGTGGATCTGAATCTGGCTCAGTCTGTGAGGAGTTTGCATGTTCAGAGACATGTTTCGGGTTAACTGGTTACTCTATATTGCTTGTATTACATGAATATGACTTTGTGGCTGTGGGTGTGGGTGTGTGTGTGGCCACCCTGCGATGACCTGGCATCTTGTCCAGGAGGTGTTTTCATTGCCTAGTGCACAGGGTTTCCCGGACAGGTGCTGGACTGCTGTGACCATGACCAAGATAAAAGGTTCATGAGGCACGAGAGAGAGTGACTTCTTTTATATCACTGGTTATTTGAAGCATGTAATTTAAAATGGCCTGCAATCTATTAGAAATTTAATAGAAATGAAAGTAATAAAAATAATGAATTTACCATTTATTACATTTTGAGCTACCTGCTTCATAAAATTCACCTGTCCAAAAAACTGTTCATTAGCACCCATATAATTTTGTTAGGAGTGCAGTAACGGATGGCAAAATTGCGTGAGAGAGAAGAACAGTGTAGATTAGCACCGCAGGGCTGCAGTTCCCGTGTGCGGACATCACATGTTTGCTGCTGCTCTAAACATCCAACTGCTGGGCCATGCAGAGAAACAAACCACAACTGCCTGATGTGACAGGCGTATGGGTCACAAGGGCGGCCCCCGGGGGTCCCCGGCAGAGAGACATCCCCTCTGCAGAAGAGGGCCCCAGGGGCCGCTGAGGCCATACGGGGCTGAAGAACAGCAGCCACATTGTGGCCTGACTGCCTCTGTGCTGTTGCACACCCAGATGACCACCCACATTTGGCACATCAGGAGCTCTTCAAGTTTCAAAAGAGCCTCAAAGTTTGCCAAGCAGCACTGATGTTAAAGCGTGTCGATTTTATGGCCGATGCTGAGAGCTCAGCAGAACAAGATAAGAGATACCCCCCCGTGTCACACAAAGAACCAGTTTGTCCCCGTGCCCTCGCTCTTCCACCAGATGCAAATGTCGATTTCACGCAGGTCTCTGCCATAGATTATTTTTCCAAAATTCAGTAATCAGATGCATGTCATGTGCTGTTAAATTTAGCCCCGAAGAGTAACTTTATTCATACCTCTTTAACTTCTGCTAATAACTTCAGGGATGTAAGGAGGGGGTTGATGGCAGAGGGGCAGCTTTGGGATGTCCCACCATGGGGCAAAGAGCTCAACAAATGCTCTCTGTCAGCTGAACACCACCAAAACAACCACTACACACTTAGCCATACAGTGACCCAAAGTCGCGTGTCCTACACACTGTGGGCGTCTGCCGAGACGGGACCGTTTGAGTCAACCTGTGGACTATGGAATGTGCCATCAACAATATGAAAAAAGAAGTAGGAGGGCAAAGAATTCCAATTTCACAGCACACATGCTCATAACTACATGGTCTTTCTCAATGAATTCTGTGCAGTTTCTTTTCTCAACTTGTGTTCAGTCGTTTGTGTGCAATTTTTTTCCTCAGTTTTTCTTATACTCATGGAACGAGAGGCTAATTTCCTCAGTGGGGAAGTGAAATTAATAGAAATTAAAACTGTTTTTTTCAAACAGAAAATGTTCAGGACGCAGCAAATCTAACTGTCTCTGCTGCAACAGAAAAAAAAAACTTACTGTCGTGCTGTTAAAAGTTAAGCACTGGGCTGAAGATGTAAGAGTGATTCTTCTGAGGAACTATAACAACATTACATAACTAAATATATGAAAGTGTAATATGTACTTGCTGTCAGTAAATGTGCCAATTTTGCACAGGCAGTTAAAAAAATAATGATTTTGTACAAACAAATAACTCTCCATAGAAGTGCTCTGGAGAGAGAGAGAGAGAGAGAGAGCACAACAGAGGACGGCTATAATGGACATTTTGTATTTGGATGTTTCACAGAAGATGCGCTTTAAAATTTTAATTCACTGAAAATATTTTGCGGAGTAAAGCAGGTACCTGTTGACAGTACCAAGCAGAAGGGCTACTGCACACCTGCCCTCCTCAGTTCTCCTGAGCTGCAGNAGAGAGAGAGAGAGAGAGAGAGAGAGAGAGAGAGAGCACAACAGAGGACGGCTATAATGGACATTTTGTATTTGGATGTTTCACAGAAGATGCGCTTTAAAATTTTAATTCACTGAAAATATTTTGCGGAGTAAAGCAGGTACCTGTTGACAGTACCAAGCAGAAGGGCTACTGCACACCTGCCCTCCTCAGTTCTCCTGAGCTGCAGCTGAAGGATAAAGCCATCATGAGGATGGAAGCGCAGGCTAAAATAATGACAAACAAAAAACAATATATTACAGTTCCGTTTTAGAGTCTTTCCCTGTCAGGATGGATGTTGCTTACTACCTGCTGGAGCACCATTTTAAATATGATATTCAATGAAAACAATTCTGGGAAAACAATAGTTTAATAGTTCAGAATTCATTTGTATCCACATACATCATCACATTTAAAAAGGCAAAAGTGAATTTATACCACTTGTAATTTTAGACTGATTAAGAGAAGCTGAAAATACATATTTTTTGTTGTTCACCTCAAATTTATGAACTATATAAGCCCACGACAATATATCTTCAGTATGTATGAGACAGAAGATATGTATTTTTATACATAGGCACACATCTCCCTTCTCTTACATCTTATAAATAAATATTAATAAAATGATGTAAATAAAATCTTCAGGTATGTACTGAAATGGATATTAACAAGCAGGAAGAGACACACTGGTGGTTCAAGGGACAGAGCGCATTTCAACCAAAAGGAGCCTGAAAAACCACCCACGTGCAGCACTGATTTGGCATTGCAGAGATGCCTGTGCAGATCTAGCTCCACAGTCCTTCATGGGCACCAAGTGGAGGAGACGATCACCCCAGGTTTAAATAAATTAGTCATCTTATATTAAAAACCTGCATATAATGAGGCAGGAATGAGGAACCCCGAGCCATATGTGGGAAGGACATGCAGTAGAGCCCGAAGCTGGGGTGACATGCTAATGAGGGTGTTTCGGGTGTCAGTGTGGGTGTCGCTGAGGGCAGTGACCATCTGAAACCCTCCTCCACTATGAGGACACACACACACACACACACACACACACACACACACACACACACACACACACACACAGAAAAAATACACCTGCAGGTTCAGATGCTTTCCTCCATCTCATACATACACACACAAGCACACACACTAGCCATGTCCTCAGTGAGATTCTCCCACCGCTGGGGTCTGTCTACAGACATGGAGGTGAGACTGAGGCCCCGCAGAAGCTATACTCGACCCCTGGCGGAGTTTGTAACATGCTGCTGCTATTCACAAACCAAGATGCAGCTCCCTCTCTTCTTGGGCTCCAGCACCAGCACTTGGAAGCAGAGCGGGGAGGACATTCAGGAGTGAATAATAGACTCTCACTGTCACACATAGTGATCACATGGTGAGTTCGCAGAGTCATTATACAATTTTGGGGAAATGGAAAAATAAATGAGAATAGCAGCAGAAGGTTTTTTGCAGCATTAATGAAAGGTAGTGCAGCAGAAGGTGGGATCTGACTCTAGGTGAGTTGAAGGGGACATTTATAAGCCCTGTACTTCCTGCCCTTGTCTGTCTTTATTGCTGCACTCAAATTACAAAGAATATTTTTCAGTAACGGATGACGGTGCAGTGGGTAGCACTGGTTCCACACAGCTCCTGGACTGTGGAACTGGACTTAGGTTCAAATATGGCTCAAAGAAATGCATGACCCTTACTTGTGAAGTGTGACTTGATCTTGCCCAGGGGGTACTCTGCCTTACACCCTTATGTTTCCAGTATAGTTTGAATGAACCAGATGTTTGGTCAAAGTGACTTCAAACATGGCTTGATCATTGGTGTCAGTCACTGATCAGTTGTGCTGGTCAGAACAGCAACCTTGTGGGATTTTTGCACATTACAGTTCCAAAAACATGGCAGAGCTCTTAGTTTACTATAGTAGCCTGTCCTGTCCCATCCCTCAAGTCAATAGAGTGTCTCTGAGATGAAATGTGATGTTAGCAGAATGAATGTGCCATAAAAAATTCATAACATCGACAAAGTACCCTGTGGAAACAAATCCAACATCTTACTGCTGAATCCATTTCATGTTCTGAAATCAAAATGGGATCCTACTAAACTATTGTACCTAATAAAGTGGCTAGAGAGTGTATAGTAATAGCTGTCTTTATATAGTAGTGATGTCTCCAAACTAGGAAGATGCTTGAGAGTCTTACCTGAGTAACACAGTTGGGTTTGTTTGTAAGGTATAGATGGTGTATATGTGCTGCTCCATGGACTCTACAGCCCCTGTCTGTTTGCACATGAATGCAGAGCAGCTGGGGCAGGTGGCACTCAGTCACTGTGCCGCCTGGCTCGGGCCTCAGGACTTGGGTGTCTGCTTCGGGACCTGGGTTGACTCAAGGCCCTGAGGCAGAGGAGCTTTGCTGCACACCTGGGCCTCTCTCCGAGACGCGGCCCGGACTCCTGCCATAAGTACACTGGCACGTTTCATAAACACATTTACCCATAATGCATTGGCGCACAGGCCACACTAGGCTACTCGCTGTCATCTTCGGCCAAATGAGTCCAAGATGTTGCTGATGTTTAGCTGTCCGTGACACTTTCAATGCATGTTCCTGTCCCAGTCAAGAGGGAGGAAAACCCCCATCTACATTACTGTATGAAGGCAGAAGATGGTGAATCAGTCGAGAGTTTTTTTTCCCAGATACTTGTCTCTTTTGATGAATGCACCATCTCATTAAGCATACATAACTGTTAGTACATGCAAAATTTTGGCGCTCCTCTTTGTCTTGAATGATATAATTCAAACACAGCTCCTTCTGCAATCACTCTATGCTATGAAGTATCTGGTCAAGACATTTAATATTGGGGTCTTCTGAATGGTGACATCATGATGCTTGATCTCAGTTCCAGAGTGGACCTTCCCTGCATGTCCTGAAATCCTCTCGTTGCAACAAGGGAAAGTGGACCGCACTGTCAGGAGGCCTTGCGACAGGACAGTCCCTGGGGGGGGGGGGGGGGGGGGGGGACATATTACAGGCANGGGGGGGGGGGGGGGGGGGGGGGGGGGGGGGGGGGGGGGGGGGGGGGGGGGGGGGGGGGGGCAAGAACTGTACTCATTTGACCTTTGACCTCAGTGAGCAGCAGGCATTAGCGTTAATGTTGGGGTCTGGGTGTGAGTAACCTGTAGATAATGAAAATGGTACAGAGGTTAAAAGCATGTGATTTTAGGAAAGGGATGGCAACATGTAAAAATAAACTTTTACACAAATAAGTAAAACAACTTTGTCCCATGGAAAATAAAAAAGTCAGAAAAGGCTGTTTTTCACTTTTATTTAATGGTGTTGTATCTTTGAGAAAAAATATCACTTACAAACAGTTCAGATTTTTCCTGTGTGTTTGATCATAAACAATTAAGTTCAGTAAGCATCATGGAAACAATGGTTTTACTGAGGACCGCTGAACACTAAAAAAACTGCAGTTGAGTCACAAGGCATGTTTTAGGTGTTATTTTGCCCCCTGCAAAGTTTGAAGAACACACATGGCTTTGTTTGTTCATGGTATTTCACAAAACCGCAGATTTTTTAAATGTTCAAAACAAAATCTCTGATCTATAAGGAGATCCATTTTCAGTGGAAAATGGAAAAAACAAACTTTTCACATGGGGCTATTTCATCATCACCTTCTGTTTGGGAGAAATTTATGAACATTTCTTGTTTATTTATGTTAAATTGTTACATGTTGCACTGCACAGTGTGGAGGGTGGTCATTGTTCTGAAGGTCACAATATGTGTTGGGTTCATTCGTGTTTCTTGTGTTGCGGTAAATCCAGTGCAAACTGTCATCCACTTGGCACAATAAGTCAAATCAAATGAGCATCACGATGAGAAAACCTGACAAATCAGTTCGGCATCAAAATCCACTCACAAATCCTCACAACAAAGAAAGTGATTACTCTTATAAAGTCGTACGATGTTCGTGCAAGCAAACTTCCCACTGAAATAATAAGGAGCGGAAAAAGTTCCCATTTGCTAATTTGTTTAGGGTGTCGCACAATATGGTTGTGATGCTGTTCACTGGCTATTTATTGAAGGATTAAGATATTTATAGTGATGCTACTTATGTATTCATATGTGTTGTTTGGTTGTACAGTCTGTCCTTGATTTTCTGTACTATATTTGTATTTAATATTTTCCCTTATGCTTAAAAATATTTTATCAATATTTATAAAGATGGACTATATAGCGTAAGAGTACATAATGGCTGCCATTAGCTAGCTGATGTTACTTAAGCCGTTCAAATTAAATCTCCTGAACGATTATCAGAAATCTCATAATCCACCTTTTTTCCCTAAACTGAATATATATAATTTTATCTGGCAGCACAATGTCAGAGCAAATCAATAAATTAAAAATTTTTTGAAAATAGGACAATTACTTTCCTTTACATGGCTTTCCTTCAAAATCACCAAGTCATCAATTTCTAGTATGTCATTAAACTTTACATCAAAATTAGTGTAAATTTACTGTTACATTTAATACACTTTCCGTATGCCACGCTCTACTAAACTGTACTTAACTGAAGGCAAATTAAAAAACAGTATAGCATTTATAATATTTATTATACAAAACAAAAAATACATATAACACATACAGCTCTAAACAACTTTGGCAACCTTTCATTTTAGCTACATCTTCAAAAGTGATTGGAAATTTACCAAATTTTGATCACCAGAATGTTTTAATGGGATGTCCAAAGTTATACTACAAAAAAAGTTATGTTTAACTTGCATGTCGTTTTTTCACAAAAGAAAAGGAAAGTATCCAAATGTTTCTTGTAGCACCTATAAGCTTCTTGCACCTTCCTGCTCGTAGTTTCTCCAACTCTTCGACTGCAGCTTGTGGTAGCCCTTGAATGTTTGCAGGGTTTCTTTTACCAATAACAAATTTCTGCTTTTTCTAAAGGTTTTCAGTCAGATTGAGATCAGAACTCATTACTGGACAGTTTAACACAGTTGATTTTTTTCCTTTTGTACTTTTGGATGTGTGCTTTAGGTCATTGTCCTGCTGGAGGACCCATGTTCTGACACCCCAAGTAGCACATTTCACTCTAAAATGCCTTGGCAATTCTCTCATTTCATGATTCTAGTACTCATTTCATATGTTCAAGACCTCCAGTACCAGAGGCAGCAAATCAGCTCCACAGTTTTATAGAACCTCCACCTTATTTACCTGCAAGTAGGGTGTCCCCCCCAAGCTTCATTTCATCACCTATAAACGAAACACTTGTCTGCATTGCCAAAGAGCTCCATTTTGGATTCATCAGTAGACAGAAAAATTTTCATATAAGGATATTGGTTTCTTTAAGCAGGTTTGCACAATAAGTTGTTCCTTTTTTCTGTTTGCCTTTTAACAGTGGGGTCCTCCTTGCCTTAGACCGTAAAGCCCTTCTCCGTTTAGCGTGCAGTGCATGATACCGGTTGAAACCATCACTCCAGATGAGCTTTAAGCTTCTTGGATGTTTTAATGGTGTTTTTTGTAAACAGTTCACAGCAACCATTGAAGATTTCTTTGATCAATTTTTGGCTTCCCATCACATCCTGGGAGGTTCTTGACAGTTCCATGAGTAGAAACATGGATGCCAAGGTCTCTGTAGATGGCTTTGTACCCTTTTGAATTTTTATGTTTATCGATAACAGTGTTCCAAAGGTCTAAGACAGCGCTCATCACCATTGTTACTTATATATTTAAAAAAAAAAAAAAAAAAAAAAAAAAAAGGGGGGGGGGGGGCAGAGACCGAGTGTGATCCTTTTTAAAGATTAAAGCCATCATTTATTGGTTAATCATTGTTAAATGTCATTGGTTAATTCATGCTGGTTGAGTTCTGGCAATTTATCGCAGGTGAGTATAGTTTTACTCCACCAAGAACCTAGTTCCTTCAACTGTGACATAGCAACTTTTCAATTTTTATGCTGTTGTCCACACATCCTTTTTATTTGTTGTTGCTTTATTCTGTGCTGCTTTGGATCAAACAGTTGAGTTTATATAGGCCAAAGCTGCTTCACTGCACTTTGTCCCAGATATTCTACATGATAATCTAATGCAAGGGCGCCAATAACACTGACTAGGACTATACACTTCCCAGCCACTTCATGAGGAACACCATTCTAATACCAGCTAGGACCCCCCTTTACTCTCAGAACAGCCTGAATTCAACAAGGTGCTGGAAACATTCCTTAGAGATTCTGGTCCATATTGACATGATTGCAACATGTAGCTGTTGCAAAATTGTCACTGAAGGTCACGGCCCATTTCCACATTATGTTATGCATTGTGCTGCTGCCACATAACTGGCCGATTAGGTAATTATGTAAACAGGCAGGTGTACAGGTGTTCCTAATAAAGTAGCCACAAAGTATATATTAACATCACATTCCTCTGCCCATTTCCACTCTTTAAAAGAACAATACCTGTGTTTGTAGCAATACTTGATTTTTTTTAAAAAAAATAATAGTTAGGATCATAATCTGAGTTGCATCAGAACATCCATATAGTCTCTATTTGATTGCTTCTGACAGGTTTGCACAATAGACATAAAAACACAGTACTAACTGTAGAACTACTCACTATGTGCACAAGAAACCTTAAGAAGCTAATGTTAGAAGCTGTTTAAATTATGCTTATGCTAACTAATACCACAACATTGTTACCTTCACTTGATACGAGACATAAGTTACACTTTGCAAAACATACACAAACTAACAATCTGCATGTCACAATAGAATATGTATCACACAGGAAAATTTTGAAAAGGTTAACCAAGAAGTTCCAACATGGACATTGAGTGCTCAGGTGACATTGTAGCAGAGGGCACATTCTGCAGCCAGATACTTCTCGTGAATTGTGGTGCAGCACTTCAGGGGAATGAGGGTGTGAATGAAAAGCTGCTTCGCAAGATACTTGAGGGACCAAACTGAAGAGGAAAAATCCCAAAAACAAGGAAGTTCAACCCAACTGTTAAACAGACTTTAGACAGCAGTGTTTGGAACAAAGAGCAAAAAAAGAACCTTTCACTTGAACAACAGTCATACAGTTAATACATTTAATATTTTTAGCTCATGTTTTTACAGAAGCATTATGCCTAAATTAAATAAAAATGACAATTTTGATCTCAATTTCCAACAAAAAACTAGGTGACCTTCCTAACTGGACCTGAACATCATGAACTGTAGCACCTAGTACCTGTTATGATTAATACAAAACAAATGTCTACAGAAACATAATACAACACATTAAAAATTCAAAATGGAACCAGATGAATCTGGTTGAAATCATGTTGCCCATGGCTCTTGTTGTTCATCCAGGCTTTCCCAAGAAGACCTCAGCTACCTGCTGGCAGGACCATGGCTGGGACTTGAGAAATTTGGGCCACTTTTGGAGCAGCAGTGTGGGTTACAGACAGAGGTGGGAAGTGCTCAGTAGCTTGCGACTGTGTACAGTCTGTTCCTCAATACAACCACCAGTGGCAGGTGCTGCCGAATGCCCGGGTAGTGCTGCACGTGGTCGAACCAGCGGGCCAGGTTCAAGTGCTTCTCCTTCTCCTGGACCGAGAGGTCTGCCTGCAGCAGAGAGTGCAGAGGTCAGATGAACGCAACCACTTCACTTTCTCCAAAGCCAATGCTCACAGACAAACAGCCAATCCCTGAACTGGGCTTCCTTGAGAAGATTAAATCAAACTTCTCATATTGGAAATGTCACACTCTGTTCATAGGTTTTCTTGCTGACTCCCATTCTGATGTGGAGATGTCACTGTGATCTTGATGTTTTTTAACTGCTGTGGAAGGCTAACCTCAACTTTCTCTCCCCACAGAAAAGTCAGGCCTGAACTTGCCATGAAGTGACATACTTACCATGATATGATGGATTCCATAGTATACGAGAGTGTCTGCTAGTGTAAAGTCATCACCAGCAAAGTAAACCTTATCTTCAAGGTACTGATTGAGCTCCTATAAAACACAATGGCAACATTTAAAACGGCACATGGTCACAATATACAAAGGTTTCTTCACATTTAGATTTATTTATTTAGCTGACTTGATTTACCCATTTATATAATGATAATTTTTTCTGTATCTGTACAGCCTAAGTACCAGGGTTCAAGGGTATTTGAGGAAAAGGGTTTTGAACCTGCATCCTTCAAGAGCAAAAAGAACCTTGGCTCACTACTCGAACTGCTGCCCCAAACGCTTATTCTAAACACCTGGGAATATCTCATGTAGCAATGCACCTGCACTTGAACATCATCATAATTACTACTGGACTTGTCTCAAAGACAGCTTACAATGTTAATTTTGCACAATAAATAAGTATTTACAGGGTTTCAGGATAAAAATTGTACAATGACATTCTGAGATGAAATACTGTCCTACAGTTAATACAAGACAAACTCAGTACTAGATCTAACTGCCAGGATCACACAGAAATTATACTTTTGTAGACTGAGGCAAAAACCAACAAATAATTAGTAATAAACAATCACATAATTGCAAATAATCAATGAATTTAAGAATAAAGTGGAGAAAAAGGCTGATAACAGATGTGAGAAAACACTGCTTGACTTTTGTATACTGAAGAGAGGCGTGTCCCTCTGTAGAAGATGGATGACCCGGGGACATCCCACCACGGGACACTCGATGCTGTCGCAGATGCTGGAGAAGTCCCTACCCCTGGCTGCTGCCAAGATGGTGGAAGGGAAGCGAACCTGTGTGCTGTTGCCTGTGTTGGTCTCCAGGGACAATGTGCAACCCTGGCTACTACACCGTGTACATCTTGGGGGCTAATGGAGTTATGGGGCGGCAGGAGTGCTGCCAAGCAGGGCGTGAAGGTGGCTGACTGCTCTGCAGGGCCCGCAGCTACACAGCGGTCCCCCTTAACTGCCTACTGTACGCACATGCCTGCTTCACGCCTCTGACCTGCACCGGTTCTCTGTTTGAAGAGCTCACACCTCCAGTGCAGATTGCCCAGGAAATGTCACTGAATACAGCCCAATTCATATTTCATTTGGGAAATTCTGTGACCTTCTGTGGCTCTTAGTACAGAAATAATATGGGAAAATAAGGCTGAGCAATACTGCATCAGGAAATAACTTGAATTAAATCACAAACTTCTACGTTTAAACCCCTGATTTTATTTACACCCCTGGCTTGAATCTGCACAGTCACCTGTGTTGTAGTTTATTACTGTCTTTCAGCTGGGCTGAGAGTCCTTTCTTCTACAGAAATTTTGCTTCAAAGATCAAATGTGGATTCAAATCTATCTCAGTCTGTATACAGTTTACAGTCCTTCCACAATCTGAAGAGATGTCTCAGATGAAATGGTGACTTGACACTGTCTACTGTGTGTTTTTGTGTGTGTGTCTGTGTTATTGCACTGCAATAGCCTGGCATGCCATACAGGATGTACCCCACCTTACACCCTATGCATCCCAGGACAGTCACTGGACCCCTGCAACTGGAAAACCAGTTAATGAAAATGGCTGGATATTACACAGAAGCAGTATGAGATGTACATGCCAGTGAAACTTGAGGTGAAACAAGATCATCAGTTAAAATGTTACATGATTAAGGGCCCATTTAAGAAAAACAATGGCTGAAAATATAGACAGAGAAACTGAGACCACACACCTTCAATACAGTCTTGATGTCTTCTTTGGGGCAGTCATCCAGCTGTGTGACCCTGTACTCTAGCCACTGCCGCACCACAGCCCGCTGCTCCGCTGTCCGGCCGAGCAGTTCTGGCCGAGCAGCTTCCTGGACAAGGTGAGTAGCGATGGTGACCAGGCCGATGAGGGGTGCCCCCTTGTTGCTCTGGAGGACTGGGGTCTGTGGAGGACAGAGCTCCTTGTTAGGTCAACCCAAAGCTAACATAAAAGAGTAGAGTTTTATTTCACACTGACAGAAGAAGAGAGTATCAATGTAACAATCAAATGGTTTGTAGCATTTATATTAAATGTTTTGAACCGTTTTATTTATTTCAGTTTTTTTTTACTTTTTAATTTACTGTGATTTTAATAGGCTGTACACATGGTGTGTAAAATCTTAAACACAAAAGACTTGGATGTTCGTTATTTTGTCCAGAATTTTTAAAACATATATAGTTTGTGTTTTATACTGTAAGACAGATGTGACTGAATACTTTCTTTGCTACTAAAGGTTTAAAATGTGCATGCTATGGGGACTACTGTTAAAAATATGTATTTTCACATATTACAGTAATGTGAGAAGACACAAGTGATGGTCTATACATAACAAGAAAACCAGTGTTAGATCTAGGTGCTAAGTATAAGGTACTTACCCTGAATTAGCACACTTTGAGAATACATTTCGTGGACACTTGTTCATGCAGCACATGCTTTTCCCGACACCAACATGCAACTACATTACATGTGCAGTATAAATGGGCAAATCATTACCAGAAGCAGACACTGGCACTGTGCGCCAAGATGGTCACAAAAAAGGTCAAAAACTTGCCTGTAACCTACAAAGTATAACTGGTCAGATACACGGTACAAGATAGGGTGGTATAAAGTGGGCTGATGGCCTAAGCACCTGACTGTAGTGACTCTCCCTACCGATGAGAAAATGGAGAGCAAACATTTCACTAACATACCACATGGACCCCACAAAATACTATTCATTCTCATCTCAAATGCGTAATAATAACACAATTACTACATAGAGACGATAGACCACCAGCCTTGTTCTTCTCTCTGAAACGACCGCATGATATTTTTGTAATTCACTAATTACATTTTTTGCTCCTGTGGTAAAGGGTGAAGAGCACGCTAGCCCACGTTAGCTAATCGGCTAACAGAAGAAACGTCAACAGCAGCGGTCGAGTGAAACCTATCGATTACTACAAAGTAAGCCACGTGCGGCTTCGAGCGACTAGGTTATATGTTTTTCTGGTTGTGATATCGGGATTCCTGGAGAGCGCAGCTGTTGAAGCCGTTCACCTTTTTGTTCCCCTGCGTGCTGTACTTGTTCGGCTTTTTAATGCCTAGCGACTTCTCCAGCGAGCACAGCTCCTTCAGCGCCATGTTTGCCTCCCTCCACTGAGGAGCGCCGCCGTGCTCTTTCGCCTGATTGGACCGAACTGCTTCCTCCTGCTCAACGTTATCGGATTCAGCCAATCAAAGGCGTCAAAATCAGAGTGACCCCTCCCCCTCTCCCCTTGCGTCAGATTGCATCGATGGCTGTCACGCCGTAAAGGCAAATATGCAAAATAACTGAAGGTGGAATTGTAGTCAGTCAGGTGGTAAACCATCATTCAGATGTATTGATAATAATAATAATAATAATAATAATAATAATAATAATAATCTCCAAAAGCTAGATAAAGACTAATTATGAACAATGGACCTTTCAAATGTATATTAGTCATGTTTTATGAAGAAAGGTGCTTACAAAGTTTGACAAGGGTTACTACACTGAATATTGCACAAACACATTTAAACGGCATTGAAAAGTAATTAATGAAATATGTTACTAAAATGAAAGTCATCTGCCGTATCTGTTTAGCAATGCTGCAACAACTGTTAAACGTGTTGGCTTTTCTTGAAAAGCACTTCTCTTTGGGGACTTCATTATTAATTTTGACATTTTCATTTGTACACAAATAACAGCATCCTATCCTGACCAGGATTAAGTGGTTAATGTTAATGAAAGGTGGATAGAGATATGTCATTCATATATATAATGTGTAACATAATCTCTTTGTGTGCTGGAATACATGTGTTTGTATGTATGAATCCTTTTTATTTTTTCTTTTTTGATCTACCGTCTCGGTACAGTATTTGTAACTCTGGTTTATTGAACAAAGGCTGGGTGCATATTTTTCGGCCTTTAGTCATACTAAAAGCTATAGTTCACTGAAAGTAGAGCAAAATCCTATAATTCAGTTGTTTTGCAGAAGAAATATGCACTGTATTTTGATGTAGGTAATTTCAAAAATTATTTTTGGAAATAGATGAAGTCTGCTGTAGAACCAAATCAAAGGACATGCCTAAGTATGCAGACCATCAAAACGGATCAAGCTTTGGGGAACAAGGTAGGGGTTATCTCCTCTTTGCTTGTTTGTGTTCTGTGGCATGTCACATGGTTTCACCGTAGCCGAAACCTTGTAAAGCAGTGCCTGCAGCATGGAAAAAGGACCCTTGTTTCACCAAATGCCTTGGAGCTGCCACATCCTGTACTGATGTAGATGCTCTGAGTTCAATGATCGCTGCTCCCAGGAATGGCCCATATGGCCTGTGGGTGGTTTCTGATGCCCATCTCAGTGGATAACACTGAGCCACATTACTGAGGGCGCTGGAGAGGAGGATTAACGGGTCACCAATAGTGTCGTAGGCCTTTGGGGGTATCCACATATCCCTTATCCTGATATCGCTCCCTGTTAGGCTGATTTGTCTGAATAAGGCCTTTCATAACCTGTAAAGTTATCCTCAGAATATTTAAATACAGTAATTCAAGATCAGCCGTGGTGAAGGCACGCACCCAGTCAACATTCATTGTGAAAATTGCACATCGGTGCTGTGTCAGATTCCTTGGTTGAGTGCACACAGGCATGGATGCACTCAGAGTTGATAACAGTCTGAAAGGAGAAAGCAACAGAGCAAGTTTTGGCTCTTTGTCTTCCCTTATTCTCTGTCCTGTGTATCACATAGCCATAACTTGAAAAATCTGAAAAGGCAGTTGAACCAGCTGCTGCTTTGTTAGAAACTTTGATCAACAGATTATGCTGTATTTTTAAAATGTATCATCAGCATGGTAGCCTTTAAAGGTACTTGGTATACTGCTTTGCGAAATTACAGTACCGGTTTTAAATTTGGCCCTTGTCATTTGAATGTAGCATGATCTCAAAGTTTACACTGAACATGTGGCAGCTGCTGAAAGTTTCTGTACATACGCATTTGGCCTATACACCAGTACCCCGATATCTCACTTTAATTCGTTCCAAGAAGTGCCTCTGATACCACAAGCACAAATATCAGGAAGCTATTTCCATTATTCCTCTGAGGAAAATTATGATTTTTCTGTGTTCATATACTTGTCCATTTTTGTATTTATGTATGTATGTATGTATTTATTTATCTATTTTCCTAATTCTCTTGACTTCTTCCCCCAGTTCTGTGCACAGTGGACACGAGGATCTTCATTTCATGCTCCCCTGTATACATATTGTATAAAGGTTGTTTGACAATAAACAATTCTTGATTCTTGATCTGAGAAATCCCAATTAATTTCTCCAAAATATTCCTAAAACTGTAAAATACCTTTTTCAGAGTGATAAAAAACATTTTAGACACAGTTAATGAGGTGATTAATATGGATTCATGTGTTTACATGTAGTTATTTTTCTAAATTTAGTATTACAAACTACATTCTGTTCCTTATAAGTGGTAATAGCAATGAACATTTAATAGTCAAATGCATGTTAACTCATTACAATAAAGCTAAGCAAAAATAATGCTACTTTTTGCTGGAGGATATTTGAAGCTCGCACCGTGGTGGGGTAAACATTCGGGTTGTGTTTTAGTATGTCTGTTGTGTAAACATCAAAGTATGATATGTGACAAGTCAGTTTCCTTTACCCTGCATTAATTTAACCCATTAAGAAATAGGTTTTCTTCTTGGTTTATGTGGATTTGTCAGGTTTTTACTGTGAGCTGGAACACAGCAACAGTGTCAGTGGCAACGTTGGGGGCGCCAAGGCTCAAGGGGCAAAGGCAGGGATGTCTCCCTCTGCCCACAGGAGGGCACCATAGAAACATGAATGCCTTTGAGCTTGTTAGGGCTGTGCTGAATGATAAATTTGGGAATGGTTGATATCCTGCAGTGAGTGTTCATCTGTTTTGCTTTTAATGTTGACTGATGTAGTCAGGAAATAGGCAGTTTACCTTGGAGTTGGTTAGCGGTTTGATTTTGGCTTTGTCGAGATGGTTTCTGTTCGTGTTTGGCTTTTTGCACCTGAAATTTTATGAAGATGGAAAAATATTCCTCTCTGACTACAATGGACAGGAGTAGTACTGGATGGTGTTGGCAATAGACGATCACTCTCAGTTTCATTGTCAAAAACATAATTCTGACTGTGTGAAGGAAGGCAATGGTAAACCAAGAAAACTACAATGAATATAAAAACCCTCAGGTCAAAAGACTTTTAGTTTACCACTGAGAAAGGGCCAAGAAACATTTCAAGTTCTGTACTGCTGGTGTTCATGATGTGGCTGAATCAAAGCCCCTTTGAAATCCGGCTGCTGATGTTGCCATAAAATAAAAGAAAATCTAAAGCTGCAAAGGGAAGATTGCAATCTGACCATGAAATGTGTGAAGTGTGAAACCAATGTAAAGCTTGGAATTATCAAGAATGAAATGAACAGGCTGAAGAGTAATAACCTTGGGCATCAATAAAATACAATGGGCTGGTTTTGGATACTGTCAAACACAATAGCACACCATATACTGTCATGAACTTGAAAAAAATTAAATGAAGTGGCCATTATTCAAAAGGATGTCACTAAACAAATGCTGCATAATAGCAATGAACAATCAGAGTTCGTGGACTGCAGTTCATCATGGCTATTCTACATGACTATTGTCAATGGACTTCATAAGAGAAAAAAAGAAGAAGAAAAACAGCTTCTCCAGTGTCACCTGCCAGTTAGTACGGTGCTGTTTCTGCACCTGAGTCTAGACCACCTAGGCTCTGAGCAGGACAAGTAATAGGATAAGAGTTAGGGTTTAAGGATAATGGGTGGCTGGATGGATGGACACCACCTGAGACAGCACATAGAAACCTCACTGGCTACATTCTTGGCAACAAGAGGTGGAAGAGTTTGATTTCACCAGCAAAGACACGGCTTGGAGAAAACTGTGGAACTGAGCGCAAAGCACTGATCTGCAAAGTCTCAATTTAATTGAAGGAAAACAGTAAAGACATCCAGCTTCCAAAACCCATCCATGCATCCTTCCAAAAATATGAACTGAAAAATATATCTTACTATTTCAAGGAACACATGAGCAGTTTTTATGAGACACTGAGTCTTACTGACAGAGAAAGAGATGAACTCTGGTCAGGAGTCAAAAAGCCAGATAGACAGATAGAAACTTTATTGATCCCAGGGGAAATTGTGTGAGACTGCAGCAGCACACAAACAACAATTAGTGACAGTACATACAAGTAGTGACAGAAAGGACACTGAAGTGACACTAGAATAAACAGTGAATAGTTCACAAAATGGACAGTAGATGCAAATGAATAAAGAAATAGAAAGGAGGTAGTGCTGTCATTTCAGTACCCCTCCTACACTCCAAGGACTCATTATAGAGTCTAATGTCTGTTGGCAGGAATGTAGAAGTAGAAGAAACCTAAATGGATGTCAGAAGACCACAGAAGAGAAATTGTTATCCAGATAAATAAAAATCTGAGCAAAAAGAAATGAGCACAGAATACCAAAGAGCTACCAGGAGAAACAAAAAGTACTATTACAACAACTCTAAAGAAAGTGGAGACAGAAAAAGATGTGGGAAAACAAGGGAGGTCTTTTAAAAGATTTGACTAAAGAATTTTTTGCCATGACTTGGAATGCACAAAGATGGAAAGGGACAGATAATAAAAGAAGCAGAGATGGAAAGACATTGTGACGATCTGTAGAAGAGAGATGTGAGACTCATTTGGAAACATTCCTTATAAACAAGGACCACTGAATAAAATTAGCACTAATATTGTTGTCAAGGAAAAAAACAGACCAGTGGAACAGATGGGATTACTGTAGATTTTTTTTAGCAACCGAGGAAAAAATCAGTCAAGGTGCTAACCAACCTGTGCCAACAAATCTGGAAACCTCCTGGCTGCCAATAGACTGGAAAAGATCAGTTCACATCCCAGTTCCAAAGAAACAAGCTGCCACAGTCTATGCTTACTATTGGACAATTACCCCAATCTCACGTGCCAGCAAGGTCATTCTCAAGCTCATTCAACATAGACTGCAGCCATAGTTTGAAGGAGAATTGCCTGATGCACAATCCAGATTCAGAAAAGGCTGGGGAAAGGGATGTCAATACTGTTGACAGATGGATAACTGCACTCAGAAAAATGTGGATATGAGAACACCTGATTATCCTATTAAGGAACTTGTACACTGTGGCTACAGCTAAAATAGATTATGGAGAAACCACATGGTTTCAAGCAGTTTGAAAAAAATGGATAAAAATTAAGCACTGGTACTCCCTTTATTGGCATGTTGCTGTGCATATTGTTTGCTGTCAACAAACAATTAAATATCATTTTAAAATTGTGCAGTAAACAAACGATATTAAGAGATATCGCTGATGTTCACGATATATACTTCTTCAATAATGGCAATGCAAATTTCAGATGGTAGGAAAGACGTGAATGAGCTGACTTGCATCGTAACTTAGTGCACGCTGGGTAATGAAATGTGGCAAGGGCTGTAATAAATAGCCATGTACTACAGCACTCTAAGAGGCAGGGCTGTCTACTTTCTCCTTACCTTTTTTAACTTCTACACCGGACACATTATGACAACTGGTTTAGAAGAAGGAGAATGTGGATTCAAAATTAGCTGAAAGCACATTAGTAATCTCTCATATGCTGAGGAGACCACACTAATAGCAGAACATGCAGTAGACTTCAAATCCCTAGTAACACAATTAAGGGGGTGAGAGAAAAATGAGGTTGCGATTAAATCTGAAGAAACTGACAGCTGGAACCGCAACAAATCTCAGTGTTTTGATGTCTTAATTTAGCAAATGCTTTCCCCCAAAATGACGTAAAATGATTACACTTTATCCAGGGTATCTTACAGTATTAGATGTACAGCACTAAACTGCCTTTCAGTCTTTCATCCATCTGTACTCCAGAGTAATGTAGCACACATGGGCACTATGGGCAGTTCAGAGTCACCAATTCCCTTGAAACATGGGAGCTGGAGGAAACTTGGACCATCACAGAGAGGACATGCAAACCCACCAAGGATCAAACCCATGTCCAGTTGCACTGCCTGAGCACTGTGAGACTACTTAATGGTGAGACAAAGAAGTTGCTGACAGCTTCTACCCCTTGGCTCAATAACAGCGAGTGATCAAGCAGACAAGAAATGCACCAAAGACCAGCACTTGGCAGAGCTGCACTGAAAGATCTGGAAAAAGTCTTCAAATGTGCTGACGTTGTGAGAATACTAGATTCTTTCAAACAGACTGTGGGAAAGCCCCTGGAAAAAGGAAGAATTAGATGACCAGCAACCAAATGGATGGATTCCATCATGGTGACAATGGACATACAACTTTCAACACTAAAGATTCAAGTAGAGAGCAGAATTTTCTGCAATGACATAAAATTTATGTGGTCATTTGTGGTCAAGCGTTAACATTGACTCGAATTTGCTTGCATTGTATGCGTACAAGCCACTTCTGATAAAAGCTAAATTGGTCAACAAACACTGGCTACATCAGCAATTGTGTAAATAATGTTGTGACCACTAAAACTGTCACTGTTCAACCCAACCAGAAGCCTTGGCTCTCTACTGAAGGCTTGCAATGTTCCAATTTAATCTGGCGATGAAGCAGCAATCTAAGCTGCTAGAGCCAATCTAACCATATCACTGCTCTGAGGATCCATGAAAACTTTGAGGACAACTATCCAAGGGAAATGTGGCAGGACACACAGACCATTACCAACCGCAAAGGGAAGAACAGCAATGTCAGTGATGGCAATGTGTCATTACTCAGCATGCTGGATAACATCTATGCCTGGTTTGAAGCCCCTAACACCACCTTGGCCATCAAAGCAGCATCTCTCCTTTTAGCTCAGGTACGGTGTGCGTCCCTAGTTGATGTGAGCACTCTGACAAGAGTTAACACACAGAAAGCTGCAGGTCCTGCTGGGATCCCTAACTGTCCCCAAACTGTGATGGAGGTCTTCACTGACATCTTTTGTCTTCATCTAGGGTTGCTTCAAAATTCTTCCAAACCAGTGTTATCACCTGGTCCTCAAGAAATCACCAACATCCTACTTCAATGGCAACTGTTCCTTCACACTCATCCCGGTCCTTACAGAGTACTTTGAGAGTCCAGTTATAACACACATCAAGGTCTTCGTTCCACTGTAAATATTTGACATGCAGCAGCATGCCTACTACTTCAACAGATCTACTGAGGATGCCATTGCCACCACAATACATCCGGCTGTGATCCATCTAAAGGGTAAAGCCTATTATGTCTGAGTATTGTTTAATGACTCCAGGTCATCTTTCAGTACCATCATCCCCCAGCAACTGCTCAATAAACTCTCCTCAGTGGGTCCAAACACTTCCATGTGCAACTGGATCCTGGACTTTCTGACCAACAGGCCTTAGGCCATAAGGATTCATGGAAATACCTCCCACACCATTGTCTTGAACACCAGTGCTCTTCAAGGCTGTGTACTCAGCCCATTACTGTATACCCTCCCCATCCACTACTATGTCACCAAGTACAGGAGCAACCACGTTGCCAAGTATGCTGCTGATACCACAGTTGTGGGCCTCATCTCCAACAACAATGAATCAACCTACAGAGGGGAAGTGAAGCGGCTTATTGCTTGGTCCAAGGACAACAATCTGTTTCTCAATGTTAACAAATCCAAGGAGATGATTTTTGACTTCAGGAAAATTTATGCTGCTCACACTCCTCTGTACTTTGGTGGTTGTGCAGTGAATCTAGCTCTCAGCTTCAGCCTCCAAGCCATACTCATCACCTCTCTTGGACCAAAACACAGTCCAGGCAGGATCTCTCCTGGAACCAAAATAAAGCTCCCCTGGTGAAAAAGGTGAAAAGGGCACAGCAGTGTCTCCACTTCCTAGGGAGATTCCATCCCCCATCCTCACCAGCTTCTGCAGATGTCCCGTAGAGAGCATCCTGACCTCCTGCATCTTGGTTTGGTGTGGGAACTGCGCTGGCTCTGACTGGGGAGCTCTGCAGAGGGTAGTAAAGACTTCCCAGTCCATCATCAGGACCTCACTACCCACCATCAAGACCACCTACAATAAGATCAAGAGAGGCCATATCATCACTGGAGGCCCCTCTCATCCCCTTCGCTGTTGCTCTTTTTGTTGGTCTCTCTCCACACCTTATTTATATTCTGCTTCAATTTGTCTGTGTTGCCCTACATCATTATGTTGTCCTGTCAGTACTATGTACTGTGGTCCAGAAGAAAATACATTTTGTCCTCTGTTGTACATTTGTATAAGTGCAGAATGACAATAAAGTGAAATTTGAACTTGAACTTGATGGTACTTAATGACAAAAGCTGTCAGTATAACAGTGGCCAAAAAGTAAAGCAAATCATTGGAATTCTGTGTTCCTGGAGACCATTTATGGAGCAGCCAATAAATAACAGTGTCGCTGTGGGGCAAAAGGTGGAACACACACTTAGTTATGCACTTTTATAAACTTAGATTTTAATGGGTTTTTAAATCGGCTTTTTAACTGGAATTTAATAGTCTTTTACATATTTTATCTCCAGAATCTAATAATTATAATGACTAATACATTAAGAACTGGTATCTTAATTAGTATAAGATTACAGTGGACTTGAGATGCAGATTCTCCTACTAATACACTACATGGGGAAAAGTATGTGGACACACAGACACCACACCCACATGTCCTTTTTGTACATTTAATTTCAAAACCATGCCCATTAATATGGAGTTGCCTCCCCCTTTGCTGCTATAGCAGCCTCCACTCTTCTGTTGTTGGGCAATGGGGCTTGGCTCACAGTCAGCATTCCAATTCATCTCAAAAGTGTGTGATGGGGTTCAGGTAGGGGCTCTGTGCAGGCCAGTCAAGTTCTTCCACACCAGACTCGGCAAACCGTTTCTGTGTGTATTCCATGCTGAAATAGCCAAACTCATTGATTAAAAAGGGTGTCCACATACTTTTGGCCACGCACTGTACGCTCAAAGTCCTAAAAAGGGGTTGGTCGACAGCTTCATGCCACATCCTGATGTGTAGCTATTCTATGTATAAACTGTACCTCCTGGCTCTCTATGACAGACAAATGAAGTTCTTCTGGACATTTGGTGAATTTATATCATCCAAAGCAATACATCACTGTGGACATAAACAGTGTTGTGTAGTGGACCTACAGCTGGAGCTCACTTACCAAACTGTTTAAGGCCAGTGGCTGGAAAGGCTAAATGATGGCAAGGAAGAACAGTGTCATTTTTTGTAGCATTTCAAATGTTTCCCTTAATGTCTGTGACACAAGATTAGCATTTGTATGTGATATATGTATGTGAGGCCTAAGCCCGGAGAAAGCAGACAGCGAACGGGACAGTCGCGCTGTTTTGCCAGAGATATGAGTTGCTGCAGGTCACACCGAGGGACACGGCACCAGCTCACATGTGGTGTCGGAGTGTGTCGCTCACTGCCTCGTAATTGCTGCTATGAATTCCCTCACCCGTAGCTACGTCTTTCCTGCAGAAATGTAAAAACACAATTTTGATCATTATTACTCCTGAAAACCCAGATTTTCTCCATTGAGGTTGCCCTTAGCAATGCTGACCCTGCACAGTTTAAGATTTCCATACAAACTAGTACATGTGTATGTTACATAATGCCCTTTTTGATTTGAAATGCAGTCATGTTGATGGGTAAACAAGCACAGACTTGTGGACAAATTGCACAATTTAAAGAATAGAGCCTCTAAATATAGAACACAGGAACACAGAGGCAGTGCTGCAGCAAATGTTCATATAATAAGGCAATAAAAATGATTGGCTTTAAATAGCACTCAATGAAGTTATACACAAATATGGGGGGCACATCAGGCTTATTTTAACATTGACCCCCCACTACACCTATGCACCATACGTCTCAGTGCTACATATATTCACAGCTGCCAGAAATGTATTTATAATATATAAGCTTTGTAATTAACTTTAAATTTTCAGGGTTCAATAATGGTATCTAATAAACCTCCTAACAGCACTGCAAAGTTTGAGCTCTTGCTGTTTTCAGATTTTTCTATAATTCTATCCGCCTGCAGGGGGCACTGTGGCTCTTTCTCAAAACCAAGGTTGAGGGGGTTTTGCCCACCCCCCCCCCCAGAACACGCTACTTTTGTAGGAAGAAGAACTTGTCTTATTTAGGCGGTGAAACAGTGCCGTCGTTTTTTAATGCACTAGTGTCCTCGGCCAAAACTTGCAGATGCTTCTGTTTTGCTGCCACATTTCATTTTGATGCAGACAGTCATTTATACTGTGATGTACTTGAGCATAAGTCTCCAGGCCCAGTGATTCCCAGATAGGCACCACACCGCTGTGACCAGGACAAGCAGTTATGGTTAATGTATGGATGGATGGGAATCATTTTTACGTTTCTAATGACGCCCATCAAAGACACATGGTGGAAGAGAAAATACTGTCTCCTACACATTTAAAACAGTCAGGAAAGAAATAAATATGGCTTTTATGCTGCATAGCCCTTATTATTAATACCTAACTAATAAATAGCTGCTGTGAAACATATAAACCAACATGCCAATAAACAGGTACAGTATATTTGTATCAGGAAGCATATTGTATAAACACATGTGGAATCCTGGTCAGATGGTCAGTATAAGGGTTCTTTCTAACAGTAGCAGTAGGGCTCTTGATCCAAATATAATATCAAAATAATAAATCTAGTTTCTGCAGCCCTGAAAAGCAGCTTTAAAATACATACATATCTAAAAAAGTAATGCTTTTTTAACTTAAAATCAGACTCCAATAACTTTGAAATACTATAATTTATATTTTTATTATTGGAAAAAAGGAATATTTGCTGTTTTGAAAACCACATGTGATACACATCCAGCCCTGGATCATGTGCTCTCAGAAGGACGTGTTTGTGGCAATATTATGACAAAGTCCTCATTGTTCACTCTGAATCTTTTATTTACTGATGTGATCAGTGAGGATTTCAACTTTAAAAGAAGAAGAAGAAGAAGAAGAAGAAGAAGAGGAAGAAAAAAGCATTTCTGCAGTTTGTAGAGTCAGTAAACGCCCGTGAAGGACCCATTTCTATCAAGTGACCCACCTCTCTCTGGATTATCTATATTAGACTGTATTTACTGGCGACCTGTGGACATGTAGTAATATTATCCACGAGGCCTCACCTTGTTCTCACAGAACAAAGAGCAGAACCCAGGAGTCCACTGGGAAAGTTGGTTTCATTTACCTATTTACCTCATATTAAAGAAATGCTAAGGTGTGAGAGGGTTTTTGTATGCTTGTCCCAGTCTATATTCTGACTTTGTCTTATAATGATATCATGAGATGTACCCATTGTTCCTGAAGTCTGTTCCTTTAATTTGATGACGGAAATGGTCATACAGAGACCCCACCAGCAACTTCTACTGCAGGTTTGTGGCAGCACCTCATGATGTGCGTTCAGGGTAAAACAGCACAGTGAAGGATGTTGCCACCGTTCTGCTGTGACTTTGCAGGGTGGGTTTCTGTGTGTTTTGTCTCAAAAAGGACGGAAATTTCACAGCCTGCCCTTGAAAAGCATTCTGTTGTATGTCCTGCAAACTGATGTGGTGGAAGAATCCCTAAATGCACCGCCTTATATATCTTTTTTTGTCAATGGTGAGAGAGGTTGTTTAAAGTAAAGAAATACGCTGGAGATTGAAAGTAAACTGCAAACTATTCATGGAAATATAGTTTTGAAGTTGTGCAAAACTCAAACATGGTTGCTGCTGGTTGAGAAATATCTTCTTCACACAGGTGCCAGGGGTATGCAGAAAGATTTTTATGTACAATTATTCCATATATATATTCCATATATATAATTACATAATCTTGCTACTTTATTCTGCAATTATTATTAGCTCTCAGTATTCAGAAGAAGTAACTGGCACAGAGTTTTTAGTGGAAACGTTCACGGCGCTGGACTAATGCGGGCTGATGCCACACTGCCACCGCCGCAGCTGCTGTCAAACTCTGGGACTGGGGACACAGTGCAAACAGGCATTTCACGAACACAGAAACAGAGTCTTTGTGTGCTGCTTTTTCCTCTTTTCTTTCTATTCTCAACCACAACATTCACAGTATTTTACACTGCAGTGGGCACAGCATTCTGCCCCCCCAACACACACATTGCAGGTGTTTTTTATTTTCACGTCAACTTGAAATGCCATAGATGACGTTACGCAGCAACGTGATGAACATCGGGTTTCGTAATTAATTGGTATTGAGCCGTCTTTACTTCTGTTATGCCTTTTCTATTTCTTTTTTGTATTTGTTTACTTATATACTCATCTTAACGTCATTATCTACTTACAGTGTGAGTTTTGCACCTCTGTCACCGCATTGTCTCTGTGCTGCTGTAGCTGCATGCAGTTTTCTTTGGAATCAATAACAATGCTGTCCATCTGTGCTTCAATCTGAACAATGACTTTCTTGTTTGCCAAGTGCTATTTACTTTTTTCTGTCACACTGAAGAGTCTTCTTGCAAATCCCCAGTTCATTAGTAAAACATGGTTAGCGAGGTTGAGAGAAAAAAATAATATTTTTTTATCGAAATATGTGGATAAAAGTAAGGCAGGCGGTAGATCTCTCTGGTGTGTATTGGTTCTCTCTGCCGCTTGTCATGCTGCGGCCCACCCCACTCACAGCCCCTTCATATGGAGCCTAATTAGTTTAATAAAGTGCAGCGATTGTGACATTTAGGGGCCTAATTCAGTCTGCAAAGAAGGAGAGGAACTGGCAGTGGCCATAACAGAAAGTGACAAGAGCACAGAAAAAAAATGTGCTTATCTAAGGAATTACACAACAAAAGCTGGACCTACAAAGCTAGACGCTCTCCTGTGCACCTTTCGAAGAGGTGGGACGGGGAAAGGGGGCGGGGGGGGGGGTCCTGGCATATTAGCGGTAATATCTGGGAACAGAATGCGGGTGATGTGAAACGGGCCGGAGGCGGGTGCAACGCGCACCATGTGTGTCGCATTGCTTTCTGTCTTCAGTTCCCCTCTTTTAATAAAGTGATCAGATAGTGTGTGAGTGGGTGTGTGGGGACATCGTGTATGACTGTACCTGCGGGGCCCTGGGCTTCTATCCGCCTCTCCTGGCATGTTCCTCCCCCGCATGCACACCAAACCTGGGTGCTAAAGTCGCTTTGCTTTTGTTTTTTCCCCTTTTCACTTCCTCCCCATAGCTGATTTCTAACCTGTTTATCTTTGGATAACTTTATCAGACTGTCAACTAAACCCTCCAACGGGAGGGCCCGTCCAAAGCCCATTAAAAAGGAATAAAGTAGTGGTTATGCCGGCTGTGGCCAGATGATACTCCCTGCGAGGCTCCCCCATCCGCAGTGAGGTGGCTCCTGTTTCTGCAGCGGGATCCTGCCTCTGTAATCGCGTTTCCCTGCCCCCAAATAGACTGGCTTATTGATTGCATAAACAGGATTGCTTTTCCACGACCAGATGTAACACTTGTACATGCCGCCGTAATTACATCGGGTCCCTGATTTTACCCCCTTCCTCGGTTTCTTGAACCTGGAGGTGCGGATGGGGTTTCTGAAGCGTGGCGTGGTGACGGGATATCGAGCTCAGCTCCTGGCTCTCGCTCCTTGTGGTACAGTCTGTGTGAGGAGCAGCACCACTTCAGGCCAGAGACCCGGAGTTTGTGAAAAATGTGTCTCTGATGAACAGCAAGATCTCGATCTATTCCTGGGTATGTTGAGGGGGTCTGTGGATGCTGTGTATAACCAATCTTCCATTTTCAAAGAATAACAACGGCAGTGAAGGGGATGGTGGATAAATTCTTTCTAATTACTAAGGAAAATTATTGTTCTCATTTAGCTCAAAATCCATAATCTACACAGAAACATAAAAATGTGAAATAATTATAGAGGGACATTACAATTATAATGAACATAAATAAAAAAAGAAACCAAATCTAATTTGTTTCTGAAAACATGTGGGATACCAAATTTTTCAGATACCAAATTTCTATTTCCTGTTACTTTAAATGGGGGAAAATAAATAAATGATGTGCTCCAGACCCATTGGAAAACACCTATATAACTATCAGCCCATGAGTTCAGCATGATAAACACTGTAAAAAACAGTTACTTCATTAGAAAGCACTTAATGTTGTCAATAATTTGCATGTTTATAATGTGTGGTGCAGTGTGTGCAGTACAGGACATGTCACACAGTGTCATTGTGTTACACAAGGGAGATAAGAGGGCATATGTGCGGAGTTTGCATCAGAAGTTCAGTGTTATGGGATGTTGAACAAAGGGAATAAAGATGTGAGTCGAAGTAATTGGCCACATCTGCCTATTTGCTTGACAGACCAATTGGTATTTAAAAAATAGGTTTATTTCGAACGTGAAATGTGGAGTAAATGCAGTCACACAGTGCAAACATGTTCAGATAACGCGAAACAGGCAGAAACAGCTGATAACACCGTGCACATGCACCTGTGGCTTCAGATAAATTCTTAACAGTGTCCAATAGAATTTATTATGATACATACAGTTTTTTTATTTATTTTGATTATACTTGGACTTTCAACTATTTATCATGGATATGCTTTGGATAAAAGTTTTTTCAGTTTTGGGGAATTGTTGAGTTCAGACACTGAGGAATTGCTATACAAGACACTGCCTTAGACGGTATTATGTCAGATTTTAGCTCACAGACAGCATTAATCAATCATATTCTAGATGCTGTCAATGCTATTTGTACTCAAAGCAAAAGATGGAACCCTCTACAACACGGGTCACCATATTTATTAGAGAGGAAGAAGAGCATCACAGTACTGCAGCAGGCTGGTAATATTGAAACTACATGAGCTGGGAAGAGCCACCATCACCCATATCATCATCCTATACCCTTTGTCTTGACACCTCAGTTTAGGTGCCTAGTGAACTCTCAAAGTTCCCACAGTTTTGGAATATCAGACTCAGTGTCACTTATAGTATAGTGATGATGTAGTGCTGAGTTGAGCAGCACGGTTGAGTGTCAGATTGAGAATGGACTCTGGATATATAAACATCTGGGCAGTCTATACATACATAAGACAATAAGCATGTGTTTGTCCTAAGGTTTTAAGATGCTTTATACACATTTTATGAAGAAAACAGACTCACTAAACTAGATAAAAAGGATTAATTAAAATTTCAGATGTTAAAAGATATAGAAACATATGCTTGTTGATTAAAAATGGAGACAATGTAGTGCCAGTTTGCAGATGACTTACAAGAACCTGCCATTGCTAAGTGATGTCCTACAAATGTAGACAGAAGAAACAAGCTATCAATGAACAAAAATTGCTGCATATCATTTTTTGGAAAGTAGTTTTCATATCTCTAAAACTGCCAGAACCCTTCTCAAGATCCTAGGGGTTGGGGCCAAATATGGTTTTTTATATGCCCTGAGGGTTCAAGGAATGTGAAGTTTAGAAACAAACCATATCCATCTTGTGTGGTATCTCGTTAGACTAAAGAAGACAAATAAATTGGGTGAACTTCAAGTTCTGAAGTAGATACTCAACAGCAATGATTCTACAATAATAGCTGCAGAAATAATTTTAACATCGGGCTAATTATTTTTATATTTAATATTTTATATTAATTTAATTTTTTTATTATTATTTTATACTATTCTGGGGATTATTAGTGACTGTTAGCAAAAAATAGGAAGAAAAATTTGAAAACTACTAATGCAGTTTAAAGAGTGGATGAATTATTGGCCAAATTCAGTGGTAATATTGGCTACGGAGAAGAACATCTTACAGTTGTGTAGATATCATTGGTATGAGAACACGAACTGACAGGTATGTGAGACTGACTACATTTAATGCCAAAAGGAAAAGAGAAAGGAAATTAATATGGAGCTAAAGTGCCATGATAAATTTTAACATTTCAAACACTGTCTGCATATATACTAATATTGTTATAAAAATTATATTACCACAATACAATGCTCATGAAATGGAGGTTTTATTCTGGTTAACCTTGGGAGTATGATGACTTCTGTGGATGTGTGATGCATATTAAAATAACCATCACGTTTTGACCTACCATATATATAGTCTTTACTAAAAATATATTATTACTAAATATATAAAAAATATATTTTCTGAATGGTTAGTTTTTGAGGAACAAATTTACTAAACAATTTTTAACACTTTTTCATACGTTCACAATTTAAAGTATGCTTTCAATAGCTTGATGTAGCAACTTCATACATATTTCACAGATTAAGTATTTTGCGGTCTTGTTATATAAATATTATATAATATTATATTTATATTGCCAATCACAAATAAAGCAAATTTCAAGCTATTTGTTTTATTTCACTGTCTTGTACAAGTAGATTAAAGGTTCAAATAAAAGCAGCTGTTCAAGCTTCACTAACTTAAGAAGCTCCACCAGGGGGTTAAACCTCCTGTTTTACAGCTTGCTGAAAACTGTGCAAATCCCTGTGTACTAAATTTGAATTTCAAAATCATTAAATGAGCTCAAACAAATTGAAAACCAGGCTGTTTTTGTGTTGGTGCCTGACTGCCTTTACAGAATTAAATTTGTTATTGGAGATGTTGTGGTCTTGTAAACTGAAGGTTGTTGGCTCCAGTCTTAAGAGGACTGTTATAATACCCTAGAGCAAGGTATGAATCTGGAAGGGTTCCAAGGTACAAATGGTTGAAATTATAGCTGCTTTGGATTAAAGTAATATAGCAAAATATACTGAGGAAGTCTTATGACACTGTTATGCACTTAGGTCCCAGGAGAGTGTCTGTTTCAGAGATACGGATATGATGCTCTGTCTGGCACCAGCCATCATTCTGTGCTCAGAGCTGCATAGATCACACATCCTGCCCATTCTAAGGTGCAAGCGGGAACTGGACTTTATTTGATTTGTCAGACTGAAACTGTCTCATCTTATTTGCACAGCAAATGTATTAAAAAGGTGTGCATATTTTTCCACAAGTTAAAACTGTGAACTGTAGCCCTTAGCATTGCTAGTAAAAAGATTAAGAAGCTTGTTTGGAATCAAAGTCACTTCAGTACTTAAATCCTTAGGAGTAGGTTTCAGTCGATTTTTGACTTGATACGTTTAACATTTATTCAAATTTACTTTTACTTTAAAGCGAAGCCTCACAGCGCCTCGGTTCTTTGGGTGAAGGCTACAGTCCAACTCAGTCTGTATGTGTTCACATGGGTTCCACTGTGTGCTGTTGTTGCACCACAGGTTAACTGCTAACTTTAAACTGAACGTGGTGTGAATGAATGAGTGCGTAAGTGACTACACTGCGATGGACTTGAACCCCCTTTGGAGTATTCCTGTCTGAACCTAGCACCCAGTGATACCTGAAGAATGCAGTACTTGTGCTTGAGTATTGTGTTTGGCTACTCTACCCACCCCTGGGTGCCCCTTCCAATGTTGATATTATTTTTACTTATTATCGTGGTCCCATTTGTTTCATAATTTGTGTGCAGGTGTCACTGTGGGAATTGCACTAGGCATTCCTTGGGGAACAGGTGTTACTGTGAGTGTGAGGTCTGCACCCTGTGGATGTCACAGAGGGTCTTCCCCAGAACCCTGTAGACCTTAACCCTCAAGAGATTCTTCTCATAGAAGGACTTTACCCTTTGACTAAAAGTACAGAGAAGATGTAGATACATGTCATCTGGGGCAGCAGGTAGTACAGTAGTAAAAGTTGTTGCCTTCCGTTTGGACAACTGAGACTCACATCCCACTTCGTGCTGTACTAGTGTTGAACAAGGTAATTACTTTGAATTGATTCAATAAAAGTTATAAATGGGTATAAATGGGTGACTCAGTGTTAGTAGCTTAGCACAAAAACCAAACATTATAACAAGCCTTGAAGAGAAGCATCAAATAAATGTTGTGTAAATGTAAGTACTCACCTTTGTGAATGTCAAACAAATCAAGAAGCCGTAGCTGTCAGCTTTGTCTCATCCCTGTTGTCATCTAACTATTTCTCTGGCCTTGTGTCAACACTGACAGTCCCAAGTGTAATTACATGGCATGAATCCTTCTCTATACATGAGTTGAGATGACAGAGTCTCTACCTTTTCGCTTCCTCCACTACTGTGCCCACAGGTACAGGAGCTCATTGGAGCAATTGCCTTTGAACGAGCCCCCTTTCCAGCCAATTCTTGTCCAAGTGAGAGGCAGACCATTCACTGCAACTGTGCTCTTTATCCTCCTCAATTAGAACACAAGATCCACCTGCAAATTTGTGCTCCTCATTGCACTAACAAGGGCCTCTGGAACCACTGTAGCTCAGCCAGCTCCATGGTCTGGCCCTGTCAAGTGACAGTACTCATCACAAGAAGGATTCCAATGTCGGGGGTCACACCACGGCAGGGATGGTTGTTTGGGGGGCAGGGCATCTGAAGTCTGTTAGGAGGATCTTCAGCCTGGTTCCTACAGCCCATTACCCGACTAGAGCAATTATTCCTCAACATTCTGCCAGGGCCAATCAGCCAAAACTGAGATCACTGACCCAGACCCACATCGGCCATGAGCTTAGGAGGGAGCTGTGCTGACTTCCTCCATGGTTAAATTCTCACTGTAAGGTAGGATAGGCAGTGAACGATTCTTTAGGCCTGGGCTTTGATGGACACCAGCCTTAAAGAACAGTGGTAACGTTGATTTCTAAGAGTACACAACAAATTTTTGGAGCAAGAGTCGTTCTCATATGCTGTTTTGAACTTGAAGGCTGTGGTCCAAAAAGTTGTTGTTATTCTAGGGTATACATCATGTTTTGGACCAGATACACTTTCCAGAGTTTTGCAGATTTATTGATTTTTTTATGCACCCTTATGAGCTTAATATTTTTGTGAGAGGGTCTCATAAATTAAACTGTCCTAACTTTGAGTCTATTCTTAACACGGGAAAATATTTCAGATGGTTCTTGGCTTCAATCTTTACCGCTAATGTGCTTACAGATAAGTAAACCACCTGACCAAACAAACAAGGACAAAATTCTATGTTTAGCCTGTTCATCTTTCTGTTAGTACCTTGTAATTTTCATAAACAAGTGTTGCTGAGCTAATAAAATATGATCTAACAGAAAAAGTGATGACCACTACAAACAGAACCAAATCTACATCAACTGAATGTTTAATAAAATCAAATGCATGATAAAACAAATGCACAAGGAGAATCGAGCACTTAAGGGTGGTTCACCCTGTAATATTTGCATATTATAAAGCTGTGAAAAAAGAATATATAATTTTAATAGTAAAACGAAAAAATTTGCATTCCAGATGTAATGTTTTGTACCTAGCAGTCCTCTTTTCCTCAAAATTATAATTTGACCCTGTTATTTTGCTGACCTTTTTCACATTCAGAATGACAGACGAAAATTAGAACAAAACAAAATGTTGAAAAATGTCCATTTACATCTCTGCATTATTGTAAAACTTGGATACACTGTTGGCAATCCTTTCTGATGAGCTGTCACGGGCCCAGCATGTCTGAGTGCGTGATATTATTTGTGGCCCACTCTAGTTGATCTCAGGGCACGATGGAGGGTCTTTCATTTTGTATGTCATAATGTGATAGCACAATATCCTCCCCGAGGCATTCCTGTATTGGAAAAGCGAATAACATATGTAGGGCTTCAAACCCGTCCTGTCGGTTTATCCCACAAGTGGAGATGTCCAGCTAACTTATGAGTGCCAAGGGCCCCAACCGACTTGTGGGAACATCTTCAATGCATGACACGCAGACTGTTTTGGAGACACAAAAATCCATAAAGAACAAATATCCTCGGAGAAGCATTCTGAGGAAGACAGCAATGCCCTCATCACAGAGCAACGTCTGAGCGGTCTTTGATTGTCACCTGAATTCCTAGTGACAATATTCATAGAACAGATTATCTTTATCTTGGCGCACACTCTACGTGCGTGTTTCTCTTAAGTGAAGAGACAAGTTGTTATCCCACTCGCCAGGCATCTTAGTTGAACTAATCTTTTATTGCACTTGTGAACCCTACTGGGTGTGAAACAGATTTGTTTGTTTTGATTATCAGATAAACACAGAGCAATATTAGCAGCACCTTTGTATCCAAGTGTGGTTTGGCTGCGTTTATATCTTTTATAGCATGAATGAGCAGATATGGTCCTGGGTGATATTTGAGCCCCTGTCATTGCTTTTAATTAAAAGAGCTTAAAAGTTCATCTTAGGGATGAGTTGGAAAGCAGTGGGGACCATTTGGTTCTCTTGCTGCTAAATTAGCCCCTTTAGGGAAAGTGGCCTTGTGTCTGGGTACCTGTCAGCTTTATGAATCATATCAGCACCTGGGGTCATTTTCATTTGTTTAAGTGTTGATTCTTTGTGAAAACCATCTGTACATGTCTGGGAGAGAAGGGCTTCCCAAATTTTGCAGTAGGTCACCTCACGTCCTTATCGGAATCTTTGCTGGAGGACCTCAGGGAAAGGTTCTACCCTTCTGAAGCAAAAATGTGCTGCAGGAGTGAATGGGCTTCTGCCTGCCCTGCCATTTCAAAATCTTGGAGTCTACGGCAGTGTTGCTCAAGTCTTATCCCGATTCAATTAATCCCCTAACCGTTGAAATAGAAATCTCCACGGCACTTGGCTCCCGGGATTAGAATGCAGAAACTCCAATATACACGTGAAAGCTAAAAGTAACCTGAAGTTTTTATGAATCCTTCTGTCTGTAGGTCTATAAAATGATAAAAGCAATATATAATAATTGAGCACCTTGGTGTTTCAGCATGTCTTCCTTTGCAAACTGCACTAGACTGTCAGAGGCCTTGGAGGCATTGACAAATGAGTTGTCATGCGGCCATGGCGTCCATGTTATGCGATTCAGTGCTCTTTACTTCCAGCATGTCAGGTCTATATAGTTGTTTGTCAAGCAATTTCATCTTTAAAATTTTCCCTTTCAGAGTGAATTTCACTTCGGGGTTAATCTTTGCCATGAATAGAGCTTTGTGGCAACGGCTGAGTCTTGTTTGCATACTTCTCCCTTGGAGACTGTCATTCTTCACTTCATGGCGAAGAAAAGGACAACAGCATGAGCCATACAAACAAGAGATTAAAATTTTTCTTTGGATGCAAGAATTCAGCTCACGACTTTATGAACTATTTAATTTCAGTGTTAAGTACTGTTAGTGTTGTTGGACAGGTGAATGCTACAGAGCGTGACGCCTGCAATGGTTGCAGTTAAGTGGAAAAGAAAACAACAAAGCCTACATCACCAAACCTTCTTAACTTTACAACACTAATATGCTATGAGTATTTTATTTATAATTTTGTATTAATTCTTGCGTTTTCATTTGCTCACAAATAACAAGTATTGGCTCCAATGGTTGAACATGCAGATAGCTTTAACAGCAACACATGCACTGGCTGTAGTGACATGTACACAGTAATAACAAATCATATATCAGTAAACTTCAGTATCTTTAAATGTCAATTTAATGCATTTGTGTGTGAGAGAATGTGCACAAGCTGTGTGTGTGTGAGTGTGAGTGAAGCAGGAAAATCCATCACCATCGTGTGTGTCCTGTGTGTCAGTGTGTGTTTGCCTGTATGTATGCATCTCATGCTCATGCTGTGTAAAGTGTGTGGCATCCACCACCGACATGTGAATTCACTACATGCTGCATGTGACGTCACTACTCCTACGTCTCCGAGCCTTGTCAAAGACAAAATTTAACATTTTCAAAACCGAGTAGCCTTTTAGCAGTTTTATGAACTTGACTATGCAAAAAACCTCACCTAGGGCAAGAATTATCTGTGTGCCAAATTTCAAGTTTGTGGCATAAAGTACAAAGCTGTGCATAAAGAGCAAACAAACAAACAAATTGAGCTTTATATATAAATAGATTTTGAATCGAGTGACAGTAAAATTTTACATGAGGTTTATGACAAAGCTGCCTAGTATTATATTTTATGATCTGTTGTATGTCTCACTGCAGCACTTCTGGCTTGGACTGAGCAAACCAGAAACCCTATCAAAAATCCAGGAGGGTGGTTAACACATTGTCTGAGTGGAGCTCCGTCAGGGCTGCAGTGCAGCAAAAACATTCTTCTTGAAATTCAATTACTCAGGGTTGTATGCCAAATGCCCTGCTAAGGCAATGAAGTAACATAGATGAGAGCAGTGTGGGAGGTGGACGGAGGTGGCGCCCACTTTGTACCTGGCATCAATGCCATGCCATGCACAGATGCTTGTAGAAGGCTGCCAGACATGGGAGCCTCATGACAACACATTTTGTGGATGGCCACTTTCATTTTCCTTGTTGCAGAACTTCAGACCTTCTCCAAGCATTTATATGTGATCTAAATATTAATAAGATTTTCTCCTTCATTTTCATAGTGTATACAATTATATTTACAATACCTGTATGGAAATAAAATATTTATACAACATTACATTTTATCTAAGGATCTGAAATGATTCAGTTTGAGAAATGTGCAATGGTATGGAAAACCAGGAAGGAAACACAGGACACTATATGTGTAAATATGTTTGTAAAGCTGTTTTTCAGAGTGGCCTCAGGAATCCCACTGGAAAACGGCTAATGTTCTGTCCTTAATCTGGGTAACTTCCCAATTCTTTCTGGCGTCTCTTTGAAAAATATCAGAACAACTAGTCTTTGCTGGACCATGTGGCAAGACCCTTCCAGTGCTCTCTAAAATGTTCTTGTTCTGACCCATTTGTGTCACATTTCATCCCCATTTTATTTTTTCCTGTTCCAGAGTGACCGACAGTGTTAAGGTACTTGCAGTGCTTTACCAATTTATACAGCTGGGTAATTTTTATTGGAATGGTTTATGGTTAGTACCGTAATGATGAGTAATACAGCAGGAGGTGGTATTCAAATCTTTCAGTGCAAGGTAGCGCCTTTAAGCACTAAACCACCTGCTGCTACAAACATCTTTCTCCTCCCTTTCCTTCTTGCTTTGAGTCAAAGAGAGAAATCCTTCCGTGAGAAATATGTCTTGAGGATGGTCGAGGCCAACAGGGTTTTTGGGAAGTCCTTCTGCCACATCCACAGGGAGAACTCATCCACAAATGCACTACCTCTGTTCTGTAAAATGTTCCCCTTGACAAATCAGTGCATAGCTACAACCAGAACACATTTCAGTTTTTTATGTTCCATAAAATAACTGCAAGCTAAATTAATTTGACTCAGGCACTTATGGCTCTGACAATTAGTTTTGGAGCAAATGACATCATAATAAAAATATTAACTGGAAAAATATGTGTAATTTGTAATCCAGGAAATTTTGATAACTTTCAAGAGATTTGAATACTTTTGCAAGGCACTGTATGTAGGAGTCATGTGGAAACTGGCAACTGAGGTCCAGTTAGATGAACATGTTTCACCCATAAGAAGCCCATCTAAGGCAATGCAGGAAACTAAACCATTTGAGCCTTTCCTGCATCTTCCTTTTCACTGAGGTCTAAGCAACTGTGTGGAGAACCAGGTGAAACATAATAGAAAGTAAAAGAAAGACTATATATGAATAATGAGAATACAACAAAAATAATGACTGTAATAGCTGCAATAACAATGTACATAATAGAAAGAAATAATTAATAAAATGAACAAGACAAATGAAAAATCACTCCAATCACCACAGTTGATAGAAGGTTCTCAACATGTATACCTTAAGCTTGGATTTAAAGGATTCATGATACTCTTGTGAATAGAATTCCACAGTTTTGGGATCTCAGCAGGAGAAAGCTTGACCGCATGCAAATTAATGCAGTTTGTGAAGTGGAGAATAGACTGGACTACGTGGAGAGGTTCAGAGGTACCGTGTCATGTAAAGCTTTACAGGGAAGTGTGAGGAATTCGAAGACGACTCAAATGCTCACAGAAAGCCAGTGCAGGGATTCGACCGCAGGTGTGATATAATCACTTGCACAGGACTTGTTCAGGATTACAGATGCCGTGGATGTGAAATCTAGTCCTTGCTGCCTATGTCTTTGAATGTGTGCTAAGTAATGTCTGCTTGTTTATTGGATGGTTTTAATTCGGAGGGAAGGGACAATCTTAGTCTTTTTTAAAATGGAACTTCTACTTTTGCAGTTTGATTCATGCATATGTATGTATAATACCTTAGTTATTGATACCTCCTACAGCCCATTTGGGGATAGTGCTTTTATTTTAACTCTTTTATAATTTATCATAATAATTGACCAGTTTTTTGAAAACGTAAAAAAATTAAGCAGTCCTTTTGGAATTTTATATACAGTATTCATAAGATAGACTGTTTTCTGTGTTTATTTGCTATTACTAAAGGTGTATCTAACCTATCTTGTAATACATTGTGCAGTTTTCAAGCTCCACTTATGCCATCTACTTTATTAATGACTCAGAGCACATCTAGTTTGTTGAGGTATTTGACTAGTTTTCTCCCAAGTTCGAGTACAGTACTGATTTTAGTGTTGGTAGCTGGACGCCTTCATGTATTATTTATACCAGTTGTTAATATATACTTGGTGTAGGTCTTGGTCACAGTCATGTTTTCCGGGTACTTAGAGGAATTCCTATTCTTACAGTTAGGAGCTGATGTAGTCAGAAGTTTGCGCATGATAAATCTAAACATATTGGACCTTCTGTGTGGTGTATTTCAAAGCTGCTGTGAATAGAGCATTAAAGAAGCTCAAAGTCAGATTCTCCACAAATCTTTGCAGATGAATGGTGTGCTTGACAGTGTCAGAAGAGGTGCTGGGGTCTAGGACCATTAGAATGGACCCAAATTACAAAACCGAATAATGCTCTTAACTTCAGGTGATAAAAAGTGGACTACAAAGGTTCACTTGTTCACAGTAGTTCCCCTCCACACAAAAGCGATCACTTTCTTTACATAATATAGCATTTATATAATATATTTCTTTAATATATTGGATCAGGGACTCTGTTGGAGGAGAATGATCACTATCAGTCCTTAGACCTGCCAATGAATGTCATTTGTAAAATTTCACAGCGACAAATGAGTCCCTAGTAAGAAACAGGTAGTTTAGTTTATTTCTTTCTTTAATTTCAACCTTATCTTGCTTAGATTGCATTCTATATTAAATGGAATTGTGGTATAAAATTGGGTATTTCAATTCCTTGGCCTTATTACATTTATCTCTGTAAAGTACCGGTTCACCCCAAAATAATATACAACAGTCTCCTCAGCAAACATGTTTAAAGCAGATACAACAGCCTGTCTTGTGTGCTAGCATGGGTGCGCTTGGACTGTATCCGCTCTCTTCTCAGGGGATTGGGGTTTGGTGGGGGTCGTCTTTCTCAAATCAAATGTGCTGAAAGACCGCTGGCAGGCTTGCTGTTGAGGCTGACTGTGTTGGAAGATCTATTTCCAGGGCTACGAGACCACGTCCAAATTCCACGGCCTCAGTACCCAGAGGTCCCTGTCCCACAAGCTGACCTTCACGCAATGGCTAGCTGGTTCTCTCTCAGTCACCACTGTGCTGGGTACCGCAATTCATCCCTCATTTTACCCCACCATCATCTCCGAGAACTTGGCAGCTGCTTTCTCATAAAAGGGCCCAGAGAGATCTGAGTGCAATTCCACCCATTCCAGAAGGAATAAAAAGCCATTGTGGTCTTGTGAAAGGAAGGGTTTAGTCTTAGATCCCAAGCTCAGAATTCACATTTTCCCATTTATGTGCTGCCCAGGCTACCACAGAAGCTGAAATATCATTTACAATTAAAGAGAAAATCTGGAGGATGTCAGTTTAATGTTAACAGGACTGATAAGAAGTTCTCATAATGTTTGCCAGTGCGCAGTGTGGCACATTTTCTGTTTTACGCTGACTGAAAATGAAGATGAAGAATTTTTTTCTATCATCTCTTCGGAAAGCTGCGTGCCTTTTTCTGAAAGGTAAAAGAAAAAAATGCCACATTATAAAGTTATAAACCCAAATTTGACTTTCTCATAAAAAATTCGAAAAAAACACGCACCAGAACACCTTTGCGTTAAGCACTGTTTACAGGAGATATATATCTTACTTTATTGTGTTCCTGACAAGTGTAAGTACTACACATTTTATATCAATAAATACATATATATACCTAAGTGGAGCACATGAAGGATTTAAAACACTACATATTAAGTACACAGTTGTTTGAAATTTGCTGAACCGCAAGGCTGTTTTATATGAAAAATGATGACGGGGAAAATTTACAATTCAGATGGGTTTCCTCAGGGATTCCCATTTAGGATGCATCGATATGATGTATTTGTTGTCTTTGCCAGTTACTTCTGCCCTGGAACATCATTAGGTAATGTGCACTCGCTGGTAGAGGAGAATAAAGTGTTTATCATCATTACTCCCATGGAGTCGCTTGGCACTCCATGCCACACTCGGATTTCCTCTCCTGTGTCCTCCCACTGAACGTCCGTGCTGCTCGCTTGTGCTTGAATTCCAGCACTTTCCTCCCCATTAATCATTCAGCTTTTAGATACTGGTTGCCGGGGAAGAACACCATTAAGGAAAGAAGGATCGGGGGAGGATGGGGGGGTGTGGAGAGGGGAACGCAGGGGAGCCGTGCCAGAATGCTGGGGGAGGAATAAAGTACACTAACAAAGGCATCTGGGGTGTGAGTGTGTGTTTGTGTGCATGTGCAGGGTACACAGCGGTTGGCAGTGGTGCCAGGTCTGCGGTTCTCATGACTGGTAAAAGAGTCCAATCCAGCGCCACCTACAGGTGCAAAGGAATACAGCTTCTACGAAGGAAACACTGTGTACTTGCGGGGCAAAGAATCGAGTTGTAAACGAGGGACTGGATCCTTAGCCGTGCTAGTGAGCCCCTGTGGGCCCCTGGGCAAAATACAGTTCTTTTACTATCCAGGTGAAATGTCCCAAAGAGGTAATGAATAATAACAGTCATTGGTTAAAAGGTGTGGGTAAGCGCTGTGTCTCGTGGACTCCTATGCACACTCAGTCAATATCCAGCTGATAATTGCATGTGGCAGGTTTCTGACGAACTTCTCAAGAGCTACATTTCTGACAAGTCAAGCATGAAATGAGATTGATCACAAAGACGGCGCAGTCATTTTCATTAACGCTGATTGGCAACAAGGGACATGGACTTAATATTTAGGATGTTAAGGTTTTCTTCAGGGAGGACACTCAATGATCCATCTAGACTTGCGCAAGCTTGTCAAGATTAAAAATCAGAACAAAGCAGAGCTTTATAAAGCCTAGCGATATATGAGTTAAATTTTTTTCATCTGCCTTATACACAGAAGTCACAGACTTGTGTTTTGAAGCAGTGAGATAAGGCTGTGCATAACCAGACTGGAACATTCATCTCATTTATACTGTAGATTGTTACTATAACTACAGTTACCGTACAAGACTCATAGTCAAGCTATTGGATGACAACAGCCGCTGCTCTCAGCCACCCCTATTTCAGCAAAAAAAATGAGGCTATTACACATTTAAATACGTCTTAATGCCATTAGCAGTTAATAATATATACTTCTTGACATTGTGCTTATGAAAACAAACATTTATTTATACACGTGGCTCATGATAAGAGCCACTGTTGTTGGGTTAATACAGAGTTCGCATATTTACCATTATCGTATTAACATTACCATGGCTGGCAAACCTATAAGTTGCACAGTGCCCTGGAGCTTAGAAAAAGGGTCCATTTTACTATTATGTCTTTGTCTGCTCCAAAGACAGACAAAAATATATCTGACTCTTAATAATGTGCAGATGAATTCAGCATGGCATTACATTTTTAGTGGCCATTTTATTGTACTGTCTAGGTGGTTTTAATTAGAAACACAAAGATACCGCAAAGTCAAAGCAAGCAAAACCCTACAAAGTTAATGACATCTGAATGTCAGTTTCTTTTCTATGATAGACTGGTGTCCCACCCATGGTGTATCCTAACCAGCCTTGCACCCAATGCCTCCATAGGCTCCCAACCACCGAGACTGACTTGGCCAAGCAGTTAATGAAAAAGAGTGAGTGAAGGTTAATTTCAAATATCTGCGACAGTCAACACAAAGGAAGGATTTTATTTCAGGAACATTTTTAATGTATATTCTGGCTTGTATTATAAAGGACTCTCATACCACAATTTACACTTTTATAGAACTTCTTATATATCAAAATTTTTTTTTGTTAATCGGCATCTCATTTTTCATTCATTAAATTACCGAGCCCCCCTGAGCACAAAAGATTCACCGGTTTTTCACTCAGACATGCTAAAATTATAACTTTTATTTAAAAAAAAACAATGTAAAAGATAAATCTCTCATTTAGAGGCAGCTAACACAGTCCCCAAACAAGACATTGTTACATAAATACATGAGAACTGAGGCACAGCAGTGATGTTTGTGTGGTGGATCTGATGTGACTCATGCTTTTTGTGCTTTCATTTGCTTCATGAAGCATAGTGGTGTTCAGGCTCACATGTTTATTGCACTCTGTGTATTTCTGTAACTCTTCAGAATATTTTAGAAAAGTTTCTTGAATATATATATAGTATTATTACAGTATTGTATATTTAGTAAATCTTTCGCTGGGTTTCCCAACACCAGCTGTTGCTATTTAAGTTTAGTGGCCAGCAGCACTGGGGTTTCAAGAGTGTTGTTCTCATGAATTTTCCCTTTTTGAAAGAAATCCATTCCTAAAATGTAAAACACACACACACACACACACACACACACACACACACACACACAAACACACACACACACGGATGTATATAAACATTTAATGATGTCAGTTTTGTAGTAGTAGCTCTGTTTTCATTTATGCTCGCTTCATTATTAGATATTAAATGGTTGTGCCTTATTATATGTATCTCAGCTTCTGCCTATTTGTTTGTGTGTGAATGTGTGTGCATACATGCAAGCCTGCTGAGATAGCATCTGTCAGCGCGCCCCAACTTGTAAAGACGTGCACCATATGTTTGACATGTCTCTGTGCTGTCTGCCTTCTCTCGACAGCTACGGAGCAAGGAGAGACCATCACCACGAAGGCGTAACACGGGCAGACTCATTCTCCTGGACGCCGCATGCTTGCTGGCTCGCAGGCAAACTGTGGCCCGTCTTTCAGAAAAGAGCACAGGGTGCAGTGTGTGCCAGCGATCTGAACCGATAGCTTTCGTCTTGCACTTGATCTGTGGAGCACGACGCACTGCCCGCTGTCGTGACAGGGCTTTGTTTTCAGCTCAGAAGAACTTGACATATGTCCGGAATCGTTTGCCTTCATAGGCCCGTTCCCCAGCCCACCGCTATGACTCGAGACAGTGCTTTGCAGTCTCCCGCACCACTACAAACAGTACGCTGTGGTATTACGCTGTAGTCGACTGCATTGTTATTCTCTAGGTAACGCTAGCTTCTCATCTATATCACAAATACATACCAGTATTTGTTGTGCATATCATATATACCAGTACCCGTCAAGTATACCACAGTTTGACAAAAGTAGCAAATACACTAATGCATGTTGTACATCGCATGCCGTCCTTAAATTGTGCCAGTCAGGTTCATGGTCCTGAGCCACTGGGCACTTGGACAGGAGACTATACCCTGGACACAAATGACCAATAAACCTAAAACACAGGTTGTTAGACTGTGGGAGCAAATCCATATAGATATGGGGAGAACATTTGAACTCAAACTGAGCTTGATTTGAACCCAAGCAGAAACAGGCCAGGTGCTGTAAGGCGGCAGAGCTATCCACTGTGTCAGGGTGCTGCTTCCATACGTGCCACTGTTCCACATATGAATATATGCCCAACACTTGCTGTTTAAATATTTTATTGTCAATTAAACTTTGTAAAGGAAACAAACATCTGTCTCTTTTCACTGTTAAAAAAACTAAAAGAAAAATATATGTAAACATGCATACACAAACAAACATGGGGTCAGCAGGTGGCATAGTGGTATGATGCGTTTCCTTTGTGCCTGAAGATGTGAGATCAAAATCCCAGCTCTTTACTTGAAACAGTAAAAATTATTATGCTGTGAAAATGAATGAACCACTGTAATGTGCCTTACAGAAATGCGTCAGATAAGTTAATAAATGTAAATGACATGGAAATCAATCAGCTGTATTGAAAACACTTACAAGAGATGACAACAGAACACACTATTTCTTAAGGTGAAAAGAGTAATAACCACAGTAAAAGCTTGATGCTTTTGGGGGTAAATGTACCTCCCTCTTAGCGCCTCTGCTCCTTGGCCACAGCACGTATAAAGGTATCTATGAACTGCTTAGCGGCACATGGTTCCCTGTCTTTCCCCTGCTGTGATGAGAAGGAATTAGAATAATAAAAACCTAAACCAATTATCAAATAAATGTTCCCCTCCATATGTTTGGGACACATGGAGGGGGACGAACGTGGTGTTGAGGGGACCAAGCGCTGCGCGAAATAGGTCAGTCCGGAGACTCCGATCGCTGGAGCGTACGTTCCAAATTTCATGCTACATTAGGTCGGTGTTAAAACCTAATCTGCCTTCGTGAATGTTTTACGGTTAATTTCATGGAAGTGTAGATCAGCCTGGCTCGGCCTGGGATGTGCGAGTGAAGCACCTGGTGATCGGCCTGGGTGGCAGCCTGGGAGAGTGAGGCCAATGCAGCCATGTTAAAATGTTCTACTTTCAGCCCACCGGACTGGCAGCTGGTTGCATGTGGGGAGACACACATGCTACAGTAAGTTCTAAGACTGGCCAATATGGGACACTGCGGCACTTGAACAACACTGGCTTACAACCACAGCGGTGTCACCCGGTGGTGAGTGTTAGAACTTACTGACTATACCACTTATATGGTATATGGATGTTGCTGGGCTGAACTGTGAAAATTGTTATCTGTGATCTTCTGTGCAGGCCAGTTTCTGTACCCCACAAAAATATGCTTGAGTAGCTCAGTATACCATGTTCATTTGTATCTTTTCCTTTCATATGTGTTCCATGTTAAAATAAAGCATTTACACAATCTTTATTATTGTTAAGTAGTGAGCAGCCAGTGTCAGCTCTTACTGACCACATTCATAATGCTCTCCAACTGGAGACAGGGCTTCCCTTTGCCACAGTGACTGAGTTCATCCATCTGGTTGCCCCTCTTTTACCCCCTCAAAATTTTCCTTTAAATCCTCCCCATCTTTTTGAGAGAACTGAGTCTGCAAGTGATGCGTCCAAAGTGTGATAACCTCACACTGATCATCTGTGTTTCCTGTGAGAGTTCTGGTTTGATTCTATCTCACATCCATCTGTTTTCATGGCTGTCCACGATATGTCTAAAAGTCTCCTCCAGCACCACAGCAGAAGGAGTCAACCTTTTCCTTAAATAAATAATTATTATTTTAGCACACCATCGTGCTGCAGCAAAGGCAATAGTTGCATTTCATTGTCTTTTATTATGTTGAAAAATGTTTTTCTCTCCTTTAATATCATACAGTAAGCAAGAAAACCATGGATACGATGAAATTACATTCCACTGCCCCTGCCAAACTCCACACCTATTAATAAAGAGACAGATAGTTCCTTTTATGGCCGCCCACCAAAGCCTATACGTTTCATATTTATAAACAGTTACTTTAACAGTAACAGTAGTTAGGTGAGCTCAAAAGCAAGTGAAAGAATATGGTACCACAGGAGACAAAATCTTGATATCTGGTTGAAAGGCAGTAGTTTCCTCTCTTTTATTATAGGAATACACTGAACAAAGTGAAATGCAGGACCTTTCTGTAACATAATGTATCTAAGTACATTATAAGGAAAGTCAACCCTTTGGGAAGCCCCGTGGTTCACATTCTAACTGTAAAAAAATCAAGTCCTCTATGCAAAGTAACTCCACCGAATTTGTCTAAACCAACAACAGCAGCATTTGTGCGGAAATGTCGTTTTAAAAAACCTTTTCCGTTTACCATTTATCCTGAGGTTGTGAAAAGGAAAGATTTTCTCTGCACGTAGCAGCAAGATGATTGTTTTCAATATGAGCTGTTTTAATGTACATGAAGGCCCGGGTGAACAGATGGAAATTCAGCCAGGGCAGTACGGGCGGCGTAGGTAAGGATGCTCAGAGTGCGGGGCTGCAGCCCCTGCTGCTGCCGCCGCCACCGTCGCGCGGATTCCCTCTTCTCCCCAAACTGGGAGTGAACTCTTGAATTAGCCGCATTCAACCTGACTGCATTCGAGAGGAGCTGCTGCATAGCGGAATTGCCCCCGAGCGAGCGCTAATCGAGGCTGTCCTCCCATTCCCTGTAATTGGACATATCCAGCTGATCTGGCAATCAGGCCCACTTTAACAAGTACTTACAAAGATCATTGATTTGAGAAATTATCCAGTAGACTGTAAATTATGATTGGGTAGGTATTTAATGACATTATTAGGGCAGCTGCATTGATGTCTGGGGTACTAATTGCATCTAATTTACTGTGAAGTTTATCTGTAACTCGTGTTGTTTGGGGACCTCCCTAATGGCACTTATGTGTGCTGAGTAAAAGTCATTGAGCACTTTATTAATAAGGCAACACTGAGGGGCTGGGTGGGTTCACTGCCTCCATCAGTGTAAAGCAGAAAGGTCTAAAGTCGTACCGAGCCTGGTACAAGGACCTACCTGGCTGCTCGTACCAGGCAGGACTACTGTAGGGAGGACCACTGTGTTTTTAGCACTTTACACTAGGAGCATTAGCGTTGTAAATATCAGTGTAGAAAAATGCAAAGCAGTGAAAAACGACTGCCAGTGACTACTGAATATTACTGTGCCAACTGTGAAGCCCTTCCCAGAAAAACAGATTTTGTCCCTGAGTCCCAGCCAAGTACTCCGTCTGGGAATCAGACGACACAGGAGCGGAAAAAAAAGTGTTTACGATGACTGCATTACAATGACTAATCTAATAAAATAACTAATATTTATGGCTTGTGGTAATGCAGCATTGTGTGCCTTGAACTAGATGGGCCCAAATATACTGCAAATTTTAAAAATAGCTTCTGATTATGCAAGATGCCGATACATCACCGTTTTTACAGCTTTTAAAAGAATGATTAACAAATTAGTTTTAAACTGATGGCTACATAACTTCTCTGTGTGCTGTAAACTGTCTTAGATTGCTGGTTATAAGTTTTTTATTCTATTTTTCTATGACCATCCTTTCATGTTGCACACTTTACACTAATTGTACTCCCCATTATCAACTGTTTGTTCAGTGTGGCTGTAACTATTAATACATACAAACCCATTGTGTCATTCGTTCACATCTGAGCAAAACGAGAAATACTGAGTTTTCATGGTCATAAAAAGTTCACGTAATTTTAACCGGACTGGCATGGCACTGGATTGCATGACATTCACATTAGGAATTTAGATAGTGAAACTGAAGACAACATCAAAAAAAATGATTATTTTATTCCATGCTTTAATCCAAAACAATTTTAAGTGTCTAACACATTTAATGGCAGTATTTTACTGTAGTAATTAAGGATACCTAGCTTAGTTTAAGGGTATTATGACAGTAACACAGAGCGATGTCCTCATATAGATGACAAATACATTTGCTCCTCCTAAAAAAAAAAAAACAAATTATTAACACAGAAACAGATGCTGTATATAAGATATAACTAAATAAATTGAAATTAAAAACACTACAAATATATTTGTCATATAAATTTCTAGAAATATAAATCATCATTATTATGGAACTTCTGTGTTTGCAGTACAACATTCGTATTTGTCAATAACCTCAGTAAACTGAATAATGTCTTTTCTCTCTTCTGCCTATTCTCTGCGATTGTGCATGCAAGTGATATTCTCAGTTGGATTTTTTCCCCCATTGTGTGGCACCCCATTGACCTAAAAGCCTTTGTTATAAGAGGTGTGCATTTTTTCACAGTTTTGCCTTTTTTGCTCTACTCTGTGTGTCAAAGTGCACCAGATTCACTAATCTTATTACATTAGAGCTTATTAATCTTCCCAACGCTAATGTCATCTTGGAAAAAGGACGTCTAATGAGTCGGAACTTGAGCACTCCCCTGATGTTAATGTGAGGATGGTGTCCCTGTCGGGGCGTTGGGTATATAAAGGAATGGCACACACTCTTTGGTTATTTAAATTCCTCCCACTAATTCCTGTTGCCGGAGTCACACTGAAACACGATTCGGTGACGGAAGTGAAGATTCAGTTAATTCAGTTAGGGAAGCCTTTTCCATTGTGTTTCCACTGGCAAAATGATGTGAAATTCATATTAATACTCTTTGCGAACTCCTACCCTCCCTCTAACCTCTCAGTCCCCAGCTCCAAACATTCTATTTCTTTCTCCAAAACATATTATTCCATTTAAACTTCAATCCTATTTACTGCTACTCTCCTTTTCTTTCTGCCTCGGGGCCATAAACCAATTCATCTAGTGGTCCCTGTGTCACAGCAACCTGTCATAAAGCCCCTGTTGGGACACCGATGGACCTGAGAAAAAAAGGAGAGGGAAGGGCCTGACTCAATTTACCCAGACATCCACACATGGGTCAGCGCCATGTTCCCCACACCCTCAATAACTTGAATATGTGCCTTGAAAGGTGTATGAAGTAGTGCCTGGTTAATCTTCACCCAGCCCCACCCCACCATGCCGATACCTGAATTGTTTACATGACAGAGACGGAAGAGCATTAACAGAGCCTACCACATCTCATGGTAGCATTTCTGGAGTGGAAAAAAGCAGTCAAAAAAATCCACTACAAAACAAATAAGATAATGTTTCCCATTGGGCGTATTATTAAGCCAGACTTTTAATTTTGAAATAAATATTTGTTTAAAATATGATTAATGCATAATAATTATAATTAATATTTGTTGGCACACTGGACGATACTTCTGGCAATAATCCATCCATGTTCATTTACTGCTTTTCCAAAGCGGATTCACGGAGGTTTGGGGACTTCTGGAAATAATAAAATGCCCTCCACTGTTGAAGAGTCATTATTTGAGTTACTGTAGCCTTTCTGGGAGCTGGAACCTGTCTCTCTTCAACAAGGTGTTTCAAGGTGTTCTCCCACAGAACTGCCACTCACTGGGTGTTTTTTGTTTTTCACCATTCTCTGTTGACTCTGGAGACTGTTGAGCACAACAATCCCAGGAGAGCAGCAGTTTCTGAAATACTCAAACCCTCCCATCTGGCGCCAAGACCTATGCCACGGTCAAACTCATTTAGATGACATTTTTCCCAGTTCTGGAGTATGATGTGAACAATCACCAAAGCTCATGACCCGTGTCTGTGTGATTTTATCCATTGTGCTGCTGCCTCATAATTGGCTGTTCAGATACCGGCGTGCAGGTGAGCAGGTGTTCCTAATAAAGTGGCCGGTGCTTGTAGCTTGAACTAACTCATGTTTTAATCATTCTCATGGGATCATTTATTTAGTGTGCCACTCCAGCAGGTCAGATAGATAGAAGAGGGAGAACAATATTGTCTATAATCTTGGCTGTAAATGGGTGACTCTGCTGAGTTTGAATTTGGTCTCCGGTAGGGTCTCATAACGTCTCTCTGACAGCTGTGGGTTGGTGTTAGATGGGCCCTGTTATTGAAATCACTGCCTCCTGAGCCAAACTGTCAGATATTAGACCCATTCAAGTGTGCTCTGGCTACATGCCCCTCGGCCTAGCTAAGCCTAGCAGAATGTAACAGGACCTTTTTCATTCAGAACAGACCGAAGTAAAAAAGTTAGAGAAAGTTTAGATTTTAGACACTGACTTTACTACATGTCTCCCATGTGGCTGTGTGGTGGTGGAGGACTCATGGTCAAGGCCTTGTCATTGTACACCAGGAATAGGACTGATTTCTGTTTAGTCTCTTTTGTCATGGTTAATTTTTTAACCTGTTTTGCAATAGCGGCTGCCAGTGATGTTGTGTGACAAAGATGCACAATTGAATTTAATGCATAGGTCAGGAAAAGGCGACAGGAAACTTGTGAATATTGAACTGTGAATGTAGATCAAGTATATGGAAAGACAGTAAAGTTTTTGAAGAACGAAATTTTTATGTAATGAAAAGCTGAAAAAGCCACGATCACTTGTATTGAAGACTGTTAAAATTTGACTGTTACCTGGTTTTGGGAAGCTTTTTTTAGTTTTATGAACAGCGTTGAATCACAAACATGTACACATACATAAAACAAGGGCAAAAGGTCAAAAGATTGCAATAATTTAGGTGTGATCATGCAGTAATATTTAATAAGTTCCGGAAGGTCATCTAGACATTTCAGAATTCCTCAGAATATTCCATGCAGATCAGTTGTTAATAGCTGAAGAGCAATTTTTAATCATCCACATATATTAGAGGGAACTTCTGGTGTGGACCATTTGGTATATATGCCAGTTTTTTCAGGGGTTGAGTGAAGCCCATTCCTGTAAGCTGGTATGCCGTCACTATCCTCATAATTACTGTATCAAACCATGAAAGTACAATGGATTTAGGTAGATTCTGTGAATGAGCTTGTTCCTGTTTTGTTTTGTTCCCGGATGCATAGAACTTTGACAAGTTTTTGGAATCTTGGAGTAAATGTGTAGAGTGTGAAGGAAGGTACTCTGAGAGAGAGAAGGTCCACAATCCCAAGAAATCTCTACATGTTTAACGACAGTTATAGTCTCAGCATATTTCAATCAAAGCCTAAACTTGAAAGACAACATGTGGTAAAGGCCCATTCCTCTGTGCAGCTTCAGAAGGCAAGTTTTGTTGCCAGACCTTCACTGGCCGTGACCTATTTCACTTATCACCTGCAAAAAATACACTCACTTTGCCCCAGAAAGAAGCTCCCAATGCTTCCTGACCAAAAATGGACACATGGTAAATCTCATTTGCTGCTAAACACCTGCTTACTCCTTAGACTAAGTTGATGATGCTTTTTAAACCCATAGAAAACTCTACAGCTTTGGAGACCAACAGCGATGGGTGGAGACCTAAGTCCCCTGCCTGGCCTTTACTTCCCCCTACACCCAGCACCTTTGTTAAGAGACTGCACTATTACACCAGTTGAAGTAAGTGCAAACAGGAGGACATACATTTGTGTGTGTGTGTCGGTGTGCTTTGTGATGACAATGGTGAAAAGCAGTCAAGGAGAAAAGATAATCTGAAGTCATTTGACTGTTGACTATCCCACTAACTTGCCCAAGGCAGTTACACATTTCCATTGAGTTATTTTATGATCAGGCCAGTATGTTATTGAAATATTATCTCTTTAGCCTGGCTCATTCTGGTAGGAAATGACAGCCTCTCCGAATAGTGATACAGAGCAAATACCATAGAGGGCACTTGCCATTAAGGACAGAATGCTCTTCTGATCTGAGCCGCAGTATATTTTTCACATTAAAAAAAACACAAGGGAAGGTTAGATAACATAATGAGCTTAAAACGTGGTCAGACAAAAATCTTACCATGTAGGTAGAAATACAGTGCCGTTTTATCCTAGAACTGCAGGAGTGACAACTTCAGATTCAAAGATATGGTGCTGGTTAGACATATTTCCCCTAAAAGGCATCGGTTGTTTGAGCCATTCAATATCAGACTCCGAATGAAGTCTCATGTCCTAATGAAGCAACCCTAGATGGGATGCTGGTCTATACCACTCGCACACTTCTAGGAGTATAGTATCATCAAACTTGTGAAACTCACAGGGACATAAACGCCACCCAAACTGAAGAGGATTCACTCCCACATCCATACCCACAATGGAGACGCAGTGAGGGATCTGCATTATCATGACTTGAAGGGACTACATCACAAAAATGTGGTATATATTTTAGAAAAACTAACGTTTTTTTGTAATTCTAGCATGTAAACATGTTTCTTTTGAAATGATTTAATTACATCTTATACTTTCATGTTACCCTCCACACTAGCAGGACCATGGCGAAAATGAACATAAAGTATATACTGTAGTTTTATACTGCTGCATTTTCAGTTTAATGAAGACACTAAAGGTATACAAGTTTGTTTGACTACACAGCTTTTAAATAAACCTGGACATTGTTAAATGGATGGAAAAGAGGACAGGTAAAAAAAGAGGATAAGCAATAGTTTAATACCGATATATTTTCCCCCACGGTATTCATCCATATAACACTATTGAAGTTTGAAGTTCTTAAATCCAAAGTGTAGCATAAAACATAGTGTAAATTGTCTGCTGGCAATTATTTTTAAGTCTTCACTACTTCAGAGATAAATACTTCAGTCTTTAAGACAGTATGAGGAGGAAGACTGAAGTAGGAAGATAATGGAAGAAAGGTGTGAAGACCCATTAAAGATTAAACTATTTTCTCCACACAGGAACATCTTATTGCCGTTTAGTCTTTTGCATTGCATGCTGCTCCTATCACCTCTAATTTATCAGCTCTGCTGTTGACAGGGTATCATCTTCTCCCAAGAGAGTCATCTTCATTAAAAATAAATCTTAAGTAATTACAACAATTAATTGACTTGAAACAGCTTTGGGGTTGAAAGAGTTTACATAATTCATTTCCCAGACAAAACAAGAAAGAAAAAACATACTCTCTAAGACTTGTGGAAATCAGCAGAGCATAACACACAGGTTTTACAGTCGTGCTTTTGCTCATTCCTAAAGCCAGAGCTATTTCCACTGATTTAGATATTTTATCCATGACTTTTTAAAAAACAAAACAAAAAAAAAATCTATCTAAAATGAAATTTGCCCAAAATTTGTCAGTATTTCTATTTGGGATTTGGAAATTGAATAGTAGATGCCTTCAGGGGCGCAGTCTGGAGCTCCTGGCATAAACTGCAGGCTTGTAAAGGATCTGGCTGTGTTAGGATCTATGAGAGGTCAGTCAAGTGACAGATGTATCAGAATTAAAAACACAACAAATAAACTCTTGTATGATAATACATACAGATAGATTGCAATCTTTAACACAAACAAGAAAGTCAGGTATTTCCTCCTATTTCCTTCCTATTTTACACTGAAATCTGTTCTGCAACTGGAGTGAAGCAGGATTTGGTCCAGTCTACTGATGGCCCCTACATCATGAGAAAACCACCTGCCACATGGACAACTGATGTCCACTTACTTCTTCTCCAGGTCAAGGACGGAGGGTTTAAGGGGTATGTGGTAGCAGGTGGCTCAGTGTTGAGTGCGGCTGTCTTCCATTGAGGGACCTTGGTTCGAATCCCCCGATCTGCCGTCGTACCTTTCAGCAGGGCATTTACCCAAAATTGATACAGTAAGTCACACAATTGTACAAATGAATAAATCGTTGGAAGTCACTTTTGAGAAAAATGTGAGCTAAACGAATGTGTAATGCTGGTTTGTAGCTTCTCGCAAACACGGCTGCCGAAGCCTCGTATCAGTGTTGTCCAACATGTGGCCCAGATCTCTGCAAGAAAATTAGCAAAAATATTTACCTGTACTTCACCCACCATTAATACCGTACACTCTTTGGAATCACATGGTTGTACAGTTACATTCAAACACACAACTGAACATGCAGTGCACCTAAAAAAAAACAATAAAATGAATAGTTTCCTCAGGTGAGGGCTGCCATTATGAATATTCATTAGTTGTAAGTACATGTTTGGATGAGCTGCCGATCAGTCAGTATGGAAAGAATCAGTCCCTAGTAATAAAAATACATTTAAGTGTGTCTGCTCATGAATATACATGAGTTAAACAATGAAGGGAGGACTCGATAGATGGCGACTAGGACTCGAGCGACGAGAGAAGGTGTGACGTCTCGGGGTGTGATTGATGGTCTCTGTGACGTGCACAACTTTCAGAACCCTTTCGGCTTGCTGGAAGGGAATCCAGGCTTTGGGTGTCTGCAGCAGCTTTTCACCACAGCCAGAGACATCTGCAGCAACCCCTGAGCTGCTTTGTGGCCACAAGCAACTCTGATAATTGAGCTGCCTAAGTGTGATCTGACTGCTGAACGGTAGGAAGTTTAGCCTGAAATGTTCGAAATGAAGGACTTTTTTTCCCTCTGGTTTTGTTTTTTGCAAAAAGCTGTATTTTCACTTTGGGACTGACTAAGAAAACTGTTGTACATCTGCTGCTGTGAGAAGAGTAACGCTGTCACTTGTAACAAAAGTCCCAGATAAATGAAGAAAGAATCAGACTACATGGCTAGAGCTCTTCCAGAGTGGCCTTTAAATAACGTGATGATAAACTTTAAAAATATAAACTGATGATCGGTTTAAGCAAAAGCGGGTGACTGTGTGATTATGTCACAAGCAATTGACTGCTTTGTTATTTACCTTCAGACAAAGCAGGTGACAGTAGGGAGCTAAATAACCCTTCAACATTACCAACACATTAGCTGCATTCAGCATTACAGCTATATAATGCAAATCGTCTCTCAGCTAGGTGGCACAATGCAGATAGACAAAAAGGTTCACAGAATTAAGACAAAATAAAATAAAATCAGTGTATAGTTGAATATTTCAGTTATATGCCTGGATATGACACGACACTGCAATACGTGTTTAGTCTGCAGTGTAGTGAAAAACTATTTTACTCTTTTCACTGAATGCTGCTGCAACATTTTTAGCCTGTAAATGATGTGTAGTGAATAAAAAAACAATCTTCTGGTACAAAGACCAGGAAACATACAAAACAAAGTGGTACATTTGCAAAACAATGTGTAAAAAGGGCTAAAAAGTAAACAAAGGAGATTGAAAGAAGGACTGCAGAGGCTTTACTTGAGTTCAGTTGCTTTATGTTACAGATGCTGCTCCACACCATTTGCTCATTCACTCACCAACAAATGACTGAATGAAAGGATGAATGAAACCACATTAATCCGGAGGAAATTTCACGATCAAGAAACCAGTATCACCGTCAGTCAGTAAAATCTCACAGAGATGTAACTTTGTGTGGCTTAAATCGAACAATACATACTGTATTTCATATAATATGATAGTACACATTTGAAATATTACAACACATATACTAAACAATGCAATTGCTCAAAATAAGCAGTAAGGAAATAAGAAAAATTACCTCCGTTTCAATGGGTCAGTTTTAAAGATATTCATGCTTCATTCGAAATCAGAACAGCCTTGCCATACTGATGACACTAAATTCCATGTTTTTCCTCACATTGTTTCTTCACATCTTTTATTCAGAGCTGCAGAGCAGTACAAAAAAAACCGAGAATGAAAGAAAGGCACATTATTGTGTTCATCTTTTTTTTTTTTTTTTTAACCTTTCCTCACTGTCTTTCCCCCAGTAATGTTTTAGCGGTGTTTGCTAATGTATCATTCATTAACCGTCAGGCCCCCATTTGGAAAAAACATCATCCTTCTGGGCAAAGTGGACATTATTATGGCATTAAATCATTTCACAATATACCTGCATGGCTTTGGTGCATGGTGGCCCGGGCCTGACTGCTCCCCTGTGCCCAGAGGCGCCTCTTCCAGCCATGATGAAATACAGGCACTGCCCGTGATGAATATGATATTAGCCGTGTCAATGACGGGGGTGTGCGCCTCCTCCAGTGCCCCCCCCGCCCCCCCACTGTCCTCTCTTCATACAGCAGCATAAGTGAAGCAGAGCCCTATTAATGCCTCTAAATGACCTGGCATGTCTGTTATTGAGCTGCAATGTGACTAATCTCATTTTTCTCCTAAGAGAACCCTAATATCTGTGCTGAGTGGAACTTGCATGACCAATGAGGCTGAACCCTTCCATGTTTCTGCTGTGTTTGGCACAGCAACTACCACTGCATTCATATTTGTACAGGTGGGGGGGCAGTGGGTAACATAGTGGTTAGAACTGCTATATTTGTACTTGAAAGTCCAGTCCAGTCCAGTGTCTCAAAGCTCCTGGGCTGTTTAACTGGTATGGGATTCAAGTCCGGCTCAGGGTGTGTCAGGTTTGCACGTTCTCCCTGCATTTGCACCCAAACATGCATAGAAGAAGGCGATGGACTACTTCTGTTCCTCTTTGCTTAGGAAACGATGCCAGTGGTGAGATTTGACTCGATGGCACTTATATGCACATATAAATGGCTACATTACAGTAAATCTCTTTGGAGAAATGATTAATGTAATTAAAGTATCATTATTTACAGTTATCATCGACATACTGCGTAGTAACGCATACGTTAGTGTCAACTGGAGTCGTATGTGCACGTTGGAATCAGGGCGCAGAATAACAGTCTAGGGATTCAAACTCATATTTAGGAATACTTCAGAATGACATTGCGGAATGTTTGAGGAAAGTGGCTCTGGTGCTCAATCCAGGCCATTTCTGGACACTGCTTGCAGGTCAGGGTACGACCCAGTTTGAGGTAAAGCCACTCGGTATGCCCCCGTGCCACGCATCTCATTAAGCGCGGAGCACGACGCGCGGTCCGTCACCCCTGGCTGCAGCGCTCCTAATGAGGACACAGCAGCTGCGCAGTTCTGCGTGCCGTTTATCACCTCGGTTTTCCACAACCGCCGTGGCCCTGCAGCCCGTGTGAAGGCGATCGGACACAAAAACCCTGCCGTTCTTATTGTGGCAGAGAAAGATGCAGGAAAACATACCCAGGTTGTCAAGAGCAGATTAAATGGCTCCCACTGTGCTCACTGCTTGCCCAGTCAGGGTCACTGTGGAAGGGACACCAGTCCATAATTGTGTAGCCACACATACTCACGCACTCATACGCACTACCTTCAGGCAATTGAGTCACTTGTTCACATATCTGAAACACGTCTAGGGACTTGGGGTGGTCATGCAAACTCCACGCAGACTTGTACCCCTTCACTGATTTGTGAACACTGGAACTACGAATTTTAACCTTTGTCCACAAATTAAAATAAAATCTTTAAGTTTGATTTGCAATCAACATTTCTGTAGATGAAAAAACATTTCTATATGAGTCAAATTTTAAGTTTTTTGGTCAGGGACTAGATTTGAATTGGCACCTAGCAGGCCAGTGTTGACATCTCTCTGGTACTGAGCATCATGGGAACAAAAGGCATATTAGTTCACACATTTCCTGAAGGTGGTGGTTTGTGCTTATTTATCATTATAAATCAAACGATTCTAACTTGTTTGCTAGGCTACTCACTTTCTTGCCTCGCTGTTTTCCTAACTAACCAGATAACTTTATAAAGTAGGAATAATCTTTTAAATAATATTTCCTCTTTCATTATGTACACACTACACACATAAATAGTAACAGGACACACATTCAAAAATACACATCAGACACCAACTGTGGCCCGAGCACCAGAACTCAGCCTGCATCTCAACCAGCGGTGATTTAATATGTGCCACCTTCAAAAAAGGGCACATGTCAGCCACTCATTGATCATTGGCCACCGCTGCTCCCGACTATATCAGCAGACAAACGTGTCCGACTTCACCAGAAGAAAGTTTCTGTACATAAAACGTGACAAACCCAGTGCAGAAATGATTTGTGCCCTAGCAAAAGCACTTTAAGCGCGCGCACACACACACCACAAAAACATACAGAGGCACTAGTACAAAAGCTGAACTCAGTAGAGGGCTCACAGATTGTTATGTACTTTATTGTCATGTATGTACTTTAGACACCTTTCCTAAGTTGCAGTGCTGGTCCAGCTGTGCTCAGCGAAGTCGTCTCGATCGTGCGCCCATTACTCTTCCCGTTGAACCATTGGGTTTGAGGCCAGAAAGCTGGCGCGACCATTAAAAGCCCCCGAACATCCTTGACTCCTGTGTGCTTTTCTGTTCCGAGTGCACCCACAGCTTATAATAAAGCGCAAAGGATTTTAAATTAGAAATTAATTTGGATAATTTGTCTCCTACGAGTGCCCTCCTCCTGCAGTTCCTGCCAGCAATATGTTAATATATCATATTAAGTAATTGCGAGCCCCAGATGCAGATGATTATGCCATTGAAGGGAGGCTGATCTAATTAGTGTGAGAGCTCCGCCGCTGTGCTGCGCAGGCCTGCTTAGAGCCCCTCCGAGCTGAGGATGACAACCTCCGCGCGGGGGGCAGGGGTGGTCACCGCGTAAGGCGGAGAAAGACCAGGAGCCACGTGAAGGATTACTGACCGGTTTCTGCCCCGAAACGCTTGCTGGGGGTCGAGGTCTGGCCGGAGCGGCCAAGGTCATTTTCCCAGCACGCTCTTTGCAGTCCTCGTACCACCTGGGTGCCCAGTCGCCCTCCCAGGCCGTTCTTCACCACCCCAGTACCGAAGACGGGGAGTTAATGAAACGAAATGAAATCATCATCACTCAGGCTGATGAATCATCGCTTATGACTCTGTGTGTATTGCTTCGTACGTGTGTTTGACCAGAGGTGAGCCAGCGCTGGCACGTTTCGTACATTTCATCGGCATTCATCTTCTTACTGCTTTATTACACCAGCAATGTCATTGTTCAAATGTGTAGTTTTTTTTTATTTGAAAATAAACAGCAGTATTATACACTGTGAGACGTGCATATTTGCAACGGGCTGCCTAGTAACTTACAGACGTAACCTGAAGGTTGAAGGGAGGGTCACTGGGGTGCACTGGTCTGGCTTTTGATCAAAAGACTTTGAATATGGAAAATATTCCGAGTAAATATTCCTGCAATTTCCTGAATCTGAATTGCCCTACTGAAATAATCAGCCATATTTGTTGGCTGTTGTGATGGACTGGTCACCTAATGACCAGCGGTTCCAGGATAGGCTTCGGACCCCCTCTCTCCAGACTCTGACTGGGATAAAGGTATCACTCACACACACACACACACACACACACACACACACACACACACACACACACACACACACACACAAATGTGGATTACATGGCCTTAGTGACCCTGTGCATTGTACCGTTTTAAAAACTTTACTTGATCGAATCATTCCATTTCCTATTTGTACAAAGTGAATGATAGTTAACCAAACAATTAATTAAAAGCGAATTAATTGTAATTTCTGCTTGTGTATTCTGACAAATTTTCAAAAAAGACTCGAGAAGATTTGCATGGCTGTAGATTTTTAGTGTTTAATGTAAAGCTTCTTCATCCTTTACTTTCTTCACTTAACTAATATACTAATAGTTTTGCACTAATAACTAACAATAACTAATGCTATTAATCTCCTGCAGTGTTTCACTTTGTATGGTATTTCTAATATTTATACTGTCCATCTTTTGAAATGAAATTAATACTGTTTTTATTAGAACCTAATGTATTACAGTATTGAACTTAAAAAAAAAATACTGAAAAGTGATATTAAGAGCTCAGCATCTTTAACTCAAGTAATTTATATGGCCTCGTTTACAAACCGCTTCTCCACATTTTCAACACTTCCAAGAAATCACTCAGCATTACTCCTGCATGGTTTCTCTGGTGTCGGTGATACAGCAGCACCCCGTAAATCTTTAAAAAAACCAAATTAAGCCAGAAATAGATTTACAATAGCTTTCAAAACTTACAAAGGTTTCACATCACTCTTATCGCAGAAAAAGGCCCTGTTAAAACATTCTTTGGAGGTTTAATTAGACCACAGTAATTAAAAGAATCTCCTTCCGTTTTCTGCTCTCTCTCTTTTTTGGATAGATCAGTAGCGTGACCTCCACTTAATTAAAACCCAGGAGACATTTCTTGCATAAAATCAGATTTATCTTTCCATGAAAGAATTTAGTTAAAAATAGCTTTTAGTCAAGTAAGTGGCAGCCGAAGGCCTGCAGCAACAGAAGCAAGTCTTGCTGCAACCCAGTGCCCTTCCGGTGCTCTCGCTGTGCAGAAAGTGTCGCTGCAAACTAGACTGGGATCCAGCCAGTTCTGGATTCCAGTGAATTGTATGAAGCTGCTGATAAATTTCAGCTGGGCTTCTTATTCCTGAATGGTAATGAAAGAGAAAGGAGGGGAATAGAGTAAATCAGTCACCCTTCAAGATCTGTGTGATGCTGACTACTATATGTCCTACGTACAGTAAACTACATAAATAAATGTAGTTCATAAATGTTTGCCAGTACAGTTTTTCTTTGTATATGAGGGGCAGCTAAATCCACTGGCCTCCTGCAGAGACCTCCACTGCTGCAGGGGTTGAATCCTGCATCCTACTGCTGTACCCCTGATACCAGGTACTTACTCTGAATTGCTGCATTAAAACAGTTGAATGAATAGGAAAGTAATTGGAAGAAGCATAATATTGTCACTTTGGATGTGATAAACAAACATTTCGCTTGGGGAATTATTCATTTTGGCCGATACCTTTGTTAAAAGTGACTTACTGTGTTGTTGCACACAAAGTGCTTTCGAGGTTAAATGTAGAAAGGACCTAGTGTTAAGAGCACTGTGAGGTGGTGCAAGAAAGACAGAAAAGAAAATGTTTAGCTAGTTCCGAGATGGCAAGTGAAGACACAAATATTCAAATGCCTGTGGAAGATCGGAAGACTTGATGGGACCCTGGACAATGAGTAGAAGCTCAATTCACAGTTACAGTGGTGGATCATTTCATGTGAACTTGTGGAGGGCGTGTATTGAAAGAAAAGGAAACAATAGTCGCATTGTATGTACAAAAGTAAATCCATCATTTCAGTAACCACTGTATCCTGGTCAGGGAGGTCCAGAGCCTATCCCAGAAGCACCTGTGAAACTACACACTATGCCCAATTTACAGTGACCATTTTGTTGAAACACAACTCTTTGGACTATGGGAGGAAACCCACACAGACACAAGGAGGACATGTAAACTCCACACAGACTGATTTGGATTCAAACCCAAACCTGAGCAACATGCGTGCTGTGAGGCAGGAGAACAACTTACTGTGCTACTGTGGGCCCAACTACAACAACAGCAGCAACAATAATACATCTGCTACTGAGAAATCTGAATATTATATCTTATGAGGAAGAAGAGGGAATAAAAATCTGCATCGCCTGCTGATCAACAGAACCAGTGCTGTTCTGACTCTCTTCACATCCACAGGGGATCCCAGATTTCATTTCAGTCTTGTTGGTTTGGTCTGTTTCAGGCCTTTGTGGAAACAACATGAGCTGCTGTGCAATAAAGTTTCCCTTGAGATTTTATGCTTGTTTCATTTGCTGAGGTTCAAGGTTGTTCTCACGCTCATTGAATATTTCATACTTACAGCCTTTAGTCGCAGTATTTGCAGCTCATGTTTGGTGTTCTTTAATGTAAAACAAAATGATTTATAAACATTTCGTATAATTTTTACTATAGAACTTGTATCGATGATGTTGTTTTTAAACATTTAATCCATTTTAATAAACGGTTTACGAAAATGGACGGACGGATGGATAATATGGTTTAATTTTATAACAAAAGAAAAAAATACTGGAATGAAAAAACAGACGTGTAAAGAGAGGGGGATTTGTAATAGGATCTCCCCTGGAAATGAAAATAGGGTTAAACCTCGTGATGGAGACTTTTCTCCAACGTTTCACAAACTATAAGCGGGCAGTGCACTAAACAGGGGAGAACAGCTGTAAACATACATCCAGCATGTTATGTTAGACTTGTAATGAATTATGTTGTTCTATAAAGTGTTTTTACACCAGTTCCTTGACTAATATAACCAATGAAGATGATTTCACATAGATGGGAAGATTCTCTCATACAACAGTGTGGTAGATACAATGAATTCAAGTTTTTACTGCAGAAAATATATACAGCAATAACCGTGTATCACCAAGAGATATGTTCTTCAAAAACACCTTTAAAAATCACAATAACAATGTTTTAATATAGAAATTATTTTCGGTTTCATCTTGAATCTGCAGGTCTAACAGTTTAACACCACAGACACATTGTTAGATAATACACAAGTAAATGGTTATGTATTATAATGCATTATGTTACGTAAAATGATATGTAATGTTTAAATATTACCGAAGATATATACATTTAATAATATATATTATCAAAGTTATATATTATTAGAGTCATAAGTAAAGTTATAATAATATATATCACACAGTGCGGATTATGTGTGCAGACGGCAAGTTGTTGGCCAGCCATAAATATGAAGTCTCTTAGTGTCTTACTTGTTCCCCATCGAGTGACTACCTGGACTGGAGTAAAGGATTTGGTTTGGGTCCAAGTACCCTACGATTTACTACACCTGGATTTGCGCCAGCTACACCAAAGGCTGCAGTTTACTCCCTCCTGACAGTTCTGTTTTGAAAAGGGAGGATCACACGCTTTGTACCTCATTACTGAATACATGGCTTTTAAATGTATGCATAGGAAAAGCATGGGGAAGCCTGCCTCGGGGCGCCTGTTATTGATGCTACACCCCCAGGACAGGCACATATGGGCTCCTTTCTCTCTCCCTCAACCCTTTTATTAATTTACCATAATATACCTCTCCCATGCTGGCGTTTACATTGCAGGAAACAGCCCTATAATTAAAAAAAACTGCGCGTGGCTGTGTTACCGAGAGCCGCCAACGCAGCCCCTCAGTCTGGCCCCCAGCTCAGCTCTTCCCGTACGGATTAACAGGCAAACGCCATCCATGCGTTAAATTGTTTTGCATCCACCGCTGCAGACAAACTGCATTATTGTTTTTTTTTTTTTTTTAATTCTAGCGGCCAGTCCTTGCTTTTGTTTTACTTTCAAAATTAGCTCCATTTTCAGTAACAGAATGGAAAGAACAGGCAACTGCTGTAAATCACTGGCAATCAAGTTTGACAATATACTGTAAGTAAATTTATACGAATTGTACATGTAAATAACTGTACGTGAAAATATGCTTTTTTTAACATGTGGGTGTCTTGTCACAAAAAAATAACTGTGTACTCCAGGTCATCAACTTGCAAACACAATGTAGACTGGAAGTCTGTTCAAATGGTTCAGAAACTGGGTTTATCACTACATCATACATTGAATGTTTGCCCATGTGATATATTGTAAAGGGCATTTATTTTAAACATACTGCTGTGATAAAAAAAAAAAATAAATAAATAAATAAATAACTTTACTGAGTTTCGGTTATGTATCTATGCATTACAGTGGTAAGTATTTTTATTATTATTGTTATTATTATATTACATTTACACAGAAAGGCATTAATTGGTCATATTCCCTAAAAAAGTAACAAATTAGCAAATGAACAAAAAACATGCGGTCGTATATTTTACTATATACAAAATATTTAGCAGTGAATAATCAATGACAGTGGCAATATTTTCTAGGATTTCTAAGAGGGACACAGGCTCTGGTTCTGTCTCTGTGTTTCACTTGTGTTAAATTTATTTTTTCTCCTCTTGCCAAATGGAGTGGAAATTCATATTTCATTCAGCCACCTGTTTTTGTCTTTGTTTTGTTCCCCTCTTTGCTCTTTCTACTGAGACCACCTTGGCACCGAGGTGCTCCTGCTACAGACCGTGGTTGACGGCGCTAGCACAGTGAATATTGATATTAACTGGCAGCATTTTCCTAAATGGCAGACAAGTTACTATACAACAGGTATCAATCAAAACATTTGCTTTCAATATGTATAAGATGCTCCCATTTCCAACTCTAGCTTGTTCCAGCCATCTTCTGTGGTGCTGCGATGTACAGTCATACCCGTGAGAGTCATACCTCCATTTGAGTTATGAAAGTTCAAATTTCGCTGGGGTTTCATTTAATACCCTTACGTTTTACTTATGAAATGTTTTTTCTGCATTTATGAGGATCAGTTTTGGATTTTGCTCTTCCTGACAGCTGAGTGGCACAAGACCAGAGCCACCGTGTGGTTTCCTTTGCAGATATAGCTTGGCTCATGCAGTGTTAAGCTCTCAAGCTCCATCACCCCTTGTTTTGTAGCCTCACCTGTGGTAATCTTAAAAACCTTCTTGAAAAAAAAAAATCCTTCTTGACTACTCAAAAAGTGTCAATGTGTTTAATAAGTGCTAATTTGCCACCATTGTTTTCATTGACTCATTTTGTCTTGACTATTGTCTTGTTTTTGCATTAAAGGTTGAGAAGATATTTAAACACTGAGTATCGCATGTATTTATGTTTTATTTATGAGTGTGAATTGTACAGTACATAATAGCTATTAAAGAGCCGAATAAGACCAGCTAGACAGCAAGACAGCATTTTAGAGAAATTAATGAAAAACAATGATGGACTAATGAAAGAACATTTTGGTGTGTTCAACAAATTTTGTTATTTGCTAAAGTTATTGTATCTATTTTAGGGTAATTTAGTGTCACAATGGGTCTCAATTTCAGTAACCTGAAAATTTTTGCCACTGGAACCACTGCTGATGACATCTTTGATTTATAACAATTCACCTTACACAAGGTTTCTCAGGTAAACATTTAACTTCTTAAGCTGAGGGAAGACTACATTATTATCATTTATTTAACTGTATTTTCTCCATTTCTACTGTACCAGATGAGGGTCAGCACCTTGCTGTGAGGTACTGTACCAGTAAGTGAGATTCAAACCTAGGCCCTTCAAGCAGAAAGTAGCAGCTCTACCCAATGCACCACCTCCTGACTTAAGATGGGAGCATCGCTTATGTTAGTTAACCTCCCAAACCTGCTCTTTTTTTTCATTTTCCCACATTTTATAAAGGGTTGCAGGTGGACCCCAAATACCATAGAGTCCAAACAGTTTAACCCATGAAACTGATTGACCACTCTTACCTGTGCAGCTTATAATTTGTCTCATGTTCAGAAAATAAAATGTACCTCATTTATGTTCAACAAAATGTCATATGCTTCTTTAGGAGGGATTTCCAAGCACTCTCAAGGTGTCCCTAAAAGGTGCGCTGCACAGTTGTGTGAAGAGATGAGTATTTTAGATCCCAAATTTGTCCTGGCACTTGCAATTTTTTGAAGCTCATCTGAAACAAGGCCTGGCAGTGATTTATACATTGATTTGAAAAATAAATAAAAGTGATAGAAACCTGCATTTGGCTTTAATGATAGACTGTTACAGCATGGAAGAAGTAAGGATATGAAACACTGTGAGGAAATTAGATATTATGCCCTGAAGACAAGTGCAGCTACCAGCCCATTAATTATTAGATATTTATTATTAAAAATTTCCCTTTGTGAGTGACTGTGGAATACTGGTGGTGCTCAAGCTGTGGAGTTCTGACAGAAATCAAGTGTATGGACCTCATTTTTCCCTTTGTTGTTGTGCAGCACTGACAGAGCAAATCTGTGCTGAAAGATTCATCGCCACTTTATTTAAACACATGCCTGCACATGTGCACACACCTAAAAGCACACACATATGTGCAGGTACTCACACCGACTATATCAGGTCATACAAGTTTGACATAACAGAATACATTTACTTTTGGCCCTCATTGAAACATGCTGTCAAGAAGAATGCTTTCTGATAAATACACATCTCTCCGCGGTAGAGAAAAATCTCTGTAATATTATTGCAATGCATTTGGTGCACAAACCAGGTTTTATGTTGAATATTGAGTCATAGTTGCCATTTTCAGTTGGATCAAAAGCAGACAGAGACAATACAGGCAAAAAAATTCAAGAATAAAGGGTTACATTACAATGACTGGCCTTGGCTGATGTTCTACATAAAAGTATTCTGTATTAGAAAAACATACGTCATGTAGCGGTTTTAGAGAATAAATGGCTTTAAATATATTACAACATTCTTTTCATATAAATACATAGTACAAAAAGCTGAGAAGCAGGAGGCTAAGCCTGAATGTATGTCAGGCTCATTTCTTTCAATGCTCAGTCAATCCAGACATTACGCAGCTAAATCATAGTAGGCACATTTTTTATTACTGGCATTCAAATAGGCAGAATGACAGCAAGAGCATAGGTGGACAAAGGTAGAGCCTTAAGGGCAGAAGCCATTTTTTTGCAAAATACAAATATGTAGTAGCAAAAAAAAAAAAAAAAAAACTCCTTTGCACACTGATGCTTACATAAAAGCACAGGGGAAATAAGAGACAGCTGTATAGAGAAATTCCTGCTCAATCTGCCGGGGCTCAGCATGTTTTTACCCGCACAGTAAACGCACAGCAACGTACAGTAAAGACACGATTTGGCATACAGGCATTAATCGTTTATTGTCGGAGAACAGATGCAATTCTGGTTCATCACACTTCTCCAGCTACGTTTACAGCAACATGCTAATTATTGCTGCAATTATTGGTACGTGTTGCATCCTTACAGGAATTACAGTGGAGACGATAAACATTCGCCCCGGGGACTGGAAAATATGTCCCTTGTAAAACAGATGGCATTCATATGAAGATCGTTTCACACTGGAGCAGAAGTGCGATAATGAGTTTGGAAAAAGAGCTATCGGGAGGCAGGTGGTCCTCCACTCGGAGGCCTGATTTCTCAGCATCCGCATATCCAAGATCTCCATTTAAAATACGCACATCCTCAATGACGCAAACTAGACGGTTGTAAAGAATCTCCCGCGTTAAAGAACCACTCCGACATTTTGTTTCGCTCTTCATTTGTACATTTTTGGTCATTCCATTGTGTCATTCTGTACAGTACAGTACTGCATTCGTACAACTGCCCACAAACTGCTCTGTGTGTTCACACACCTCTTGCACTGGCCCACACCTGTTTGAGTACTCAGTGTATTCCATATGTGGTGATCATCCTAGGACCCAAGGACGAAAAAGCCCTTTTTCTGAAAGTAACGGCTATAATGAATGGGGTGCCAGACCTCCCTGCTGTGGCAATTTGAGGATGGTGACATGTTATATACCATCCTATTTATGGTTGTGATGAGCTGCAGACCCTCCTATTATTTATTACTGCGGGGCAGTAGAGCTGTGCAGAGGTCACCGAACTTGGAGAGGAGGGTGGCATTAATAAAACGGTGTCCGGTGTGAGAGACAGAGACAAAGCCCACGTGAAACACTTTGCACACAACCACGTGTCTCTGATACAGCCATTTCTACTCTTCTCCCTGACTTTCGTAACTGCGCTAAATCGGATGCAGTTGCGCAAAAATGATTCTGACAACAAAGAAAGAAGCTCTGATAAACCAAGCAGCTTGTTTTAAACCTGGCTGTTTCAGCGTGAAACCCAAATCTGGGGAAGCGCACTGCGGCACATGTGGAGCGCCAGGTTCCGGGAGTGACCAGGTGTGAGGTGAGGTGGACAGTTTTTTAATTAAAAAGATATAGAAAATAGTGCATCAGATACTGTAAATGACAACAGAAGCTTTGGGCAGCATCTGCATCAGTTCCGAGCTCCGGAGTGGGGAGCACACATGTCCTCAGAAAATGAATTTAATGATTTATTCAGTTAATTTGTGTGGTTTGTGCAGGATGCCCATGCTACTTGGAGACTAACTTAAATGCAAAAAGTGATTCACAGACACAGGAGTCTGCCATTGTTTATTTGAAATTACTACACATCAGCAATAGGTATTGTAGTTATGCAAAAGGTGCTACAAATGTGACATGCTGCTTTGAAAGGGCTCCAGGGAACAGCAGGCAGATCTATAGTTTTAGTGCTAAAGCACTCAAAAGCTGAAGAGAGCAGATAGCGTTTAATGGCAAACAGTGATTTAAATAAAACATACTGTGAAAATTGGCATAGCATGTAAAAAAGAACAAAAAAGGGCATAACCAGTTGGTCCTAGAAAAAAAAATTCTGTGTGAATAAATAATACACAAATACAAACATTTATCTGGTCTTCATTTGTTTCTGGAAATGAACCAAAAAAAAAAAAAAGAAAAATCTGGGAAGAAAATTCCCACATTAGCCCTTCCCAAGTTCAACCCTAAATGAATAACATTACACATCAATTAAAAATAATCTCAGAAAGTAAGCTTAGCGATAGTGAAAGTGAGCACTGCCCGGCTTGAAGACGACGAAGGCAGGGCGTCACGTTTAAACGAAAACGAAGGACCCAAAACACGAACAGGCAGACGAGACCTTGGAGTGCTGGACTGCAAATGAGCGTGTGGGTACGCGGTTCCCACAATGCACCTCTTCTCAGTCTGTTTCACAGCTGCACAGTGCAGTTTTCACATGTGGGCCTCAGTTTACTGCAACGGACTGGATGTCGCAGGCTGGTTACGTAAAAACAGATCGAAACTAATAACTGCAGACCGGATAAGTGAAAAACTTTACCTATACTCAGTTTTGTTCCTCAAACGCTTTTACTGTTATTTGTTTCAACGCGTCAAAGGTGATCTATGCTGATTCCTGAGTTATAGATACACAAACTCATAAGTCACAACTTCCATGTGTTCCTGAGCCCCGAAATAGAAAACCTTTTTTTTCGCTAAAATGGCACCAAATACTGTTAAACTTACTTCCGGAGTTAAGTTATCCTGAAACATTATAAGGCCGCTTCCCTTCATTAATTCTGTAAAACCTACAAATCCAGAGTTCCTGCAAACCTCGTGTTGCTTTCCCACAATCCATTTCCACATCTATGTTTAGGAAATCAATTTTTACATAGGTGAGTACTTGAAAAACCGTTTTGCTCAGACCAGGCTGGCTGCAGACTCCATTATTTCAGACTAAGGGATTCTCACAGTGCAGGAAGACAAATGGATGAGTTTGCCCAGCGGTCACCCGAGGCCTACAGATGCTGTGATGATCAAAGGTGGCCCCGGCTGTGAAGAAGAACAGTAGCTCTTTGTGACATTTGCAGCATTTGCAAACTTGGAAGATTTGGAAGGGGAATAAAAACGAAATCGTGTTTAAGAGCCTTCACTCAAACCAGATAAGAGAAAATATGCACAAATCTCCACAATCATGCAAAATAAATTGTCAAAATTCTCAACTAAGTTTATACCTTTATGTTCTAGTTTGTAATCTTTAGCCATTTCACCTACAGCTTACAACAGCCCAACTATACAATGCTTTCCATTTTGTCAATGATTATTTAAAAATTTCACTGCAGCTGGACTCATATTATATATAACTAAGTGCTGTACTAGAAAGACTGAGAACAGCTGATGGAGAAATTCAGTTGAAACGGAGCCAGGATAATAGTTTCATAAACCCAAACACAAATCTAATCCAATTCAATTCTCTTTCTTTTTTTTTTTTAAGTAAATAACGTACACTACTAGGATTTATTGAAAAACAAATCTTTTCCGCAATTTGATGCCCACAATACTAAATTTGGCCTCTAAAGCTGTATTCACATTTGAGGATTTTACATCTGCAAGACACATTGACAGCTATCGTGTATTTAACATCATACACGAACATATTCTTAACCTTTATTTAGCCAATCCCACAGTAAGTTTGTACACTGAAAACGACAGCTTTATGCAAACATTTGTGAAACCCTCATCAAAACGGATTTTTCCCCTAATATCCAAGGGAAAACTTAAAATCTGCAGGCACAAACTTAAACACCATATATTTCTGCAAATATTTAGCTGTTAAATTTAAAAACATTTAAAAATAAAGGTGCAGAAACTTCGATAGCCTAGTTGATTCGTTGATACCATTAAGGCAACAAAACTTAAGGCCTCAAATTACACCAGGTAGATTCCAGAGAACATATCTGAACCTCCAAACCTCTCCAGATGCTGTACCTGCTGTGTTTAAAATGCGTCAAGCTTAAATTTGTACCCTGCGGAGATTATTAAACTTATTTTCTCTTAGTTTCAGTGGAACATGCAATTTGACCAGGGCTATGCAAACATTTGTATTTTCCTCTATGTACCTCTGCAACAGCAGGATACAGTACTGGTGTTATTCAGTGTAAGAACATTGGTCAAGGACACTATGACAGGAAAGGGGTTGGAACCAGGGACAAGTTCCATGTTACTGCACCAACCACTTTGCCACCCCCTATCATTTCAAACAATTTTACAAAGCAAAACAATGTACACCTTGGTTTTTTATTACTCAATCTTAAAAACAGTTGAATTTATGCAGTCAACTCACGGCTTTAAGTTAATCAGTTTGTACCGAAACGTCTGTGCGTATAACAGCGAACAGACGAAACCGAATTAGGTGAGGGCTTCTTAACCCGTGCACTGCTAGTATGCCTAGAGTGGATGTAAAAGGACACCGAAAAAGCAGATTACTCATTTTCAAAGGCTCATGAGAGTGCCTTTAACATACTCTGCCAGGAGATCTGATGTCCAGCACAAGCTATTAAATTAATAATGAACCGACGATCACTTGTGATGTTTAGCTGAGCAAGACCCATACTTCATTCATCCCAACACTCTCTTGTCCACAAATATATTTGGTGCATTTATTAAAAGAGATTTCACTTCCAGTCTGGGTTTTGAGTTCCCCTCTTGACTTTCAGCCCACTGACTGGTCTCATTCTTCTTGACGTGAAGGGTGCTGTCTGCAGTGCTCTAATAATGCCCGAGACGGCCCCGATTCCGCTCCTGCGGCACTCTCAGCACAGGCTCTCTTGCACTCACACCCACGTGACATCCTGCTGATCCAAATTAGGTCGAAAGCCAAGCCCTTTGAACAACGTTTGTTTTCTTTCCAGTGCGATATTATTTCAGGATTACTAATCAAACAAGCCCCCGGCCGTCCGATGGGTAAACATCCGAGAAGCTTCTTGGCAGCTGTTCAACTCTCCTTCTGCAGCCAACGGATAACAAACGGCTGGTAAGCTGCTTAAAAGTAATTTATGAAAACACATCATACTCTCTGTGAATTAACCTACCCTTTTCTCTTTTTATAGGAAAAAAAACTGCAAATCCTTCAGAGAATCTGCAAAATATGGTCAAATTTTGATTCCACAACCAAACAGGTAAAAAATAAACCTACAAAAGCCACAGGTCTAAAACAGCTAAGTTTGAGTAAACCTTGACAGTTGTGGCATGTTCAAAACATACCGTCTGGTACACATTCACCATGGACGTGATTCATGAAGATAACTGATTCCCCTTAATTTATCCTCATTGGTCCCGTTGTACTAAAAATATGCACTTTACTATAGTGCAATGCTGTGCAAACTGGCTAGGTGAAGAGTTCCCTGTAGGGCGCAGTGTTGGCCCATCTGTCCCCATCCTGTTTGAAGGGCTGCATCCACCACGCTGTCCGCCCTTGCAGGGAGTGACTACACCTTGAAATGCCACTGCGAGCAGCTATTTACACATTCTGAGACAGCAGCCTCCCCCTCTGCTTAGACAAGACCAGCTTCCTGATGTCTGCCAGGGAGGGCAGCTTCATTTTGTCCCTGTTTTTACTGTAAACATTTAGGAATATTCCCAAGACAACTAGGAGACCTCCCCACACATACCTGTCACAAAAGAACAGGGAGAAGTGTTACTCACAATTAATAAAAACATCACATCACTATAAAGGAATAACTCTAAGGGTACTTACTGAAAAGTGAAAGGCTTCGAGAAGAACATAAATGAAAGTACTATTGTCATTGCTTTCCGTCCTGTTGTCACTAGAACAGAAACAAAGACATAAATAGCATATACGTGTAGGTAAAATTTTGACGTACGCAAAAAAGCTACAAACCACAAAGAGAAACAGTGCAGGTGAGGATCTTACCTGTAACAGCAACAAGAGCTCCAAACAGTTTGATTAATGCCAGGACAAAGGAGATGCCAAAGTATCCCATGAGAGAGAAGAAGAAGGCATAACCGTATGTCTTCACTGGGTGCTGGGGGTCAAACACAGCCTCTCTTAGTCTGAGGTGTAAAATCTTCTATATCAAAGCCTTTCAACTTAAAATCTATCACTCTGTAGTCCACTGCAGCCCACTGATGACTTTTCTACATGAAGCCAAAATTTAAACGCGTTTTCGGAACGTTTTCATTAAATGTGTTAATCTCTGGATTATGATGCAATTTCGTAAAATTGTGCTACGTATTTACAAACTTAATGGGTTAATCCCATTGTTAAAAAAATTTGTGGCGTTTATGCATATTAAGTTATTAATGCCATTTTATGGTGTAAGAATTATTATTGCATTGAGAATCCCAAAGCAAGAGAAGAGTGTCGATACTGCATGCAGTTATCCTCTGCATTTAATTCACCACATCTCTATTAGGCATCATCCTTTTTGTCTGTGGTGTCATGAATAAATGTAGATGTCATTTTTGTGGATGCAGGATGCATGTTGCGTAGGTAAATGGAAAGTTGCACAAAAAAGATACAGATAAGAGATGCTTTCTCAAAGTATAGCAAAGTATAAAAGCAACTTTGATCAAAGTGATTCACAGTCCATTCATGATTTGGCAGACCTCAATTTGGCTGACCATCTCAAAAATATAGAAAAATCATAAACATTAAAAAAATATATATTTTTAAGCATAACATAAGGGGGACATGCGTATAAAATGTTTAGGTTTATTGAAGAAAATGTTTAAATAATGTTTAAAATTATTTTGATACTTAGTGTCTAAAAACCATCAATTGCCATTGTAAGTACCATGAAAATGGTGCACTGTCCCTATCGGCACCTTATTCATTGCTTTTTGCAAATAATTCACTATTGTATATACATATGTATGTATGTATGTTTCAATTACAGTGCTGACTTCATTTCTTTAGTCACATTACATGTTAATTACACATTACATTAGGCTGTTAAAGTGTTACTGTAGTACATAGTGCAGTACTATACAGCGCTGTCGTAAAAGACTATCAAACTTCATTGTGCTAAACATTGGTTTAAACAAGATAAGTAAAATAACCAACCTGTGAGCAGAAGGCCACTGCTGGACCAAGGCCACCGATGCAAAGCAAGCCCATCAGTATGTACACAAATCCTATAGAGTAGGAATAGAGAACCTAGAGAGCAGAACCATAGATGTGCGTAAGAGAATAGGCTGCCTTCCAGCACATGGTGGGCTGTGGTTTCACCGCATGGCACAGTCCAGCAGCATTCACATGTCGCCTTGCACCAGCAAGAGCTAAGAAAGACATCTCAATGGGTTCAGACAAGAAAATGGAAAAATTAAATCATGGTGTTCATTAGAGAAGCCAGGCCTCACCATTTCTGAATTAGAGCCATTGTGGAGTTTCATGGCCTTTTCCTGCACATTTCCGATGGCAGCATCCGCACACAGGGCCAGGGAGATAAGGATGACCCCTGAGCATATCACAGGCATTAAGAAGTCAATCTGCCATGCTCTGTGTGAGCCCAGTGTCATGTTCTACAAAGTGTCAGATGCCTTCACAAGCTTCAAATGTTACATCACAACAATGAAAGCTTCCGTATTTCTCCACTGAAAACCTTCCCAGGGAAATGGTGGCACCGTACTTAAAAATACAGGCATGCTGCATGGAGATTGCTAGCTTAAGGCCAACTAGTGCACCATCAATCAAGATTTTACCCTTAACAGCAAGTTGCTCTGGTAAAATACCACAAAGCTACTTTAGTGTGTTGCTTTTTTTGCAAATGCTAAACAATAAATGGACAACTACATCAGCAAAAGCCAGTCACAACACGCTGTCAATTAAGACATTCTCAATTGAAATGGAAAGTTACACAGATCCTAAGAAAGTAAAACAAACTCATTGTACACACTTGTATACAAGAGGAGGTTTTTCTGAATATATGAGATGCACGTAAATTACTCAATTTTTTTTTTATATCTTGACTATATTTCTAAGCAGGACAAAAATTCAACTAACAGTTGCTTTAGCAAAGTCCTTAAAATAGTAAAAAATTTCTCCACCTGTTACGTTAAAGTTGGGTGCAACTTTGCTGTCAGCCAAAGTGAACCAAATGAGGCCCAAACTCATACAGAGTGCAGCAGACACATCCGCAAGGTTGTAGCGCTTCCCTGCACAAAAGTAGAAAAAAAACATATAAATTTTTTTCATTACAATTGCCTGGAAACATTTCCTTTTATCATATGTAACACCCCCTTGCCAGTTGTTTGACATGTTTTGGCATTTTTACTATTTGTGATGTTATAGCCTGAAGAGACAACATACCATGTAGTTGATGAAAAAATTGTTTTTTTTTTATTTTTAAATAATTTTTAAAAATTTCAAGATGCAAATGAAGGGTTACACTCAATTTAATTTGTAACAAATCATTGTGTTACACAGCCTTTATACACACCACTTTGCACGTCATTATATTCCCAAAAGGAACATTAACTTATTGAAGGTTGATCAGGGACATGCTCATCTATCTAGAAACCAGGTTTCTTCAAGAGGCAAACTGTGCTTTGACTCAACAGTCCTCCTGAGAGCAACAATACTGTCCCAATCCCAGATCAATGGGAGGGGCTAACAGGCACCAGAGAGCGAGTCATCTGTCTGCCTCAGATCAACACAGTTGAAAGAAACCTCTGTGACACTGGCTGCAGGTGGACTCTACTTTGCTGTCAGCAAAGGCTCACCTGGTAAACAGAAAACTTAATTTGGCCAGTTGAGATGATGACAGGGTGGAGTTATGACTTGGATGTATGCAAACCTGAATGCCAAGAGCCATTTCCATCCTTCGTTGTAACTCTAAAGATGTCAGGCTTGATGCAGAACACTTGGCTATGCTTTGAAACCACCTCAATTAAAGACTTTCGGTTTGGACCCACTATACATCACCTTATGTGATGGCCGCATTGCCTACTCACTGCTGAAATTCATTAGCCAATTTTTGAAAGCACTTCAGAGCCAAAATATGCAACTCTCGTGCATATAAAGCATACATAAAAGCCTTACCAACAATAAAGCTGTCCATATCGATGCAGGCAAAACTCTGTTGCTGTTTACAACCAGCACATTTTAACTATGCCCTTCTGCAGACTAGTAGGTTTATCATTTACAGATGAGCAAAATTTACACTGCGAACAGTGAGGTTACAACTATCTACTTATTTATTTGTTTCATTATTTTATAGACGTGCATGTCTATTGTAATCCACTTTTAACTGAGGAGAATTTCCCTCCTGGAATTAATGGTTAATAGTTTTTTTTTTAAATTTCATTCATCCAAAATACATACCTTGTATGAACACCCCTCCTATCATGACTGGGATGAGTTTGCAGCACTTGAAAATAACTTGTGTGGGATAGTTGAGGTATCCAAGGGAGGTGTTTGACAATCCCATTGTTCCCACAGTTAACAATGCTATTATCATGTATGTTTTTCCAGGTATTCTGAAAGAAAAAAAAAAAGACTGAATATGACTTAAAAATTAAACAGAATTGACTTTTTTCTGTCCTTTGAAATATTATGTATTATGCCTTATTAACCTACACTGGCAGTGGTAATGCTGTGGACATTTATGGGGAGAGGGGAAAGAAAGCAAAGACAAATACCTTCGTCTTTTATCTTGAGTGAGCTGCAGTTCCACCAGTCCAAACAAAGAATAAAACCCAAACTGCACTAATGTCAGGTACCAACCAAATGGTTTAAAGCCTTCCACTGAGAATATGAGTTCCTGCAACAAGTAAATCATTTTTACATAAGTCAATAAACAGACTTCAGCACAGAAGTGAATAAGAATTTTCAGATTTCAACAGATATTTCATAAGCAGGTCTAATCAATCAACTCTGAGGTTCTATTATCAGGAAAAAACTATTTTGCCCTCCTCTTTGATGGGAGTTGAGAATATTTTAGTACCACTGCTAAGTTCTTCATACAGCTGTGTTTTATTTTTTGGCTGAAACAGAAGCAGCATTATGAATAAAAATAGCCTTCACTTACCTCCACTGAACAAAGGACTAGTAAACAGCCATCAACTGTCATCTCACCAATCACTGCTAACCTTTACCTGCACCCATAAATTTCTCACATAATGATAAAAAAGGACGAGTGAAGCTTACCTGCAGGTAACCATAGATCAAATAAAATACAAAGACTCCTGTGACACAGATGAAAAACTGCAACAATGTGTTGAAGCCACTCAAGTTGATGCCCAGCACTCGCAGGTCCTCCACAGACTTGATGTGTGGGGACATGACCTCCGTTGCCGAGGGGATGGAGATGGAGATGTGCTTCCTGGAATTGTTGTAGTTAATAAGTCCAAATTTGGCACTCATGGTGTCTGTGAGCTGTGGTTAAATTAAAAAAAAAAATAAAAATAAAAAAAAGTCCACCTTCAGACAAAGTGGGCCTATGCCAGAATTAAATGAGGATGTTTTACAAATGAGATTATTCAAGTCTGGCAAAAAAATGGTACTTTACAGTTACAATCAACACCTTAAGTTCTCTCGATAAATACAGTATAAGTATTTAGCTTAAATATATAACTTTCTTCTGCTAGAATGATTAAAATTTACTTTTCATAAAAATTCAGGGAAATTCTGAAGTGTCTTGATAGCTTTTTAGATCCCTTTAAATACCGCTATGTGCTCACACCCTTGAAATACTGCAACCTTTTGCCCTTGTTTTATGTATGTAAATTTACACTTGTAACTTGTGACATGAAACTCCAAGGTACAAATGTTCAAATATACCTACATCAGTTTACTTTTTCTCCACGCTTCTATTTTGTAAGATTTCTCTGTTGGAGAATAAAAATGTTCTGCATTTCTGCTTTCTGCCATTAAAAGGGCTGCAAAATGCATTCACACAGAATGGATACTTTGGTGTACTGGGGATGAGTGTCTCTGAGCTGTTTAGAAACAATTTTATTCAGTGGACTTCTATTTATTACAGCTGTCCCCAAGACTTTTACAGAAACTACTCTGTGAATAAATAGAGGTTCATATCTATTATCACTGTTTTTTGATGCTTAGGAAGCCAGATTCTGACAAATATGTTTCAGTGATGAATCCGTCGCTTCCTCATAGCCAGTAAAATATAGATGGAAGTTTAATATGAATTACTTCTTAATATGTTCACCCCAGGCAATCATCCCATTACACTGCAACTCACCCACCTTTCACTACTACAGGGTAGGATTCTTCTGTTACATGTAAAGTGCACTCTGTCAAGTGTAAAGCATAGTGACTAGGACATAGTGGAAAGATCCTATTTTTATTTTAAAATCATTAAAACTAAAGTATACTCTAATGTTGCTACACATTAATAAGAGACAATAAAATAAACAGGTGCCTGGTCCATGTGTTCTTTCAGCATAGTGGGCTACTGAGACCCTGCCTTGTATAAGCTGTTGATGCCAATAAATATGAGTCTTACAGCAAACTGTTCACTCACTATAGCGTTATCTGAAAATTCAACAAAACCTAATCTATTAGTGAATTTAGGGATTAAATTGTATTAGTAAAGTTCTATTGACTGTTGACATCATGAGTGGACTTACAAACCATTTACAGTTGCAACAAACCAACTTCCTGTCCCAACTGTGTCTGCAATTTTAGATAAAAACGTATTTGCAATGTTCTGGTGGACTGTTTCAGATTGTTTAGTTTTGACCCAGTACTGTTCAATTATTTATTAAAAAACACAAGAAAAAGACTGCAAGTTATCCAGGCAGTGCCCTTTTTTGAAAGTGTTACCTTAAAGTGTAAAAACACAAATCAACGTAAAGATGCTGCTCTAACACTGTAAGCTACCGTGAAAAAGTAAATAACATACTGTAACAGTTACACTGTTATAGAAAATAAACTGAAAAGGTCAGGATTTAAGGGACAGCTGAGTAAACAGTTTCTAGCTCTACCAGGAGGAAAAACCAGGAAGTTGGAGAAACAGGTTTCAGCAGCAGCTTTAAACATGACGACAGTGACATGCGACGCAACTAGTTAGGCGGCTGCTCAAACGGTACTTGTTGCCATGGTTCACTGACTTACCCGAAAACGACTGTGTCCAAAAGCACTGTGCACTAATGTACCTGTGGTTTAATTTGGTCCATTCACAGCCTCAGGGCAGAACTGGCAGACACACAAGTGAAGGGTGCTCCTTTTAACAGCCAGCGTCTCTGATAAACCGAATCATGCAGCGGTTCAATCCTGCACTGAAAGCCACGTCTGAAAGCCAGCTGGGAGCCCTACTCACTTCCCTAACTCGAACCGGCCATGCTCACGCCGACACCGGCAGTACTAGCCAACCTGCCCGGCAGCTCATTTTAAACACCGCGCAGCAGTATCTGCCGTCACCAAAAGCAACATCACAACATAACAGCCTCTAAAACGGAACCGTAGTAACTAAAACAGCGCCGCTTTGCCAGACCAACCCGCATGCGCTTTAAAAATGACAAGTTTAAAATCCAAAATTTGTTCCTGGTACAACAGCCAACAACTTCCTGTCATCTGACATATGACCTCTTCGGAGGACGCATTTTCATTGGTGAGACACAGCCACGTGGGAGCGCCTCTTCTTCTGGGTCTTAAACACCGCCCAATATAGGCTAATTGAAAGTGTGTATTGACAAGCTGACGTGTAGTAACGCACATTGTTTCTACACAGTGAATAATAAACACACATACACATCGTCCATTATTTCTGACATCATGTAAATACATGCACGCACAATTTTTTTTGTTAAATGAAAAATCTACATTATTGTACAGTTTATTACTTAAATGATATACTCATGCTGCTATAGGGAAATGAAGCCCTGGTAGTTGCTTTGTTTCACTCAAAAGCTTTATTTTCCCCTCGCACATTAGTTAAAGCAAAATTGTACATTGCAAAACAGATGTTAGCAGCAAACTGGAGCTGACTGAAGCCTGTGGAGTGTGCGGCCCTCTTCACTGGGGGGAAACGGCACTATGAACCAACATTCTGATATACAAATGGCGAGATTCCCTCATATGAATGGTGCTATGAATGACTGGCCTATTCTCAGCAATGATGTGTATATTTTAATTGGGCTCGCCATATTTTAAATTTGGTATCGAGGGATGGGAAAACAGACCAGACTTATTGCTCAATACACACACACACACACACACACACACACACACACACACACTCTCATTTGTTCCCACCAGAGAAAAGCACTGGCCTTTATTTGATATCCCATAGCTAGCTCCAAAGTCAAGGTGTGATCCCTCTCTGCATTCACCACCGGTTTTTTGTAGGCTTCCAGTGGATGACTCCATCCACACAGGAGGTTAATTCAGTCCAGGATCCCGCTATTTCCGTCTGTGCTCTTTGACAATATAAAAATTCTGAGTGGACAGCTCAATCCCTCTTCCATCTCAGATTTGATTGTAATGGTATTGCCTCTTGTCCCTGGGAGGCCTCTAGCTGCATTCCCTGTTCTTTATGACACTTAAATAGCCAGGCTACAATTTTCCCATCTATTCAAAAAATACTGTTAATAACTCATTTTGAATGAGGCTTCTCACCTTGCAGACCTCACCCATTGGATTTCTTCCCCATTTTGTGGAATGCCAAGGTGGGGGGGGGAGGTATACAAATCCGGAAAGCAAAGGGTTAATTAATCTTACTGGATTTATAACATTTTTTTTATATGTTACACTAAGAATGATGGTCCCAAAGAGACACAGATGCCATATTTACAGCCTTGTTACGGTGTTCAGTAATGTCCAGAAGTCTGCATATACAGACCTCCTTCTTTTCCATTCTGTGTCACAGGCATACCCATTTATCAACAGTGATGAATTTGTGGAACATATCTCAAAGTTTTACGAGTAGCCGCTAAATAATAAAATAATTATTTATTGATTATCAGAAAGGTGGGTAGCCACATAATGGCTTCGTACCAGACCCAAGACCTGCAATAAATAAAATCCCATATTCAGAATTCTTTGATATAGGAGCCTGACATTGGCTCCACACCTGCAGCAATGAACCAACACTGGGGACGACAGAGGGACCAGTGCAAGAAGCGGCGACTCATGGGGAGCTGAGAGTCTGTCGAACCGGAGCTCCTCCTGTGATAAATTCATTAGCGTGCGAAACATAATTGTCAGCAATTGGAGTGTTTTGGGAACGTCAAAGTTCCTTGGATTTCACCACAAATGCGCCAACAAAAGAAGTCACCACAAAATTTGAAACAAAGTGTTTTTGATGCTTCATGCTGGTTCATGTGATTTTTAAGGCCAGCATACTGGGCAAGAGATGTTGATATGTAAGCCAAATACAAAAGCAGCAGCAATTTCACAGGACTGGTCTTTGAATAATTATAACCATCATACTCGAAGAATGTTTTCTTTTAAATATTCCTTTTAAATTATAAGTATAATTAATGAAATGTTTCCAGCCAGACAGCAGATGTGACGAGGATGCTGAAGCTTATTTGCTTTTGCACACTGTAGCAGGTTTATCTGTGAACACTCATATGTATTACAGTAGTTCAACATTATTTCAAAAGACACTTAAAAATGGGAAAAATTAAGGTTTATCTATTAGATAGAATAGACGTCGACTGAACTAAATTCATCAAATAAAACAAGAAGAGTGAAATTTATAGTTTATAAATATACATACATATGATTGTGATATAATTTAAAATGGAAGAATGCACATTTGTTAGGTAGAATAGACTTCCACTAAACACAATTTATTGTATAAAACAAGAACAGTGATTATGAAATATTACAAATTATGACTTTTGAGGATGAGATATGGTGTTATTTAAATTCATAAAGCAGCAGTCAGGCAGAAGAGCACATGGTACAGTGGTAAGTTAAAATCCGAAGCCACATCAAAATACATAAGGGGTAAAAATGTATTCAGTCTAACTTTATGTTGACATTAAATTAATTAAACCACAATTTTTTCCTCAGATTTTGATGAGATTCTTTGGAACTACAATGACACTCAACTTTATCTAGTTTAATTTTTTTTTTTTAATAACCAGTTTCTCCCCTTTTACCTCTTCATTTACGCTGACAAGGACAGATGGTATCTCAGTCATTTCACTTCTTAAAGTCTTTACATGGTCTGATTTGTCTGCTGTTTGTCTTACATATGTTTTTATGTTTCAGGAACTGCACTTTACCAGGTACTGACTGTATTATATGCTTTTATTTTTTCCATCCGTGAATAGTTGCATGTTTCAGATTGAGAAGAGAAAACTTGCAGTAACCATATCTTCACATTCCAAAACCTACCATGGTTAATGGCTCACATTATGGTCTAAAATACAAATCACACTATAAATTCTGAGTCACAGTAGTCAAATAGTTTTTTGAGCTTCCTGATCTCATGTATAATAATTTTTTATAAGTACTCTAATCGAATCAGTAAACAGTGTAACATTGTACAGCACTTTAATAGTGGTTTACAAACACTAACACAAATATAGCCCAGGGTTAGATGATTTTTAACTGATAATTACTTTAAATGTCATAAACAAAAGAATCTTTGTACGTGCAAATGTATTTGTGATGTCACTACTATTTGGTACTTCTGTACCTGTTTTGACACCACCAGTGTGCTGGCTTTGCTGGTACAACCCCGGCAGTAGAAGGTTGGTAGCACTTCATTTGTACTGAAAAAATTAAAAAAGGCACAAACTAGTCTCTAAGTCATTGAGTATATTTGCACCTTGCAGAGAATGCATGTGGCATATAAATTTTTATTTTGTACATGAAACTATATAAAACTGAAAAAAACTTAAAGATAGATATTTATGTTCTGTATGTTGGTACATACGTACACGTACATAAATACATAAATGCATACATGATAGATAATAAAAGTAACTTTGCAGCCAGAAGGGGGAACCATATCACTTTGCAAGCATAATAAAGGCCACAGAACTTAAAAATATTGTAAAACCAACATTTTGAAGTGGGATTTCTTTACATAAGATTGTCTGGCTGAAGTAAATAATTTAGTTATTTTTGATTCATGAGTAAATCTTTGGTACCATTTATGTAATGTATCATTTCAAATGAGTTATTCATTATAACAAATGAGGGCAGCATGGAGGTACAGCAGATTTTGCTGGCACTGGGGCGGTAGATTTGGATGTGAGTTTGATTCCAGCTCAGTCTGGGTGGAGTCTGCATGGTTTCCCTGTGTTCCTAGGCTTTCCTCCAGGTGCTCTGGTTTCTCCCCACAGTCCAAAGATGTGTGTTTCATGTAGATTTGTGTCTCTGAATTGCTTGTAGAGTGGGTGTGGTTCTCCCGTGTTGGACTGACATCCCCTCCATGGTGTACATGCAATGCACTCTGTGCTCTCACGGTAGATTCAAGACCACCACGACTGTGACTAAACATGCAGTTATTAATAATGGAAGGATGGCGTTATGACAAATACAATAAAATATTTATGAATGTAATTTATCACATATTAAAATTTACAGTAGTATGTCAAATGTACAAAATAAAATTATATTTTTGAAATAAAGTTTTTGATGGTTTACTTTTTAAACCTTCCCTCTTTCTTTACTCAAAATATGCAGTAACTCAAACACAATCCAGCATAAACTAGTTGTAGGTTTTTCAGCTGGCACAAAGCAAGGGAAAATGTACATTGTGTACAAAATGTGCTGTAACAATAACATTTCCAATTGTTTTCGATGCCAGATTTCATTTACCTGGAAATACAAAGCCGACGCTCCAAGTTTGGGTATATACTATGCGTTTCTTCCACACAAAACAGAAAGCATGGTCCATGTTTTAAGCTGAAAAAAAATACGTCTTATACAATCAATGCAAATTTCTCTGCGGTGCGCCGGTCTTAACACCACATTGCATCACTGTGGCGAAAATGCTCTCCTTTCATTCTGATGGCCTTCATTTGATAGCCTCTGTCTGTGATGAACGGTGAGATCACCTGAGGATTATTGCTCTTGTTGGCGCATTTCATGAAATGACTATGTCACAGCAGGAGTGTATTTAGTTCACCCTGAGGACACCAGCGCATTCTCTGTGGCCTGGAATTCTTGCAGTCAACGTGTTTTGACATGATTTTTTTGAATGGCAGTGTACAGGGTCCAAATTCAAATTATAAATAAAGCTGTAATAATGGCCCCCGTTATGTTAATTAAAGCTTTCAACATCATAGGTGGTTTATATTTCTACGAAAAGGGTACTGTGGTTATGAGGACAAATAAAAGAAGCGAAAATGAAATTACATACTTTTTCTGGCCGCACAAATCATGCATGCCGTGCTTTATTGCCAGGAGAATCCTGCACCTGTGGCGAGCTATTAGTGTAATTGTTTTCCTTGTTACTGGAATGGACACTCAAGAAGTTCAAGAAAAAGGCATAAAAAATGCTAGAATACTGACTGAAATAACACTGTTCACTAAAAAAAGAATTAGTACACAACTGCACCATAGTGTAATTTCCGAACATAAACAATAAAAAGGTTCACTGACGTTTATTTCAAATTTTTTGTACATGTAAATTTTAAAATTGCATATGTATGTTTGTCGTGTATATATGTATCTACTATATATATATATATATATATAGGGAGAGAGAGAGAGAGAGAGAGAGAGAGAGTAAAAGACACATAGACATATAGACATGTTATAAATCAGTGCTGTACTCACAAAAGGAATATCGACTAGAATAAAAGAAATGTCATGAGTTATAGACTGCTGTTTATACTATGACAGTCCCACTAGAGAAAGGTCATAATCAAACTGAAAGTGAAACACCTACATGCACGTCAAAGACATATAGTTAATTTTTTGTAGGCTGGTCCATATGACCGATAACAACTGAACTCTTTTGGCTTTTCAGCTCTCATTTAATCTGTATAATTTTAGTGAATTATACAAGTGGGAGGCATCACCACTCAACAACAGGGGAAAGGACCGGGGGTTTTGGTGGCCCTTCACCCTCAAGTTCCAGTCAAATAGATTATAGTTCCTTCTCTGATACGGGCAGCGCTCTCTGCCACATATGTCTCACAGGCCTACAACACGCCGTCAGTGTACAATTACATATAGTTTAATATGTCTGTCAAGCACCTTTAAACAAGCATCACAAGTCCAGGAGGTGATTTGTCTTCCAAACCCATTACTCCCTTGTACATCTTGATAGCTAAAGATTGCTCCTAGCCATGTTTAAGCATTAAATAGTGTATTATTATTTCACATAAATCACACGGGGATGTGGGGATTCATAAATTTTGCATTTCTTACAGACAGTATTTTAAACACTTTCCTCAGCATGGTAGAATTCGTGAGTGAGGCCATTCCACTGCCTCTCACGGAGGCGCATTAGGGATGGGACCAAGACAGGATAAATTAACCAGTAACACAGGCAAGAACATGTCAACATGACTTCCAGTCACTAGTAAAACTTGTGCTTCTGCTAATACTATCACAAGTGCTACCACAACAGTTATGTGAACCTTGAAAATGTATTACTAGCTGGATAATATGTGCGCTTCAGATTTCTAATGTTAATACTTTAAATCCTGGTACTACCACTAATCACGTCCTCCCAGTAAGGAGATAAAAAGGCGGCTATTTTTCAAATATCCCACTCGATTGAAATTTTGTTTTTAGTGGCTTACGTGAGCCATGTTACGCCGGAAAAATTTTGAAAGATGAAAATGGCCAGTGTAAGAAATAAAACATACCAGAGTTGTAGGAAAAATAAAATAATGATTTCTCGATTCACTGTGGAAATTAAACTGACCAGCAAAAAGTATAATGGCAGACCACCAGAAATTATATGTAACTCAAGAATAGAGTTAATTGAGAATCTTGATTTTTGAGCATTAATATGTATAAATATGATTTTTGTGATGAAAATTACTTTAGTACATACTGAAACTTTCATTGTGTAATAGCAAAAAACATTAAGAATATATTTGAAAGGAAAAGTACTAAAAACTTCTTATACATAATCATTATTTTCCAACATGCCTTCAGGCTTTTTATTTGCAATGCATGGTTGGTGCTTTCTGAATTTATGCCAGGTCAGTAAGTTGATAAAATATATTTAGAAGTTCAATTTTAACTGCCTTTGCTAAAACTTTTTTGGTTTTGACACTTTCCTTTCTGTTAGGGTGTTTTCCAAGAATGTAAAATATTTTTAATCCTGGCAGATCAGATGTAATGTGTCATGACAGATAAAAAGCACATATCACACTATTTTCCTCGCCATAAATATGTAACTATAAATTCTTTTTCTGTCAAACTAGATACACAGAAGGTATTTGATAATGCTCAACATTTTTTTTTCACAAAGCATTATCAAAAGTAAAAATTGCAGCTGTATACACAGAAAATTAAAACTCAGTGATAATTTATTCATATAATTTCTTGTTTCTTTGGCAAATCTGAGGATTTCAAGTTAGGATTCCTTTTCAAAGAAGTAACGGTAACCAAAGTGAATATTAGGGATTTGGCTTTATTTTTATTTTCAGCTTTTGCTGTGTGTTGAAAGTTTCATGTCTCAGATGTTTGGGACACAAATTAATAAATTAATAAGGCAGTTTAGTTTTTTTGCTGGCTGCAAGATTCCTTCATGTTGTACTGAAATGAGCACCTACAGATGCGTGGAAGCAAAAATAGGAGAAAAAACGGGGAAAAAGGGAACTATTAGTAGACATTGTCAGTTTCTTCTTTCATACACACGATTACATTGTGGAGCTCCGAACAATACAACGCAATGAAATTAACTGTTTACTGTAAAAATGTAATTATGACAACACAATAGTGTCTTTGTTCCAAAAGTCTCCTTTGGTGCAGCTCCACTTTGATGTTGTGAGTTAGGTGAGAGCCTCTTGAAGCTAAAGTTTAGCTGGAACTCGATGCGATGACAAACTACTGATAAATTACCAGGCGTAAGACTATATTTTCAATGGGAATTCTGTACTAGTCCTTAAACTAACTGTGTAATTAATACAAGAGTGTAAAAAATCTTGCACAAATGAATGCAAAGTGGCTTTGAATAGTTTGAAAATGTCATGTATCAGAATATATTTACAAGAATGTACATAGAGAGACGGGGAAGTTAAAATGAACATCTTAGGCCAGTTCTTTCAGCATTATTATTTATGGTTTTTATGTTGTCTAAAGCACTAACTTGCATCCATTGTTTGCTATTTACTGAGTAGCAAACAACGAAATAGGAAATAAAATGAGGATAATTCAAACCAGCAGAATGTGGAATGAATGTTGCAAACACACCATTACAAGTTTAGATTTTGAAAATATTCTGTTTCTGTTTGTTGTTTAATTTTGAATTCAGTGTATGAAATATAAACATCCAGTTAATTACATCCTGCATCTTTTGTTAGCCCAACTTTTTGAAAGTCAGTAACACAAGCAACCTGTGAAATATATGTGTACGAAAAAAAGCATTAAGTTTAAGGGACTGTGCACATGGCACAGAAAATCGACCTTAACACATTTGAGTAACACCCAGCGAGTGCTTTCTCCTTTTGGTTATCTCCGGCTTCCTCTCTGCCCTTTGGTGAAGCATTTTCATGGCATGCATGATCTCATTTAGCTCTGATCTCTGCTCCCCAGGTCTGTTTTAGACGCTTCCAGGTTCCAGGCACACGGCTATTTAGGAAGGCGCAAATAATTAGACCGCAATGACTTTGAATCAGTTGAACTCAAAAAAGTTTTCCTTACAAACAACTACTTGTTTCAATGACGGGATGTGACTGTCATAAGGCCATTTAAATATGGAGTATCAGAATCATATACACTATTTCCTTACAAAAAATTTTTTTTCACTCGGAGGAATACGTATGTGATGCGGGCACGACAGAAGGCCATCAGCATGAAGAAAAGTGAACCTCATGCGAGTAGGAGGTCATAGAGTACAGCTTTGAATATCTGCCTGTCTGCCTGGTAATGTGACATTAAAACTGATATAATAAAAAAAGTACATACGAACGCTTCATATCATACATGTAATACAAGTTTTAACAAACGAGTCTATTGCACTAAATACATGATTTAATAATAGTATGGCTTGAAAATCATTATAAACATTACAGGTATCCCCCAAGATACAAGTGTTTGACTTACGAGTTTTCATGCTAAATTTTTGCATTTATGAGTAACAACATCCGAGCAGGGAGAAATTTTCAACGTTCACGCCGGCAGCCAGCGTAGTTTACAAGTCTCAGACATCTGTAATAGATTAGTTACGTCTGCTGGGTTTGATACCCCAACTATAATTCGGTCCTAAATGCATATATTGATCTCAACTCGGTTTTTTACGTGCACCTTTATATTTTTAGTGCATTGCTTTATTTTATTAATGGAAGCAAATGTCTGTTTTATGTAATTATTATTTCTTTCAATTTTTACAGGTTTTGGTGTTACTTGAGCGAACATGGGGAGATTTTGTGGAATCAGAAACTCTTCAAAATTTTCCCATTGAAAATAATGGGAATTATGTCTCTTACTTATGAAGTCACCTTACAAGCAAATTTCGGGGATTGAATTACACCCCAAAGTTGGGGGACACCAGTGTATTTAAAATCACTATTCTTGTCATTGTTTAAATGGTACCTATCAGTGGCAATTTTTAATCTACAATATTATGAATTTCTTTTACATGACTGACAGTATAAAGCTATCAGGTGTCTTTTTCGATTGTACGAAAAATGTTATACTTTTTTTTGCATTTACTGGGTCCTCGTCTGAATTTATATCTCTAGGCATAAAAAAATTACATGAATCGGAACATTTCACTTTGCAGTGCTCCAGTATGGAGTAGTACATTATTTTTAAATATGGTGAAGCACACTGAACACCGTCTCTACACGTAAACAATTACACATGCAGGATAAGAACATACTAAACATAATAGAACTTTACAGGGAGAAAAGACACTATATTTATGCAGTCTCACTGTTATTGCGAAAGGGCATGCAATGAAAATGAAAACAAACAGGAACCTTGCTTATGATTCGAATGAACTTTTGCAGTGCAAGAAATTTGTTTGTGCTGCTTGAAGGCCCGTATTTTGACAACAGTTGTTGGATTTCCCGCATTTGTTCCTAATTAAACTTTAGAATGTGGAGAATGTACCCAGCATGCACAGTCATTTTTTTACACGTGCGCAATTTCAACAGGGCAACCCACTTAATAAGCTGAATTCCCACTTCCATATTTTTCAGATGTCCCAAATCTGGAAGATATGTATGGTATAACATTCGTTCTCAAAAAAATCTAATACAAACAGTACGTGTTCTACAACTTGATTAAATTAAATGTAACATATAAGCTCCCAAAATAATCAAGTTTATTAATATTATTATTATTATAATAATTATTATCATATGTGTGATTCCTTACCAATGGCCACCTCTGACATGACACCACATGCTAAATGGTGACAGCGCTGCATTTCTCCTCCTTTCTGCACAGAAACAGAAAAGGTATGACGGAGAGTGTGCCAGGAACTTGATCACCACAGGTACGCCTACATGGTAACTGTAGCAAAGGGTCCTGGCAGGCGGCTCTGAGATCTGAAGTGGGCCGATAAGGAAGTGAGTCACCGGCAGGGTTATTAAGTGTCTCTGATGGCGGCTGGACACGGGGGATGTTTCTCCGTGCACAGAAATGAATGTGTGTCTGCATTGCGCAGCCTGGTTTTACTCCCCTGTAATTGAAACTGGGCTTTGTTGTCTGGGGATTTGTCCTCTATAAAACAGCTTCAAAACAGGAAAACCAATAGTGGGAATAGACCTTAAAACCTAATTAATTTTGGAACTATTAATGCGGGAGGAAGAATTCTAATCAGTTGCAGATTCCTTCCTGTTTGGCTAGCGTGACCGTGACCAATTACGAGTGAACTTTTTGTTACGGTTTTACTTCCTGTGCTACCCAAAAAATAAGTGGTCAGCCTGAGCTTGCATAACACAAAACACAAGGGAGGGGGTGGGGTGACACAAAGAAAGATACAGCGGAGAATATGCGATGTTCTCAAGAAACGTGCCATTAGCTGTCAGTGCATCAAATTCAAAACAATGCATCAAATAAGGGAGGTCAATTTACAGGCTGAGCCAGTTTTTTTTTTAAACTCATAAAACTCATATGGCTGTCAGTGTCCTCTCCGCGATATTCGGTACTGTAGAGCGAATCAATTCAATGCACGTGCGGCGAAGAATATAAAACTTTAGTCTTTGTTTTAACGCCAAACAGTTTGCCCAGGAATGATCAATAAATATTCTATACAAAATCATATACTAAAGTAAACGCAAAAAGAAATTAGGTTTTCAAGCAAGAATTTTAATTTTAATGTGTAACATAATTTCTTTGAATATCACATGTTTACTTATTAAACCTAAACAATGATGCAAAATAACACGCAGCTATTGTCATTCATACATCGAAAAGTTATGGAAAAAATGAAAAGTTTAGCGCAAAAGGAACAATTCCTGAAAAATATATATCATCATCCCCATTGGATAAACATGTATTTCTTTCACATTACTGTAAAGACAAAAAAGCTGATTTTTTTTTTGTGGTACAAATGAGGAAGTAGTTACTTCAGGTCTTTCAGCTACGTTGAGTTATTAGAGCTTCTCAGTTGCTCCGAGGGCCAGCGATGCGAAATTACTCCACCACCGGGTCTCCTCTGAAGAGTCTCCAGCCCCTTCCCAGCCGCTTGCTTTGGGAAACCAGAATGCACGTTCCCAGAAGCAACTTTGAAAAATACTCATGAAGTTACTTGCTCTCACGCTACAAGTCCATTTTCAGTCTCTCAGCCGGCGATGTGGGCGTCGCAGCATTGCTTGGTGACACCAGGGGCGAAACTCCTACCGCACGGAGGCAAACGGCCTAACAAATATATATAAAAGTTGACCCACCGCAACGTACCCCCGGCCCGAACCCCCGGTGCTCCGTGCATTCTGTCCCCGCCGTCTCAGCATTTCATACTTTTTGTTGCGCACGGCTCTACCCTGGAGGTGACTGTAATTTACTTTTCAAATGACTGTTTGGGTGAAGTGGAATTGCTGTAAACCACACTGGGATCAGCTGAATGGAATTGCCAGTCTTCAATTAATGAATTCAATCCAGACAGAATTCTCTCAACTCACAAATCGCAAGTGGGTGCTGTAATTATACATTTATCTGACTGTTCAATCTGCAGCTCTTGTTGAATAAACACGGAAGATCGTCTCTGTTAAATACATTAAAACTACGGCGGACGACGTGCTACACACTTTCTAGGGGAAGAAAACGGCGCCGCAGATGCATTATTTTCCACTTAAAGTTTCCCGTGTTAAAGTGCGCTGTTTCTGTGCCTCGTTCTGATTTTTAAGATCCTGATTGAAATGCATAATCTTTCGAATTAATTGCCCAACAGCTCTTAATTTGAGAGTAATAATATTATTATGTTCAAAAACATTGTCTATCTCTATAAAAGTCTTATTCAGCTATTACGTTAACAGACTTTATTTCCATTTCTGTATTACACTTACTGGCAAAGAAGGCAATATTTTCCGACCCGTTTCTCCAAAGCGCCTTACAGTGTTAAGCTGCTTGCAATGTTTTACTTGTTTATACAGCTGGGTGTTTTTTAGTGGGGCAATTCAGGGTAAGTCCCTCGCTTAATCCCTTACTTAACAAAGGTGCAACACAAGGCAGGTTTTAAATCTGGAACCTCTGTATCTAGAACTCCCAACGCTTGCCAAATGGTTTTTTGAACCTTTTAACAAAGTTGCTCTTGTAATTGCTACTTATGGCATCGAATTTTATTATCTATGTGTTTGCAGCATCTCAGTGTACTGTTCCTGCCTCCGCGTTGCTGTGACCCCTCGCGGTTTAGTTCTGTTGTCGATCAAATGAAATATGCGCGGTCCGTGTTTTTTGCTCTGGGAAGGGGAGCTCTCACGTCACGAGAAGAGTAGCAACAGGGAAGCGAAATGATGTCCACCTCTGAGGAGTGGTGCAGAGGTACTTGTGTCCAACCACCAAAGCTGTACACAACAAACCTGCCCAAGATCATTTTCAAAATAAATAGTATTCCTGGACAAATTGATTCTGTTTGATAGCACATTGATCACACGCATCGCCCGTAGGAAGAATATGGCTTTACAAGCAATAATACGAGAGACATTTATATCATTTGGACAAAATAAGACAGAGTGCATGCGTAGAATACCAATGACCAGGCGTGCCATTTTTATCCTCGAGTGACATGGTAATCCAGTAAAGTTTGCAGCTCTGTTTCCTCTGTGCAATCACGGGACTCCGGCTTGCCAGTGATTGTGTTCATTTGTAAAAGCATCCAAGCCAAAATTGGAACCCCAAGGCTGATAAACTATAAAGATGCTGATCAGATCCAAACTAAATAGACTGCGCTGTAGGGCAGCTGGTGTCAAGGATAGAGCTGCAAGAGCGATGACTATGTATTCTTTATTCCAAACACTGACACACCCTCCTGAATGCATTAAACATATGAAAAAAAGAAAACAAGTGCAGGATGGTCCCCCCCCCCCCCACCCTAAACACTTTTTATTGATTGCAAAGCTACGCAGATTTATACTTCCCAACTTTCAGGTAAAGTCTCAAAATACAGAAGCTAAGTATGAACAGGAATGCAGGCCAGCAATGCAGGCAAGATCACGCTGGATTCAGCAAAATTACACATATATACACATTCACAGTTGCAAGAACATTGTTGTGATTCTATAATGAAAATTAAAATGAAAATGAACACGTGTGTCTGTTTTTTTTTGTATTGTTCTACTGTCATTGTGTGCCCGTTGAATCGAAAGTGGAAACTGTGAAGTGTACAGAGAACCAAATTGCAAACTAAATTAAGTGAATTTTACTTTTCCATTACTCAGCACCAATATTTAGCTAAAGGTTCCCTGAAACTAACAAAATAGGTTTGTTAGAAAACTGGCCACAAGCCCCCAGCAGAAGACATCTGCTCCTCGTCCGCGCTCATCAAGGATAGATGCAAACTTCTCCGTATCTTCAGCCCTTAATCGGTCCCCCTGCGATCTCCGGCGGCAACTCTTGAGCATTTGTTTGCCGCGATTGTTCACTGGTCTTAGGAACTAAAGCAGGATCTACTTTCCACCTGCAAAGCTTGCTGCCCGGCTCAAAGGAAGATGAAGCTACGCAGGAATAACTTCTGAGGGTCCAAACATGTGTTTCCTCTTTTTCTTTGCGCTGCCTTGCCGTGGACCTTTGCACTGAACTTTGAGGAGACTTTTTGGGGATTTCTATGAAAGGGACGATTGAGGAGCAGTGATTGACAGGTCCTCTGCTATCCCTCAGCCCTCTGGGGTGATTGACAATGTGGTTTATCTCACACTCAGTGACTAAACTAATTTGGCAAATTTTAACCATACGGCTATGCATTTCACCAGAGATTTTTCTTCTCCAGGTGGTGTTTTATCTCTCAGAATATACACAAAACTCCATCTGTGCTTCTAAACCAAACAATTAAATGTAATTAGATAAATAAAAGGGAGCTGGGGAAGCACTTGCTTTTGCAAATATTTTTCTTTGGAATAATTGTATGTGGGAATAAATCCTGGTGTGGTAAAAATTAATATTTTTGTGCAGGCATCACTATGGTTCCTACTGAAATTAACTGCTATGACTGATCTTATGCCAAATTCAGTGATTAATTCACTTTGTGGCCGCTGCCACACGGTTATCTCCTGCCGAGTATTGTTTTACACAAAGTTTAATCCCCTTTGCACTTCACTTCTTACTTGGCATTCTTAAAAATCTTTTGAGCAAGCCAACAATGCTGGAAAGATCCAGAAAAAGAGGTGTGCTTCTTGTTCGCCTCTGCTGAGCGCCACTTTCTGAGCAAAAAGTAACAGTGAATAAAATTATAGGAAAGTAAGAGGCATAAAGTAGTTAGACACAGAGCCGTTCATTGCGTCAGAACTTTCTAGAAGGTTGTTATTGACTCCAGGTTGGTCTGTATTATGGAATTTGCAGCTGCTCCAGAACTTTGACAGACGTAGTGGGCTGGGGAAGAGAGGCGAGGATTTGTTGGTCTGTAATTCAGACAAGGTTTGGTGTGTGCTGCAGTCAACAGCTGAACAGCAGAAAACGTCCTGGCAATGGTTAAATCGGAGGAACACATATGTTACTTAGGTTAGCAAAAAGACTTGGGTTGTTTTTACGTTGCTTTAGAAGTAAAGGTTCAACTAGCCCTACCGTAGTACTCTTTTGGGTTGGTAAGCTGGAAATAAAGCATTTTAATGTGTACGCTAACTGTAGTTTGTGGCTGTGGCAGTAAACATATGCATGTGGATGTTATTCAGTGACCTAGTGTCTTTTTATGTGTTCATCTTGCTGGTTTTCATAAGCCACGAAATGAAATTATGAAATAACCAGTTTCAGTAATTTTAATGACTAGTGTGAAAGACTAATTCCACCTTTGACCAAACCTTATCTGCCTCCCTGGTCTGGTGCTAGGGGCACAAGTGGTTATTGGGAACTGATGTTTTCACCACCAGGATGTTTCATGATAAAGACATTTACAATGGTCCGCCTGACATGAAATAAAGGAACTAATAGTCATATGGACATTCCATATTTCCTTACATTTAAAATCTGTTTCTGTGACACGTGACTTATGATAAGGTATACTAACATCTAAATAAAATGTCCGTCCTGCAATTGGTAATGGTCTTCTGTTATTTGTTGTTTATTCATTACTTATTTACTTTGCACCACTGATGTGTGTCTTCTATAACGTGTCCTTTGTTTAAGCTGCTATACTGCTGAATTTCCATGCATGGATCAATAAAGTTATATCCTTTCCTGTCCGGTCCTGTCCTGCCTGGTCCTGTCGGGTCACAAAACCTGCTTGAAAGCATCTTCAACTTAGGTGTTCATCAGAATGTCTTAATCTTACCCTAGTGACTGCTCAAAGAAAGCCACTGCTAAAACACACTACTAACTGTCTTTGTGAACCGAGGAAACCATTCCTCTTAGTATACTTCTTATTTGCGGTGTTGCATTTACATAAATAAATAAATCCTGCAGTTACTGATAGCACAGTGGCATTTTTCCTGCACATGGAAAAAAAAAAACATATGCGCAGGTGTACATACAACCGTCTTCCTGTTAAAGATTTTGGCTGAACAAGGGAACATTAAATGTGGCCAGTGCATGAAACATTTTTTGCCTACAGCTGTACAGCAATGCAACGTGGGCTAAACGTGCACCGTGCGGCCCAGCAGCGTGCCATTTGTACACAGTGAATGACGGTGTGCTAAGCTACGCTCATACAGCGTATGCCGATAACAGTCATTCATTTCACTATGTACGTACTAAATCCGCCCGATACACGATATGCCCAGCAGCCCTTGCTGTCCGTATTTTATCCATCGGAGCGGCAATGGCTGAGGTCTCTCGCGTCGCCCCTAAAAACATCACTAACGTGCAATGAGCTTGTGGTCGGCTATTTGCGCTGTTTGCAAAAAATGGAACATATGTGAAACCAAAAGAAAGAAAAACAATGTTATCATTGTGGAACAACCAGAAAAACTGAAAAAAAAAAAAAATAAAAGCGGTGTGTTACAGTGTAAATGTTGAATTAAGGTTAAAGAAAAAAGAGCAGCACTTTAGGTTTATTTTTGTGTACAGAAACAAGGGGATGGCTGTTTTCGTAAGTGAAATCAGCCACCTTCGCACCCACTTCTTTTTGGTGTTGTGGGAAGGGGCATCTGCACAAAGCGTTACCTCAGCTTCTGTTGTCTTGGTGAAGCTCCCTTTCGCAACAGGATGTTCCCAGGTCTCATTCTGACGTGGTGTCGAGACACTCTGAGCCTGTTCTTCCTCAACAAACTCAAATGATGATCATCAACACACCTCGGACAGCAGTGTGTCTGGGGCTGATGCTCTGTCTCAGCTGAAGGGAGGATCTGTTTGTGTTCCTTTTCTGAAGAGTACCATTAATACCAAGGTTGTGACCTTTAACTCTCCCCTTAAATCATTAGAAGCACTGGTTGGAGAATTTCTGGTTTCTATTTACCTCTCCCAAAGGACTCTGGACATATATAGTATATAACATTGATGCTGTTTTATCTTTGAGGATGTGGGGTTTTCTCACCCCAGAGGATGTCTCAGAGTTGACTCAGTTGCCAGTATTTCTCATGTCATCTCTTAAAGGTATGGAAATTTAAAATAGATATACAATTTTATTTTATGTACATCTATTAATTTTTTTTACATTTATTTCACAAAGTTTTATATTTCCAGCTACTTTAGGTGTGCATACAGCACTATGTTTCTTTTTCTAGTTTATTTATTTGCCAAAAATTTTAATCAGAAACGTGAAAACCAAGTTTATTTAAAAAAAAAAAAGCAAAGCTGTTCAGTGTTCTGTATAAAAAAAACACAAAGCTGAGACTGACCCGTTTTTGTTTGTGTGATTGTGAAGTTCACACCACAGTGTGACTGGGAGAAACATGGGTGCCACCAGTCTGTCTTCTCTGAGACGGTATACCTGGCGCAAAGCGATGGTGGCTCAGCTAGTGCCTTTCGTCCTTGCCAACATTCAGCAGATCAGCATGTTTCTTACCCTGCTAATGTTTTCTGGCTGTCCCACATCAAGGTAAAGAAAGCCCAAGGATGAAGGATTTGACACTGGAGGTTGAGGGTGTGTTATGGCTCTGCTTGCTGTGTCCATTCCTCACCCTTAAATGTCACGCTGCTTAGACCTCTGACATGCAACATGACACCAGAGGCACTGCGGTTTGACTTATCAACGTCGCCTTCTCTCTGCTGTATCCGAACCACTTTGACACAAAATCCATTAAGTTCTAATATCTGATCGCATTAAAACATTAACAACATTTAACTACAGACTATGAAATGACACAACAATTCTAATGCAAGAAGAATATAATCCACCATTGTTTTATCCCTTCTCCCTTTTTATCCCTAAAAAAGTATAAAAAAACAAAACAAGAAAAAATTCTTTTATTCGGATGATCTGATGAATGATTTAAAAATGAAGAAAAAACAACGAAAGGGATGGAAAATGCAAAAAAAGGGCAAAAAACAAAATACAGTGCAAGGATATCAATAAACTTGTTTAAATACAGTGTAAGAAAATAGCTACTACTAAACAGCATAACATTTACTTGTTGCCAAAGGGCACAGCTGTGACTGTCGCGGTTCTGTTATCATGCACTTTTCAGAGAATCAAGCGGCAAAGTGCATTAACAGTCCTGTTGCGAGGAGAAGCTTGTCTACCCTGACTCCCACCGGACCCTGCGCAGCTAACCGGGGGAGGCAACAAACTCAGCCTCTCAGCAATACGGCTAAATCATGTGTACAAGCTGCTTCCAATAAACTGTTAAATTTGATAAAGAGGGCAGCATTATATTACACAGCCCAGAAGGCACTTTGGACTTCCAAGTGCCATGAATACATATCGCACGATAGCAACGCTGTAACTTCAGTCGCCGCAACCAGGAAAACGTTACCCCTCAAAATCCAGTTAGAGGTGACACCTGTATAAATTGACGGCCCAATGAGATTAGAATGTATTTATGCTTTGTACATTAGCATCAAAAGGCTCCACTAGTGAATGGAGATGTAGCGTGGAAACAAAATGGGGACTCAGTGGGAGACAGCGTGGACTTCCATTGAATGAGCAAAGACAGCAGAGGCTCTTGCTATGTCAGTTGCTGGTGCTGTACTAGTACACAAACTGACATTTAGAGATGCACTTCTTCTGCCCCGCTATGCAAATATTGTGAGGGCGAAAATCACACGCTGTGATGTTAGCAAACTGTGCTATAAAGATGCTGCCAAGACGTCTGGTTTTTGAACCTGAATAACTGTCGTGGAATTATTTCAAGTGACATTTCGAAAGCAAACATTATGGATGACCTTGGGTGTGATTGTGTGGAAAAAAAAAAGGCTTGAAAAATTCTACTTTATCCACCCCCACCCCCACCAGAAAAATATGATAGCCATCACCAATTGAAAATAAATGTAATGAAGTGTGACGAAAGGATTGGTTATCAATGGTGATGTGGTTGATATTGTGCAGAGCACCAGTGTCTCCAGCAGTAAAGGCCAAGATGGTAAGTGGAATACAGTAATTGGAAGACTTCAGTGCTACAAAGATTTAAATCCATGACACTGAGGAATGACAAAGGCCTCAGGGGAAATTTCAGCTATGAGGAGGTGCAGCCAACCTGTCCACATAACAGATCACACCTGAACCTGGTCACTTACTCAGAAAGAACGCTTGCATATTGGGAGAGACTGGTTCACAGGCAAATGTACACCAGACTTTCCTGGACTCTTTGTTTCATTTCATGATTTTATTATACATTTCCCACTTCGTGGTTGTCATGGATTGCGTTTTTTTTCTCATAAAAATTATAAATCTTTCGTTGAGCACATAAATTATTTCGCAATGTTGTTGCGTCCATTTTAGTTATAAAAATGTCAACAGCAAACCTGTCCTTAAAGACATACTGAAGAAATGGAAGTAAATTGAACATATAATGTATGAGTTAAATAGAAGAGTGCATTGTTGTGACAGAGTTTAATGCAAAAGACAGACTGCTTTCTTTACAAGGGAAGTGCATGCAGTTTAGTTGGTGACAACACAGCATACATATGCATCCCTGGTTTGTTGTCCAGTTAATACCATTTTTATGTGGTAATGCAGAAGGACAGCAACTGGTGACGCATTAGATGCCATACACCCTTCTTTTTGATGAGCCTTTGTTTGTGAAGAGTGTATAAACTCTTTATAATATGAAGAAATATAGTTCGCAAGATCAATGACTACTGCAAGAGTAGAATTTTTGAACAACATGGATCCTGTTTGCTGCCACAGGACATGGGTGTCTTTATATCACTCAAGGAACTGTGAATTCTTCTTGTACCGGAAAATTCTAAAGGAGAATGTCAGACCATCAGTCATTGAGTTGAGGCTGAAGTGCAGCTGGGTCGTGCAGCAAGACAAGGAATCCAAGCATATGAGAAAGATCAGAATGGCTAAAAAAACTATGAAATTGCAGTTATGAAATGGCTTCATCAAAGTCCTGCCCTGAATACAATTGAGATGTTCAGGCAGGATCTGAAAAGAGTGTTCATGCTTGAAAACCTGCAAATGTTGCTAAACTAAAAAACCATTGGTCAGCTTTTGAGCATTTGGGTCTAAAGACATTCACAATACCTGAAAATCTTCATACAATCTAGCAGCATCACAAAGGAGCCCTGACAAAAGAACTAGTCATACATTTGTAAACGGAAGAAATGTGCTTGGAGCTAGGCCCTACAGTTCTACCACTGCAGTGTGATCCACAACGTTTTTCAGTGGCTATCAAAAAAAGAAAGTTGAAGCCCATTGTGACACACGGGGCAGCCCTCACAGCACACGTAGCACAACACCATCTGCTAATGCTGTGTACCCAGCAAACAAACCACAACACTGCCTCCAGATGCACTCCAACTACATCCCAATTGGCCCTGCAGTACACAAAGACACGTCTTATGATGCCTGGTTTCCAAGACACACCTCGTAATGTGCCCCATAGCATCCAATCTCCTGGACGTTCCTAACATTTGAATAAAGCATTGGTCAATATGAAATCCTGCATCCTGTCTCCTCTTGTTCTCCAAATCAGAAATTGTCACACGCAGGTTGACAAGTATGAGGTCAAGAGACACAACGCCCCAGGGACAGCTCCAACAGAGTGGATTAGCAACATGATAATAGTTCTGAAGTCTGAATAACTAAGATTCTGCATTGACCCAAAGCATCTTACCCAAGCTCTGTGACAGGTACACCACATCATGCCAACACTGGACGACATCCTCTACAAACTTTTTAAGGCAAAAGTATTCACATTAGGAGATGCATGGAATGGATTCTGCAATGCAAACAAAATAAACAAAGTAGCTCTACGATAGCATTCTGGACACCATGGGAGAGAAAGAGATGATTTAGACTCCCATTTCGAGTGTTGGTTACACTTGAAGTGCAAGCAGCATGAGCTCCTGGGTAGCTTCAGTAGCACAGAACCAATAGCTGATGACATTCATGTCATTAACAATGGTGAGAACAGGGAGATACATAAGGAAGCAGAATGTGACCATGACTGCAAGCTCTTAGCCCAGCTACCCCACTGTAGACAGGCAAAATTAAGGCTGAGCATGAGGAAACTGCAACTCAGACTGAAAGAGGTTTGCTTCCACGGTCACATCCTAAGAATTGGACCCAGAGAATAGCTGAACCCACCAGAGAGGTGGTGACACCTATAGAAGTGAAACCATTACAGCAAATCTAAAAAAGGCCTCCCTGCCTCTCAGAAGTGTGTGAGCCCCCGAGAAGCTCACTGTGAAAGTGCACAGTCTGGCATTCAAGTATATGAAGACAATCCAGGAGATGAAGCATTGGGTCAGGGTGACTTCTGTGTTTAAATACTATGATATGAGCAAGCCCGTCACAGGGCAGAGAGACTCAAGTAAAGCAAGGGTAGTGTGGGGTCTTATGGAAGGAGGGACAACCAGTCTTGGCTTCAAAAGTGTGAATGCCTATTGAAACAAGAAATTTTGAACAAATTTTGGCACACATTAAGAAATAGCGCCTGAGCATTCTTTTTGCATTCCAGCACTTCTCCACTATCTATACAATTGAGACATGTTGACTGAAATGGACCACAAGCTGCTAGATACTATATTTAAAAAGCCACTACTCTCCACACCAAAGGAATTTCAGAGCACGATGCTAAATCTCTAGAATTCTGAAATTGACTTAAACTACAAGCCAGGTTCAGGCATGCACATCAGTGACACCGTAAGTAGAGCCACAATAGGGAACCCCCCACCAGGGTCCCATTGTAATTCTCACACTGTGCAGCTTGGTAAAGGAACAACAAGATCTCACATGCAACAATCAAGCTAGGTATCTGAATGTCACAGATCATAGACTGCAGCAGATTTAGCAGCATACAGTAGAAAATGAGACCTGCAGATTATGGAAGCCATTGTTTTCGCAGCATGGCCAAATTTAACAGATGATATCTCAGCTTTAGTCAGAAACTTCTGAACATTTAGAGAAGAAATTAGTGTTCAAGGTGGCTTACTCTACAGACCAGAGCTTTTCAAAAGACTTCATTCGAGCCACAAGAGGGGTGCGGGATGCTATAGGCATGAAAAAGAGATCCTGAAGTGCCTGAATATACAAGCAGAAACGAAAGACTTTGTTGTCAACTACTCCGCCTGCAATGCGTATATATACCTCCAGCCAAAAGAAACCATGATGCCCTGTGAAATTCCAACATCCCTCCTGGCAGTAAGTTAGCAGGGACTTCTTCCGACTTATTGTGGATCACTCCTCTGACTCCTGGAAACTGGAACTCCTCCCTGATCTGACTACAGCGATCACATCTGACTGTGAGGTGCACTTCATCAGATACGGGACTTAATATGAAGTCATCTCAGACAATGGGTCCCATTTGACAGTGGACAATTCTACTAGTTTGGTACGGAATGGGGCTTTGAACATCTGACATCATCACCACAGCACCCCAAGCTAATGAAAAAGTTGAATCTGCTATTAAAAATGTAAAGAACTTGTCCAAAAGGGCCTGGCGTGATATTACAGACCTATGGCCTACGCTTCCTTCACGGCTTGACATCAGTAACACCATATAGCAATTCCTCAGTATCCAAACTCTCTATACCCAAATTTTTGCTATAAATTTTTATCTAAAGCTTATCCATAATAAAAAAATCAAAATGCAAATAAAAATCAAAATAAAATAAAAGAAAATGCAAATACTGAATTTATTTTGGATACCAAGGAATTACTATTTTAACATATCACTTTTTACATTACATGATTCACTGTAAAGTCAGATTTGTGTTTTATTACATAAGTGAAGTACTCTACTGCTCTCCCAGATTTACATATTTTTAGATCTTCCCACCTGTCCACCTGTCCATCCATCTTTTTGTCCATCCATTATGTCAATAGAGCTGTGGGAATATGGATTTATATGCAATATGGACCACAGCTTGAAGCTGCCGCTGCTCCTTTGAAGGTCCAGTTTAACACTAGCGTTTCAGTGAAAACTTCACTGCAAAACTGAGACAATAACATTCCAATGTTCCACAATTCAAATCAGGAGCAATGACAAAACTAAATAAAATAAAAAACAAAAAACGGAAGCTGTGCTTTGAAGAAAACTTTTTTTTTCCAAAATCTATTTATGCTCCACTTACTTACTGCTCTTAGTCCTGGATGGAATCGAGACTGGATGATTCATATTAAGGGAATTATCGGACCTCCAAATCTTATTAGTAGCACAAGCACTCAAAAGAGAGAAAAGCAGACACGTATCTCCTTTGGGGCATTACTGCATGTTGAGAGCCTTGTTTCTGTGGCTGGGGCTCCTTGTTTGGTTAATTGGCTGTTCTGCTGTCCCAAACAGAGACAGAGCCCCCCAAGGTATTGGGTATGGCCTGCACAGCCGTCCCCTATATTTACAGCATTTAATGTTGTGCCTAAATGGAAAACCAAAATGATGCCATTCTTTGTTAATGTCTGAGGATATAAAGTGGGTCAAGTTTCTGGCCACGGCCTGAAGGAATTCACCTTTTCAAATATAATGAATGCCTCGGCTATAACCCCTTCAAACACCATGCTTATTTCTCAGCGGCAATCACCTACATTTGTTTCTGTTTTTAACGTTTTCTGTTCAACAGAATCTTACGTTATTCCTGCAAGGAGAGGCCGCTTGCTGCTTTGGGGGGACCGGAGCCAGTAGATGGCAGGACAAGAGCAATAATGCAAACATGAGCAGGACCACCAATGTGAGGGGCGAGTGTCTCTGCAGGTTAGATGAGTGTGGAAGTGGCTGTGGGCTCCTGTGCCCACTGACAAATGAAATCCCTGTTCAGGACTTTCTTTCTTGCATCCCTCCTGCATCAACAAAAACATGAACCAGTTATGGTAGTTTTTAACTTTATATGATCTTATTTAGCTTTTGCCACTGAAAAAAACAAATTGCTTATTGTTTTCACTCTTGCAAAACTTTGATGGAAAAAATAAGTGTTTTATTTCTCATATAACCCTGAATGGATAATTGCTTATCTTGCCCCCAATGATAAGGCACTAAAAAGGCCGTTTGCTGGTTAAAAGTATCAAAAGTTCTGTGTGTTGTCAGTTCTAGAAAAGTTAATTATAAATCGAGATGAAATCAAAACAATAAGAACAAAATAGAGCTTTGTTATTACATTTACATCTGTCCATCATATTTAACTACTGTATCCTGGTCACGGTGGTGGTCAAAGCATATTCCGGAATCCCTGGGCACTGGGCTAGGAGGGGTACGCCCTAGATGGGACATCTGTCCATCACAGGGTTTTTATATTTTATCTTAAGTTTTTTGTATGACTTTTTACACTCTAAAATGGAATACAATAGCCCAATGGTATGGTGAATTTCAACTTTCATTTGCATAACTTGACTGAAAAAGTTAACCTCTGTACCAATTCTGGTTAGTCCGGTGAATGAAACTTTCCGAGTGAAAGTTTCTTCTTGTGAATGAAGCCACTCCAAATTTTTGTTGAATAGAAAACAAAAGGAAAATGTCACGAAACAAAACATTTTCCATGTTCCCGGGAGCCGGGCAAAAATGAGTTACTAGTTAGTTTAATGTAGTTTAGTTTATACTTAGTAGTTTTGAAAGTCTTAAGTAATATTGAAGTCAACCAAAAACAGGGGTCGAAGCAAAATGTTGCAGAGAGTAAATAACGAATGAAGAACTAAAAAATCTTGTTTGACCAATTAGCATCTGTCACTGAACACCAGCCCTGAACTGGATTCTGCACATTTTTTCCGTTTCAACTTGCTGTTTGGTTTAGCTTGCCTTGGCTGTTTTCAATTATGCTTCGGGGGTGGGGTAAGACAGCTATGAAATAAAATACAAAGTTTTTCCATTTGGTAATTCTTTAGTAATTAATAATTAAATAAGTCCAGAGACATTCTTAAATGCTTTTTAAATCCCAACATAAGACTTTAAATCACGGCTTGCATTTGTACTACCCTCTAGTCAGTGCAAATTCATTATTTTCAATTTTACGGATTTTTAAATTAGTAATATATTATGTTGCAAAAATGATACTACTGCATTTCCATACACTATGTGTGCATGTGCATGTATTGATACACTGCAGTGTATATGTGCATTATGTGTTGATGAATGATAAACCACAAATAGTAGCGCTAACATGTGCAAGTTCAGTTTTCAACCTAAAAATAAAGGTAAAACATGCTAATGAATACCACTTGGACTTTAAATGTCTCCAAACTATTTCTGCCTATGTCCTTCCAATTTTACTTTATTTTTTCTAGATCTAAACAAATAACCTTTGTAATTTTGTTGTCATACATATTATGCCATTTCAGTGCCTGTTGAAGGGTCCCATCTTTGTCTGAAGGAGATTCCACTTGATAATGTCCCATGACGATTGACAAAGTACAATTTAATGGTTTGTTTATGATTATAATGTTCAATTGTCCTATTTCCATTGACTGATGCTAGCAGAGCTGCACTGAAATTGGTTCTGATGATCCCTGGTGGTTCTTTCCTTCCAGTGTCCGAACACTGGCAAAATAAATCTTGTGTGACTTCAATAAAAAGACAACAGCACTGTACTATGAATCAAAAACTTTGTTGTCTGCAGCATTTCTCATTATATTCCCACAACTACATAAAGTGGGCTGGTAAAACATATTATGTTTTAACATTATTTTACCAGATCAATCATACATAGGAACTATTCATTTCTGCGGAGAGGAAAACCATTTATCAACATTTCCATAAACTGCAATGTAACATTTTTTAATACCAGATAACAAGATTTAATATTGGTAAGATAATAAACGAACCATAGGGGGGAAAACTGGGAAAAAAAATCTGAAACAGTTGTAAAGAGATTGAAGAATGTAATAGAAATATCCCGAGAGAATGAAATGTGCTTTACGCTTAAATCTACAATGTAAATGGCTACTGTTTAAAGAAAAAAAAGCTTTGCAGCATTTTCAGTGTTTCACAGCACGTTGGCGTTTTCCACAGGTGCTGGGACGGTTTATTTTTTTTTTCCCAGTTACAAAGAACGTATTTTCTCTAGCTGTCAAAAATGTTGCTGAAATAAAGGGACCAATTCCAGAGACCCTTCTTTGGCATGTTAAGACAGAGGTGCAATTAAAAACTCAAAAACACTTTGCGGTTCTCCTGCTCAAATTAAATATATTGCATTTTCAAGGGTCATCTAAAGATTGTTTAAAAGAATGTGCAGTGACAAGCTGCCGTGGCATGTCAGCACAGGCGCAGTCAGAGCACTGAGCCGTACAACCTTACCGCAGTATTTCTGTGCTCTGCAACCTGCTTCGCCAGGTAGCCCTGAGCAACAATCTCTACGCACTGCTCAGGCCAAATGACTTCCCACTCAACGTTCTGCACATATTAAGTACTATGGTGAACCGATGGCAGCAGGAATTTAAATGACAGGTGAGAATGGTGGGGCTACTGATCTTTGCTAAGAATTAGGATCATAACTGGTTTCATTATTTTGTGAAAATGTCCCTCCCTTATATGCGTTTGTTCTGAATCTGAAGCATTTGATGACATGAAAACAACGGGAAAGTTCACCGTACAGTGGAGACAAAAAAATCATGCAAGAAACTTTCATATCACATATGCAGTTTAAAAAAAGCAGAAAAAAGCTGGGCATTATTTATAAAGATATTTTTTAAAAAAACCGCCGCCACAATGTTGTTCCCTTAACAAAAACAAGTTGTGTTTTTTTAAGTTCTGAACTTTTTCTTGTTTATTTATTTGTGTTTTCTGTTTTATAAATTTCTGTCTATAGCAGATAGAACGCAGTCTGTTTTTTCATGCCCAGCATTTAGTTGGCAGTAAAACACACCCACACATACCCAAGTGCACTTTCTGTGTACTTTCTGTATGAAACTTTAACTGTTACACTGGTTGGCAACAGTTTTTTAAGGTTATAATATCCCATACAACAAGATAACACGTTCAAAATGCAGTGAGTCTAGTCTTACATGCTGCACCGACAATGTAGGCAAGACCTTCAAACTGAATACCTCTAGCTCCAGAAAAGACTTAACATCTCATAGAACACAAACCCAACAGAATAATAAAGGTGTGATTCCTTCCATATGACTGTAACACGTAGCCCATTCCTGGAAATGCTCTCCGCTTTGTCTGTTTTACCACAGTCTTTGTTACCACCTTTGTATCTCCACAACAGAGAAATTCTACCACAGCCAAAATACTTTTCTGTATCTAGTTTAAAGTGTGTATGTGTTCTGACTTGTTGAAATTTATTTTACAACCACAGGAAAACTTGGCCACCCCTGTTCTTAGCTGTGCCTGTATTTCTTATGTCGGCATTATTAGTGTGGAATATAATATAATGTAAAGGGTGGCGTTTTATGAGTTTTATTTCCTTTTATGAGTAAGAATGTCTGTACAGTCAGGTAAAATTGGTGGAAAGGGGGAAAACTGCTGTGTCCTAGTACTCCTTCACTGCATTCTATTGCAGCCTTATTTTTGCCCCTGTGCTGCAAAACAAAATTTGCTTGTCTCATAATAAATGATATGATCGGTTTAATTTTCCAAGAAGCGACCTAAACCGCATTGTACAATCCGCAGGGTTACACCAAAGTGAATTTTATCCTGCACAGCTCATTTGGGATCAGGTGAGTCTTTGATAAATATGTGAAGAAGTCATGTTCCTCAAATTATTTTTAAAAATAAGTAAATGTATATATTTATATGACATTTCCCTCCAAGGTGACTTGCAGTGTTAAGCCACATAAAGTTATTTGCTCATTTATACGTCTGAGTAGTTTTCATTAAAGACATTCAGGGTAACTTTTGAGGAGAACTACACGAGGAGACAGAATTTAAACCTGAGCCCAGAGGTGGCGGATCTAAACAACGTGCCTCCTGTTGTTGAAAATCAAAATTATTTCTAATTGATTAGAATTTCCTTCAAAAGGTTTAAAAGGATTAATAGAGCTTTATAAAGAAGGAAACAACAAAGCATAGACAACAACAACAAACAACATCTTTCAAAGTCAGCCCTGTCAGACTGACCCCCACCTCACACCTCTTGGAAATACAATGGGACACGAGCACTTAATCAGTCACTCTTGAATTTTTATATTAAGCATTTTATATTACTTTATTGACTCAGCTTTTATGCTCTTCTTCATCTTGACAGTAAAGAATGAGCAGGCCACGCTCCTTGGAAATTGGAGGCCATTTGCTAGCTCTCCCTGCCCAAGCGGGTGAGTAATAGGACGCCCTCAAGGAATTTATAAGGTATCACTCAGAAGAAAGTTTTCTGTTAGGCGAAAAACTACAATGTTTTTATCACAAAAGGGTACACTGGAATGTTTGCTTTAATAAAGTGCAATATTTCTGACTGTGGTGTCACATATGAGGATTATCAGGATGGCCTGCGGTCCCATTTGTGGAGAACTCTCTGAAATGCATGTGCCACATGTTTAGTGACAGCTGGATGTGGGGTTGGCAAGGTGCTCTACTACCCTTTGACCATCAGAGACCAAAACTGGGGCTTGCCAGCACTTTGTGTCACAACTGGCTTTCTATTTCTGTGCTTAGGATGCTCTTTCGTGCAGTTTCTATGGAGTCGGATGCCATGAAGATGTTTGTTGCAGACCAAAGCTGCATGAAGTTGTATAATTCACTTCCTAGTTTAGCTGAAAATCTATAAAACATCTTAGAGAGTACAAATTGACAAGTGAGTTATATAGCAAACGCACTTTATTATTTAACGGAAGCACACAGCATTCATATTTTTAGCTTTCGATGTATATATATGACATGAGCCTAAGTAAATTCCCTTATAGCCTTTTAAAAAAGCCAAGAGTTCAAAAATAAGGCTATGATTAAAACTGAAGAAAACCAAAATCATGACAACAGGAACAGTGGCAGACTTTAGGGCTGACAGGGATGACATAGTGACAGTTTCTGCCTCTTGGGATCAATAACAATGGCTTTATAAGTCACGAGATATGCTGAAGACCAGCACTTGGCACTGATGCACTGGAAGATCCGACCTGGTGAAGATTATTTTTTCAAGCAATAGAATATTCATCAACACAATATGAATTTGAAAGTTGGACTTTAGACCAGGATAGCAAGAACACTGACTAATTTGAGTGCAATGCTGGAGGAGACTTTCGTGGACACCATGGACAGCCAGGAAAACAAAAAGACTTCCGGTTGAATCAGGTTAAAATCACTGGAAGCACAAATCTTCAAAATGAAGATATATTCTGGACACGTGATTCAAAGATCAGTGCCTCTTGAAAAGACTATATTCTGAGCAGCAAACAGTTAGATTGAACGATCAAAATGATAATTCATGCTTTCAACAATAAAGACTCAAGTAGAGGAAAAATAAAATTGGGAACAGAGAGGTTCACTCGTCCCCGAACCTGCATAGATGACCTCTAGCCACAGTAACTATCAGGCCAGTACTTTATATCATCTAATGCAACGTAAAGCTTTGTTAGGGGCAAAGTGCTCTAGAATGTTGTTCCTCCTCCACTTTGAGAGCAAAGGACTGGGCAGATGTTCTCTGGTTATCCTTCATGCCATTTGACTCATGGCATGGTTACACTTACACTCTTTCAACCAACACAAGAACAACTATCCTGAGAACAACAAACGCATCATCAGGCTTAACTCACGGTACCACCCTGTTTCGGTGAAGCTGTCAGACCAAGAACCTGCATAAAGCAAACATCAAATTAGCTGGATAAATCATGTCTGACTTCAGTCAGCCATAGTACATGGGCAGTGGCTTACAGTATCATAAACTGCTCCATTTAACCCCATTCAGCTCCTGCTGCCTTGCTGCTAAATAAGGGCATCAATTAGGGAAAATCCTCTTGCAAAAGCTCCCAAGTTAACAGTTTTCTAAAGCATGAATGAATCTTCTGGGATTTTGAGTGAAGCAGTAACGTTCCCACAATGCAGTGCTTTATAACCCGGTTGGCCTGATGTAATTACACCGCAGTTATCGTGTTACAGACTCTCTGCTTTGGTAGTGTGTTATATGTATCAGCTCAGTAAGCACAAGGACAGAAATTTTTCATTATAAGAAAGTGACCTCAGCAAAATCAGAGAGAAGTGCAAGATGAATTGGTCATAGATTATAAAAAGTACATATGCAATTAGAATACAATTACAGAAGTAAGTGGTGCGCATTCAATATTAATCATTTTTTTGAAATATGATCACCTATATGTAGGTGCAGTATATGCACACTCATCCCATTAGAATTAATGTAAGAGGTACCTAAGTAGTACACATAACATGTGAGATACTGACGTTTTCAGTTCGACAAAAACTGATGTTTTTGGGCAGTTTTAAAGGAAATTTATTTTCCGCCAGCTATTTTCAGTGTGGAATTTTGAGTTATATTGGATAATTTTTATCAGTTGAGAGTTGACTGTTTCATGGAATTCAATTTGTTATCCGGACGCCCAGGATCTAGTCTCAGAATTTTAAAGCCAAATCATCTGCTGCGAACTTATTTACAGGAGGGATCTTCGGACATCTGGGCCGGAACACTGCAAGAAACCATCTACAACACTCGACAGCAGAGATATTAGGCTGAAACTCATAGGTTTCCTGTGTGTGACTGAAGGGCTCCTATTCACCCTCATTGCTGTAATGGTGTAAGAGGACAGGTAGGAGTTCAGCTTTTGTCACCACTGCCTTTCTCATTTGTAGGTATACAGCCTGTACAGACACGGTTGCCAAGATGCATCATGTTTATGAACCATTAATAGTCTGGACCTTAATGCAGTTTGAACCCCTATCTTGGCAATTGGAGTCTTGAGTTTAACAGATGCAATTCTGCAGCAACCAAGTCCAGTTACTCCAGTGTTTCCTTTTTATATATTGCATAGAATGTGTCTTTTCTGGGAATTCCACAATAAAATGACTGTTATTTATCATTACAAACCTCTTTATCATTTAGTCAATAAAGGGTCTCTCACTTTTTCCCCCTCCCTCTCTTTCCATGGCAAGTCAGATATCTGTATTACTCTCCCTTAGCCTGGGGGCGAGGGGTGTCAAAAGCTAAATCATGATCAGCCTCGGCTTTCTGGCTAAATTGTGTATGAAGGCTGCGGGCAAAGAGGGCCACATGCTCATTATTTGAAACAGAGGAGAAGTTTTAGCACACATCACATCCTTTTTTCTAACAATCATGTGGACGTATGCAAAGGTTTGGTGCTGCATATTCCTGACGCTTTTCCATGCATTTGCTGCGTTGCCTGTTTTTGTGTGCAAACTGCAGGCCGGTGGAACTGCCGAATAGAATACACAGCACAGCACAGCCTCTTGCTCCACAAGATTTTAAAAGGATGAAGTCGTTTTAAAGGTTACAGAAAGGGCTGTAGGAGAGCCGCACCAATTCCACAGCCACTTTACCTTATTAATTTTATATGTCACTAAACTAAATATGAATGATGTGTTACTGGCATGCTGTGTTTCTCACGTTTTCTTTCTGTGTAAAAATTAGTGCGACTGTAAGGCTTGTATTGATATACAAATATGAACCTAATCTTTAATGCTATGTAATCCGCGCTGCAGACACAGGCACATGCGCGCTTATGCATGCACATAAAACTTAAATTGTTTTTGTTTTAACCAAATATATAAATAATGCATGGTTAATTTTACTAAATATTACATTTTAGGTTTTGTTTTAATAATGTGTAAGATGTCCCTGATGTCGTTCAATGCCTTGCAGTATCTGAGTGTAGAGTATTAAAACTGCAACATCCTGTCCAGGCTATACAACTGCTACTACTACTACTACTACTACTACTAATAATAATAATAATAATAAGGCTCAGCAAGTACTGCAGTTGCCTCACTGCACCTGGGCTGTCTAGGTTTCTTCCCACAGTCCAGTGGTATGTGATTCAGGGTGATTGGTCACTGTAAATTGCTCTGTGTGTGTGTGTGTGTGTGTGTGTGTGTGTGTGTGTGTATGTGACCGCATGTGTAGTCACCCTACTGTTTCATAGTCTACGGCACCCTTTGCTTCTGGGATAAGTTCTGGACCACTCTGACCCCCCCTCACGGTAAGCAGCTAATGATAATGGATGGATGGAATAATAATAATTCATTATTAAAAAGCTGTTTTATGCTGGTCAGGGGTGCAGTGTTTCAGAGGCTATCCCAGAAACACTGAACACTAGGCTATGAAAGTACACTGTGAATTGTGGATAGAATGCTACTACAGGAATAATAATAATAATAATAATAATAATAATAATAATAATAATGTGCTAATTTTAATTTGTTTCATGACCTTGTTTCCAGTTCTCAGAAGAGAAAGACTGACGTATTTTAAACAGAGGGTGCAAAAATGTATTATTATGGAATGGAAAATTGATGGATATTAAAAGTATGCTTTCATTATCTCATAATCACTAAAATCTTTTATACCTCCTGATCTCAAGATTAACAATTGCTGCCCAGTATTTTCAAAGTACATTTTACTTTAAAACTGTACAAATGATAGATTACTAAAGGAGGGGGGAATATATAATTTCAGAATGTTAGAATACTGCAATTATTCTTGCGCCAGATAATATCAAGGAAAATCTTATATAGCTAATTCATATCCTGTCATCTGAGGTCTGATGTACCATGTGAAAATAAGGGTTTGATAAAAGTCCATTTAAAATTTTTCTAATTGGTTATATAAAATGAATACATCCATCCATCCATTATTATTAACTGCTTAATCCTCAGCAGGGTCATGGCAGTCTGGAGACTACCCTGGAATCGCTGGGTGCTAGGCTATGAAATTACCCCTGGATGAGGCACCACTCCATCACAGAGTGGCCACACACACACACACACACACACACACACACACACACACACACGCATCCACGAACTATGGACAATGAATATAAAATGTAGACTTTCAGTATTTTTTAAGCTTCTACAAGAGCAGTGAGTATTTTTTTATAGTTTAGCTAATGTGTTCAAGATTCTTTTCACCTTGAGGACATTATCACCTTGTCGGTGTACTGAAGGCCTTCGCGTCCCCTGTGGGCAAACACTTCTTGAGAATGCTAATTAATTAAACGGACACTTTGCCGACTGTGGAGATCGGACTTTGAGTCTTTTCATTTATCGAAGATAGGATGCCGTGACATTTATCACTTGTCCTCCTGCCATCCCACATTTCAAAGTGCACAAGTCACTGTACTTATCTATGCTTAGAATTTCTGTTATGGGGTTTCCATGGAGTTCAGCACTGTGAAGATCTCCTTTTTAGACCTTGGCATGATGTGAGGTGCTTTGCTTTTTAGTTTCACTGAGAGTCTATCGCATCTTAGAGTGGACAAAATAGGCAGCAAATTATGTAGCAACTGCACACATATTATTTTACGGAAATATGTCAAACATTCACATTTTTCATTTTATATGTATAAATTACGTTTGTATTTTATAAGGTAGAGGATCAGCACTGGCAAGAAGAATGAGTCCAGACACAGTTTGATTTTGTACTTGAGCAACCCCATCTACGGTTCACTTGTGTTCACTTGGACATTAATTTTAATATCAATGGTGGAATGTAGTCAGGTGATTCGTGGGTCAGAGATCACATGAAAACATTTGTAACAGAATAAAAATGTAAGCATTTGCAGCAAAGCTTGCATGGTGACTGCAACGGTACGAATGGGGACTCTGGGCCAAGAAAGACTATTATCCTCATGAAGTCTTCTACTGCCCCTGGCAGGAAATAACAACATGGTTATAAGGACTTAATATATAAAGGGGGTTGCAACTTTTCTTTAGGGAATGTCTAGGTGCTCAACCTTAATTACTCTAAATAATCAGCTATACAAGTAAAATGTGTTTATAATAATAATAATAATAATAATAATAATTATTATTAATAATAATAATAATAATAATAACAACAATAAAATAATACTACTAATAACAAAGCAAAAGTAATTGAAATGATACATTATTATTATTATTATTATTATCATTATTGTAGTAGCAGTAGTTGTATCTGAAGAGGCAATGAACAAACAGCCACAAATCTACAGCAAAACAATCTTTTCACTGCTACTCTTGTGACTGTTAATTTTTTCCTTCTCTCGCTCTGTACAAAAACACTCTGAGAGCTCATTTGCATGCCTTCGATCTGTTGTTCCCACTGTTCGTGGTGCATCAATGAGAATCTAATTCTGTTCGAAAGACTGCATCGGGCCTGTCTCTACAAAGTGAAAAGACACATTGTTGTTGCAGTTAACCTAATAAAAGATCATCGCCTCAATTTAGATTAGGCCCATTCATTTGCAGGTGCCACTGAGCACCTTCATTATGAGGACGTTTAACTGGGGCCACAACATCAGCGAGCGCTTTTTCATTTATCTTCATATTGTTTATATGAGCTGCACTGCAGAACACTTTAACATCACCAGAGAATCTAAGGCATAAGATTAAAACAAGTTAACTTTCAGGTACATAAAAATTTGCCTTCTGGTTTGAACATTAACCTTTTTTCCATCCCCGAGCTCACAGCACCCCGCAATATAAGCTAAATACGGAACAATAGCGGACTTGATCGGAGGTTTTCAGTTCATCAGTCTTTGACTGCGATGAGTTGTTTTCATGTTTTTAGCATAAACAAACATTCTTAAAGCGTTTTTTGCACGTTGCCGAGTAATTTCACTGTGGATGGGTACTTATCCCCAGTGTTACTGTTGATGATCACTGCGGCCCAAATGCAGTTTTGTCCGGCTGAGAACTGGCAGAAATTAACATTGAGAGTGGGAATATATTCAGTGTCCTTCATCTGCATTATCGCTGTTTGGAGCTCCGTACTTCTACATTTTAGGTCTTTACTGGTTACCATAGAAGTTAACCACATGTCAGAGTCGAATCGACTCTTTTAAACTCAGTTGCCCTAGCAACTCCCCCGGCAGCCTTCTGGTGAAGGGGTTTGAACTCTCTAAAAACACTAAGGGGGGGGGGGGGCAGTCTAGCAAGGAGGTGGCTGTCCCACCACAGATGGGGCCAGCCCCAACGGCCCACCATATATCCTCAGACATGGTACTAGCTGGGACTACAAGCTGGAGCAAATCAAGTATTGACCTGAAGCATTTATGAGCTGTAGAACATTATATTCTCATCAGAGCCATAGGGGTTGTAAAGCAGGGCCTCTTTGCCATGAAACATGGCTTTGCTTATGCACCGATCCGTACGAGTTGGGGCTCAAGCAATCATACATCACACGTGGCGCTTGTCGCTCTTTTTATTGAAAGGGAAAACAAAGGGTTGAGCTGGTGGGATCATTACTTCTTCCTCAATTTTTCAAAAACAGCACAAAAAAATTTCCTTTTGGGTGCTGTATACAAGGGAGGGACTACAACCAGCTATAAAAGTGACAAATAGCCAAATGGTTAATTTAATTTCCTTTGAGCAAAATGCAAGATGTACTATATTTATTCTCTCTCCGAGTTTATGAAAGTTACTTTAACCATGTCCAACCGTTAGTTCGGTGTTAGTTACCGCGAGTGAGCCTGTGTAACTAATGTCCTCACTTGAACATAGCTTTTTAATATTTTGCTGTTTAAATTGAAAGTCTACTGTGTTTTTTTTTTAAAATAAATACTGATACAGTAAGTTTGTCATTAATCTCAAGTGAAGAATAAATTTAAAAATACAAATAAAAATAATAGAAATGCAAATAATTAAAAGCAGATGATCGGTTTGAGTGGTTAACACATGGAGGTTCAAGGAAGCATCTTTTCTGCACCAGTATTATGCCATCAATGCTAATAACTGTCCGGTGTGCAACTGGTACAGTGGATTAAACTGAGGAAAACACTCAGAAATCAGGACAGGCCCAAATAAATTTTTGTCCAAGAGGAAATTTAGCCTCGCTCTCTCTAATACCCGCTGTCTTTTCAAATGACCATTACTGTGTCTCTTTCTGCTAAAGGACACAGGTGACTGATCCTATAACTGTCCATGCAGCACAAGATGCATCGGAGCACAGCACTGAGCGACAAACCCTGGTGTGACTTGCCAAGAAGATACATATTGATTTTTAAATGATTAATAAGTAGAAAATAATTGTATTTCATTAAGATGGATGAGGTTTCATTTACACTGTCTCCCCTTTTTCACTTCAGCATGAGAAGGCAATCAAATCTCAAACTCTGGCACCTTATGTTAGTGTACCATGGCAACAAGGTCAGGCATCCAGTGAGGATTGTGGGGAGGAACACTCAATATTACCCACTGAAGAGACTTCATATCTCTGTCTGGTGGAAAGAAAGCTCGGAAAAAATAAAAACTCTGTCCAAAAAACAATTCTGTCCAAATTCATTGGTTGTTTCACAAAAGCAAATCATCAACCCATTCAAAGCTGACTGTGTAGGCCAGTGAGGAATATGTCCTTTTGAGTACATATACAGGTATAGTGTCTTGCACCTTTCTTGGAAAGAAATAAAAATAAAGGTATGCAAACGACTAAGTGTTGTAGGTTTTCACGAGGTTTTTCTTAGAACCGATAAAGCCATCAGTCATTAGATATACATTAGATTTGCCTTTTCTCTGCAGAGAACTTTGGTGTCAGGGAAATATAAAGGGAAAGACTGTTTATTGTCTAATGTTTGCTCAGAAATACTTTTCCTTTTGAATAGAGCAGAGCTTTCCAGAAGACTTGCACCCCAGACAAATTCTTTGCTGAATCTCAATTCTGACATTAAAATGTTTTTCTTTGTTTCAAAATACAAATTAATTCATTTGAGGTGATGTTGCTTCTACTTTAGGAAATATTTTAATAACTGGTCAAAGGTCTTAATACTTTTGCAATTTTCCCTAGCTATAAAGCGTTTTGGAATGCAGCACAGTATAAATAAACTGCAATCACATCATGTTTCTAAATTAATAAAAGCATTTTTGGATCACAGAACAGTGTGTATATACATACTGTTTCTTCCAGCGAGACTTTGAATATCCGACACCTTGATAAAATTCTTTGAATGCGTACGCCTTTTTCCGCTGAATTTCCTTTCTTTAAATGACTCTAAGCCCTTCCAGACATGTATGTCGTCCTGTGTGCTGTATGTCTGTAATTTGAAATACGAAACTCAATTACTACGTGCAGGTCATTTTTTTCCGGATATAACGCCAACCTTCCTCGAACTCCAGCCCTCAAAGTCATACAAATGGTGGATGCAAAAGTAAAAATGCGAAAGGCAATGCGGCGCTGTAGTCGAATCCATATGCATTAAAATTAAACATTTTAATTGCGGAATCACATCTCGGACGAGGAAAGCTCCGAGAAGTCGTTGCCCGCCCAGCTGGGCCTGAGGAACGTTGCATGTGAGGAGTGTTACCGCAGTTACAGCCCTGTGAAAAAGGAACCTCCATTTGTTTCACAGTGTTGTGTATCATTTTAACGTTCATCTAAACACCACAGACTTTCAAATGGCATTCATTCCAAGTTGCTGTCATGGGCCATCAAGAATCATAATTGAGGCTGACAACACAGTACTGTCAAAGGTAATTGATTATAGAGAATGGGTTGCTTTTAGCAAAAGTATTAATAACAACTGACAGCTCAAAAAGGTACCCTTGCAATTTCAAACAAACATGGAAGGAACTCCACATGCTTTGTTTATTGCATCCTAAACCTCCAATTTACAGCCATTTATGTGGACCTGCCAGTCACTTCCAGAAAATAACCGGGAAAGTTCAGCGGCAATTTTTCACACGGCAACGTGTAGTACATTTTACCGTTGCGACGTTTAAAAATAGAATTCAACGCCGGGTTTAGTGAATCAGCATCTTCCCGTGAGTTTATGCCAAATTAATTCCTGCGTTTCTATGATTTGCCGTGTTTCTTACCAGGATGCCACACAACCTGTTTCTGGGACAGGTTCTGATCCACTTCAGCCCCAAATTGGAAATTCAGTTACTGAATATGGATGGATGGATGAATAGATGCACAAGAGTTCACATAGCGCTTTTGTTTATAGTACCTAACTCTTGTGAATCTTCAGAACATCGCACTTACCTACATAATTAAAAAAATACCCAAAAGATTCAAGCAAAAACTTGAATAATATATACACAGATTACAGATGTTCATTATGTGCTTTTACTGCTATTTCTGCGCTTCGAAACAAAGTGTTTATTCTTTCATTGGTGAAACTGAAATTGAAAAATGCCTGAAAAAATACTTCGTGGCCAGAAATACCAGTACTGTAGTACTGCACGTTCTCAGTATGACAGTGTAGTGTGGTAACTTTGGCTGTGGCACGAGGACAGGATGATGTGCCGATTTCAACATCATATGTAAGCAATGCATGGAAATAAAAGCAACAAATATGTGGTAACAATAATCACCAAGCAGTGTATAATGGAAACTGAACCAGTACGCACGCTGTCATTCTCTGCAGGTCCAAGGCTGACTTGACCAAATGCTCTGCTTTTTTGTCCCATCCCATTAGTGATACGTTAAGTGGATTGTCCACGCTGGCATTTTCAGGTGGTCCGCACACCTTTCACCGGGTAGGTAGGTAATTACAGTGACTGGTCCACGGTTATCATTAGCCGGCTGGGTCTTTGCAAAGATGACTGCCTTATTAATAGCACTTCAATTTCCAGCACTGGTTCCTAATAGCTGATTTATTACATTTTAATACCCTTGTCAGAAGGTAGGGCTCTGAGAAAGGACTGCATAATGGGGGCTATTACTGGCATCTCCAGTGGGAGCCTTTTGCTTTAAAGGGTGCGTTTAGCGCACGGCTCACCCTGTCCATTTGACTCAGTGACTGCCCCACGCAGAGACGTGTACTGTAGAACCCGGCCCTTTCACTTCTCCATTCTAATAACACTGTTTGCCCATATTTAATTCTGCTCTCAGTGTTCATTGCATTCAGCGCATTTCCTTGTCACCTGTGATTTACTATGTCAATAACAACAACCATGGCTTTATGCAGGAGGTGCAGTTCAGTCGAAAAGATACACATGCCAACTTTACATATAAATTTGCAAACAACTCTCCTGCGTAATGTACAGTTTACCTTGAGATAAATGGGACAGGAATATGGAGTGTTAAAAAGTGTGAGCGGCAATAAAAGAAACAATAAAGAGATCACTTTCTGAACGCGGTAAAGCTGCCCTTGATCGCAGCATCTCTACGCAAATGCATTTGAATGCATTAAATGCTCCAGATTATGGGAAACAACAGTAATATTCCCAAGTGTAAACAAATTGACTGGAACTGTAGTCATTTAACAGACTATTAATTGACTAATGGGCATTACTTCCTTGTATGACATAGGTAGGATTATGGGACTTATCACGGAGGATTTAGGTAAATTAACTGACACAGTGAGAGCAACTGCCTTTGAATGTAACAAAATCTTTTAATGGTTGAATGGATTCAGTCATTGGGATTATTTGTACAAAGCTGATTATTCTAATTTTATTATTCCAGTATTATGAAACTTCTAAGACGGTATGCAGTTCTGCAGATAGTGCTGTGCTATAAAGCATTATGTACAAATGAGAAATCTTTTCTTCATCAATGAATTCCTGACGTCAGCTATTCTTAACTATTAATTTATCTATTTAATTGCTTGATTTTACATTTAACAGAATCAAGATTCGGTCGGATTTGGCAGATAGGCCGTTCTTTATTTTTCTTCATTAAAAAATAAACAAATGTAAACAAACCTCGGTAAATCTTAGTCTGAAGTCTAAGCCTGAAGTGGAAACAGAGCTGCATTATTTAGAAACTGAAATAAAATTTAACAGGCCTCGGAAATTACGGTAAGTGTGTGTTTTGTTGATATCCCACTATACACCAGACCAGCGTAACTGCTGAAAAATGGTTCCTACTCTCTCCATGTCTTCTTGCTATAGTTCACTTCTTTGTTCAGTTTTTAATACTACTTATTACTATCTATCTATTTTAATTTATTAATTAATCAATTCATTTATTTATTATTGCTGATCATTTTAAGTTTGAACCTGTCGCATGTTGAGCACATCGTATCGTCTTGGAAATGGTGCATGTCGCTCTGTAACCTAATGTTTGGTATCCAGAGACAGTATCAGCTGAAAAAATGTCTTGCAGCAAAATATTGTCAGCTCCTGAAACTGACATCCTTTGCAGAGTTTGACTTCATTCACTGCACATGCTGTAGCAACAGAGAAATATCTTAAGATAATGAGTAAACTGAAATTTAGATGGTCGTATGTGAAAGCAGTTCAAACATTCACATGCTTTCATTTGCAATCTGTTACGTAACTTGTGCTGTATCTTGTGCACATGTGTAAGGCACAAGGCATTCCTAAACTTGCAAAACACCCCAAGCACAACCTCCACTCAACTTTGAGAGAACACCCTTGAAAAACTGTGGATTATGTAAATTTTTACATTCATGTCAGTAAAAGATTTACACAAAAGGTTACAGTACTGATATGAGTGGGCAAAATTATTATGGTGAGTCGCCCAAGTCTGAATGAATGTGACAAGTACCTGTTTAACACATTTAAAATCGGATTTGTAAAGGGCTTAAACGGCTTCTAAAATGGTATTGACAGGTCACGACAACAACATGCGTTTACTGGGCAACACTCAACGTTCAGCATTCAGCTGTCAGCACTCGGCCCTCGGTTCTTGACTATCTGCACTCAACTGTCAACACTCAACACTCAATACTGAACATTCAGCCCCGAACCTTCAACACTCAACACCTTAACTCAACCCTAACTGCAACCCTAACTCTAACTCTAAACTGTTATGTAACTTATGCTGTATATTGTGCACATATGTAAGACACAAGGCTTTCCTGTGCTTTGCTTCATGCTTCCAAATGCAAAGCACACCAAACACAGTCTTCACTAGACTTACATTCTGCTTGAAAAACTGTGGAGTATATAGAATGTTATGTTCATGTAAATAAAATGCACAAGAACTGACATGCGTGAGCAAAATTAAATCTGCCCTTGTGTAGCCAAACTTTACAGGGGTTATCCTGCTGGGTTTACCTTGTTCCACAGAGCTGGAATACTCTCTCTGCACGATGTGATGTTAACACCGCGTATATCATAACAAAGAGCTATCAATAGCACTAAATGCAAAAAAGTACATAACAATGTAAAAAACTTCAACATACGGAAATGTGTTCAAGCACTGCCCAGTTAAGTATCCATGTTTCATTTCCTATGTTCTACCGTATGTGAACCCAACGACGTGGTTTGAACAATTTGGCTTTACACGCAATTTTTAGCACAAGTATAACTATTAAGCAACCGGTTAAGTGGAAAGTTTGAGGGTCGTATGCGCAAACATATAGAGTTGATTCCTGTTTGTTTAAATCCTGATGTTAATCAGTGTTGGTTAAAACGGTTACTTGCATGTATTTCCTGCAAAGACTTTTATTAATCAGCATCTTCAATAAAGTTATGCTGAAAACCTGGGAATAATTAGGGTTCGCAGTGCAGATTAACAGCAAAGGGCTTTTCCTTAGGAACACATCAATTACAGGGCAGCTCGTACATTTAATCTTTCAGCTGGACCCTTGTTAATGTTAACCGTTTCCTTCCTCTTGGGTTTATTTTCCTTTGCGGCACCCAGCTTTTGCACATCAACCACTTTCATAATCGCTGAGGCCTTGAAGACAGATTGCGGCAGCTCCGACCAAAGTTTTTGTTTGGCTTGACCCAGGCAACTGATACAATCGGAGGCGGGCGAGAGAAACGCACCATCCAGCATTATCACATCTGCTTCCAACAAAAGAATCGGGTGAAAAACAGAACCTCGCGAAGCAGCTGTTTCAACAGTGAGACCTCTCCCTGTGCTTCAACGAAAACTGCTTATTGTTGGAAAATTATTAAGTTGAGGGAAATAAGTTAATGAATACCTGCATGCCAACGCTAACCCTTCACCGCAAGCGTGGACTTCTATGATTCCCGAGTACATTAACTCTTCTGTCCGTGTTGTTTTTCCAGGTTAATTGTATAATCAATGTTCTACGATGTACAAGCAAATCACCGCAGAGCTGAACTCGTGACCCACTCCCGCAACCTTTAGGGAGAAAGATTTATACCAATCAGGAAAAGCTGACGGTTGACTTGAAATGAAGGCCGCAGAGTCACAGCCCTAATGAGATGTGTAACCTTTTTCTGACAGACAAATTTGTTTTGCGATACACGTGTTTGGGTAGGATCTGTAGGGACTTTGGGTCGGGAGATTCACATTAGGGACCGCAAGCACCAGCTCAGTTCTCTTGAGCATGTTTAAACACAGCAGTCAAAAATGGAATTGTCTCAGTCACAACAAGCTATTTCATTTCTCCTTTTTGTATTCTCAACACAGCGGTTACCATGTAACTCTTTATAAATTCTCTCCTACCTTAAATGCCCATTTTTTGCCATAGGTAAAAAATGACCATTTTAAAAGTGCAGACTAAATGAAACGTTGAAGCTTAGCGGCAATATAATTTTTTTGCATTAACTTGTGTGATGCAGAACGTCCAGATCAAGGAGTGAAGAACAAGGTGTTACTGGTGGTAATGTGGAACAATACAGCCCATCGTCCAGTGAGAGCCGAATGCTGCTGATGGTGGGACTAAGAGCATACTACGAAAAAATGAACTGCAGAAGCAAGGTGGTTTATAATACAGTGATTCCGCAGTGTCTGAATCTATTTCCCCCGGGAAAGTGCATTGGATACAGAATTTTTCAGATACTGAGTGCTTACTTCCTATTACTTTAAATGGAGAAAGAAATAAATAATACACTCCCAACCCGTCCAAAAACACCTATATAGCCATGAACTCATGACTTCAGCATGATAAACACTTTAAAAACCAGTTACCTAATTAGAAAATACTTAATGTAGTCATTAATTTGCATGTTTATAAGACATGGTGCAGTATGTACAGTACAGGGCATTTTGCATGGTAGTCCCCTCCAGTGTCACTTCGTTACATATGGCAGATGAGAGGGTGCATGCGCTGGTTTGAAGTTCAGTGTTAAATCCTGAATGCTAAAACCTGCCCAGTCCATGTCTTTGTTTGACACAATATTTAAATAAACACGTTTATTTTAAAAATGTGGTGATATGGTTCAAATAAAGCAAAACAAGTGGAAACAGCTGATAACACCTGTGCAGGTGCATGCATCTGGCTTTGGATGAATTTGTAATAGTACACAATAGTGTTTATTACAACACATACAATATCACTTTGTTACCGCACACTGTACAGTACTGTATAGTATTATGCATTTTTAAAAAATTATTTAGATTTTTATTCTTGTTTCAATTTTTTTTATTATGGATAAATTTTGGATAACTTCAGAATAACTGTACTCGCTTTTTGGGATACTAAGTGTGATCGATCATTTATGTCATTTATTCTTACCGTGTTTTTACACAGTGGAAGCCTCTTTCTTGTATACTATGTTGTGACACAGGAGGGAGATGTATGGATGTGTTTGTCTTCACAGCACAAAAAATTCATTACATTAAGGTGGATCTTAAGTAATGTTGGATGAAACAGAGTAAATGGTTCATTATTACAAAACAAAATGAAGGCAAGAAATATATGTTGGATGTCTGTGTGATTATTTTAAGAAGAAAAGCTGTTACCTAAAATTGCTATGAACAGTAGCTAACATACTGTTTGGTAGCAGCTGTATTAACTGCACTTTTTTAAGTCTTATGTTAAAAAAAATTGTTTCTTGTGCAGCAAATGTCAGCTCCTTTACTGCTAGTTAGCTGTAAAATGCATACAAACAGATGAGGAGCTTGTGACTGGATTAATGTAAATCCCTGCCACAGTGTTTTCAGCCTGTGTTTGCTGCTTGTGTTGGTACTTGATAACAAGATGAAAAAAGTCACACATACAATAAATTATTGAAAAGTTTCCATTAAAGAGGAATTTGTGGAGATTATACATATTTTTATTTTCTGTTATTTTAAAACAGCTTTAATTTGAATGCAGCTTGAAGTCAAAACAATGCTATTATACAAGCATTACTGTATCTGAGACTTTTACGGAACTACTCAGCAAATGACTTAAAGTATGTCTTAGTTGTCTCTCTTACACTGACTGTATAGATAACAAAGCAAACTAAATGTGGTCAGAAGCTGATAAATGTTCCACACGTTGCTTCACGCTTAAACAAAGTCCCTTTTTCAAAAAACATATTACAGAGCCTTTTCAGAGTCATGAACAGGTGTCCAATTCTGTTTGCCATTTGAAGACCCAGTGTGTCCACTTCAGGAGTTGCCATGAAAAAGATAAAGCATCAGGACTGTACTGAACTGTTCTCTTTTGTGGCAGGGCTGCTGTTCCAGTGCAGGTGTTTCCAGTTTAATATGCTATATGCTATGGTTTTCAGCTTTGAGCACAAACTGAAAAATGTCGGACTCCCAGTTGTTGCTCAGCTACAACAATTAATCAGTCCAATTTTTGACTATTTGAATGATGCAGGTGAAAAGGGATCTTAAAGAGAGCATTGCATGGTGTCCATTGAAACTTCAAGCGAACCAGGATGGGCTAATTTCAGTTTCAGTTGTCATGCAGCCTGGGTATAATCTGAATGGGAATGAAAGGGACAAAAATGACGCTCAGTGGGTATTTCTTCTAACCTCTCGGCTTGTATGAACCATTTAGCAAATGATCAGTTTGTTATTGAGCATAAGCAGCACCCATTTAAAACGGTGACCTTTGCACGGGACTCTCTTCCTCAAGACAGTGAACATAAACAGGAAAAATCTGTTTGACTGCCTCAAAAAATGCTTTTTTGTGCCAGGGTAATTGGACCTTTTGTGAACCAAATAAATCCCGGTGGTGTTTGCTAAATGGGTGTTTAAATGCGAACGGTAGTCAGGTACTTATGCAGAATAGTCAGTGGTTCTTAATGAAAAAAATCAAATAAGGAATAAAATACTGTCCGAATTTGTCACTTATGCAACAATAAGAAATGCTAGACAACCACGCACGGTGTGAACATTTGAATGACATGCATGTGCTGGAAAAGTGTACAATCTGTCTGTTGCACTTTCTGCAAAACTCATTTTATAATCAAGCATTTTGGAAGAAACATTCGTTTTATGTCATTTTGTTTACTTTACCATTACCGGACCACGCACTCGTATTCACGTGTCCTTCTGGACCATTATGGCACAATGTGGGGTTGCAGCAGCACTTCTGGGTGGTATTTTTAGTCAAAGCGTTGCAATAATTAAGAAACATGTTCAGCTGAAAGTGTGAACACACTCATCCACACACGTATCTGCACCTCTTCCTCTTTCGCCTGCAGACGGTGATGTGACAGCTGTCTGCTCAGAGAACGGAGACCCAATAGATGGCAGCATTTTACAGAGCATCAGAACACACTTCCCATCAGTGTGTGATTTAACATTCGAGGCAACTCTTACCTCACTGTGCACACATGGTGTGGCCCAGAATCTTAAATGTTCATTTGAGGTAACTGTATGCAAGTCTTTCCTTGAATATAAGAAACAGTCATTTTAAAAAAACACTGACTCACATACTTCTGCTTCACGGTAATACGCCTACATTCACGAATACTCTAATGTATCAAACTAAAAGCATTTTTTTAAAAATTTCAAGTGGTGTTATGTTGTAAAATGTCACAAAAGTGATTAAAAAACAAGATTCAAGAGAAAGGTGGTACTAGAACAAAAGGTGCTCCATATACCTATGTTATATATAAATTTATATAGTGTTTTTTTCCATAAAATGTTTTGGTTGCATATTTTGAGTGATGCTGAGTCTGGTTAATGGCACAACTTTGCTAGTTGTGAGTAGTGTTATAATGTATGCAGTGTAACACGTCATTTTCATTGTGACACACGGGCAAAGCCGCTGATGTAAGTTTCTCCAGCAGTCCCTGAGAAGTATGCACCTCTGAGGGCAGGTGGGCTAGCAGCAGAATGGTGTGAACTGCAGGACACATCACTAAGATGGAGAGCCTTTTCGCACCTTGGTTCAGGGCGTGCACTGATTCTGTCACGGATGTAGTGTCCAGCACACTGGCCCATGCCGAGCCGAAGGTCTCGTCCAGGCACTAGTGCAGCTGAAGTCCCCAGCTGCCCGCCGCCCCTTGCACCCCCATCCCTGGGACACTAGCAGGGCTTTGCTGGCGTTGCGGAATAATTCCAGCAAGGCTGGGCTCTTGCTTTCCATAACTAGCGGGGCTGGAGACCTTTCCGGTTCAGCTGCTCTCTCTCTCTCTCTCTCTCTCTCTCTCTCTCTCTCTCTCTCCATTTCACGCTGTGCTGCCCCGTCTGCCCCCCCATTTTACATACACACACACACACACACACACACACACACACACACACACACACACACACAGCTTGTCCAGTGAAGTGTCCTTGCGGCGCAAAGAAAGAGGTGCGCATGCATGACTGCCCGCCTCTTCATTCCATTCATTTCAGCGGGCGGTTCTTAGGGCCCTCTTTGATACACAAGTCTGCTTTACAGTTCTGCTTTAATAGTCCCCCACCCCCACTGTCTCTCCAGTGTTTTAAAGATGCTGCTTCCAAGATTTGAACCGTTTTTTTTTTTTTTTGCTTTTTTACAGCCAGCTAAGTGTCTTCTCCCTTCGGTCAAAGCAGCCCGTATTCTGCATACGCAAATATGCTTTTCCAGTTGTTCAGCTGACATCTGGGCAGAGAAGCCCCTTAACTGTGAAGCTGTCCAACTGAAGCCTACAATTTCAGGCATTACGATGCTGCCCACTGCGCATGAAATACCGTAACAGAGCGTGTTTGTATGTGTGAGGAACACATGAGGATAAAGCACATCACCTCTCTGTCATTATTAAATCCCAAAGGAGTTATTTCTGTCAAGACTGTTATTACTCCTGGGTGAAGGTGAAAACAGTTATGTTTCACATTCACTCCACATCACAAAAGGAGAAATTTCCATGTGCTAAAAGGTGTTTGATATTAACAGCTCGGCTTTACCGTGCTCTTTTCAAGGTAATTTATGAAACAGAACATTTTCCAAAGCCGAAACCTTCAGCGGCACATGCGCACAGGGAATTGACTAACCGAAACGTCACATTACTAAGGATCAAGACAACAATGAAAATAAAAGTTAAACTTAAATAAAATTATACACTTAGAAAGAAGTGAAGAGATTCTATTTTGAAGTCCAGATTTATTTCAATTACTGGAATCATGCTTTGACCATCTAAAGGTATTGCCCAGCAGTGCCTGGAGGTTAGCATAGTCCTCGTCTTTTAAAGAGCATCTTCTTGATTTCCCTAAACTGTCAGCACCATATGCCATTAATTTCTTGTCAAATCCAATTATCAAGCTCTTCTTGGTTGGTGGGTGAGAACTGTGTAGCACAAAACACTAGAAACATTACAGTTTCATTTCACCCCCACACAGTCTTAAACATTAGTAGCATAGAGCAAAGCACTAAGCTAGTTTTCAGCTTACATTTTCTCAGAAAGTCTTGCCAAGGTCTAATAAAGTACTTTAGTACTTATTTCACAATTTTTGGTTCGCTTTCAACTTTGATGTATTCCAAAGTAAATTAGATTGTAGGGAATGTGATGATCTCATCAGGAAAATAAACAGGGATTTATTCAATTTGCACACAAGAGCAGGTGATAAATATGATTAGCTTTTCATCATAACTCAACTTTGTCACAAATTTTAGTGGTATGAAATCCTGGAGCTGATTTCCACAGGCTGACAGAAGCAATTACTTCAAGAAGTTAATAAAATTGACTTTTGGAGTTTTTCAGTGGACCTTTTGAAACTTCTACAAAATGTTGCCAACAGAATTACCCCCCGCTATTCCTCTGGTAGCTGTAATGGTTTAATCAAGCTCTTTTTCCAGGCTTACATGACACAAATAGCTGCTTGTAGAACTGATATGAACTACAAAGGTGAACATGACAGATGCTGTGATGCAAGCTTATGAAGCAGTTTGGAAATCAGGAAGATGTTCATCCAAAATAAATACATTTTGAGTCCCTTGTTGAATGCTGAAAAGAATTCAGCTGTCTAACTAGACAGAGACACCTCCTTCCAACACTTTGGAGCCAAAACTTAGAACCTTCGAACTTTAAAGAGCACAGCTCTTTAGCTGGGGTGTAGGGAGTGATCAGATACTTTAGATATTGGAATGTAGATACTTTACCTGTCTTGTAGGTGGCAACCAGTCTTGAACTTGTTACAGGCAGCTCCTGGATGCCAACTGAGTGACAAGAGGGGAGAGACATTGGGCAGGCTTTAGAAGTTCAAACATAACTCATTGCATACCATTTAAGATCAGCTGGAGAGGCTTTATTGCAACGAACCAAAGCCCAGACAAGTGGTATATTACTGTGGACTGCATTAGAAAATGCATGCAGTGTGATTTACGATATTGGTGGATATTGGATGTTGTACAGGAAGTTCTACAGGATCAGATTATGGTTTTGGTATGTTTAGGGCAAGTAGAAGCTTGAGTCAGCTGTTATTCTTAGTCTCTTGACTGAGGCAGCGAACAAAATGAATGAGATATTCAATTGGTAAATGGACTTTCAGGGAGATAAAATATCTCATTGTTGCTGTCGAATAATGGAGACAAGTCCAAGGGAATGAAGACAAAGAAAAGGTAAGTGGCTGCAGCCAGCTGGAGAGCTTCTGACACTGTAAGTAGGGTAGATAGTAGGGTTGAATGGTGAACCTTAATTCCAGACTGAAAACTGTCAAGAAGATCATCCTGGGCAAGGAATAACTGATAACTGTTTACAGTCAGCACATTCTACATATTTTGAGAGAAAAGGGAGTATTCTGGACAATTTTGAAAGCACATAATAAGCAACCAGAAGAAAGTAAGGAATTAAGTTGCAGGGAAATGGCCTGAAAAAGAGAAGAAGGAATGGGGTCAATGGAGCAGGTGGTAGCTCTGTGGGAAAGCAGATGAATTCACCTTCTGATAGGGAATGAAATGCAGGGAATGAGGCTTTGCTGTGAGACTCAACACTGTTGGGGTAAGTGGATGCTGGAAACCTGTTGGTGATGCATTTGACTTTGTCTCTCAAGAAAGAGGCAAAATTGTAAGTAGTGCAGTAAATGAAGAGGAGGGGGGAGAGACGAGGTGGAAAAGAGGTGAAACGTTTGTGGGGATTATTGGCTACAGACTGTATTTTATTACGCTGAAGGAAAAGCAAAGTGAAAGAATGCAAGGATCCTCCTTATAAACTGCTAAGTCTGAAAATATTTAATTTTGTGCTGTTTCCATTCAGCCGCACAGACTTTGGTTCTGATGGCATTCAGCATACCTGAGAACCATGTGCTGGAGGTGGGATATGCTGGTGTGTATGTCAGAGGACAGAAAGCTGTGAAAGAATCATATGGCTAAAAAAGGCATTGGCGGTGTTATCTGTACAGCTGTGAGTATTTTACAGTAGATGGGAGGTTAGCATGGCAGAGGAGAGAAAATAGGACTGGAGGAGCTGTAAGACATGGCATGACAGAGGGTGAGGAAGATGAAGGTGGTGTTGTAGTGGCAATGGAAGACTGGAAGGAGATGAAGAAATGATCAGAACATGAAGTGAAGAAAGAGCAGACTGGAAAGCCATAGTTCCTGGAACAGACAAGGTGAGGATGACTTCCAGCTTCGTGATTGGCAGAGGACTGAGACAGAGAAGGTTGAGTGCAATGTAAAACCCTTTCTCTACCCTGATACATTTTCCAGCACTTTCTGTGTCAGTAAAATCTACAAATTGAAAACGAATGCCTTTTTCCCCTATCAAATCCTCACTTTCTTACATGTAGCCCTTGCCACATATCCAGTATATACCGTATCTGGTTTGCATAACTAATAAAATTTATGTCCACCGTTTTGCACTGCTGACCACAGACAAACATGTGGCTAAGGGTTTTCTTGGCAAAACATTTAGCTGCATTGGATGCAGAAATTAATTCTTAGAACTGTGCTCTCTTGAGGCAAGTCTGTCTTTAAATGCAGATAATGATGAATCCAAGCATTCCTTCCACTGTTTGTGTGGTTTAATGCTTGCTATGATGTTTGTTTAATGTTTTCTATGTTGTTTGGTTGTTTCATAGCAACAGGAGAGAATTCTGAGACTCTACAATATAGAGGAATAATCGATATAGTAAGAAACTGCTAATAAATATAGGTGCATGATGAACTCAAAGTCGAAGGAATACACTATTGACAAGTAAGTCAATCACATACGGTACTGTGCAAAAGTCTTAGGCATGCAACTTCAATGTCTGTTGAGAAGTACATTTGGTCCCAAATTCATTCTGCAGCCCGAGAATGACCTCAAACACCCAATCTCAGTCATACACAACTATCTTGAGCAAAAAGAAGGAATCCTGCAACAGAGGGTACGGTCCTCACAGAGCACTGATCTCAACATGATCGAGTCAGTCTGGGAGGACATGCAGAGACAGTCAAAGTGTTTGGAAGAACCTAGCAACCTCTACCTTAAACTGCATGCAAGTTTGCATAAGAGAATTGATGCTGTTTTAAAGGCAAAGGCTGGTCACACCAAATATTGGTCTGACAGGTTTTTTTTATCTACTGCAGTTATTAGAAGGTTTATTGATTAATAAGTATTCATGGCACTATTTTTGGAACCACCCTCACTTTATAGCATTTTTCCCACAGGTGCCTAAGAGTTTTGCACAGTACTGTATGTGTTTTTTTAACATATGCTGCACTAATAAGCTTCGATTGTATTGCATTCCTAGAATGAATGTATTATTTATATGTAATCGATTCAGTCAGACCCCAGTTATCTGACTACAACTAAATACCAGCTTATTATCCAGTGACAACACATTAGATTCATGTTGCTAATGTAGAATCAGTTGCATAGAAGGAATTTTCTCGAAATTGAGTGCATTTTGCAAATTATAGTACAAATATTTGGCATAAATTTCAAAATAAGTTAAAGGATTAATTTGACTGAAAAGTTAGACTGACGTTGGACTGAGTTAGACTGAAATACCACCTCACCATTCGGAACAAGATACTTGAGGGCCTTTGTCAAGAATGCGACAAATTTGATGTCTCACCCTTCTTAAGTGATCAACTTTTCATACATTCATCTGCACACACAACCACCTAAAACGTTCTACTTCAGAACGAAATTGCCCTGGCAGCCTTTTGAAAAAAATACAGTGCACATTGACCTGTGGGAAGCAGTTCACCTTGATTTCTGGGCTTTGTAGTAGTACTACACTCGTGCTTTGCATCCATGTTCTGAGTACTTATCGTTTTACAGCAAAGTTTCCTAATTTGTTTGACTTCTTCAAACTTCAAATATCTCACCTGACTGAACTTTAAGCATAGCCGCTTGGGGTTCTTTCCACTTTACTTTGCCCTCTTCACAGTTATGACCAATCAGTCGATCCCCTACCTATAACACACACATTGATGTATTCACAGACGCATGCAAGACACATGTAGACATGCACACAGACGCACAACAACAAATCTAAAAATATAAAGTTGCAGGGGAATATGCATGATGTAACACACCGCATTGCCATTATGTTAACCAGAATGGCACGGTGGTCCGTGGTTTCAATAAAAGTGTGAGCACATAGCAACAGAACAGTCTTAGGGGTAATGAGCAGTAAGGAGGACCAGAGAACACAGAAGAGCAGGTTAGAAGTCACCTGACATGTGGAAATCTTCCATTCACCATGGGGATGACCTTGCGAACTTTTGGGAACACTTCAGGGCTCAACGCTTCAAAGGCAAACGTCTCCTTGGGGAAACTTTAGAAATTGGTTATTGCATTGCAAATGATATTTACTTTTTCAGGATTAACATATTTAATTCCCTGCATAATCTCGTTGCAGTTAATTCCCTCAACCTGCCATTTCCAATTATCAAACTAGCGTGACAAAACATTACAGAAACTTTCTTGGCTCATTTTACATGTCAGACCTCTGCTGTGCACTTTTGCTTTCCTTCTTTGAACAGAATAACATTCTCAAAAACAAAGCACTGCGGAATAGGTGACTCTGTAGATAATAATCGTGATTTCAAAAGTTTAGGTGTTTTCTTTTAATCATTTCATTAACATTTAAACTCTGATTAAATATCATAATGCCTTATTGAGTACAGTTATTCCCCTTTTTACAAGTGTAAAGCATTCCTGGAAGGTAAACTCTCGTAAGTCGGAGGGGTGGTGTGAATTCTGAAAGTTCTCTCAAACTTGGCTCTTGTTAACTCATAAGCAGGGAAAATCAGCCTCATATTTGGTTGCAACTCAGCGAAGGGTATTAAATAATTTCACTCGTACACACAAAAACTGGCAAGTCAAAGACTCCTGTCTTGAGGGATACCTGCACTGTGAACATTTTATAAAACTTCTTAGGTCCTGTTACTCTGAGATATGAAATCAGAATGAAAGCTGCCTGGCATGTTCTTGGTACTTTCCAGCCAGGGGTCACGCCTTTCTAACACTGATCACATGTCACCCCGTGGAGCATCCGTCTTCAAGGAGCCAGGAAGTTGGAATGAAAGCATGAGTTCAGCTTTGGGGATGGCACAGTTTGAACAGGCCGTTCTTTCATTAGGAGCCTCCCATGGTGTGGGACAACATGCTGTGGTTGGAGCTGGGTGCTGAGTCGAGATTTGATGCACTTTTTGGTGTTCAGAAAACTGTTTTAAGTTGCTTTGCAATTCACTTAAGATTCCTTTGAATGCTGGAAGAAGAGGAGTTGGGCATTCTCCCTCATACTATTAACTTTATGCGCACAAACTTGTTACTGAGCTCCAATCAGAAAGATGTGGTCTACTCACCGCTTCATACCTGCTATTACAATACCACCCTCACTCTCAAAATGGCAACAGATCCTCCTCCAAAACAGTAAAATCCTTTTGCATTGCCTTGAAATCTACTTTACGGGAAAATGACACATGAAAGGTATCAAGCGTATTAAGAAATCAAATTCTTTGAAATATTTAACTTTAAAGGGAATTTCTCCAAACTCTGCAAATGTTCACACCCCTGTAAGAAGTTTGAAGTAAAGCTGCAACCCAACAATGAGTGACAGTGACAGTCTATGTTCATTACGTCATGCCGTATCTATGTCATGCTGACTTGCAAAGTGTGTTAATGTTACATGTCAGCTTTATCAAAGACGTGAGGTGTCTCAGTCTTTTGGGAGCCCTGCTTGACAAATCAGAACTGGATTAACTGAGCGTCACCGTGAAGTTATGGAATGCTTTTAGCCAGATTTATTGAATTTTTTTAAACTCACATTCATTCAGCCTCAGCGCACTTCTATGAGATGACTCTTTGCCAGTGCTGATGCTACAGTGTCATTGGGTCACTGACCAAATCTGAATGTTAATGTGATGAAGAAACATGGTTGGACACACTTTGCGGGTGATTTTCTGGTTACTGACTTTGAATGCTTCATGCTCTTTACCAGTAAAATGACCGGGTCCACTGGATGGAAAGTAATTTTTTTTTCACATTCAGTGAAAAAGTTTGATGAACATATGAGCTGCCATGTCATCCCTTGCTCTTATGTAGTTAAAGACATGTAGGCCATTTCTGCTTTGCCTTCCTTTCACTAAACTGTCCGCTTAGTCCCATACACATGCTAACCAGGTTGCCCGTGTGTATCCTCACTTTTTGTCTGGTTCTGGATCTACCTTGAGGTTGTGTCCTGCAGACATTCATACTACTACCAGTTTTTTCCATTTCTGCAACTAACATCTGTGGAGATCCCAGTCTGCTTTCCTGTGCAACTCTAATAGGAGGTGGGTTTTGCTACAAGCTCAATGGAGTGGTCCACGTGACTTCACCACTGTTGTGGCTGCAAACATGTCTTTCAGTGACATCATGAAATGCACGCCTGTCTCTTGCATGCTTTACAGTCTGTATGCTACCGACTATATAACACTAACAACAAAAACATTTTGAATACAGATGCTGCTTTAAAATCCTTTGGGACACCCTGGTGTTTTATTGTAAAGGTCAACAACATCATGCATTACAGTGGATTTTGTCATTTTTGACAAACAGCACTGCCTCATATAATGACAAAATTGCACACTTTGCACTGGATATTTCCTACAGTGCATGTGAAAGATACTGTCACTATCCCAGAAAGCGTTTAATCCAGACGTCGACTGCAAATGTAATTGTCATAATCATATTAACATTTGGTACAAAATTTTCACCAACAGAAGCAAACAGCTTTCCAGATGCATATTCGGTTACAGTGAACTGGTAGCATTTTTATTCTTCAGTTTGCTCGAGTCCTCCAGTGGAGAGGTCTTCTTATCTGTCATCACCGATTACAGATCCGCTAACAGACGAGCCATGTTACAGAAACATGCATGAATCTGTGCTCCATATCGCTGCTTGTTGTGCCACTTGGAAGCACTCAAGTGGAAAGGCCCAGTGTTTCGCCTCACCCGCTGGAGTCTCCCATTCTGCTCTCCAGTGACAATCCGGCTTTTGTGCTGCCAGCACCCCTCCAAACTGCCCCCTTTCCATCTTGGCCCTCCTCTCACCACTCTCAGCTATATTACTTTGACCCCGGCCCATCAATCTGCTTCAATTGGATAATGATCTGTAATCACTTTCTTTCAGCGGAGTCTATAAAATGGACTGCGGCCTCGGCTCCTCTCAGGGGAGCTCCTTCTGCTCCCTCCCATGCAATCTAATGCTCCTCCTTTCACCGCTCTAAATGTCTCCCCACATGGGCCATTCTGCTCCGTGGCAGATTCGTCACGCCCCTTGCTCTCCAAAAAGAGGGCTAAGTGTGACACAGCAGTGCTCGGTGGGGGGCTTGTGGGGGTGGTGCTGGAGCCAGGGCAAAATCACAGACACCCGCCTCCCTTATTAATGCCGACCCTTCATTAGCTCGCTTTGTGCTGCGGCCTTGTAATCGATAGAGCTTCATTGCGGTCGAGGGAGGCTCCCCTCGGATCCACAGTACAAGGGCCAGGATGCTTGATTCTTGTCTCCCAACAGAGGACAACAGTGTTTCTCATTAGCAACGACTCTGAGATGGCAGCGTTTTAAGCATGATGTAAATATATATTCAAACACTTTTTCTGTATGTCCAAAGTGTGACATCTAAAATGCAACCTAAACTACTCAGCTGGACGAGAAGGAAAAAGTTCTTTGGAGCACCTTGGCATCTTAGAGAAGATCTTGGGAAAGACTAGCATTCTTTATAGAACTTCTGCAGCTTATTTTTACCTAAATAGTTTCAGACACCCTGACATTCTGCACTATGATCAAAAACTTTTTGTCATTTGCTAGGATATACAAAAGTTCAAAAAGTTAAAATTAATAAAAAATCTACAATAGGCTATTTGAAATGCTCTATATTAGAACAGCTTTACATTCTGCTGAAATCTATAAAATAGTTGCACGAATCGTTCATCTTTAACTTTTTTGTTTGTGATTATAAATTCATTTCAGTCTAACCTCTAAAACTTCAGTAGGGTTTCGTGTTTGTTATGTGATAAAGACTTGTAGTAGTGCTTTATAGAGGCCCTTCATTGTATGGTGAAAGTGTACATTTAAACAGTTAAACTAGAAGATTTAACCTTGATCTGCTAAATGTAATCTTTTGCTAAAACAGGTCCGCAGTGCTGAATATGCATGAAAAAATCCTTATATGATATTAGTAAAACCCATATAATAACTTCATGAATAATATACTTCTTAAGAGGACAGGCCTGCCTTTCATATATTTTTTCATCCATTCTTCAGTGAGTTTAAGGCGTTTACATGGGGGCCCATATGCCCATTGAAAGAGAGGTGGAGAGTAAAGCGGGCACAGATGGAGTCACCCTCCCTGTCAATAGTGCACAATAGGAAATGGAAATAAAAGTTAAAGGGGTGCATCCAACTCGATTTAGCAAACACAAAAGGTGCTTGTAGGAGGCAGGTTTAGGGGAGGGCTGCTGTCAGCATTGGAACATGTCGCAGACGATAAACCACGGGCTCCTTCCAAAGAAGTGTGATAGAGACCTGATGCTCGGCAGTTGTCGGGCCACACTTAGACAAGAGGCACTGGCATTGGCCTTTATTTATCTACTACTGTTTTTTTCCCAAATTGAAGGCCCTTTTCTGGAAGTGTTGCTGTTTTGCACCAAAACAATGTGGATGCAGCTGAATCAAGCCATTTGTTTGTTTGTTTGTTTGTTTTCCAGTTTGCCATCGCTGAGGGTTTCACCCTATTGCTGTTGGACTTTTGCTTGTTATCATGGCATACGGCTACAGCTGTGTAGTTTTTTTTAATGAGATGATTAACTTTACACAGTATCCAGGGGAATTAATATAAATAAATGAATTAATAGAGGAAGCCAGTAAACCAGGAGGGGAAATGGCAAAATGAGCATCCGGCAGCAGTTGCGATGCTGCCTTTGAAGACTGTGGTAGGAGACATATAAAACAGTATGCATTTTCTTAATGCGGGTATTTGCTCTCATTAAAATTAACAGTGCCTTCACATTCAAAAAGTAACACATGTGAAGGAGAAATCCAGACAAACTGGCCAGAGCACCTTATGCACTCACTATAAATGGTCAGCGTTAAGTAGTCAAGCATTTATATCAAACCTTATAAAAAAATGCGAAACTCTATACAGTACAATAGGCATCTGAAAATATTTACACTGCCATGACTAATAAACAAATATGATTTTAACATTAAGTCTTCTGTATTCCTCAAGGTATTGGCACATGATACTGGCAAATAAGGTCTGCAAAGGATCAAAAATATGGAAAATGCTGAAAGTTGCTTTTCTGGAGCAGGTTATAGGAACTTCTGCCACGGTCCTTCTCTATGATATTAATCCTTTGTATTGTGTTGTAGCCTCCAACGATAAGGTGGCCTTGATTTTTGAAGGGCGATGTACTCTAAATGGATATAGTTGAAATGGATGTAAACCACAAATTGAAATGGGTTGAAGCTTGATTGAATTAAAGACACGATATTTTTTACAGAGTCCCACATAATTTTGACTTGGTAGGCTGCTATGGGGTGGAATTTTACGTTGAACCTCATTTCACCAGGTAAACTTATACACTCCATAAATGACTGTTCCTCATAATCTTGTCATTGCAGACTTTCTCACTCGTGCTAGCAGAGTCCCCTGTGTCACAAGACGAATAAGTGTAATGGGTTCTGAGTTGACCTGTGACCTATGGCATTTCCAGCTGAAAACCACAGGGCATAGGGACAAAACCCACTCACCACACCAGAAGCCATTCAAGTATCAGGAGGGCTGCTTCCTTCACTTCTGCTTTTGGCTTATATAGCAGCATATATTCTCTTTCCTGCATGGAAGCCTCAAGAGCCTCTTTAACAAATTTATGCTCCCCTCTCCCTGGCCATGTGCCATGTTCATAGATAGATAGATGGATATGTGTGGAGTTGGTCCCCTTTTTGCTATTATAACAGCCTCCAATCTTCTGTGAAGTCTTTCCACTGCATTTTGGAAAACTGTGGGAATTCAAACACAAGCGCATCAGTGAGGTCAGGCACTGATGTTGGACGATGGGGCCTGGCTGACTTTCGGCATTTGAATTCATCCCAGAGGTGTTTGATGGTGTTCAGATCTGGGTTCTGTACAGGCCAGTCAAGTTGTTCCACACCAGACTCAGTAAACCATTTCTTTATGGATCTCACTTTGTGCACAGGGCTCTCTACAGACTGTTACTACAAAGTTGGAAGCCCACAATTCTCTAGAATGTCGTTGTATGCTGAGGCATTAAGATTTCCCTTCACTGGAATTAAAGAACTGTAATTAACAGCCCCAAACCATTATTCCTCCACCACCAAACTTTACAGTTGATACTATGCATGCTGGCAGGTAGTGTTATCTTGGAATCACCAAACCCAGACTGCCAGATGGTGAATAATGATTCATTATTTCAGAGAACATATTTCCACTGCTCCAGACTCCACCTCGGGCCAGTGCTTGGCACTGCACATGTTGATCTTGGGGTTGTTTGCAGCTGCTTAGCCATAGAAATGCAGTTTATGACGCTCACAACAAACAATTCTTGTGTTGATGTTGCTTCCAGAGGTAGATTGGAACTTGGTAATGAGTGTTGCAGTCATGGACAGACAATTTTTACATGCAACATGCTTCAGTACTCGGCAGTCTCGTTCTGTGACCTTGTGTCACCTACTGCTTCATGGTTAAGCTGCTGTTTCTCCTAGACATTTCCACCTCATAGTAACATAACTAACCATTGACCAGAACTGAAATAACCAAACCCATTATTTACAATGGGTCTCCACATACTTTTGGCCATGTACTGTAGATGGATAGATAGATAGATAGATAGATAGATAGATAGATAGATAGATAGATAGATAGATAGATGTGCAGCTCTGAGGCTGTCTACAAACTAGTAAAAGGACAACTCACTAAAGACAAAAGTTTAAACACTGAATGTGATCTGTAAAAACTGCTAAGAGATGTTTTCTCGCCAGTTCTCTGTGTTACCACTTGCGTGTGTTCAGTATTGTTGTTTAATTCAGAAACACTGCACTCACCTTAGATGACAGCTGTGCTCTAGCAGTCAGACACTCTATACTCCAGAACACAGTGGATATATCGACTTGCACTGACTGAAGCTTCTCTTCCCTGGGCTACCTACGTTGTCTAAGGTGGGATAGACTCTGTTCAGCACTTACGTGACCACACTGACCCTCCGTTGTGGGCAGGGTTTGGGGTAAAACAGAAGCTGAGGTATGACACAGGGTGACATTACAATGACAGTATCAACTAACTTTCATGCCCGAGTGCCTGGCCCGAGCAGCAATGCCTCCTCTCTCTCCACTGCCCGATTTGTTGTTGCCTTTGAATTCCATCCGTTCGGCTTCAGCAGATTTGGCTGATTAAAGGGCAGAGAGGCCTGCGCTTGGGTCTGAGGTACAGGAGCTCGTGAAGCATGTACCCATCATTTCTTTCATCGCACGAATCCAATTAGAAGAAAGACTTTACGCATTCACACTGGGGAAATCAAAGTTCTCTCCCTCTCTTTCAAAGCCATATTTTCCAGAATGCTCATCTTCTGCTTCACCGGCGCCTTCAGTATTTCCTGGGCCTGACAAACACACTGAAGGTCAGTGAACTTGGGCTGGGCAGCACGACGCCCACTGTTAATAACTCATTATTTTTTGATTTTCAGACTATGCGGTTTGCTAATATGAGGCGATGATTACAGAAGCGTGCAAAACAAAGGGCAAGAAAATAAGCAATTGCAATAAATAATTTAAATAATTAACCTTCCATTATGCATAATTGAGAAAGAGAAGGCGCCGCAGTAGTTAGTATTCCTTGATAGTTATTTTTTATCTCGGACTCCTCCCCTATCTTTCTTGTGTCTAATTTTTATTAATTTATTTGTTTATGTATTCATTTATTTAACCATTTTTTTGCTGTGGGAATGTTGTCTATTACATGGTGCTACAAAAACTTGGATTTTTTTTTTTTTGTATGCGTCCATTTGTTCTTTGTTCATTCACTCTTGAACCCCAGGAGGTGACAAAAGCAGGGCTCACTGCCCCCACATAGACTAGTTACACATCAGGGGTGGGGGGGGGTTTAAAAGAAAACCCACGGAGAGGGACGTCGCGGAGTCCTGCACTGACTTCTCCTGCAAATCTAACTGTTAACAGCTCTGCCTTTGTACATCCTGAGTGGCTCGTGACAAAATTTCTGTCGAGTCCAGTGCTTGTGTTCTTACATTCATCACTGCAAGGTAAATTTCACATCTGAGTCCATGGCAGCCCTCCATCTTTATAATGTGACAAATGTCAGGAAAAAAAAAATCAGCCAGAATGTACTAAGTTAAAACATTTGTTGGCCTGCAAAAAAGTCTCCTTCTTCTGGTAAAAAACATAGTTTATCAATTTATGTACAGCACACGTGAATTAACACACATTGATGTGGAAAAAAAACAAATTGCCGTGTATTTACACCTAAAAAATATATATTTTTGAATGCATTCAAAGTGAAATTTCTCCGAAAATAAATGAATTAAATTACCAGCTTATTTAACAGTTCTATATTTTGATGAAATTGTGTAATGCGGGCTGAAATTTCAGGACACCTCTCCCAGCATGATCCCAGCAGGCAAATATTGCAACCTTCTGACCTTTTGCCCTTGTTTCATGTAAGCAGAAGTATTTGCAATTCCTTACTTCTCCGTTTCTGTCTGTGTTGCTCCGACACGGCGCCGTTCATAAAACTGCGGTTTAACCGAAGTTCCCGAAGCGCTGCTGTCGGAGACCTGCGGCAGCTATGGAGGACGGCAGGACTTCCAACAGTGCGCGTGTCCCTCCCGCTTTGGTCCCACATGCACTGCGAGGGGTCCAAACCTCCGTTCGAGTGCCTGCTCTCCACTCAGCCCAGCCCACCCCTTTCATCTGCCCACCTATCAATCCCTGCTTTTGCCCTAAATGACATCTCCCCTAACAAATTAGAGCTAATGAAATAACCATCAGAATGTCATTACGCAGGCGGGTGCTGTCACAATTACCCAGCGTGTTGCTCGACACCTGCATCACACCGCGTGACTCTGCATCGCTTGACAAAACATGTTCCTCGTTTTGGCCTGGTTCTGCCCAGCTTCACCCCAGGACCAACTGTTCAAAACACGAAAAGTGCTAATACAATAAGACCACATTTCCTGGATGCAACCTGCTAATGGCAGGCCTTCACTGGAACCCCAGTATGGCGGGGATAAACAGGCAGCATGAGGGAGCAGGCGAACATCACACTGTTATTTGTTTGGGTGGTGTTCAGATGCCTGTCATGTGCTGTTCGGAGAGTTTTCCAACCCAGCCGTACAAATCCTCCAAGTTTCCCTCACAGGGGACAACATGACTGTCTTAACTCTCAATGCAATTTCTTAGACAAGTCACTCTTCTGCCACGGATCCCATGGCCTGCTCTGTTTTTCTGATTTTTTTCCTCTTTCATTACGGAGCTGACAACAGATGGTGTTTTAATAAAGTCCAGTAGGAATATGACTGTGAGTAAACAATGGTGCACATGCCAACTCAGTAATTGCTGGGCACTATGACAGGCCTGCGCCTGGCATGGCCAGGGCGGGGGGTAGGCGCTGTGCGAAGAAGCGGACGTGAGGCCTGTCGGCGAGGTCCAAGAGCCGCAGCTGCCATGGGGGCGCAAGCCGAGTGGTGCGGGGGTGAGCTGAGTGGAGAGTGGTGCTACCCCCGGCTGCAGGGCCCACTTCCTAGGCCCTACAGCTTTGAAACGGGGCCAAATTGGCAAAGCTTCAGAGACCAGCCGACCGGCTCCCTGAAAGCTGCAAAGGCTTGTCGACTCAACGTGGTGTGGCTCCCTGCACTGGTGGGCGCTTTGCTTCCCATCACCCAGATCTCAGCCGCTGCTCCCGAGAGTGGTGACATGTACTGAATGGCAAGTTGCGTTTGACTCCTTGGGGCTCATTTCTTTTTTTTTCTTGCAATGAGGCTTTATGGCCGGAACCTTCTCTGTTCTGCTGCAATAGCAGCGTCTTGCAGTTTAATCCCTTCGCACAACGTTCAACACATAATAATTCAGCTGTTACACATTGCAGAAGGATCTTCCCAGGAAGCATCATTAGCTTGGCTGCCTGAAGGTATGTCAGTCACTGGAGAGTCTGCCTTCACCCAGACATCCTCTCTGTTACATCACACCACGGTTTGTTTTTGGTACTGGGGAATGAAAGACGTCCACATGGTAGTAAAGATACAAAAATAACATAACAAAAGGAATTTTCCCTTTCTTTGCATTAAGTAATTGCAGGTCTTGACAAGTGTATATACCTCACTGTAAGATGTCTATAATACTTGATCATGTGACCAGAGGACAGACCTGCAAGCGGCTGTAGCGTCGGGGCTTTTCTCAGTGAGTGTTCATGAATTTGCCTTTGTTCTTCCAACAAAGTCTGTGTCTGGAGAAGAGCTCTGCTTTGTGGGTTGTAGTATCACTTGCCACTGTGTAGGTTTGGAAGGAATACATCTTGAAGAATATGTCTTGTGTTTTGTGCAGGTTTATTCTTCTCTAATATTGTTAGCAACTACATTGCTGTAGCTCCGCATGACTTTGTAGTGGGCCCATATTGCCAAAGTGGATTTGTATTTATTTAAGTAAATAAATTTGGTTGCCAGAGAACAACATAGCAGTGGTTTTTGAGGAAGAAGTGTGATGCAGGCAAGGATCTGCCGCTGCAGAAGATTAAGAATTTATTCATTTTGTCAGCCATTGATCACACGGTCACCCTCACTAACACTGCATAAGAGATCACCTCTTTCTGAAGGCTACTCTGGCTCCTTTCTCACACCCAAATGTTACATACTGACTATACGTTGCACGACCGGTTGATTCGAGCTCCTTGTTACGGCGTCTCAGAGATTGCTAAAACAGACAGCGTCAGAAATAGACCCTGTTGGAAATAGAATAAAGTTGGAAACTTTCCGAAACAGGCTCAGTCGGAAATAACTGCTCTACCATTCTCAACTTTTCACAACTGGTAGTTGACAAATTACACATCCCTCTGTCTACCCTGCGCTACATTCTGGACAAGCATGACCATATTCCTTTGGATATGAATACTTTTCAAGCCCTTCACTTGGCAGAAAGGCAATAATGCATGCTACATATTCCCTTTTCCTCCTTTTGCCATTCAGTGCTTTTGTTTGGCACTAGATGTTCTTCAGGGGCTGGCTTGGCTTGGGATCTCCCCTCCCTGCAAAACTTATATTGGCTTACTCATCTAGCAGATGCTTTCTCCAAAGGTACTTAGATTTCAGTGCTGTGTAGCATTTAGCAGAAACCTTTTTAACAAGGGTGACACCAATGTATACCATCTAAAGTTCTATTTTTACAAATGTAGCACTCCAAGGTAGTCTTGACCATCCATTCATCCCTCCATCCATCTATCCATGCTGTGGTCTGGAGCCTCTCCCTCGGAATCAACAGACGTTAGGCTGTGAAACAACACCCTGATGGGCGCCAGAAGTCCTGAACACCATTGGGAATACCACTAAGCACAGCTGAGCACAATTACCCAGACACTGATGTAAGGAGCAGCAGCACCAAACGCCACTGCAGAACCTCTACTTAGGATGCAAACTTTCTTGCTAGACAACAGTGCTTTGGCAGTAGTTCTGTGTCCAGTGTCTGAGTGATCCCTTGGCTGTTTGTCTCGTTCCTGTGTAGCGCATGTCTCCCCATCAACTCTGTTTTCTCATCATCGCACTAATGGATCCACTCTTCACCTGTTTGTCCTCACCAGCATCTAATAAACTCCACACCTGTCTTCTTGGCAAAAAAAAGTCTGAGTGCTTCCTGAGACACAAGCCACTGTAGAATGGAAACAGACTGCAGATATCGTGGTAAAACTACTTCTAATTTTTCAGCTAAATTTAGCAGCTCACGTTATATTTAGTCTCTTATTTAGACTATTTCAGTACAGCTAAGCATCACTGCCAGTAAATGTGTCAAGAAAAGTAAATGGTACCATTGCTGCAGATCCACTGTTTCACATCACTGTTTACTGCTTTTGACCATTGTGCTTAATAGTTTGTTTGGAAGTTTGGCACTGGTAGAAATAATCTGAGTAATAAACTGGTCGATGCTTTTGACACATCATTTGATGCCTTTAAGTGCTCGGAGACTTTATTTGTGTGTTTTACTAAGATTATTATGTCATCTGTAATTACTTTTCATGGGCATTACCGAGTGTTTTGCAGCATGTATTTCAGCACTTACTGGTATCATCATAACAACGTTAAGGGAAAATCTCACTGCGAGGAAAGGGCCAAAAGGATGAAAGATGTGGCCTTTGTGAATACCGGGGGCACCAGTGCCCTCTTCTCCAGTAGACCTCACAGCTGTGCCATATGGGTAATCTTGGCTGAAGCCTTAATGTTGAGAAGCACTTGCACAGCACTGGGGGTGGCTGGCCAGCTGCCTGCTAGGACAAGTCCCCCTTGCGGTCTGGACACCTTAGAGTCACTTACTGGCCAGAAGCTTGGTGGCTACACCATCAATCTTGACTTGCTGTGGCCAGGTAAAATCAAACAAGGTCGTGTTCAGAACTGGCGGTCGAATTGGTTTTAACTGGGTCAGAGGCATCAGACCGAGTCCAAGCCAGGTTCCTTCCTGTATGAGTGAATCTTCCTTGTAAAGCGAACACTTGACATCGAGGTGCCAGTTGGTATGAAACTTGGAAGAGATGTGGCCCTTAGTTCAGGAGACAGAGCCCCAACCACTACAGCACCAGAGTCCACAGACAACATGCCTACATGCCGGCTTTCATATTTCATATTTTTGACCTTGCACTGTGCTTTCCGTAAATGTTTGCTTAACGTGTAAATATAACGTGAGATGTACGGCAAATAAAACAATGGCAATCTGTAGAATTTGCAGTGCAGAGACCGTTAAACAGAGTTTTGAATGATGCGAAAAATGCAACGTACTGCATCTAGCAGCGCACTATTAAACTGAATTTGACTGACTGAAAAGCAAAGTGCCCCCAATAAAATGAGATAAAACATTAATCCTCTATTGGCCACCTGTTTCCTTTGCACTTTACAAGGGTTAAGTGTTTGGATCTGTCAAAGATATAAAATTTGCAAATATAATGAGTACAGTTGAATGTGTCCATTGCATTCTGTTGCGTCTGATATATTGAAGCATGTGTCTTACAGCGTTGTAGCTCCATGAAAGATTTGATTTGGCTGAGCTTACTCAGTCTTCAGTTGTTGTGATCCGGAAAGCATTCACATTCTTTCAGGATATAGAATGGAAATATTTTTGGGGGAATGTTAACATGCCTGAGCATTTAAAAAACCGACGTCCCATCTCTGCTGATGAAAAATGTCGTGTAAATATGAATTTTGGGTTAAGGTGCTCAGAAACTGCCTTCTAACAAAGCTGCATGGGCGACGAAATGGTGCCTATGTGACCGGTGCTTTTCCGGGTACCTTCATAGCTTTGTAGGAAAGCAGCTGCGCAGATATAAGCCTTATTTACTGGCACCGGAGTGATGGCGGTGTGAGATTTAATGTGCTTCAATCTTTGTTCAATGTAAAAGTAATGAAAGGCACAGGAGAGAGAAACTGCTACACTACGATCAGTATGTAAATGTCAGCAGAACAGACTGATGCCTGGAATGAGGAGTTTCTTATATAATTCACTTTATTCTGATGTATTCTACGAGGTGCGCTGCGTGAACCGCATGTCATCAAATTTAGTGACAGTGTGAGTCCCATATTAGACAAAACTACCTTTACATGCAATGCATCGCAGACTGGCGATGCTTCATTTATTTGAAACCAACCAGTCTAATGTTTCTCTCGAGTGGAATAACGTTTGGAAAATTCCGAATTGGGCGATTTTCTATAATACCCTCATAAACCAAATCCGGTGGTTAACCTTGGTGCACGTAACTGGTACTAATTCACCCAAGAAAGACCAGTAGCGATGCGTTTGGTTTCATCCGTCCATCCATTATCCTTAACCACTTATCCTGGTCTGGGTTGCAGCACTCCAGAGCCTATGTTTGCTTCTATCCAGTGGCAAATCTCGACACCTTATTTATTATAGTCATATTATTTTTTAAACATTTTGACAAAGGAGACTCACAACGTTTGAAAGGTTTCGGACATAGCAACTTGCACTGGCTGTTGTTGTTAGGAGAGCCGTCTCCATTTGTTGGAGGAAAGAGAAGGCAGAGACACCATGGGACAATCTGGGGGAGACCGGATCACCGAATCAGGCCTGTCTCCAATAATTTGCAATGCGATCGCAAGAGAACGAGGTGAAGCAGATGGGAACATGTTTTTTGTCATCTGCTTATGTGGCATTTCATGCTTTGAACCAATGCATCTCGATTAAAACCAGATGGGAGACTTTGTTGTTGCTAAGTTTGTGACCACAGAAACGCAAGAAAAATCACCCATTCAGTGGAAAAGAAATGCAAATAATGCAAAATACAAAGGCCGAACATAAAAAAGACAACAACGAGAAATATAATAACAGCCGTACGCTCCCAGGAGGAATCTTCGAAAACTAAAAAGTTCATATGACTTATTCCCTATTTCTTGTGTTGCAAAGGTGCACTTTGTGTGGTTGTGGTGATGTATTTTTGTGGTGGCATTCTGAGGAATGTATGTCTTATTTTTTCAAGAAATACAGATAAACTGAGGAAACAAGTTAAAGGACCTATGTCCATATAGTCTTACTTTCTCATCATATTTCAGCAATGGTTAAAAAAGCTACTTTTTGGGCAAAATTAACAGTTGACTTCAACTATAATAATAATAATAATAATAATAATAATAATATAAATGCTGCTAATGTTGAATGCACTCCAAAGTAGAATGAGAGTAATCATTATGATGGCATTAAAAATTTAAAATATCTATATCCCAATTAGAAAAATAAGATTTAATGTAAGCTCTGTGACTCTCCTGCTTTCTTCCTTGCTGTTAGTTTTCAATAGCGATCCCTGTGAATGGAAACCCAAGGGTTAGCAGATGGAATATAAGTTGCCCTGTTGAAAGACATGTTTTTTTCCCCTATTTCTCAGGAATTGCTGTGAATACCAAGGTTGGCCCTGAAACAGTGGGCACTGAGAGATATTTGTTGCTCAATCACAGAACATGGGTGACTTCTCCTCGGCGCCGCATTAAAACTTGCCCCGCTTTGCCGATCAGACTGGGGTTCGCGGTGTGTCCTCCGCAGCGTACGCTACTTCTGTCTCTCATTTTCTGCAAATATGCCCCTTGAATAAAACGTTTTGTTTCAGAATACGCCTGGAACTGACAACATAATTGACTTAAACCACTAAACGTTGTATGGAGGCACAAAATATTAAAAGATAAATGATTCTTTTCCATTCAGCGTAATTACATTAGGGGCAATTTAAAATGACATGTGCACTGTAGACAAAGTGCAGCTACACGCTTTGCCAGATCTGTGGTTCCAACCAGTACTTGAAGAGCACAACCTGAAGTGTGTGTGTTTTACCAAACCCACAGTGCACCCGTAAGACAATGGAGGTTAATGCTTTAGAACTGCACCCAGTCTGTCTCCCTGGGATGCCCAGCTCTGCAACTGACCAGTGTATTGGAGAAGAGATATGGTGATTTTTTGCTTTGACATTCTATTTTTTGGTCATTCTCAAAAACGAACAACAGATGTGTAGTTACAGATGGGCAAAGGATAAAGCCAATGATTAGTGGAAAATGTGTTTGTATCTGGCCCTATTTTCTAAGAAATTGACTTTAAACCCTCAGACAGGCTGTATGATTAAAGGAAAGGATCCCTGTGAAAAGGCAAGTGTCCCACACAATAGTGTGTGTGTATCAGGATTAACACAATGAGACAGTGTGAGAGGGCACCATGGAGGGTGAAGAGGACGTGCGAGACAACCGTGAGCGTGTGAGACATTGTGGAGGCCTTGTTGCTCTTGAGTCTCCATAAGAAGAGCCTGCTGTGTGTGTGTGTGTGGGGGGGTCTGCTCCCATGTCCGACTGGGCCAGAAGTGTAGCTGTGGAGTGGCTTACTGTACGAGACCCGCAACCTTCACACCAAGCCACATGTGGAAGGACTTCCCCATTACATATAGCTGCATGCAGCCTTAAGATATGGACCTGAGTCCTCTAGAATAAAGGGAATTCACTGGTTCACTTACATTAACCAATAGGATATCAGTTGTACGATAAACAAGGTACACTTTTACACTATTTACTTTTTACATTGTTTGAACAACATTTACACAATAGTTTGGTGTAGTGGACTGTGCTGACCAGAAATTTTTCTCTAAAACTGTAATACCACTTGTATTACAGTAATAATGTAATAATGTCAAAGTAAAAATCTACTAATTGAAAAATGTATAAAGTACATGTGCACAGTTAATTTCAAAACAATTTTTATGAGGATATGTTAATTTTTTATATTTATTTATTTCATATATTTCACTGTGTCAACTCATTCAGTCAATTTCACTTAAGCGTATTTTGCTGTTGTATTTTGTCTGAATTTCTATTCCGTTCTCAAGTTATTGTAAGGCCACAATTCTGAAATTAATAATTTATCTCTGTTGATTCTGCCCTTTCCAGTACAATATTAGCACAATCTGTATTTTAGTACCTTTTATATAGATAAAATGTCTATAAGAAGGTTGATTCTGTCAGATTTTAGCCACACTGATATCCAACAACTTAAATTGGATATGGAAGCTGCATAATTCTAAACTCCATTGTGATAAAAATGTCTGCTATTAAGAAGCCCTGGGCCACAACTGGCATGAGATCTTGGGAAACATGATGCCTATCCAGTGTGACAGCGCCATGTCACTGTCATCCGACAGTTTTTGGGATTAATGAGAATGGGCATAACTTCAAGCAAATGCCTCAAGTGAATATACGTTGACAGGATTGCATTCAAGGGCACTTTGGATGATTTTGAAAGTTTTGAAAACCATTTTTATTAGAAACAGTGCTGAAGTGCACTGTTTTTATTTCAATTTTGGAAAGTTTTAGATTAAGACAAGGTATAATTATTATTATTGTTATTATTATTATTATTATTATTATTATATAACACTAAAAAAGTAATACAAATAATGGCATGAATAGTGCTCATAATAGTTTTTTAAGTTTATAAAATTATCTTTAAATGATTTTCCGACCTATCATATAAACCCGTTTCATTGTTCTGTACAGCTGCAGCCAGCATCGTGCTGCTTAACTGCCACTAGGTGGCGCTTAAGTACAGATGTCAATTATCACAAGCTTTTCTAGGTAATTCCCTTTGGGAGGGTTCCACACCTAAACCTCATACTGAGGAAAGCGGGTGAAAAAGTCGCTGCTGGCCTTACTGTGCTCGCCTGACAGCCATCAGCTGTGGTGGACGGTACGGAGATGCGCCGTCATGCTACCCGGGATGCTGCGGATGCTCACCTGCGTCACTTCAGCAGTCAAGCCAGGTGAGCTACTGCGTCACCTACGTTGACAGCAGTCGGCAGAATCTCTCAGCTGGAGCTTTGTTGAGTTTTAGGGGCTCTGTGCTGTGGAAATATGAGATGCTTAAAGAGGTAGCATTCTGGTCAACTGTGGTTTTTGCTTCCAGCATCATTGCTGCGCTTAAGGACATAACTGTGGCTGGAAGCATCACACCGCTGCTTTTCACTGCGTGCAGTGGTGTGACCACAACCACACAGAGTAAATGAAACAATGTTTGTTGATGCTATGTTCTCCTTACAAAGCAACACGTCTCCTTCATATGCGAGAAGAGAGGAGAAAAAGTCAGGTATTTATGTTATTGAACAGAACACCTGTAACATTTGGCCGAAAACCAGTACAGTACAGGAGAGCTGACTTAATTGTTTCCTAATGTGAAATAGTTTAGAGGAATTGCTTAACTGACGCTGAAAAGTTTCACAACACGCACGCATAGACCCTCCTGCGTGGATGCAAAGCCTCAGTTTGAGTTTGGATATCCTGTATGTGGACTGTTTTTCGTTTTATTTTCTTTTCCAGGGCGGTGTGCGTCCAGGTGAGGTGACGTGCCGGGGAAGCCATCACTGCCGCTGACGTCGAGCAGCTAAGCGGCCCCAGCTCGCAGCTCCTTGCCCTCCGCACGCACAAACAGAATGAAGTCATCCAAGCCTTCCTGCGCCTCTCGTATGGCTTTGTTTAGGTTCCCTCCTTCCTCTTCACATGTCACAGGTTCATTATTCCACCCCACAACTGTACAATCCACAAAACACCCGGTGCAAAGGAGCTCAGAGACTAACTGCATTACTAAAGACTTTTGTACAACACAAGGCCTTTTAAGGAGGGCAAGAGCACAACATACGAGAGGAAATGGGGAGACAGTTCCTATATACCCCACAATATTTATTTGTATAATTTCATACCAAACACCAATTCATTAAAAATGTGGCTATTCTAGGGTAATATTGCGTTATTCAGTGATGTTTAAATAATACTTTTACCTTCAAGTGCATGCCAAACAATACTAATATTAAAACAACAGCATTGATTGAATTTGTATTCACACCATAGAGCATAAACTCAGTTAAAAGTAAGAAATTCAATAGCCTGTCGGAGCTCTCACTCACACGGACTGCCTTCTGGGATATTACAATGGTCTTGTTTTTCATTTGCTTTTGCAGAACATCATGTTTGCGGAGCAGCACGTCGCACAGAGTCAACAGCGGATAGCGCCGCACGCTCACACATTTTCAGGAGATTAGTGGTACAGTGCTCCGCCAGAGTCATGTGTATTGCTTTCAATTACTCTTCTCACTATGTGGATTCTGCAGGTCGGCGTCTGTTCCTCCTCACTTTATCGACATGGAATTCTATTACTGCGCTCTGTTTGCTTTGCTGCCTTCTCGGGCCCTTTCCGTGTCCTTTCCCCCCTGTTTAATGTATGCATCTTGTTGGCTTTATCTTTCCGAAACCAACTTTTTTCCCGTTCATTGCATCTTCGTGGAGAGACATATTTTCATAAAAGCCAAAGAGCTGAAAAATGACAACTCCCCTGCCTTTGTTATTGGAATATATTGACTTCCCTTGGTTCATTGACTTTTTATTACAGTCCCGAGGTAAAAGGACTGTCAGCAAACAGGGTGAAATTTGTTTCATCCATTTGCTTGAAAACATTTGAATCTCTGACATTTCTATTTTTTTGTTGTCGGAGTGTGTCTGCGGTGGGGAGGTTGGGGAGAAACGGTGGGAGGGGATTAGAAAGGAAGATGGCAGGGGAGGTGGCCATCCTAGGTCAGTGAGCGATGCGCAGCAGCCTCCCAGCACCCAGGTGGTCCACCATAAAGCCCAGCGGAGCATCTGCTGGAGGAACATGGCCCGGCGGTGAGCCCCTGCCCTGCCGGGGGTGGAGGAGGCTGGGGGCGGCAGCTCCCTCCCCCTTTTGCCAAGAGCCAGCGCCCAGCCAGAAATGCCATCTGATACAAGTCTATCATAATGAAGGTCCAGCATGGGGCTAAATGAGTTTCCACCTCAGCCAGGCGAGGGGCTAATGACACGTCGGCTCCCCCTGCTTTGGGCCGCCGCTCCGTTTAGTCAGGGCATATGGCGATCGCCTAAACTGCAGAGGCCCTGGGTTCTCCAATTAAATACGCAGCACCACAAAGGCTCCGGAGAGACAAGGGCCCCGGCGCTCGCACAACTGGGCTGGAGAATGAGCTCCTCTACGCTGAGAGTCAAACCGCAGAGTTGCAGGCCTTTCCCAAGAGCGTGTGTGCAAGCGCAGACTAATTCTCGAATTCCTGCCGTTCGTAATACCTTTTGTAGATTTATATTAATTTGCGGGATTTAATGTGTCATAAATGGCAAGCGATCAACGGGAAAAACAAAGTGCATTTGTGCGTGTGGGGGGGGGGGCGTAGTAAATACTACATTTTCAGAGCTCACTTTATGGTTCCCAAGTTATCCAAATTAGCTTAAAGGATTGATAATTCTTCACTAATATAACACTGTTACTGAGCTCCAAACTGTGACTTGCCTTTTTTGGTTTTGTCAAACCCTAAATAGGGTTTGGTTGTGGAAATTAAACCAAAATCGCATAACAAGGAATTTTAATTTGATTAATTCATTGTTGTTTTTAGATGCGGCGCAAAGGCAGCCATGACGGTTCTACGTTATTTGTTCCACTGACTAATGACAATTTTCCCGCACAATAACATCGCTAAAACGCAGCCTCGGAGCTTGTTTCGCCTTGAAATCATAGGCGAGTCAAAGCCAAGGGGAAGACAAATAACCTTGGTTTCGTTCCACCACAAGGCTACCGTTGACTGCAGCACTCTGGGCGCAACTTTTAGAGGGGAATATACAGGCATAAAATGCCAAAAACTTTATTCAAATTTCGGTTTATGTTGCAAATCAAAATCAAGTTTTTGAAACTTAAAATAAAGGGGAAGAATACGGCCCAACTTAAAAGTAAAAACGCGGGGTACCGTCCTAAAGCCAACGTGGAGTTCTCGTCTCAGGGAATTCTCGAAGACGGTCTTCGAGGAGCGGTTTGCATAGGCTGAATACAGGCTATTTTCATTAACACAAGTTTCAGAAGCAATAACTGCGATGAACACACAGCCGGTGAGGGACAGGAGTTGAGGCCTCTCATACGGCACCGTTGCCTGCCCCGCGTAGCCAGACTGAACAAAGCCACCAAGTGTTAGCGGTCACCGATATCGCTGCCACTAGCGCTGACAAAGAGCCACGCAAAGGGTTGATCCTACATGGTGGAAACGCGGTTAAGGAACGGTGGAGTGAGTGAGAAAGAGAGCAACAGAAAGAGAGAGAGAGAGAGAGAGAGAGAGAGAGAGCGTTTCAATGCGGCGCCCAGGATGCCGTGGTGCTGGCTTCTCTTGAAGTACCTGCTTCCCCACGCCACTTCCCCTCCAGAGGTGATTACTTGCAGCTGGGGCGCATTTGGAACATTTTAATATTATGCGGAAGATTAGAGCAAACTAAACTACATTATTCTCCAATTACGCTCGTTTCATCCAGCTGATGTCTTTATTTCCTTCCACCCGTCGATTAGCCTAATGCGAAAATTGGAATGCGCTTAGGACCGTTCCGATTGTTCCTCGGCAGCCTATTATTTCACAGCGCCATTAAGAGTCGTCTTTATTGTAACTGTAAATAAAACGATTAGGGGCAGATCCAGCCGAGGCTGGGAGATTTCATGTAGGGGATCTGCTTATCAACATTCTTGGAAGGTTTGAGCTTTGCAAGGCTCTCTAGAGTGGCGTTAAACCCCCCTCTGAAGCCGCATTATAGTAGCAAATCTCAGTTTAAAAATTGTAATGCATCATGTCATAAATAAATAAATCAATTAGATTCTGACTGCAAACGTGTGCCTGTACCAAGTGGGTTCAAATCATTTCGTCTCACATGCCTAAGCCTTCTTAATATCCCGCAAAGCGTGCACAAATTATTAGAGAACATGTGTGAGTATTGTCAACATAATGTTTTCGGATGCGCCGGGGTATGGTAATGTTAATCGGGGAGGAAAAACCCCTCTGTAAACCCCTTCAACAGCCGACGCTCCATTGAATTGTGGGTGTTCTGCACAAAGCGTACATGAAACGGTGGCACGTGAGACGATTTTAGACCAGAGCATGGAGCTTATCCCTACTTTGCTTTCTGCGCATGCAACAAGTTAATTATTCACACACATTGCAACTGGTTTCTTGTTCCCTGTAGAACATTAAAAGTACTTGGAAATAAGAAAAATGCACACAAACTCGGTGAAGCAACTATGATCGGGCCACTTCACAGATAGGGACTTAAGGCCTGTGCTTCACTGTGGCATCCCTGTGAAGGCCTTTGTATAATGAGGCCTAGTCTACAACTGTAAGAGACATAGCATTAGTCCCTGGGCTAAAAGTCTGTGTCTGGGAAAGAGACAAAAATTGATAAAAAAATTTTAAAGATGGTTTATAATAGTCGTCAAGTCCACAAATGTTTTTTTGTGCATCACGTGAGATATTGCACAACTGCACGAGCCACTACATTTTCACAGTTCATAGTGCGGCTTTATGACGTAGGTTCGTCTTCACTTTTCGACAGCAGACACACATTTAGTGGACTGAAGTCTTTGTGAGAAAACTTGTGAGGACAAGAATTAAAATGACTAATTATATGTATTGAAAAGTTTGTTTTCTTAAAGCAAATTTGACCAAAATCCTATATAGCTGAACAAATGCTAGTATGAATAAATTTGTCCCCTGAGACTAACTGGGTTACTGGACTCCTGGAAAACAATCGAATGAAAAATCTGGGGAAAAAAAGGCTTTTTTTCATTACATAATTTTAGGCCAGAAAGAGGTAACGTATATTTTAGAAGAGCACCTGCTCGATGCTGCTTTGCAAATTAAATTTCTTTTATGAATACATACAATAAGTAACCACAGGAATGGTATATGGTATTCATTTTTAAGGACCTATATAGTGAAAATTTAGATATAGAGTTCATATACTGAGGGATTGCTGCATTGTGTGTGTGTGTAGCGTTAAACATGACCTTATGCAGTTTATACGAAGGCTCTTTCTTAAGGTTTATTATTGTCTCAGAATGTAGAAGACAAAACGTTTTTTGGACTGATCACATTGCACAGCAGTTTCTTTTTCTGGTGTAATTGTAAAAACAACTCATGCAATGTTTAAATTTTTACTTTTCACTTTTTGTGAATGAGTGAGTGGGCGGGGGGGCGGCACCCACATCGGACTCCTGGGCAAAACAAACCCCATATGCTTTCAAAAGCACTCGTGCTCCAGTTTTAATCCAGGTCATTGCTGACACAGCAGAGTTAAAAAAGATCACCTGAGTCTGAAATATCCACCCTTTCATTATGAACTGTCACACTCTCTGTTACAGATGTAAGAAATGGGTGACACTGTCAGTAAGCTTTGACACACAAACCCAGCAGACACCGAAAACCAGCAAAGCCTCAGGCCTGGAACGACTGGAGTTACCAGCCTTTGGCGAAGGTCCTCAACCTTCTCTTCCAACTGGTATTTGACAACAAAGGAGAAACAAATCTTGGAAGCTGGATAATCTTTGGGGAAGAACAGAATAAAAAAAACAAACACTTTGTTCTGTTTGTGCAATGAAATATTTTACATTTTAATAACTGATAACACCTTAAACATCATATAATTAATAAGAATAGTTTTGTCATTTGTTGAATCTCCCGCTTTGCAACTTGACAGTGGAAAGATACATCCGAAAGTGAGCTGATCTAATACTGCAACCGTGTGAAAACCATGTATAAAAATCGACAAGCTATTAACTTTTTCATCCACAGCATTTATATTTGCACTGTTTTAATTCTTCTCGATTAACAGTCACCAACAAATTTAAGTTTCCAGAGAAAAATATAATTATTTTGAAGATCCAGTTCCTTGATTTATTTTTTTTCAAAAGCATTTATAAGAAGTGCAACCAAAGAAAAAAAAAATTAGAACTTGAATAAATATGAAACTACAAAATCACTTATGTCTGTGAAATTATTGCGTTCACGTATTTATCTCTTAATGTTAAATGTTACATATTTTTTAATTAATTGAAATAAACTATTTTAAGTGAAACACAATACATAATTACAATACATAATTTGCTTTTTTTTAAGTCATCAAATTCTTGACACTATAAACAGACCGAAATAAAGTAGAAGACTAGAAATTAAAGTTATTTAATAATTTTTATAACCATTAGCAGTAATAACCCTCGGTTGTAAACTTTATCTGTGTGAGAATGAAAACTGTATACTGTATATTTGATCAGCTCCACTGATCTGGTTTGCGAGTATAAATCAAATGATAGAAACACCCCACACTCCACCTAAAGTAACCGAGGGGTTGTACCACGTTGTACCATGCATGTACTGGCTCACCAGTCTCAAAACAACATTCCTTGAATACTAAACCTTTCAACTGCACAGCCTGCGCTGACATCACCGCCGAGAGCGCAGATACATTACACAGGTGAGGTCACGTGTCCTCTCTGGCTGCCCAGGTGTGCTCTTTTGACACCAGGTTTCTGAATGGAGCCTGTCGTCAGGAGAAGAATTATGTTCCGGACCCTTGAAATCGGATCAGGAGGCATAACTTTTTTCGCAAGATTGTTCCCACACATCTAAAAATTTCCTAAAGCTCGGAAAAAAAGCTATTAACATCTTATAGGAAACTGGGGGATTTTTCTCCATTTTAAGCAACAATAAAATTCATATTGGAAAAATATTTTATACATTTTCGGTTTGGTGCATCTTTGCTGGATTCATCTGTAAAGTCATTTCAGAATCATTATAAATCCAGGGTCATTCATACAACCACTTGGTCACAAAGTGCTAAAAGCAGGCAAATGATTTCAGTTGTATCTTCTATTCAACAGAAGACTATTTAGCACCCAGTTTGTTTTGAGTAAATGGCCTGACCAGTGTATAATATTTGTCTTTTTGATACAGAACATTTTTTTTATGTCTTTTCTGCCCATGTTTCTTCTTTCATGTAAAAAATGTACAAATTTGAAATTTGAACATTTCAGCTGCCAAAGTGGAACAGTTGTGGAAATTCTTCCTTACAGTGTTGCAGTTATTGAACTGTCTCTTTTTTAATCTCTCACCAGATATATGGCAGTAATGGAGGGCGTTTATTCACACGCAAAAGAGAAATTAAATTTCAGTAATGAGAACGCAGGTTTGTAATGTGCTAATATTAGCAATTGAAAGATAATATAGCACAAACGTAACAACAACTAGGAATCAGATTTCATCGGAATAATGGTAAAAAAATAACTTATATACATAAACCGCAACATTTTTCTGCTCTGAAATATCACATTTTCGATAGAGGGTTCCTGCCCAGGGAAAATACAGTTAGTTATTATCATTTGGGCGAGTGAAAATATTCAAACAAATCGAACAGAGTTAATATTGTGAAAAATGTGAAACGGCATTTGTTTTGATTGCAAGTGTGAAATTATCCGGTGATATCCTGTAATACAAGGTGCAGCAGGTGGCACAAAAGCGAAATATAAATCACAGTCTTCAGGTAAAAATCCAGCTCCTCCTCGGTGTGCTGATTCGCAGTACGGTTTAAATGGCCATACCTGGTATCTTCTGAGCAAACACATCCAGGTACCTAGATAATATCGGTATTCGCTCTTCTCATAATACTTGGACAAAACAGTTTATTACATTATACAGGACTCATGTATTTAAAAACACTGGGTTTGTTTAAAATAGCCAGAAAAAGATCTAAACGAAACATCATGTTGCCTTATCAAATCCCACCTTAAACGTATTGCTAGTTAGTACGTTTAATGATAGAATCGGGTTTACTATTTTAATGACGGTTTTATTCATTATACTCTTAGACATTAATTATTTATACTAATTTTATAAAGACAAATTGTTTTTAGGGTGAAAATACAGCAATACTAACTACCTTACAATTGCGATGAACCTTATTAAATGTTTCAGTGATCAGAAATATTTGTTTAAATTTAACATGGCTATAAAATGCCATCCATCAGTCGTTTAAATCATTTCCCCATTTAGAAAATGTGGCTCTGTTGTTCATTGTTTTTTGTATTATAATTTAAAGCATTGTCTCTACTTGAAAAGTTAAATTCACTTTCCACTGTCACCTGTCAATTAAATATGTTTAATCATCTGCTATTTCAAATGTGCAATTCTATAGGTTTGTAGGATACAGTTATGACATACACAATGTGTGCCTCTGGGAGAATAGAAAATGATAAAATATATTTTTAATGTAGACAAACAAAGGAAATGAACCTTTGGAAAACTATTAAATGCCGTGATTCATTTCATGAATCTTTACTCTAACAGCCCGAGCGGGTCGATTTGTCGCATTTATTTTTGAAGACTATGCAGGCCACGATCGTGCAAAAGCACCACCTTAAGATCACAAAATGGACGTCTCGCAGACTGGCATCTCGTCCGCGGTGCCCCTTACATCACGGATTCAGTTTCCACGGTACACTGTGGAACACACTGACTCTACTTTGGATGAGCGGACGATGAAGATAGAATAAATAAATAGAATTCCTAAATTGAATTTAAAATTCATTATAGGTTTATCTCGGATCTAGCCTTTGAATAAATTGAGGAAAAAATGTGCATTATTAGGCTTTCATTGATTTCAAGCTTTCGTGTTGTTATTGAATTTAAAAACAAAGAGTTATGGTGAAGCTATTGTCCCAGTTCCATTTGTAAGTTGAGCACCCAGAGGATTTAATGAACAGAGCAAAACAAAAATATGCTATTATTAAATTTTAATAATGATCAAAAAAAAATCACTGCATGGTATTTATCAGTATAGGAACCAAAGCGGTACATCTTATATCCCAAGAGAAGAAGACGTAATATTTTAACAACACATTGTCACATGTTTGGTACTATAGCTTGAGGTTAAGAAGAAGGTCTGTCCTTTTAGATATAAGTCCAATTGGGAGACCCTTACGTCTATCGTCTAGCAACCAGCACAAAGAACTTTACATTCATTAACACGATGAACGGAGGTCGTCCTAATGGCCAAGCGTAGGTTATCTTGCAAACAACAAGCTATTCACCTCTGTCTCAAGGCCACAACACTGACATGCTGTCATTATGACCAAAAGCAGTGAAGTTCCTGTTACGTCTCATTGCATTACTTTTCAAAGTCTAATGAAGAAACCGATGACGTTGACGGCCACACGCAAAAAGACAGACTCGATGCTTTTCGCAGCGTACTAGAACTCGCCCGGCTGTGCTCCGCTTGCTGAGTGGATAGACAGGACTGTTTCCCTGCACACGTGATGTTGCATAATGTCATCGACATCACAGCGTTTCAAAGAATCTCTTTGATACAGCAAAATCCAAACAGAAAGCAACCTCTCCTAAAGAACTACCCGATGAAATGTCAGCTTTCCTGAGATGTTTAAACTGCAAGATTTCAAGAGAGAACTCCGCTGATGGAGACAGACAACATGGTGCCTTCAGTTGTCCGTCATTTTAAATTTGCAAAAGAACACTAAGTATTTTGTTATTAGTAATATTTACCCTTTAGGGAGAGGCGAAGCTTTGTATGTTTAATCATTAGTAAGAATAAGTCATGTAAATATAATACAAGCTTGATTTCAATATTTTGGGTAAAATATATGAACCATGTTTAGTATAAAAAACTCAGATCGTGACTCTTAATGAACTAATGCATTTTTCATATGTGAAATGTTTGTGAAATCACTTTGTCCAGAGACTCATACAATGAAACATATTTGCAAAAATATATGTATATATTTTCAAATATCTCAATTATGTGATGCTTTCCTCAGCCTCTGGAAGAAGATCAGCTTAAGATTTGTTAAAAGGAAGCTTTTTCTTGATATATAGATGCCAAAGAAAGGTAAATTACAGCAAGGCGGTGTAACAAGTGGGAGAAGCAGTTTTTTCTCTTCTGTTTTTTCACTTTAGTGTATCAGGTTATTTAACCATTAAAGAGACATATCACAGGTTAGAAGTTTTTTTCTTTGTTCCCATACCCTATTTTATATGGTTTTTTTTGCAAAGAATGTGGCTTAACAAAGGCTTTAAAAGAGTGGGGTGAGTAAAGTCACCTGAAACACACCAAGCGGTTTAACCGTGATACTCGGGTTTCTAGATAATGACTCACTATGTGTCCTTTGTAATCGCTCAGAGTCACATATTTGGCTACAGTTGCACTTTTCAGGCTCCATATATGGACACGTTAAAGTGTCCGCAAAGATGAAATTTCAGCCGCCTGTAAAGAAAAGCCTATTGGAAAGTCTGCTTTCGTCGTGATTAATATAGCAATGTGCTCCTTTTAAAGAAAGATCATAATTAAAACACGTATACAAATGTAAAACTCAAATATAAAAAAGCTAAATTTCATGTTTTCATTGTCCAACTGTGTTCTAGAGGAATGCTGGAAAACTAGCTGTGGCTGGACAGTTACTGGAGGACATGAGGATTTTCACATCGTGTCAGACGCACCGATTCCCACTGGGCCAATGCATTCTGTCACTGCTTTGCACAAAGCCTTATGTCATTTCAACATTTATCCCACTTGTGGCACCCAATAAATGTAACTTGTTCTGTCACTATACCAAAAAATAGACAAGGGGCAGTTCCGGCGCACACGGCCGGGCTCCTGCAGCTGGACCCTAGGTCATCCACCCGGAACGTTCTTCAGGGATGCCGCCCTGCCATCGTGTTTCGAAGACAACGACTGAATGAGAGTGACTTGTTTGTCTTTAGCCACTTCCCTTTTCTCGGTGCCCCCACTGCAGGGCTTTGGACCTCTGTTATATGCTCCAGTGATCGCTGTGCGACTGAGCATATGTCACCGGTCTCCTGCAGCAGCCTCTGCACCCGATGCCATTAGTGCCATCTGTGACAGTAACCATGAGGGCCAACACACGTCTCAATTGGAGACTGGAGAAGACACGGTGGACGTCTCTGTACAAGGAGGAAAACCTCTGGCGGGAGACTGGGGGGGGCTGTCCATTCCAAAATCCAGTAGGGACTCTGATAGAGATGCCAATGTGGGAATGATTAGGCCAGGCGAGATAGAAGAAACGCTTGAATAATAGGAGCAGGAAGACTAAATGGCCTATCCAACACACCCCTGCTTGACCTCCCCTGAGCTGGCAGGGCCACGATGAAAGATCCAGGCACTTTCTTCTCCTAATGGTTTCCTCAGTAATCAGCCAGGAGGAAGTCGATTAGCTGGAAAGGATTACATGATCGTTTGGCTCTCATGGTTTAACAATAAAAGGAACATGGATGAAGCACAGGAAAAAGACCTCTGATCTCAGAATGCAAGTTAAAGGAACAGGAATCAGTAACACAGTGAAAATGTGCAATGAGAAGCAATATTGTTGTTGTTGTTCTTCTTCTTCTTCTTTCTTCTTCTTCTTCTTCTTCTTCTTCTTCTTCTTCTTCTTCTTCTTATTATTATTATTATTATTATTATTAGTACCAGTAGTAGTAGTAGTAGTAGTGGTGGTGGTAGTATTGTTGTTATTTTTGTTGTTGTTATGTTGAGATATGAGACATGTTGCAAGGACAAACATTCTGATTAATCCTGCCTCACGGGGCCTGGAATGGTTTGTAAGCTAAAACAGAGGAATGTGCAAGTCTAAAATGCACAAACTATGAGCTCATTTAAGGCTCCTCTCGAATGATCTGATAACATGAGAAGAGTGTAGAGTCACCGCACAAAAGAACCGTGAAAAACACACTCATGTGAAGGTATTTCATAACAGATACTAACAGGATATTATGACATTAAATACTGTCATTAAATATGGCATTAAATACTGTAGAACTGAATCATTCCAAATGCAATTGATATATATATATATATATATATATATATGTGTGTGTGTGTGTGTAAAAAATATATATAAATAATAAATATATATAAAAAATAAACTACTGGTCTGCACTGGGGAAGGGGGGGGGGTGAAACTTGGCTCATTTTAGAGTGTCCTAATACTAANGTCTGCACTGGGGAAGGGGGGGGGGTGAAACTTGGCTCATTTTAGAGTGTCCTAATACTAAGGGTAATCCCAATAAGACTGTGGTTCAGACCTGGCAACTGTCACAAATAATTCCTTATAATATAGGAAAGCGATACCCATTAGTGGAATAGTGTATAGGCTGACCACACACAGGACAGAGGAGGCTCAGAAAACTTGGTAGAGATTCCTGATACCTGAGTAAGAAGCCACGGAATGGGAAGAAGAAGTAAGAGCTATGCGAAACCTCCAGCTGGCTCCGAGCTGTTGGGGGTGGATATTATGGAGGAGTAGGTGTGCGGCAAAACAATACCGATGCCAGGCGCCTTTCTCAGAGGCTGTGATTGTCACAAAAATGGTGTTGGTTTACCCAGCCACCACCCCTCCCCCACTTTCCTTGTACAACAGTGAAAGCTTATCTAAGGATACACCCTGTATCAGAAGAAAAATGAAGCTTTTTCTTCTGGAATTTTCCTCTCAGTAACATATGTAACAAACTGAATATACTGATGAACTGTCATGGGACTCTGACACTGAAGGAGTCCAACTAGTGAACATTTTCCCAGGTTGAGCTATTTTAGTTCATCTATAAAGTTCTCTGTGTAAACTTTTTATATGCAAAAATGTCAAATTATCCTCATAATAATAATAATAATAAGAAGAAGGAAAAGAGGGAGAAGAGGAAGAAGCAGAAGTAGTGGAAGAAGAAGAACGGGAAGAAGAAGGAGATCTTTTCTGTTACTGAGTCCTCCCTCTGTAACCTGTGTCTGGAGCACAGAGGTCTTTTTTTAAACTTTAACTGTTGCATGATCCTTTGGTTCTTGTGCATGACAAAAGCAAACACATATCCTCTGGTATGGTTCAATGGCACATTTTTTTGACATATCCAAATCACATATGAATAAATTTACACCGAGTTGCCCGTTTATTATGAACCCCCATGTAGAAGTATAATATATCTTCTCTGGTGTTTAGAAGAGCATGAATTTGTCTGTGCATGGGTTCTACAGGATGCTGGATGTGCAGGAATGCCATACCATGTGGAAATGGTTATGTTGTGTAGTTGTCGCCAGTTGGATGGCTGCACAGTCTTGAACAGCCCTTAACACCTCATTTCAAAGATGTTCAATAGGGTTGAGATCCGGGGACTGTGCAGGCCACCAAAGCAATCAAAACTCGCCGTCATGTTCCTGGAACCATTTGGTGATGATATGTATCTTGTGACATAGTACATTATCATGCTGGAATTATCTATCTGAGCGTGGAAAAATTACAGCCATAAAAGAAGAAACAGATCACCGACAGTGTGCATATACACCCTGCCATTCAGACGTTTTCAGTGGGTATCAGGGGCCCTAATGTGTTTCAGGATAAAATCCCCTACACCATCGCATTGCCACCCCCAGCCTGTACTGTTCACATAAAATAGGATGGCTCCATGGACTCATGTCGTTTGCACCAAATTCTGGATCTTCCATCAGCATCATGCAAAAGGAACTTGCATTCATCTGACAAGGCAAACTTTTTTAAACTCTTCAGTGGTGCAGTTCTGATGTTTCTCTGTCCACCGGAGATGTGTTTGCCTGCTCTTCATTGACAGCATCTGAACCTCAGGTGGTCTTTCGCTGCTGTAGTCCAGTTGAGACAATGTCCAATAAGTGGTGTGTTCTGAGATGACATTCTTCATTCCAGTGTTGCTGCCTGTCTGTTTTTCCACAAGATTGCCAACCGCTGCTACTTTTTCACTTTTTGCACCATTCTGGATAAAGCTTAAAATGGTTGTGTGTGAAAAGACCAGGACAACAGCTGTTTGGTAGATGCCAGAACTGATATGCACAGCACCAACTATCATGCTACATTCAAGTTGCCAAAGTTAGTCATTTCTCCAATTCCAGCCCTTAGTTGAACACAAACTGATGGCAGAAATGCTGGTCTGCTTGATTTATTTCACACACTGCAGTCACATAACATATCACACAATTTGTGTGAAAGTGGGAAGTGTTCCTTATAAACTGACAAAATTTACTTACATCTGCCCTTGAAATATGTTCAGTGTGGTATGTCAATGGAATGCCTTTGGGATAAAAAACATTAAAACCTCATTTCACTACACATCTAAACTAACATCACTTTGCACTTTTCTCACTTGTGAACATGCCTAGAAGAGCCATGTCACAACACCTGAATACTTGCAGCATATTGAGTAACTACAGGTAACCCAATACAATAGCTATCTGTAGGATAAGAACCTCATCATTCAGAATAGCCAGAATTCAAGCAGGATCAAGTCATGAATGTTTAACATATGGTCATCATTGATCTCCACAGCTAAATTCCTTCATTTAATCAGAACCTTGTAGTGATATGTACCCTCATTCTCTTCTGGGCTCTTCTGTGCTCATACAGACTTCTGTGATGTTTTGAGGACGGGGTCATCATTATGGTTCTATAACTACAGCTTTTCTAGTTGAACATAGATCACAGGCAGTATTTTGGGTCCAGCAAAAGGTATGTAAGGGTAAAACATGGAATCTGTAAACTGATGAAAGACTCAAGCGCTGTTCTAGACTTGACTGACTTAGTTCAGGTGCTGTTGTATCTTCTGGATGTAAAAAAAAAAAGAGTGAAGAATTTTTAATGATCCAGCAGTTTTTCCACTTGACCAACACATCAGAATTTGGTAGAACGTCTGAAGTCAGTTCATGAACGTCATGTCCTAAGTTTGTGTTGTAAGTATTTAAGCTAAAGCTGCTTAAGTTACTGGAAGAAATACCGAGTTACAGGGGCATGTCAATGCAAGCAAAAATAATGTGGAAGTTTCATTTTCAGTATTTGAAAAGTGTTTTTCACCATGAGAAAAAAAAAAAGTTTTGTACTATTTCTTGATTTAAAAATTCAGATCACCACACCTTCACTGCCAATTCAGTGCAGGTGGTGACTATGAAAAAATGTTCACCTGGAAAATTTGGTTGTAGTCCTTATTAATGAGGACCACTGTCTTTAGTGTGTTTTTATAATTTCTTTGTCAATATATTTGGATTTCATTGAAAGAACGGTCCACTGTGAACCAGAAACTTCAGTAGATATTTTTCTCATTCTCAGAAAATGACAAAAGTTTTTTATATGTGTTGGCAGCAACAAAATATTTTTCATTTGTTTTAAAATTCCCAAAGCTTAAGCAAAGTTGTGCACATTTATTTTTAACCTTATTCAGATGAATAAATCCCATTTCTCCTTAACTGCAGCAAGGTGAAGAAAGATTCCATGCATTCTGTTGAAATAACTAATGATATAAAACAATGGCCACAATATAATCCATTTAAAGGACCAAAACAAAAATGCCTTTTTCACTTTTACACATATCCTTCACACATTTTCGAATTTTGCCATGTATTCAGTCCATAGTTCTTCCATTCAAAACTCAGAAGGAACAATTTCCATCTTTCTTCGGGATAATCCGTGTTTAAAAAATGGACTACAGATTATTTAGCATAAGAGACTTCTGATTACAAGAAATAGTATTAAAGTCAACTTCATCTGCATACCTTCCCCTGGAGGACACGTCAACAGTTTTAAAAACATGCACTGTGCAGGACAGGAAAGTCATCCATGGTGTCTTGAGGTGTATTTTTAGTTCTTACAAGAACCCGCTATAGCTGTTTCAAGGAGTTTGGTAATTTAATAAATATGAAACAGTAATAAGATATAATGCACAATTTCCAAGTAAAGCAAAAAAATTTCCTTTAATAGGCTTGGATGCATTAAACAACATATATGAATATATATCTATCTGTATATATCTATACACACATACACACACACACACACACACACACTATATATATATATATATATATATATATATATTTACTGCTATAGATATACACACATATATAGTCCCTCTATTGGCAATATTATGAACTTTTTAATTTGACAAAAATCCAATAATGTCTTTAAAAAGTATTGATGTGTGACAGTTAATTATGTTGTGGTATAGCCCTTGGTAAATATATTGGTTAAATGCTTCCTGAGACAGAAGGCACTTAAAGGTTAATTTACAATAATTGCAGATCAATCTAGTTAAATCAGCTTTAGCCTGGCAAGAACCTGCAGGGCTATCTCACTGGGGTCTGGCACCAATACTCTACTGGTCAAACTCATGCAAGCCTGCCTGTAAGTAGCCTAAAACAATTCCAATTGTAGCCACAAATTACCAGAGTCCCACTTCACTGCTCTCTCTAATAAAAAAATGGTTATTAATCATCCTGGCGGGTCATTTCTCTTCTTCACTCCCTCCGAAGACCTGTCAGCTGTAACCCATTTATAGGTAGCTTCCAAAGCAAAGCTCTATATGGAACCAAATGCAGTCTCTGCAGGTCTTGCTGTGACACCAAAGGCCTTGGAGTCATTTTCTCAGTTTCTGCTTCCCCGTGTGGCTCTTTCAGACTGGTCATCCCAACCCGTCCTGAGGGTATGTTGCCATGTGTTCAATAACACCATTAAAAGTATTGACGTACGATTGTCAAAGCAATTTAAGCCAATATGACTTGCATTTACAGCACCGAAATGCTTACCTCATGAATTTTCATTTGAATTTTAATCTTTAAACCAAGTTCTGAAATGTGGTCTTTCCTCTTGCAATGTTTTGTCTTGTTTTGTAACCACTATAAATCATGTCATGCAAATAATGGTTGGCATTTAAATTCCAACATATGTTCTGTAAAAAGCTGCGATACACATGTAAAGGGGTCTCACATTTATATTTGGATCTCAACGGCCTCAGTTTAATTTTTAAAGTACAGAGAAGTGTATAAAAAGCACTTTCCATACTATGTTTCACTGAAAGATTCATCTGCTCTCTCCAAAATATTTGTTCTGTTTTAGTGCAGTTACACCACAGCCATGGCCATGTTGGATTTACAAATCAGTTCCCTAAAGGTTTTCCCATGGAAAACAAAAAGTGTCATTTCTTCTCTTTTTTTCTAAAGCAGAAATTAGATTTAACTTTTTTGTCCATTCATCCATTTTGAAGTGTTATCCTGGTTAGATCATAATTCCTGGTTGGTCTGTTTTCTCACTTTTGATTTTGGCAGTAGAAGAGAAAGTTGTTCTTTGTCGTGCTCAAATAATGACAAAGTAACATAGCTACATTTTTAACAGACTGTGAAAAAAAAAACAAGGTACTGATCCAAAGCTCAGCTCCCACGTGTCTTGTATTGTGAATATAAAACACTCAACACTGGGGAAAACAAGCAGAATAACAGCCAAGTCAAAGTAGCTTAAGTAAATTATCATGCTCTCAATGTTCTCATTTTGGTGGTTTTCATAGTTTTTTTTTTTTACTTAATTAGGATTGACTTCACTTTTGTTCACTATTTATTTTCATCTTATACAATTTTTATGAAGTTATATCAGGTTCAGATTATATAAATCGCAGTGCACTCCTGTGACATCAGCAACTGCCAGATTGCAAGACCACTTCCTTAGCCACTAAGCTACCTTCTGCCCTGACTCAGAGAGTTAGAGGTTTTCAGTGCTTGCATATTCTTTAGGAGCATTGTGGTTTGATAAATTACTGACCCTGAAATTGTTGAGTATGTTCTGAGGATCAATAATTTATATGAACGAGGCAAGTATTTTGCGACCTTCCTTTTCACACAAAGATCTCCAGACATCCAGACTGTTCTCTCCGATAGCTGTGGCTTGTACTTATAATGAATTGAAATACAGTATAAAGCATTTATAGTCACATAAATGTCATGGACAAGTACAAAACTGAAGTGTACAAACATCTGTTTTTGAGGCAGCAGGTGGGTGGTGGTTAGAGTTGCTTTGCACTTGAAGGAGTCCCGTTTGAATCCCACCTCCCGTTGCGTTACCTGAGATAGAGGTAGTTACGCTGTCTTGCTCCAGTGAAAATTACCTGGCTGTGCATATGGGAAAATAACTGTAAATAGGTAAAGGTTGTACCTTGCTTTTGTGGAGAAGTTTCACCCAAATGAACAACTAAGTAAAAGATCTGGGAGCCCTTGTGGGTTAACCCTTTTGAGACTGGAAGCAGTCTGAGTCTCTGATGGCCACCATCCATCACGGTGGTAATAGCGGCTACTGGATCATGAGCTCAACTGTGGAAGAAAATGCACCCCCCAATGACACATTAAGAGGAGGCCAGGCTTGGACACACTCCATCTCCCCACACTCAGCAGGCTCATAGGTTGGGGGTTGGGCACGGACAAGGTTCAGGTGGCCTCCCTTGTGGAGAAGCACTGAAGACACCCCACTGACTATAAGCTCTCTAGAAGAGAGTCTTTTTTTCCCATGACAATCAACATTGTCAAAACATTACTTCCTCTGCGAACGATGACTGTTAGATGGGTTTTGTCCATTACCTGATGCCGATATAAACAAACATGTTTAGCTGCAATGATGAATTACACTTATGCTGTAGTAAAAATAAAAAAGACCTTTTTTACACCTACATGACATACTATATGATTATACATTTGGCAGATTATACATTATATATGACAGATTAAATGCAAAAAATGCTGATTATTTTGAAGAGAAATTATTACAAATCTCTTTGGACCACCCAAACACGTTCATTACATAAATAGGCAAAGAGCCCGATAGCTGGACTATGGGTTTTTAAAAAGCAGCTCGCAAACATTACAAGGTGCTGTTGACATGAATAACTTTGGAACTCTAACTGTCCAGCTGAATTCTAGGCTGTTATCTTCTTGTTAAGGCCACTGGAGGCTTCCAGTTCACTGAACGACACCCCACTACATTAAGCAACATGTCTTGTCAGCAGGGAGCAAACAGACTGATTTTTTCCTTCTAAAAACCTGTCCCTGCCTGAAATAAGTGCAAAAGCATTCTTAACTAACATTTATGGATTTAAAATAATCACGTTATAAGCAAAATATATTGTTCCACTGAATAGTGTGCCTGTTGTATGCGTAGATACTGTAAGAGCCCCTTGTATGTACTGCGTTTGCCGGCATCCGTATTCTGACACTACAGAGGAATTAACCAGTTTTTGCCTTTTTGATAATTAAATCTCATGGTTTAGGAAGCGTTATAAAATGTACACGAATTCAGAAAAACTGAAAAAATAAAGTTTTTTGGGTCCAATTTGTTTGTAAGAGAAGCTAAAGGTGTAAACAGATGGCACTCCCTAAGGCTGAGACTCCAGCTCTCTTCTCCCGGGAATACTGGGATTTTCATATCAATAGACCCTAAATATTCATCACTTCCCTCCCTGCACTACCTTTTTACCCTTGTGTTACTGTAAGAGTCTGAATGTGGGACACAAAAGTTATGGTAATCGGGAAAAAGGGCAAATGAAACAGCAAGCAGGAGAACAAAGGCCAGAAAAGCCACAAATGTGTGCCTGTTTTAAATTTTCTTTTATTAAATCAAATATTATCTCTGCCTGATTTTATCTGGTGTACAATTTATCTCTGACTCAGCTATTGGAGGAGGAGGTCTTTATGTCTATTAGGGTAACTAATTTTTAAGCATCTTTTTGTTATTAACTTACTTTTGGTTAATCGGTACAAGAACTGGTGTTTTGAAAATTGATGAAAATCAGTGTAAACAAATTGTAACGTATTATGTTTTTACAAAGCCATTAAAAACGTCTATATGTCTATAAATCTTTCTAGATGTATGGAGGTTTTTCTGTTAATTAGTTCATATTTATCATTATACTTGATTTTTTCGGAGGCAACATACTACTCATTTTTGCGCAAAGCTTTGCGTATTTGAGGTCATATTGTAAACTTGTGAACAGAGAGTAACACTGTGATTTGTTTTCAGGAACACATGGATCATGGGAAATGTCATGAGAAACCTCTCTTATCCCTTTTCCTTCTTCCAACCATGGACAGATCATCCTGCCTGACCTTGACACTCGCAGATATTAATCCCCTCATATCCCCCAATGAAGGCTAGGCGAGCTTCCTAACAGTATATATTACCACCTAATCTTTTTCTTGGTGCTGAAATTTTGGATGGCTCAGCAGCTGAAACTAGATGTTCAACACCCACCCATCATTACGAAGCCAGCCATATGTGAACAGTAAAGCTATAAAGATATATCACCACAATAATGCTAAAATATTATACTCTATATTTGAAGGTCAGTCTCATGAAAAGAGGAGAATGAAAAATGTCTATAAACTTATTTTAATCCAAAAAACACTTTTGACTTTTAAAAAACATTTAAATACTACATGTAAGTTGTTGTTTATGTGTACAAATAAACTTTTTGGACTTTTTGTCTCCAACAAGGTCACCGTGTTTGTGGGTCATCCAAGACCTTGTATCTAGTATTGATTCAGCATCCCTGACTGCTTTACTTTATTGATGTTCTTCGTTGAGATCTATATTGGTACCATGTAAAGAGGAGAGTGCCTAACCAAAATGAGAAGTTCCTCCTGCAGACATCATTATGGAGACACCATGTTCTCAAGGGCTTTTGTTTCATGATACTTGTGTGAGCTATTTGTGTCACTCAGTCTCGTTCTGGAGGGTTATGGTAGTGGGCTGGTGGGGTGGTTGATAGCACTGCGATGAATGTTATAAATATTTAAATATGTTTAAATTGGCAAAGGAGCCACTGTTCAAAAGCCCCAGCGGTTTCTGTAAATTCTGCGGGAAAACGAAGTATGCAAGATTAGGAAGACTAGGAGGATACTGCAAGGTTTTATGTGAATCTGAAACACAATTTATACAATTCATAGTATGATTATAGTGATCTGTCTGGGTTTTGACCATTCACTGGTATATTTATTGCAAGTCTTTTTTTTGGCTGTTTAAAAGAGATTCTTCTAAACCGTTGGGTTACATGCCTACAGGTTGTATTCAGAATGGACAGAACGCATGCAGTCTTCTTTCAAATGATTTCATCACATTTTAAAACACGGAACGCTTTTCCTGCTAGATTCATGGGTTCAGAAAGCAATATTGGTTTTGCCCTCTCTTTCCTCAAAATTACTCAACGGAGACCATTCTGTTGGAATGGCCATAGATCATGGTTAATATTATTTTCACAAGCAATCAAACCGCCTACTAACACGTACCCTGTAGATGTTATACATACCTACAGGTTAGTGGACCACTAATTCATTTTTACATTCGCATTTAAAAAAATGTCCTTCGTTTCGTACAATCAAAATTTTCCTTCTTACTGTCTTTACTTTTCCTTCCAATAGAATGAAAATCTGTGCTTTTTCTAACTGTATTCTACTTAATATCATCTGTTTGGTTTTTAAACTCTGAGACACCACCTCCACTGGTTGTAAAAGATGAGGAGTTTGATTTTTATGCATTATTTTATGTGTTTTCTACTTTGAAGGCGATGGATTTATGAAATGGGTAGCAGTGTGCTTAGTTAGGGCAATGTACCATGACGGCTGCAGCATGAACACGAGCTAAGAATTACAATGCAGGGAAGCTCAGCAAACGCGTCTCACTTGGATAAACTGAGGAGCGGGCAAAAAAATGATAACAAACAAACAAATTACGGATGCTAACAGATAAATGCTTGTGTGCAATAAGCTACAAATGCAGCAGAACGGTGTAGTCAGGAACAGGGGTTGGGAGGTGAAAGGCAGGAGGGGGCCGAGTCTCCAGAGTGAAAGCGAACATCGTTGATGGGAACACGTCCATCTCAGGAGGCCATTAGGCCTTGTCAGGCTGCCATTGACGATGATGGGAAAGAGCGCGGGGCAGACGGCTCAGTCCGCCTGAGCTGATCATTACAGCTTTCGTCCGTTTGATCATCACGGCGTGGCGAATACGCGATCCTTTCGCCAGACGTCAAAGCGAGCCGCCACTCTGGCTGCTGGAGCCGTCACACCGTGCAACGCGGACCTTCACCCACTTCAGCCTCACTGCCCCCGGCCCCCTTCCTCCACCTTTTGTTCACCGAGGCTGAAATTTACTATGCAACGATTTCACAGTAAGTGAGGTGCTCGAGCAAACGCAAGCTCCTTAACCATAGCCAACAGCTGCTGTATGGAGGGGCAAAAAAGAGGAAGTAATGCTACCAAAGTAGTGTGTAGCAGGACTATACACGAGTAATAAAAGCCAAGTCCGTTCCATTCCAAGTCCATCTGCAGTACTGCTGTGCCATAATACTGTGCAAAGGGTGCGCACAGCCTCGGTGTAATAAATGACACAGTACAGCTAATGCGGGCGAGACTTTACCGACGGTGGCAACTTTGGACCATCTTCGCTAATGCTCACTTTAGGGATGGTCTATTGTTGCAACATATTTTAGCTTTTTTAAAAAAATGTATTTAAAAAATTCATTTAGCAAACTGGGTGTTGATTTTTAATGTGTAATGTGTCATTTCAACAAATCCTATAATGCCTTTATTATATCTGTCCCTTTATATCTATTTTGCCAGCTGTTTCATTAAAGCAGCACTAGTCAGAGGCCCTCACAGTGGGGGGCGTGTTCCTCAGTCATGCGGTTAGCAGACAAAGTGCAGTTGCTGGCAGTGCTCTGGGCCCTAAATCTGATGTTATGATTATATAGAAAAGACTGACATTTAGTTATAGAACGTACAGTGTACTGAACCTAGGTTTTATTGTAAGGATTTGCATAGCGGGTGTGCCAGGTTCAGAGAGTGTCCAGGCTTGTGGTGGTAAGGGACAGACACGCAATTTTTTTAAAAATTATAAATGTAAAACAAATAGCAAGGCACGAGAACGTGAATCTGGAATCTGTGCCGGCAAACCTCTGCATCCCCACCAATCCGAGCTCCGTCCCACAGCAGATCTTGTTCTCCGACTGTCCGTTTTAATGTTTCGCTGCACCTGACCCTCATAAATCAGGGGCGGCTGATAATGTTGAAGATGGGTGTGGCCACACTCCTGCGTGCCATGTAGGATAGGACAGGACAGGGCAGGACAGGACAGGTATTTCTAATCCCTGCAAAGAAATTCACACAAGGTTTACTGGTAAAGGAATTCATTTCATTCGTTACGTCACAGCTCATAGCTCATATATACATTCAACAATATAAAAGAGATGCCCAAGCAGGTGTTACAAAATGGAAAAACACTACATCTGAGTTCTCCTGAAAGGAGTTGGGTGGTTGCTGGGTGCCAGTGGGGGTTGGGGTGTGGCTGGCGGTGGGGTATAATTAGGTCAATTGTTATGACGATGAAATAGTGGTCTTTTCCGCCTCCACTCGTGACGGCTGCTAAACCTCATGTGAGGCCCGTGTTGGCCCTTGTTGCCCCTAGCACTTGTGGTGGGCAGCAGTCAGGGAGCCGAGCTGTGGCCGCTGGGGCGGACATCCCTCAAAAACCCAAACAAAACTTACCCTGCATCTACACACTGTTGCTTATCCACTGAACTGGGTCACCTTCACCGAGATGAACGTGTCTGTCAGTTATTCACCGACTTCTCTGTTAAATTCTATGCAAGTTTAAAATGTATACAATGTACAAACCTGACTCCAAGGTATACCATGATGTCAGCTGACAATTTACTTTTCCCCTGCAATTAGAAGTATATTAGCACAGCATTTATATTATGTACCTTTCTATTTTGGGTATTAATATTCAAAATTGTGCACCCCTTAATACCTGTTTATAAAGTAATTGTGAATTAAGAGTGTTTTGTTTCACCTTTTAAATTACTTCTTTCTTAGTAATTGTCATGTTCTACATTCTTGTTAGGAATGTATGGTTTGTAGACCCCATTTACCTGAAATGATACCACTCGTGTGTGTGCGCCTGTGTGAGCTGAGACCAGACTAATGTGGAGACAATAGGCCTTGTGACAGAAACCTTGTCCTTCTGGTGTTCCTGGTTGCCTTGTCAGTGGTGACAGAGTCTGGCGCCTGAAGAGGTGATGACTGGGAACCTGTGGTTCTCCTCTGAAAGCTGATATGTTAGTGGACCCATCGCAAGTGTTTCCTTCATCCTTCTTACAGAGCAAAAGGTCTCCTCCTCAGACCAGCCCCTGGGGATTATCCTCTCACCTGAGAAAGAAAAGCCCTCAGCAGCAAGAGCAGGTGACCCGGGTTCCCTAGTGGGCTCTGAAGGGACCTGGTCATACAAATACCCACATGCACACATTCACAGAAACAACAGATGTAGAGGTCGGGATAGTGAGACAGATCACACATTCGCATTCAAACAGATAAAGGAAGTTGACGCACAGTAACGCAGTCTGTACTGGGACTTTCTACTATCCATCTCACAGCATCTGCTCTTCAAAGTCATCCTCAAGGAAACGCACCCCCTCGCGCTGCTGCCTGCCCTCCAGCTACTGGAAACAGGTGTGAGAGCAGCGCCGCTGACGGGAGGCCCACAACGGACCACGTGCCATTCATCTGCCTGCCCCTTTGCCAAGTACTAATAACAACAGTGGCAAGTATGGTCAGAGGAGCAAACTTGCTGAAATCCCCTGATTTTTTAATTTATCTGCAGATTTGTCGTTTAAAATCACAGTCCTGCTGCTCTACAGATAGAACAACTGTATCACTCAAGGCTGATTATGCACACAAGACTTCTCTTGCAATGTCACTTCTTTCCAGTATTTATCTAAGAACTATTCTCAGGTGCCCTTATCAAAATGAGACACATATCGCAGCAAAGACACATTCTCAAAGAATTTCCTCTGAATGACTGAATTATCATCACCATCATCATCATCTTCTTCTTCACTGTCATCACTGTCAGTACCACATCATTAGTCTCATATGTTTATATTTCCTGAGTTTTTAAGCATGGAATCCACAATGCAGGCCTGAGTACTTCTGACAGTGTGAGATGCCTCCTTACTTTGCCTGGGCCGGAAATAGCAGAGGCAGCCAGGAGATGGCGTCACATGGAACGTCACCTCATTCTGGTTCACTGGTTGCCAGCGTGCAATATTGTGCATAGCTTTTCTCCAGCCGACCAAGAGCTGCTGTCTCTGAGCTAGGACCTCCCCTTCCCTGTGGCCAAAAGTGGCCTTGTGGGAGGTGTCAAGAACTTCTGTTCCTGCATGGTCTCGAGTTTCACTGGGAAATGCAGTCAAAACAATCATTTGAAAGAGACTGGTGCCTTCACACCAAGGAGCTATTTTAGCTTCATTTGCAAAACGGAGGCTGGTTTGGTCAATTGTGGAGAAAAAAAAAAAAGCAATGATAAAAAAAATCCAAAAATTAATGCAGAATTAATAAGTTCACTTGTGCTTAGATTTGGAACTTGTTTAAACTGTCGCTTCATAATAGATGAGTTGAGCAATTGCAAAGTTTCAGTAAATGAAACTCAGTCTAGATAATATGACCTCGAACTGCGTGTCTCATAGCAGAAAACACCATGTGGGATCCTGGGCATGCCAGGTTTAGGGAGTGACCAGGTATGAGGTGGTGGACTTATACAGTTTCTATTAACAACCAAAAAAACAGTATGCGAACACATAATAATAACACTCCACAGTGTAACAAAGTCCACCACATACCTCTAAAGCTTAAATTTTGTGGCTGCACCTGGCCCTCAGTGCTCTGTGAAGCAGGCATGGCTGTGCTTCTGCATGCCCTTCACTGTAAAGTTAGACATGAATCTTTTGAAAGCAAATGTTGTACTTCTGCATTTTGCTCAAAGAATAAAAGAAAACATAAAAAATTGTACAAACTAAAGAAACTGAGGTGTTTTGTGGTGTAGAAACATGTTTCCTAGTTTCTCTTGTGAGGAGGCCCATTGCTGGATTGAGCTGATCGTCTAGCATCAGTCTAGGCTTAGTGACTCTCAGTTTTCTCTCCTCTGCTTCTTACCATGTAACAATTCCTTATCGTGTAACTATGTGATACCTCTTGGTTTTAGACAACAAATAGGTCCATTTAGCATCAGCTTCTTCAGAAAGTGATTGTTTCAGAGCTTGATAAATTTCAAGGGGCACAGCTGCTTGACTCAAGGTTTGGGCTTGCAGGTCAGCTGCACCAACCCCACAAACCACAGGGTTTGAATGCATGGGAAAGGGTGCACCTGCCGTATGCCAGTAGCCCCCTTATTAATTATTGATTCTAGTCACATGATTTAATCAAGTGGGATGGACAGATAATCCCACCCCCCCTACTCCTGGACACACCTCCTCCCCACTTATGTGAGCAGTGAGACCATTTACTACACTGGACAGGCAGCTGGGTTAGGTGTCGCCATAGTGCTGCTATCAACAGTGATGAAAAACGCATTCTAATTGGATGATGGGATGGAGATGAGCATTAATGAATGCAATTACAGTCAGTCTGGTGAGAGATGAGCAGAGCAACTGCTCCTCCTCCCTCCCAGGGTCAGGCTTCCAGCCTCCCTGTGGGCTTGGCCTGGCTGGGGGAGGCTCATTCTGCCCCTGGTGTAGGCCGGGGTCTTTCCGGTTCGAGGTGTCCATTAATTACACAAGCCCTCAGAGTAAACTTAGAGGTAAATTTAATAATGGGGGTGAGAGATCAATAGGTTATTTCCCTGTGAAGATGGTGGCATGCTTGTTAACACCTCAGTAAGGTGGGATTTTTCTTATTGTATTATTGGTGGCAACGCATTTGGGCCTCATCGGGAGGGTGCCATCATACACCAGGTGGCGTCAATGAAAGGGCGGGGGAATAGATGCAGAAACATCCCGCTACTGAAGGTCAGATGAAATCAGGATCGTTGCGGGAAGAAACACGTTACATCATGCAGGTAACGTTTACCTTCACGAGTTTCAAGGCCTGTACCAATGAAATATTTCCGGGGTTTCTCAGTGGCTTCATCACATGTTCTTCGCAATACATATAACTGAACATAGAGAGCATGCTTCGCAACAAGATGGCTAATTGTTACTTGTATGTCTCTTGAAAAAGGCTGTGAAGGTCTCTACCCCACCTGATCTTTATTAATTTTTGTGCAGCAGGAAGCTTCTCTTTTGTTCTCTGGATTGTAGCCATCCATCCATCCTTTCATCCATCCATCCATCCATCCCTATATTTTTGTGTCGCGGTGGTCTGGAACCTATCCCAGAAGCATAGAGCGCTAGGCTATGAAACTGCCTCTGGATGGGACACCAGTCCTTGGCAGGGTGGATTTTATTTAACTGAACACATTTCATATACAATATCCTTATTGCAATGTTACGTTGAAATCATGCATAAATATTAGACGTCTCTTCCGGAGTGTCCCTACTTCACACGTAATTGGATTTCTTTCAGGAGAAAATAGATGAAGCAAACCTGTCTGCTGAAAATGATGAATATACAAATGCTGTAATGTGAAAAGAGTAGTTTTGTTCTTCAGTCCACTTTGTGTCATTAACTGCAGACTTGTCTCAGGTGCACAATATGATGTTCTTTGATATAGTTCAAACTATGTATTTTGTGTTTTCATCCTCTTTTTTGCCCACCTTTCGTTCTCCTTTCAATCCTTCCCATGAGGCCCATGTAATAGTACTTAGTCCCTGGATGTTACTCATGGCTTAGGGCAAAAAAGATATGTCTATGGAGGGAAGGATCCTGCAAGACTGAATCCAGAACATGCGTCAAAATGAGCATGGTTGTGATGGTTTAGTGTGTGAAGCTAAATGATGATGAAGAAAAGAAACATGATGAAGAAATAACAAAAGGGATAAATGTCCCACGACCACAACAAAGCCACTCTGTGCTCTTCCACCTTGCATTGCCCATCCTTACCTGACAACCTCTTTGTAGGAACAAATACACCATTATCCCAGCTGCCATCGCAACCTCCCCTGAAAGACACCCACCAGCACCAAACCCTGCAGCTCAACGCCTTTGGGATGATTTGATTTGCAGTGATATCTGAAAACGGCCTCGTCATACTAACAAGATTAAGCTGAGCTCTTGTGTTTGTTGCGCTGAAAATTTGCTAGGTGATTAAAACTGGCTTTCTGCTGGAACAGGAGCTGGGGAATGGGACGGTTGCCAGGTAACAAGACATGACTCCTGTTTGGTGTAGCTACACACAGGCAGCAGGCAAGTGCATGACCCACATCCTCATAACCCAAGCAACAGAAGCCGTGGTTTCATTCTCTTAAGGACCAAATTCACCCCACAAATAGGGCATATTTCGACACGTTTGCACATGCAGATGTTTTATTCATTCGACCATTGGGCAGCGGTACATGATGTACATGTTTACGTTTTGTTGAGGCAAACAAATGTTTTTTTTTTTTATTTCAGAGATGTTTGTAAAGATGAACCATAATAAAAAAACAGGGTGGGTATTTACACTTTTTATAATCTGTAAATTACTGTGGGCTATATTTGAAAGAATATTGAAATATTTTGTTTTTTTTTTTATCTTAGCAGTCTTCATTATTCCTGTATGAGTTCAAAAAGCAGTTTTATCATGCACAAATATGGCTTTGATACAGGCAGCGATGTGAAACTCAACACTTTAACACCCAACTTCCTGTGTACCAGTGCAAGGGACATTAATTCCCCATTCTTTCACTGTATTTATTCAATCGGATTATGTATGCAAGAGAACCCTAATGAGGATTTAAAAATGCAATTATTGCTTAAGCAAAAAAATAAGACTTTTTGATAAATGCTTCTATTAGCTAATAAATGGAGAATCAACAGACTAAGAAAACTGCTTTATTCAGGGCAGGAAATTAGGCCATCAATCACAGGGATTTTGTTAACTATTTTTCTATTTTCTTTTTCATCACTGGAGGTCTAAGAAAATGGAAAATGATTAAAGTACTGTAGGGGGAAAAAGAAAAAAGCAAGGAAATTGTTTTGGATTACCTAGTGGAAAAAAATAAACTTTAAATGTAAAATGCATTCATCCCTGTTGCTGAGCTTGAAATGAGGAACACTTTAATGGTAGGATGGTGTCCATAAATCAATGCAGTATTATTATCAAATATTTATTATTAATAAAAGCTTGACACGGGTCACTAGGCTGCCATTTCAGTGTGATTAATAAGATTCAAGGGAGACAGTGTGTCTGTTGCATATACAGGTGCCTGGGGCACTTTGTGCGTCCTAAGGCACAGTACTGTGTTTTATTAATCCTCAGATTATGTTTTGTCTCATCGTGAATATGGAATGACGATTTTAGTATCCCGGTCCATATGTAGCTCATGGCTGACCACCGTTTTTTATTTACCAGGTAAACTTTGTAAGTGTTGGTTAAGGTATGTAATCATATACCTTTTAAATATACTTCAAGTCACAGTAAAGGAAAGGATAAAATCCTCATGATCGCACATCAGTACCATTCATCAGCATAGGACATGATATGAAAACTATGTTTGTTCTACACTTTGGTGTGACAGTTGCTCAAGTTCCAAAACTACTCTTAAATACACCATTTCAAATATCCAGCAGTGCAGGTAACTAATATGTGAAGTCTTTATAGAAAAAAAAAATGTTGGCTGAGCAACAAAATAATAAGATCAGAGTTTTGTTTAAAACTCTGGGTAAACCTGCGCAAGTGGCAAAACAATGGTGCCGTATGTAGCATTAACGTTTCACGGTTTCAAGGCTGCAGCTTCAGATATGAGCTTTTGTCACTTGGTGGTGGTGCAAGTGCCAGCAAGTTGTCTCTGCAACCACTGGAAAGGTTTCCATGGCAAAGGAGGAATGGATGTTGTTTACCATTGGCTTTTCACATGCGCGTTATTTACCACTTAGTCATAATAAATAAAAGTTACACCAGTGTAGAATTTTCTTCTGATTATTCAGGGGTTTGGCCCTGTAAAAACCTCAGATAATATTACAATAGTATCCTTTAACACATACATATATCCATCTTTTTCACTAACTGCTGATGCAGTGGAGGTTTGCAGTGATCCTGAGCCAAGCCCAGAAGCACAGGGCAGCAAATAGGGTTTTTAATGGACCAGATGTCGAGCCCCTGCAGTGTAACACTTTATTTTATTCATTTGGAATTAAACTACATTAAAATTTCATTAAATATGTGACCTCCTGATACTCCTAATCAGTTCCAGTTGCTGACCGATTCATCTCTGGTCACAGGTTCTGGTCACTTTCAACTTTCTTTATTATCTACACCATCAGAAACTTTCCAAACGCATGTCTCGATTTATTTAAAGGTTAGATTTTCCTCAATTTATCGCAAAATCGTGTGGTGTTCGTCATGTTGTTATGACAAATACTTCCAAACATCAAGCACAAACTGTAGATGTAAAATGAATTCAGGTGGACTTGCACACCTATTATGTTTGGGTGCACTGTACTGCCAGGTAACTGCTGAACATGGAAACGAAGATCACTTTCACTCCAGAATGAACAGAAAATTTTGAAAGAAGAAAAGAACATGAGCATAAACTGGAAAATATATTTAAAAAATTCATAGCTTAGATGTCACTTGAGAAACAAGTATACTAACTGAGTAGCACACTAAATGGAAAGACAGATTAACACTTCATTATCAGCTTTTTTTTTACATTTTAGATTTATTCCCTGAACTGCATCACTTGTATTGTATCACAAAGACATATTGCACAATAACAAACCATCTTCACCAATGGCTCTGGTAAAGAGTATCAATATGGCACTTTGCTGACTTGAATTGACTCCACACACTGAAGGTTTGCATCTTTATCCCATTACTAGGCTTAAAAACATGTAAGCTGTTAAAGTTTGGGCTGAGCAAATGTCGGAATCCATATGTTTCCGAATGCACTTTTCACAGTTCGTAAAATTTAATGTCCGACATATAAACCTAAATGTACTATATGCCGTTTTTGTCTTGTTTAGCTGACTCACCCAATCTGGGATTAAAAAGAATAAGAAAAAATGGTTACGTGTGGCTGTGCACTTTAGTCGGCTTCCACTGGCTGGTTTACCTTTGACTTGTCCTTAGTTACATTAAATGACAGTAGAGGAGGGGATTAGCACCCAGTGTGCCCTCCACTGGTAGGAAGGATCCAGACCCCACGGCTCTTACCTCTGATCTGATAAGGTGTGAAAATATGCCTCCAGGTCAAATCCCACCACAATGTGGGCCTTTAGTGGCCAATTCTCCTTGTGGCAGGAACTTCTAATTACATAATCCTGCTGTGGAGAGACCCTATTAGCAGCACTGGGTGGTATTAGCTGTTTAGCAGCAATGTTACATGGTTGCACCTCATTTTGTGAAGTTTTGATCCTTCCCAGTGTCCTGCTATGCTCATTCATCTGAGTCACAAAAGTAGTCGGACCTATAAAAATATGCAATAATTTCTTTCTCAGACACCGAACAGCCGCAGCTCACTCGGATGGAGTATAATTTCAAGTCCTTTCAGGGTCATAAATGTCACAAGTAGGAAATAAATACAGTCGTGGCACGGACTACGTCAGATTTAAGGCCCAAAAACCTTACTGGCAACTGTAATTGCCTGCTAACCACACAACTGGTGGACAGGCTCTGTCATACAAAGTCTTATGATGACTGCCATTTTAGTTAAAAAGCTGGAATTGTGCAGTATATATAGCAACACGGAAATAACACTTTACACATTGAAAACAAGTACCGGAGTTGTAAAGGAATTAGATACATTTCCAAATAACGTCTAATACTTATGGTTTCTCACTTTTGTCCGTGACATCACTCGATGCGGAACGTACGCGCGAACGTGAATTTCAGTATAAAATATAAGTAACAGAATATGCGTGCATGTTCGGTGTTTGTTTTACAAGTAACTTGAGTTTGAAATTGACGCAAATGCATGTTTTAGGTCTTTATTTGCAAATAATTACGATATTTATTCGTCTTACAGCTGCAAGCAATGCACATATGAGAGTGGCATCACCTATGCAGAGGTCAATACCACGTTGTAGACGTAAACGTTAACAAATACATATTTACTAGAGCAGGTGCTAAAGTCAGCGTGAGCAAATATGATCCAATAATGGCGGCGCCATTAAAGTGAACTCACGATGAGTGCATATGGTGTTAACGGCACAATTGCGGTTTATTAGGCATTGAAATGGACTTCTGATCATAAAGCTGCTGGCTTGGACCCCAGCGGGGCGTCTGCTGCTGTCTCTACAAGTTACACCTGAAAGGACAAAGAGTGTGTTGTGAAACCTGTGCACTGGTGGATAATGAAGGGGCGGGAGAACAACTCAGCATTGCGTTGCCGTTTGATATATGGTTGTCGTGGCCCTTTGACAGCGGCACGGTGTGCGGTAAGTAGGTGCTGAGCGCCAACCGGGTGCTCTCTGACCCGGCCCTCTCGTCCCCTCCCGCACATCTTCTCCAGCAGCAGAGTAACGCAATTTAACGGCTGATTCTCACCGAATACGACTGCTTTAATTGGAGGCTCCCAAATTGTGTTTTATTTTGCTACTGAGTTTTGAAATATAATCAGTTCTTCTAATTTTATTTCTTTTCCTAATGATGCTTGCCTTAAGCAATTGTGCTGTGTGTTCCTTAGCAAACAGTGCGCGTCAGCCGAGGAGATTAATCTTGATTACTTTAACCCTTGATGAAGTAGCGTACAATAATACCGTAATTGTGCAAAACTGCGGTACAAAGTGCTGATAGATTGACAAAGAAATGGATGTCAAAATCAAACGTTAATTGCCACGTCGGGTTGCGTGTTTTGTCACGAGCAGAAGCGGCCGTAACAACAGTGAGATGAACGTGGTACCAAAAAATGTAGAAATTAAAAACCGGGCATCTTAATTAATTTTTTTTTTTTTTTACATTTTCAGCCGTGACTTTTAAACCCATATCAGCTGCTAAAATGTGCGGGTGTGTTTGTGCCCTTAATCTGTGTCGTATATTTTTCACTCGCCTCTGTAGAATTTTTGGCATATTGTAAGAGTGCATGTCTAACTAGATTACAGACTGCATTAGCTTGCTAGATAAAAAAAAATGGTTTATACAGTGTTGGTGTGAACCGAAGACAATATTTAGGAAATTTTTCTATTTGTGCAATTTATATGTTTTCAGATTTGTTTGGTGTATATATAATGTCAAATTCATATAAATTATAATGGAATGAGGATAAAGATGAACACATCGGTAATAATGAAATGATGATGTTTCCTCTTTTATTTGTGTTCTATAGTAAAATAAATCATTTCTTTTCATTCACTCAATTCCTTCTCCTGTACAGGGTTTCAATAAAAGAAATCTTAGTTATAAGCGTTAAGCTCTTAAAATAATTGTTCACAATGATCGAAATGTAGATATTTATAAAGGGTTGAAATAATTTAGTTGTCAGTATTTGCCAGATACTCAGTGGTGGCCTTTCTTGTCAGTGGACGGATGTCAGTGGTAGGGGTCGGTGACTTTAAGGCAGTCATCCGCTGCTCAGTTTTATGGAAATCATTCAGTATTATTTTTTCAGCCAGTGAAAGCAGTTGGCATAGTATTTAGGTCTGTTAGTTTGCGAGTTCAAAATCAAAGTACCCTTAAAAGTGGTACTTTATATATTAAAGGCTAAAATCATTGTTTATTATTTTTTTCATTTAGCTTATTTCTTCAAGGCACTTTATGACATACTGGTCAAAAAATGTCATAAATAGTTTTCTTTTGTTTATGAATCACTTCACAAATATTTTTAGCTTAATGTGTTCTATATGTATGTAATATAATTCATTCTGTCACCAACTCTGTCAAACACAGTTAATAAAGTGCTTGACTGAAACCAACACACACTTGCTTTTTCTTTTATTGTACAGAGTACACCAAAATGACAGGTTAAAAAAGTACATAATTCCAAGGAGTACTGAAAAGCAGAACTCATTTCTTTGTTTTTTATGTATGTTTGCAAGCATCAGGAAGTCAGTGGACTTGTTTAGCCATTCTGTGGTGGTTAGATGGACCAAGACCTTTTTGTCAGCGGTGAACAACTTTTTACTGTTTTTAAATCTATGGCCCATGTTTTATTGCGCGTTGTAATCCATTCATTATGTCAAAGGGCAGAAAGGAGAGTGTCGAAGGACACGATATTGTGAGATGCATGATGTATATTTGAATGCAGATTCATGGGTCAGAAGTCGTCATGGGTCGTTTATTTATTTATTATTTTATACAGACAGCATCCTGAATACTAAAAATTCATAGCAAGTATCTTTTGGTGTATTTAAGGGGGTACGAGAAAGAGGAGCTGTATCTGTAGCATCCCTGACCTGGCCTTATGTTTTTGCGAGTCTGCAAAGCAGCAGAACATCACGTTACATTTGCTTTGTGATGGTTTTTGTAACATTTTTTAAACAAAATTTTTATTTTTTGTGCTGAGTATGTCATAACCACTACGAATCTATTGTGTTAACTGCAATCTGTTTAGATGGAAGTGCTTTAATGCTGAAAACAAAATCCTTTAAGTTGCTTTCTCATTTGACAGATTATAACCCTTGTCAGCGTATTATTATGAACAGTTTGCTTTTCATTACTTTTTAAGACCTTGGTATACATTATTACGAATCACATATTTGCCTTTTTGTAAGATGCACAGCACTTTCACACGTAACTAGCATTTGAGCATTTATATGTATAATTTTAAGCTCAAACGGTGGTTCATTACAACTGACTTGCTTGCTGGTTGTGCCTAAAGTTAAATATCAGTTGTGATCAACGTTACAAGGATTTTATTGGACACTAGGCCATCTTGTTTACAAAAACAAAGAAACAACAAACCGGTAAAACCACTAAACAACTTAAATGCTATCATACGGTTGAAGAACTGCATTATTAAATAAAGAAAGCGCGTGTGCACTTTTATTGCCTTTAGTGAGAACACACAGATAGTACGTGGCATATTGTAAATACAGCGGCTTGTCACAATAACGACAGAGTTGACTCCATTATGTTCTTTTCGGTTTATTTCTTTGATTTACCACCCGGCTCTTTGTCCTGGGTTGATCTCCAAGGTTGCTGTCATTATGAATTTTATGTCCTTGGCTTGTGTGTCTTTCTGCAAGCCTGTCACATTCACTCAGCAGTGACTCGCATACCAGCCAAGACCTCTGGCATACTGTATATTAATAGAATATTGATATCGCCTAAATGCAGTTATGAGATTTATTCGCTTTGCACATCCTTGTGCCAGTCCGGTAGTAGCGCGGTTTTAATTAGTGGTTTTACTGCCTCCTCCCATCATTAAATTAATTATTAATTAAGAAAAAATATAGACATGTTTAGTGTTTTAATCATGGAAGAGGTTTATGGTCATCGGAGCGGAGCGGGTGGAGGATATGGAGGGAGCCTATGGGACAATGAACCTCGGTCTCTTCCGTCTACTCTGCTGCATTTCTGTGAGCCACATGCGCAAGTACATTCTTGTGGACATTTTTGTGGATCAAAGAGAGTTTCGGGAACAAAGAGGAGGGTAAAGCAAATGCTTGCGCAACAGCCGAAAGCTAGAATGGCATCCAAAACTGTGTTTTTGTGTGCGTAAGGTTCTCATTCACACAGCTATTATATAAACTGGTTTTGGTCTGAATGCGCTTCGTTTTATAAGGACAAATGAAACGGTTCTGCGCTAAAGTCTGTTTCCTGTTTTTGACACAGATAATTTCCATGTCGGCAACCGCTGCTCGTAGCCAAAGAGACGGAGGACCTGCACGAACAGGATCTGGCCTAAGTCGGGCCCTTTCGCGTAAGAAACTGTCGCTCTTAAAAGAAAATAAAACACTGAAAAAAGGACGAACGCCACAGAACGGAAGCCAAAGTACCATCTGAAGGTGCAGCAGCAAACAGGTTGTCTAGTCCTGAGCACAGAAAACATGGGTCTGCACAGCACACATCTGAGGGATAAGGGGTTGAAAAAGTGACCTAGACCGAAACACACCAAATCTGGTGAAAATTCACCTCTCGTGACCGTTGATAAAATGATAAAAAGATTCAGCGCAATAATGCGGAGGCACCTCAATCATACATCACGGCAATGTTTGTACTATTTAAGTTCACGTTTAGAGACAAAAAAAGCTGTTTTAATACCCACATTTCAGACCTTCCGATGTCTTAAATGAGGTTTGATAAAGAGCGTATCAAGATCCAGGCTACCATCAGATGTCAAGTGTGTCTTGTAAGAGCAAAATTGTAAATGGATGCAAATGCGGCGACAGGTTCATTGATTTTGATATTTACATAATTATCAGCAATGCCTTTGTACGCTGGAGTGTGGAGACAGATGATTCATTATCTGGAAAAAGCACGAGGGAGCGCGTTTCTCTAATTAATTTTCTTTGATGGAATCTACATTTTTTTTGTTTCGCAATGGATTACTTGAATGATGCATTGTTTATCAAAAGAGATTATTAGCAACTCGCTGGGTACATTAACAGGTCTGTAACACTGTTCTCGTACACTGGAAAAATGAAGGATGTGTGTGTACTGTTCACTCACAGCGGTTGGTATCACCGACTGACTGAAAAACCGCACGGAGATATAAGCCGAGAGGAAAACACGAGTTAAGCTGCGGCGTTATTAACAGAAGGCCCGATATCATATAACATAGTATAACATCACACGACAAATACGTCCAGACTGCTGTTAAGTCTTTACTATAAGGAAAAGTCCTCATTTTGTTTGCTCGCTTAGGAATAACTCTTCCTGCAGCAGGGACCACCCCGCCGTATTATCGGGTACATGCTTGTCAGTTGGTTTGGAGAAAAAGACCAGGTGAAGTGTTAAAAATGTCACGACAGCAACGCGTGATGCCGAATGAACAAATAAGCCCCAGTTTGGGTTTCTTCACCGATGGCCAACGTAGTCTTCTAACCAGCATGAGATGCTAGAGATTTTCCCACAAGCGCTCGCCGCATGCGGGCACTCTGGCCGCAGAGTCCCAAACTATTTTCAATAATTGATTGTGAACTTTAATTGAACAGTGTGAGTGAGTGACATAGCTCATTACTTTTTGCTCATTAGTTAATTATCAAAGAAGTAGGACAAGTCAATAAAAGCGAAGCCGTAAATTCCGTTACTAATTAGCACAGTTTCCTCTGAGACATATTTCAAGGCTGATTTGTTACCTGGAGGTCCAGAGCAGGCCTGAGTGGAGAGAACACGCCGGAACAAGTTACAGGGCGGGTGCCGTAACTGTCATGACTGTTATATACCGTTTACCGTTGTTATATGAGTCGGAGAAAGACCGGGCGGAAAGGCTTGTCGAATTTGGCCATTTGTGGCTTTCAGGCGCCAGGAAACAGTCCTTGTAATAAAGGGCGGCGGAGGCTAATTGAAGCTGACAAAATAGGAGAAGGATGAAGAAACACTGTGGGGGACCACCGAATGCACGGCGGACAGACAGGGGACACTACAGCTGAGGCCGAGGAGGGACAGTAACTCCTGCTTAGGGACTCTGGAGACAGAAACATTGATTACATCATCAGCGTTCATATTCACAGTTGTCCATAAATGCAAATATACGTACGTAATATGTATTGCGTGTTACAAACTACACATACAACTGTCTTAAAAACGTCATATACGTGCTGCATGTAATATGGGTTTCCCGTGTCTCCGTCTACAATTTATACTCATTTGTTTGAAGTCGTGGTTTTTTTTTCCTGCTTAAAATCAGTCAGGCAAAGTTGACTTTTTAAAGTTAGGTATGATAGTAGGCAGTTGAACAAAAGCATGATGGAATCTGTCCCTTTCATGTGTAAATTGGTCGGTTGGATTAAAGCACCTGATACACATAACGGCCGCATCATTTAGCCCCGTTCGGGTTAATCCGTGCCCCTCCCCTCTCCCGGGCAGGACATGTAAAGACTCACTCGTCTGTATTCATCGAGGGCGTAAACCGCCCCTACGCTCAGTCAGCTTCTGCACGGGCCAAGTGTCTGCGAGCCCTTTGCGCCAGGGGCCCAGGGGAGGAAGTGACAGAAGGCTGCCTCTGTTTACCTTTGCAGGACGCACCGTGTCATCTGGTTAATCATGTGGCTAATCGACAACACTGTCGGGCCGCTCACACTGCGCCGGACAATAACGCCTCATTCATATTTCATACAATGGACTGTTTGAGTCGGCGCACGCGTCTGAAGGGGATATTGTGTGTCATTGTTGGACTTCCCCCTCGGAGACTTCTCCAAACAAGCATATGCTTGCACTTCTGCCGTTACGAAGAGCCATGCAGCTGGGCGGCCAGGACGTATCAAAGAATTAATTCACATGATTAATTCAAATGGTTAATTCGGCACAATAGTGGTTTCAGATATAAAATTACCAAGACAAATATGTACTCCATTGAATAATAAATGATGGGTGAATTTAATTATGCAACAGCGTGTGAAATGGGACTTTTTTTCTCACCAGATAATTACTTTCGGACCTTTTCAGACCACGGTGTCACAGGATGAGACAGGTGGAATGTCTTATCTTAAACATCTCGCCGAGCTTCCGCTTTTATACGTTTCCTTTAATCACCTGGCTCTCCTTCGCAGTTATTTCGTTTAGCTCAACCTAACTGCTTTTCACTGCGTAGATTTTTGGGCTTTTTACGTGTTTTCTACAAAACGCATCGAGCACTTGCCACTCGTGTTCTGCAGCCGTTGCTTTCCCTCTAATGCAAATACTTTCCATCCATCCATCCATCTGTCCATTTGTCCGTCCATCAGTCCATCTATCCATGCATCCATTATCCTTAACCCCATGTCCTGGTCGGAGTCAGGGTAGTCCAGAGCCTATCCTGGAATCACTGGACACCAGGTGAGGTTAATATAGCCTGGATAGGATGCTAGTCTGTTACAGAGTGGCTACTCGCTCTCTCTCTCTCTTACACACACACACACACACACACACACACACACACACACTCTGCAGGCAGTTCAGAGCGACTATTTAACTCAAAACACCTGTCTGTGGACTGTGGGAGGAAAACCTCACTGACATGGCACTATCTACCCATTTATATAGTGGGGTAATTTTAACTGGACCAATGCAGTTGAAGTAGTTTGCTCAGCAGTAAGAATTAAACCTTTTTTCTAACAGTAAAAAAAAGGCGGCGCTAACTATTACTGTTACTCCCTGTCACTGTTTGCCCTATATTATTCTTGTGTTTTATCCCCATCTTTCCAAAATTATTTTTACAAAAAGGTCTTCTCACACAGTAGCACAAAGAACAGAACCGACTTTTGAAGTGAGACAAAATATACAGAATATGGCCCCTTAAAAGTATACATTTACAAAATTAATGAGCGCCTCGGCTCAGCTTGTCCCACTTGCTTTTCGAAATATTTGGCTTGAGAGGTAACCATAGGTACTTTATACTTCATGAAGAAAACAAGAAGAAAAATGCAAGGGGACAATATTGAGGCTTTAACCCTTAAAGCTCAGGAAAGATCCCCTGGTTTGTGGTCCTCTGGTGAAATACAGTTCCTTACAAGACAGAACCTCATTTGCAAAATTATAATGAACCAGTCAGTGTCTTTTGCAAGCGTAAACATAAATATGAAATACACTTCCCTTTCTGCCCTTGCCACTCTTATTTGTGGCAGGTCTATGTAAACATCATGCAGGCCTTTTTCAATAATATTATTTGACTGTTTATCTTTACAGCATCCTAAAATATGTGCAGTTTAAAATTCCAGTCCTTTAAGCAAGTTCTTTTCTGTTTCTTCCTTTTGTTCCTTCAGATAAAATCTTGCATTGAAAAGAGCCCCGCAGCTGTTCTAAACATTCTTTCTTTCTATAGCACTCAACTGATTTGTTTATTTGTTCTTTGCTTCAGCAAAAAAGGGATTTGCAAAGCGTGCATGCTTTTGTCACAGAATCATACATTAATAAATCCTCTCATATTTATCAGAAAATATATGCTGGGAAAAATATTCTAATTCTTTTGAGCAAGAAAAGTAGTACTGTAATACAGTTAGTGATAAAAAAAATGCATATTTTTCTGTTCATTAGTGCCTGTAACACATGTGCTAGTTGTCATCCAATAAACTGTTTCCATGACACAGAAATAAACACTGAGATACGTGGGCATCACCAAGATTTGGATAACAGGCTGTAAAATGTTCATTATTGCCACATAAAAAGATTCGTACTACACTTTTGTATCCAGGTTGCTTCTTTGCTTTTCTTTTGTGTTTTCATGAGCTCTTCACTGAATTATTCATGGGAAACTCTGTTCCATAACGTAGCAGGTAATGGGCATGTAATACATTTTGTTAATTGTAAAACTTTTTTTGGTATAAAAAATCAGTCTCTCCCACAGAAATCTTATCACATGTGTGTTGTCATAAACAGGCAGGGCTGACAAATTTAAAATTTGCATCTGTACACAGCACAGGTGTGCAACTGCTATAAAAAGACCTAATTTAACTAAAACAGATGGAATATATTCATTATAACCTTCAAGTAATGTTGAATGTTGAAACATTTTGTAAAAAAAAATCCCCATGTAGCATATGTATATTTTTCATGCTCTTTCTGACAATAAATATTAAGAACATTGAATTTTAAAGTATGTTTCTTTTATAATTCTTTATTCATTTACTTGATAGTTATAAAAAAAAATCATTAAGCAATGTAAAGGATTTATCTGCACTATGCAGTAGTCCCTCGGTATCCAAACTTGCTAAATTCAAATAACAGCTCTTGAAAATTAATACCTATATACTAGTATCTGAACAGAGATTTTTGCTGTAATGAATTTTTATTCGAAGCTGATCCATAATAAAAAAAAATCTAAACGTGAATGAAAATCAAAATGAATGTAAAAAATCAACAAATAGTAGCATGCAGTGTACGGTAATAAAAAATACTGTATGTATTATAAAAAACTCTATTGTGTACTGTTGTGAATTTATCTGAAGCCAGAGCTACATGTTGCATGGGTGTTATCAGGTGTTTTCACTAGTTTTAGTTTGTCTGAACATGTTTGTGCCGGGTCACCGCATTTATTGCACATTTCATTTTTTAAATAAACCTATTTTTTAAATGCCAATTGTTGCATGAAACAAAGAGGTGGAGGCAGAGATTGGATACCTTGGCACACGTCTTTATTCCCTTTATCCAACATCTCATAATACTGACCTCCCACTGTGAACCCCATGCATGCTCCCTCTCATCTCCCGTGTGTAACACACACTGGGGGGCAGTAACATGTGACATGTCCTGTACTGTACACACTGTACCCCACATTATAGATATGCAAATGAATGACATTAAGTCTTTTCTAATTGGGTGACTGGTGTTTACATCAAACTGAAATAATGAGTTGATAGTTTTATAGGTGTTTTCTGATGGGCTGGGAGCACTATTTTTATTTATTTTGTCCCCATTTAAAACAATGGGAAATACAGTAGACACTTGGTTTCTGAAAGATTTGATATCCACTACGTTTTCAGGAATGAATTAGATTCGGATACCGATGATTACTGCACTCATTTTCTTTTTGAATTCACACATATTTTATTTAGGTTGATTTGTGTTTTCTTACCATTTTGCCTCATTGAATTGAAATTGAAAATTGATTCATTCATTGAGCATGTGTGTATTGACTCCAGTTAAAAGTACAGTAAACCATAAAGAAGCAAAATACACTTTCAAAATTGATAATTACAACACTTAAGTATCTGATTGTATATTTTTCGCTATCAAGTACTGCATATGACTATTTATATATGAATATAAATATTTATGCATTGCAATATAAGTTAAAAAGTAAGTCACAAGTTTGTGGTTGTCCTGAAATATGTAGCATAGTGGTTAAAGTTCCTGCGTCACACCTGAAGGACCCAGGTTCGGATTCCACGTATTACTGTACTAACCTCAAGCAAGGTTCTTACCCTGAGATGTACTATTATAAATGACCAAGCTGTATGCATCAGTAAATCAGTTTTAACAACTGAACATCATAAGCTGTGTTTGAGAAACCTATGAGACACATTAAAATGTGGGATATGACCTTTGCCATAACTGTGATAAGAGGCTTTGTCAGGTACACCTCTACGGGAACACATCTGTTCAGGGACAGACATATAGTGGGATATACCTTTGCAATGACACATCTTCACTGGGTCATGCTTAGACTGGAATATACCTATACTGGGACTCACCTCTAGAATGACACACCTATACTGCTCTTGCTGGACAGCCCCCTTCCAGGTCGAGTGAGCAGCTACATCTGATGTTATTAACGTGTCTTTATATCTGCTGTCCTGATCGTCCCAGAGAGCAGACTAAAAGGCCTTGTGAAGCAGAACAAGCAGGTTCGGAGAAATCTACTTTAGAGCTCTGGTAAAGGACGCTTTGTTTGCCACTTTGTAAGCTGTGATGTCTGGTTAGAGACCAGCTGTGACATCCGTTTGAAGTCAGGATCTCAAGACGGGCTGGAGAAAGCTCGTCCCCACAAAGACGCTGCTTGTTCCCCGCCACAATAAGCATCTCAGCTTTCCTCTTTAGCTCTTCAGAGAAGCAAGAAAAGGTCATCCCACTCAAGAAGTATCGTGAGAACGTAATGAAAGTTTTATAACTCTTGAAATGTTTATGACCCCTGCACTCACCAGCTTGTCTCTCCAATTAATAGCTCTTTCCAATGGTGTGGCAAGTGTGAAAGACACACACGCACACACACACACACACACACACACACACACACACACACACACACACACACACCCTCCTCCTCATACACGTCATTTTCACTCTGCTCAAAGGCTGCGATGGTTCCGCATTACTATTTCAGCACGTGGCAGTACCTTTTTCTTGCAATGCTTGCACACCTAAACTCTGTGGAGCCAAAAAAGCCCCACACAGTTTTATTTAATAAAACCTGCACCATAGTATTTAATAATTTAATAGTTTAATTGCAAACAATAAGAATTATGGGCCCTAATTCATAAATGAGCTGCGGTACATGCAACCTTGTAATGTAACAGATCCTAGAAGAATTACTGTAGATGAAACATGATTGTGCTTATTAGAATTATTGCAGCAGTGCTGTCTGCTGGGAATGCTGGGATCTCCCTCTGGACCTGTTGTGGATCTGCAACAAAAGCAGGACACATCAGAAACAAATGACACCATATATTGCCCCAAGGACTTTTTTAATGGTTACGATGGGAATCCCAACACTGTCCACCAAACGTGATGAAAACCGTGCAGTAATAGGATTCATAAACATGCCTAAATAAAATTTGTTGAAATGTATTTTGGAAAAATACAATCATTTACAACTTCTGAGGGGGAATTAGAATAAGTATGTTTGTATGCAAATCTGCAACATGTTTTATGTACTCTGCTCCCGCAGTTCATGAAAGCGCATTAGATTTATGGCAGCGCGTGTGCATAATTGCGGAGGGGAGGGGGGAAGAAAAAAAAACAAGGGGAGAAACATTCTGGATTTGCAGAAAGACCTTTTTGGAGCTTTGATTACAGTGAAATAAGTTCCGCTTTCATGTCTGTGACATTCAAAACAATCCTATTGAGTCAAATCTAAGTGCGAGGCAATTCTGTTGTGTTGCGTGTGCATGGGAGCGAGCCAGCGAGCACATTCAGCCGGCGCGGCGTCGACACAACGCCAAGCGACGCCGAGAACAAAAGGGAAATAGAAATCTCTCTTACACATGCGGCCCTTTTTTTATTTCGTGTATTTAGTTTGTATACTACAGGGTACGGAGCTATACAAATAATTGTTGTGAATGATTTTTAATGTTATATATATTTAAAATGAAAAATGCACTTTAATGCACTTTATGTTAAATGTTTTTTTGTGGCGTGGCAGCTTTTCTTATGTATAATGGATGCCACTGACACAGTGATCTGTCATGCCCTGATATATTGTATGCTTGTTAAATGGTCATGTAAAATAAGAAAAAAAAATTTTAAATGATTCATAATGTTATTATACAGAAACTTTTTTTTGCTCTAACGCTCAGGCCTTGTGAGCTTGCTAGCTGTGAGACACCTGGTGTTATAGTGCGGCACGGACTCGGGATCTTAGTACACCAACCTGGCAGCCTGGCAATGTTTAAAACATTGCAAAAAGCAAACAAAAAATGTTCAAAAAAGCTGCGCCACTAATAGAGTTACACTGACCTAAGGTAAACAGAGCTCTGAGAGTGTATTCTAATAAAATTCAATTTACCAACTCATTTATTACCAATAAAGAGAATGGGAACACCTGGTCCATAGGCCTCAAGTTATTTTAGAGTTAGTTTCTTTTCCTTCCACATCAGAACCTCTGAAAGGGTTTTTTTATGTGTTGTTTTGCAGTGCGGCACCAGTTTCGGTCGCCACGTTGGCCACACTTCCGCCATCTTTCCCATGGACAACAGCTGAGGGTGACCTCGCGCATAAAGGGACTGGAATGAGAGTTCAAAGGCGTCCCCCGCAGCTCACATAAACCACACACCATTGGCACAAAAGGGAACTCAATTTGCAGGGAGCGGCGCTGTATACGTTTTATAGAGGAACTTTAGTCATTAGGCCGTTTACTCTGCTTCACTCAAAGGACCAGTGTGAGGCGACCGGAGTCTGTGCGCTCCTTCCACAAAAAAAAAACGAAAGAAAGAAAAACAGGGCACCTAAGTCCCTAATGAGAGCATGGTTCCTGTGCTCTAAGCTAACAATGTCCCTCCTCTGAAGCAGGGACTGGGGGGGGGGGTTAACCCTTCCCCACTGAAATCTGCTTAGAATATGTAATCCTATCTAGTACGCATATAGCAGTCTTCAGGCAGGGTGCAGTGGTAAAACAGCCAATGATGCTGTATCAAATTAAACATACATGCAAAAGAACACCGTTTGGACCCGAATCACTCCACGGCAAAGAGAATTATATTAAACTGAGCATTCTGGAAATCGAGTTTAAGGCTGTCATATTCAATTTATTTCGGTAGAATCTGAGTGCGAAACGACTGCTAACAGCAGTCAAATACATTTAAAAATTTATTTTGCAGCGGAAACATTCCTCCGTCACCTTTTGGTTCGTCTTCGCCGACGTCTTTTGTGCCGCTGAAACCAGCTGAATTCCCTGTTTCCAAATAGCACTTTAATGGACGTATTGTTTTGCATATGTATGTACGTGTTCTTTCAACTTATGTACATGTCGTTCATGATTATTACCGCACAACATCTGTTTATTAATACAGAATAGCCATTTGGGAACAGATAGGAGGAACGATAAGTCAGAAATATATCTCCGAAAAAAGTTTTTCCACACGTGCCCAGTCTTTTCAGGGTAAATTAAGTTTGTTTGTCAGCATAACACGGCATTTCGAGCCATCGGTTCCCAGGTACGCGGACTGCAGGTAATGTACATCACACCGTGTTCGTCTACATGTCCACATTCCATACGGGGTTTCTGTTTCCCATAAAGCTCAGAGATCCTGCAGTAAATAGCCCTCCATAAACTGTATGCACCATTTAGAATTTCATGTTTATTACATAAATGCTAACTCTCTTTAACCTTACTTCTTATTAGCCATTCGACATTCATATTTCTTCTGATATTTCGCCTGATGATGAAGATTATCATTAATATTAGTAGTAGTGTTAGCGTTGCTGTTGTTGTTGTGATTGTACAATTCTTTGGTCAATGAACAAATTTTTTGACACAGCACAAGGTGTCAGTAAACCACGTGGAATAAGGGGCAACCGAGGACAGGGGCCGGGTCCAAAAACCATTTGTGGGTTGTGTTGAAACCCTGAACAAAATGTGTGTTCAGTCACACTTTATACATTTGAAGTATATAACTAGTAGTAACCTACCTCTGCTGACTGTTAGTTATTATAAAGAATAAAGTAAAAAAACAGCCCTCTAGACAGCTGGTTTCCACTTCTGCACTGTAAATTGCAAATATGTAGTCTGAAAAATTGCAAACAGATCTGAATCAGTGAGAAATCTGGAAATATGAGTGACTGCAGACCAATAGCAGACTCACACTGCAAGTAATATACAGAAGCCTAATAACCACACAGGCAAGTTTTTAATTTATTTCAGAATAGCTTTGTGAAGATGGTGGAAGATGAATAAGTACAGCTTTGTGATAATAATACCAAATTTTTTTGAACTTCAGGGTGCAGTCCTGACCTAAACTTTTCTGGTAAATATTTGTATTTGCTTTGAGTTTGGTGATGCTGCTACTACCCTTCTTTGGAATGTATAGAAGCCATATTGCAGTTGTTTATTTTTACACCCTAGCGAAATACAAATAATAGTCATGCTAAATACCAAAAAAAAAAATCCAAACTATTAAGCAGTATACAGGACTGTATAAAGCTTCTTGTTTTCTTCTTCATTGGCTCTGACCTTTGACTTCGTTCTTTAAACTCATTTCTATTTTTGTACCACATAGAATATTGCTTCCTCCTTTCTCTTTACAGAGGACTAACGGCAGCTAATATTGTCCGATTTTCCTGGACAATGGCGTGAAATGAGACGTTTTCCCAGCTGGATGGTGAGGTATGACAACATACAAGCCCCACATGCTGGCACTCAGTTGGCTCATACGGGGGCTGCCCGCATATTTGTGCACATGCTATCAAAACGTGTAAGAAAAACAAGCTGGCAAAAAAAAAAAAAAGTTAATAAATAAATAAACGGCAACCTCTTGTCAGCATAATTTTCTATCAAAGAAAATACAGACAGCTTACCTTTACAGTAACATTCTTGACTGGCTGGTGGCGAGATTTCATTACACCACCGCAAACGTTAAACGCTTTCTGCAAAATGTCAGCATATGTAAATGAGGCAATGGCTTCATTCATGTGTCATGTTTTGTTAAAAGTTGCTGGAGCCTTTTTGTAGCCCAATCCGTTGCCTTCGCTCGCACCATGTCTTCTTTTCACGGGAAATACAATATATGCTTCCAGTCACACTGTGTGAAAATCACTGAATGAAACTTTAGGCAAGATGGAGCCCTTCACAATATTCCCAGAACATCATAGAATATTTTCTTGAGCGCAACTCCAAAAAAAAATATATGTAGGAAGTGCCCTGCATACCAGCAAAATCCACTCTTTATTCTCCACAGCTCAAAAGCATTCTTATTACATCAAAATCAAACGTTAAAAAACGTTTGACAGTTTGAATTTGGCACAACAAGAACAATTGTGTGAAAAAAAGAAAAATAAGTTATTTTATTAGGTCAATGGTTCGAATTGGAAACAGCAAATAGGTATGTTTGAGAGCGGTTGGCCGACTGGCAGAGATGTTCAGAATGGTTGCCAACAATAACAACGGTCTTGTTGAACGTGGCAGTTTTCCAGCATGGTGGATGGCATGAAGCTGTGTTTTAGTGTGAACGTAACACAAATACTGCAAAGAAAGGTGGTGCAGCGGGTAGTATTGGTGCTCTCACTCTTCCTAAGCTGTGGCTTTTGTGGGGGGGGTTAAACCCAGCTCAGTCTGTGCAGAACGTGCATGTTCTCTGTGTGTTTGCATGAGTTCAAGGGTGTGTGAGTCTCAAGATGAATCAGTGAAAGTGTGGGACACCTTGCAATGCAGTACTTATATGTAGGTGAATGTAACGTGCCATAGTGAAAAGCTGTTAAGATAAATGTATTCATAAAAACAATTGCAGACCAGGTATTTAAGGGGAGGTTTTCAGAGCTTGGCAAACAGGAGCGCCCGTGGAGAAAGCTCTGTTCACCAGGCTGAGAAGTCAGATCAGGAGGTTCAGACACTGAAGTAGGGTATGAGAGAGGTACTAGGGACACCTTGATGTGAGGAGGACCTGGGCAGTTTTCCTGTCTTGCATGGTTTGTTGCTACTGTAAACCTCATAAGGGGAAAGTCCACTGAAAATGAATGGATTGATGGCTGGATGAATGGGCAGGCAGCTATATGGCTGAGTGAGTCCAGAATCTGATTATTAAATATTTGATGCAAAATTTAAAGCATTTGTCATCAAAATCATTCATCTTTTTGCAATTTTTTTAAAAGAGCTATACATGCACCATAATTATTTTTGAAACAATATGGTAAATAATTTAATTTACCTAACTGAACACATAGTTTTAGGAAAAAAAATATTGCGCTGAAAAAATAGGCCATACATCGATAAAAAGCCAGAGAACGAATTTTCCTTTCCAGCTGGGCACAAAAAAACTACATTTCATCAGTTTGTTGCATTTAACATTGTGAACATGGTTGTCAAACCAAACCATTTTACCTTAGCTGACGCTTATTTACTCAGCTTACAGTTTTCACCAAAGTGACATGCAGCTTAGATTTACCCATTTATACAGCATTTTTACTGCATCAGTTCTGAATAAGTGCCTTGATTCAGGATGCTGCAGCAGGGGGTGGGATTCAAACTGAGAATGTTGCATGGTGACAGCTCTAACCACTACACCCCCTGCTGTCCCAGCTTCTCATCACTGTTGTATTCCTGAAAACCCACTCGCCGCCATAGGGACAGTGACACGTCAGTACTTGCTCACCTGAGCCCTCCTGGAGAATTGAGTTAGGAGGAGATTAATAAAAAAAATCACAAACCATCAAGGTTCTGCTGATTAGTTCTCCACCATTTCCCACTATCCTGCAAGAGGGAGCAGGTGTCACGCTGTCAGGTGTATATTCATTTCACCAATACACTTCTCTTTTCCCAGCTGAACATTGCCTCGAAAGAAATGTAAAAATAATAAGTACAATGTGTGAGAACTCAACCCTAACATTACAAGACAAGAGGTTCATTTGAGAGATACATCCAAATACACATGTGACCGTTCCTTTATGCCACTTGCCAACCTTCTGAAAGTCACTTACTGGTCAGGCTTCCCCTTTGCCAAGATCAGAAGTTCTGCTTCCTGCCCTTGTGCCAGTTTCTTATCTAAGTGGGTTCATGACTCTAAATTGCTCTTAAATGCCCTTAACATGTGTGAGTAATGTGGCTATATCATGGTCTTGCATCCCATCCAGGGTGTACATTGACCAGCTTGAGCCTCTGTGCTTCCAAGATAGACCCCTGCATTAGACAAGCGATCAGAACATTGCTTATTGAGTATAAATGTATAATGATAAGAAGTTGCCAAACCCTATTTGCATGAATATGTACAACCAGATCACTATTTATCCATCCATGCATCCATTATCATTATCCATTATACTGGTCAGGGACTGACCAGTATAAAGATCACATTTATGTTTTCATTAAAAAAAAAAAAAAAACACACACACACTCACTTACTGTACCACTGAATCAATGTTGCAACATAAATTGTGACAGTTACAAGGGCTCATGACTTGTCATGATAATGTGTGACAATGTTTTTTGCACTACACTCCTATGCTCTAGAGTTCAACACTTTATTATAACACAACTGTATGTCTATTGATTAAAGCTAAAAAAAAAAGATCAAAAATGTGTGCGACTGAACTTGTGTGCATTAACATATGCTATATCTTATCAACTTTCCAGTGATGTTTCGAAAGGGACATCCATTCCCATTCGAGCAGGCACACCATGGAAGGCATGATTCCAGTGCAGATTCAATATAGTTTAGACAAAGAAAATAATATTTAAGAACACTCACTCAGGACTCATAACCTTATCCCACTCCCTCTGTTGATGTGATTCTGTTATACAAAATATATGCTATAATATTGAAAATCAAGTTAAGGAAGTGATGTGTTTCAAGAAGGCACTAAAATCTGCATGTAAATGTACAATAACCACACATTTCAATATTACAATGTTAAAAAGAATACCTTGGATTGAATTATCATGTGGAGGATAATCATAATGTTATTGAAAACTCAATTATCAAGGCAACCCTTGTCTAGAAATTAGGAGAATTTAGCAAGGCAAGTCAACCTCAAATTCATCAAATATAGATTATCACAATATTACATGTTCACTTTGATTCTGTCCGAAGACAAACATCCTCAGTCACTGGTATATGCTCACTGGATTTGTATTATTCATGAACAACACTCTGATCTATTATACATACAAAACTGATTCTGTGTTGTTTGCCGTAGGCTATGAGCCACAGACACAGAATTAATTTTATTATATACACATGCATGATAATTGAGTAAGATTTGGTCAAATATCAAGCCACTTTCCAACGGCATGTGTGATGATTTTTGTCGTTTTTTTTTATTACAGTATTTCTGCTTTTAGAAAAGCATACATCTGAAGGCATTTTATCATCAACCGCAGAAGACGACCATTTGTCTATGTCTTTCGTTCAAAATAATATACATGTAAAATGTATATAATACAACGATCCAGATATGTATATATAAAATTTATGACTTAAAAGGCACAAAAAGATGGTCAGCTTGTATGCATTTGCATTTGTAAAGCTTATATTGGCTTGCTTATGCATTTGGAGGGGATAAAAAAATATAAAACAAAAATCACACAATAATATACATAACACTGGGTTATCGCGCTGTGAAAATTATAGTTACATATTCTCAAAAATACAATTTATTTAATTATTTTTAATCGTGTTTTCTTCACTTGCCTGTCTTCAAAAATTGGTTGCAGAGCAAACCTCACCTGCGTGTCTGCACCTGCACATTAATTGTTTGTAAGAACAACCAAACAGTGTAGGTGCACAGGGGTAGTACAGTTCAACTTGTTTCCACCATATTTACAGCTTGTGTTGATGCTCCTGAGTGCTTGTGATCAGAATAAGATGAAGGAAGTTGCACATTTATGGGCCAAAAACTGGCATCAAGTAGGAATTTGTCTAAAGCATGTCTGAAAGAGGCCAGATGCTGAAAAATGTATGCTTTTTCTAGTTAATAAAAGATAATAAAATAAAAATCATTCCATCCACAGTGTTCCCTGCATCAGAACATATGATCTTGGGACAGCTTTTCGAACACTGGGACCTGGTGTTAGACAAGGGATTGATAGAAATGGAACAATAAATAAATAAATAAATAAATAAATAAATAAATAAATAGTCTTGCGGTGAATTTCGAAGTAATTTTCAGTATGTCTGTGGCTTTCACAGAGCTTAGCCTATGAATAAATCAAGGCAAATCTGTATTATTAAGCTTTTATTGATTTTGTCACAATGGCTGGATTTACAAACAAACAGAGTTACGAAGAGGCTTCTGGTCCAAATTGTGTTTCTTAAGTTGACAACCCATTAAGTACCATACCATTTTAAATCACTGTTACGCCACACATATATGCTATATGGTACACTGTGCTATGTCACTATGCAGTATTGCATATACGATGCACTATGTATGTATACATGCACGTTTAGACACTTTCTCACTTGTTTCACTGTTATGCTCAAGTACTGCAGCCTGAGCAAAGCCAGCTGGTGGCTCACCGGCACACTCTGAGATTTCCTAGTTGCCTTTCTTCAGCATGAGTTCCATGCCCTGATTTTTGGAAGCTCCATGTGGGGGACAGCTGTGCAGCCACTTCACTGGCACGCAACTTTGCTGCAAACAACACGGCGGCGCAATGTCGACACAGAGTGGATCACGCATTATCTGGGAGACACACATTGGCGCATATGAAGGCTTAATTTATTTGTGCCTGTTTCAGATGCAGATTAAAGTTTCAAGTGCATTTGACTGGCAGCTCCCAAGTTTTCTCTAAATCTCCTTATCAGCTGTCCTTACTCTCATGCTGAGGGCAATGTTAGTGCTGTACCACAGTGATGCTCATGTGCACACACACACACACACACACACACACACACACACACACTCACACACACAGACACATACAGACACGCGCGCATATGGAACCTCATGGACACACAGACACTAGACAAGCATGGACAAACCCACTGCCTAAGCCTCCTTCCTCCAAATGCTCCATCCTTCATTGTATTGTTCATTTTGTCCACAGGGCAACTATACCAGACATCTGTGTTCGTTTTGTACTGTATACCCACATTTCACTGCCTTGCAGTGCTACAACTGAACATGGATTCACACAAATGACAAAACTAGAACCGCCATTGTTTACCTTTTAATATTGCTGTTTACAGGAACTCTGCCCACGCCTCCATTAAAACAAAGGGCAAGACGCTTAACACAAATGCAAGAATGTTTTCATGATGCAGGACCGAAAAATTAGTCACAGTATAATTAAAATATGCAAGTTCAGTTTTCTGACATTTCTTGTTGCCACTTTCCAAAAGTATTTCATATTTTTAAATCATCCATCCATCCATCCATCCATCCATCCATCCATCCATCCATCCATCCATTATCATTGCCTTCATCTTGGCCAGGGTGACAGCAGTCTGGAGCCTGTCCTAGAATCACTGGACACCAAACTAGGAGAATACATCCCGGATCTCTAAATAATGCAAATTACTTCTTTATTATGACGTATGCATTTTAAGTTATGGTAAATAAGAATTTATGTTCAGGACTGTTGCCATATGCCAAATCCATCAAAAATGATTTCTAATCAAAAGGAACTCCATTAAATAATGTTAAATATTATGGATCCTCATTTTTAATAGAACTGTGGTTGAAATATACTGTGCATTAGTGTTGACAATACAAAATAATTCACTCTTGAGTCCTCACCAAAGAGTTTCACTTCTAATAACATTCATAGAGTATTCTTTGGAGGATTCAGATTTTGATATGTATGAAAGTAATTTGCTACCCTACTTATTCATTACTTTGTTTCTCATGAAGCCTTATTTGGATTGAAAGTCATACAACAGCAGCTCTTTGAGTGTGACTGGAACTGACCGCACTGTGTCATTACACACTCCTCCAGCTTTGCGGGGATAATCGATAATATGTGTGTTTAATATGTGTCAGGTCCCTTGGCAAGCAGGCAGGAACTTGATCATAGGTCTATGGTGGTGTACCTAGGAAGCCCTTGTGAACGATGACACCTCACTGCGACGGAGCTGCTTTCTCACCTGTCACAGGAAATCGGGGCTCATGCCGGGCCATGAGGCAGCATCCCCTGAGCACAGCTGGGGACAACATGGTTCTGCAGCACAAGTCATGTGTCAGCACACCGTCCCCAGAGGTGTTATGTGTTGTGTGAGACCTGCCTTTGGGATTGAAGGTAAATAAATAAAAAAATAAATAAATACAGCCTTCCCCCACCTTACAAGGGTAATCCATTCCTGTACACCCTCTGTAAGCCGAATTCTTGTGAATACAAGACGCGAGATTACCAAGCGTTTTAGTGGTAAAATGTTTATATGTTCCTGAGACAGATTCAAATAAAAGTCAAATAAAATGGACACAGTTGTCACCATTAATTGTAACTACATAAAATGTATATTTTCATCATGCAGTTTTCCTTCATTAATTAATCGATAATATTATATGGCAGTCTGCTAGTGCTCATTCAGCTCTTCTGAAACTATTATGTCCTAAATAATTAGTAAATAAAGCATACATAAAGTATATAAACATATGATACATATCCATCCATCTCTTCATTCATCCGTTTTATATATATATATATATATATATATATATATAAATCATTGAATCCAGGTTAAGGTCACAGTGGCCTGAATCCTGTCCTGGAGCCACTGGGCACTAGGCTGTAGATACATATGACACATATGATTATGTTTCTTTATATTAAGTCAACCTTAAATGCAAAAAAAAAAAAACACTAAAGACAAAAAAAAATAACGGAAACAGCGGTAATGGAATCACACTCACTGAAGAAGCTGAGATTATTTCAGTTGTGCAAATGAGGGCCATGGATTGGCATGTTATAACAGAGGAAACTAGCAAACAAGAGGCAATGGAGGGTGGTAACTCCAGACAGAATGAGCCCAACTGTAACTGTGAAGAAGACTGCATGTTACCTTTGGTCTCACGCCACTCGGATATCAAGAAGCATGCAAAATCCAAATTCACACTGACCAATGAATGATTTTTGTGGATAGCAACAAGATGAGGTAGTAGACGGTGTTTTTACACATATCTGTGCCAGTTTTCACATAGTATAGTTAACAAAGACAAAAAGTGCAGTTGCTTCAGTCACGATGTACAGTCCTGCAAAATAAGTTGACAATACTGCTTTCAAATATAATATACAGTATTCAAATTCCCGACACAATGGCCAGTGTATATTAATATCTGGGTTTGATACATGAATTGAGAAGTCCCAGCACGCCTGTTATCCAAGGACAGCTGAAGCCCACCAGAGAAACACTCGAAATTTGCACAAGTACGAGGGTGATGTTTTGGGGCACCACTGAACCCTGCAACCGTGTCCTCAGTCTCTGCCTCGTGTGACCCATGTTCAAACACTTTGCGCTTTTTATGACTTTGTCTGTTCATTTAATAACTACCGCAGTAACAATTCATTACAGCCCATTATGTAAATGTTATTGCTTTTTTTGTTTTATTTTGTTTTCATTGCCGCATTCTTTACATAAAAATTGCTATTACTACTATTACTAATAAGGAATGAAACATAGTGTATGATGGTAAATTTAAAAAAAGTAAATGCATATAAACACACAAATGAATATTAATCACCTCATTAGCTGTTTGGTAATTAGGATAAATGGTATTTAAAATGTTCTTTATCAAGATAAAAAAGGTATTTTACAGTTTTAGGGAAGTTTTGGGGAAGTTGGTTGGAACCCAGAACAACTTGTAATTTTCGTCAATGGAAATAATGGAAATAGTTTCCCGATATTTGGGTTTGTGGTATTCAAGCCATTTGTAGGAACCAATTACAGTCTGATACTTGGCTATAGAAGTAAATGGGATTTTTTGACAGTCAAAAGATGGTTGGGAGGGGACTGAGCTCCCCTGAGACCGGTGATTACTATGGGTATGGTTAGAGATGGTGGTATGTGGCCTGTTAAGTAGTGGTGAAGATGTTTTTGTGTGTGTGTGTGTGTGTGTGTGTGTGAGAGACATTGCCTTTTAGATAACACCTGATGTAATCTAGCATGAGGGTTTCAGAACCCTGTCACCAAGGGGGGACCTATCTAAGGACCACAGACAAAATAGATGCTACATGTCTTGCATTTGGGCAGAGAACTCAAATGGGCCAGGATTTAGCCCTTGGAATGTGTTCTGTTGAAATCTGACCAGTTTCCAGCTTTTCTCCCCTATAAACATGGTTTCTATTCATCGGATTGCAATACGGTTTCATGGCGTGCTCTACATGAAAACACATAAAATTAATGATTATAGGTTTCATTGACTTTTACATGTTATATTCACATTTTGAACATCTGCAGTGTGCCTGGTGAGAAATGGTTGCCCATAAGAAGTGAATGGATCACAGTATAAGAAAGCTCATTCCAGCACAGTGGTGCAGTGAGTTGCACTGCTGGCTCATAGCACCTGGTCTGGTTGGATTTAGGTTAGAATCCAACTCAGCTTGTGTAGAATTTGTATGTTTTTCTGGTGTCTTTGTGGGTTTTCTACAGGTACTCCGGTTTCCCTCACTTTCCCATTATTGCCTTTTAGGGTAAGTGGTCACTCTAAATTGCCCATAGCTTGTGTGTGTGTGTGTGTGTGTGTGTGTGTGTGTGTGTGTTTGTATTTGTGGCCACCCTGGAAAGGACTCCAGTCCCATCCAGAGACAGTTTCATAGCCCAACTTGCACCACTTTTGGGAGAGGCTCTGGACCACTGCGACCCTACTCAGAATTAGTGGTTAATGAAAATAGGCAGCAATAACAATTAAAAAAGGCATGTGTAAAAACAGTATAAAAACTGAAAAGTTTCCACAATACAGTTACTAGCTCCCCTTTGAACAATTCAAATCTTTTTGTTTCGAAGAATTAGATCACTGGAGTGAATTAGACTCATTTGCGATAAATTTCCAGAACTCACATGACATGGATTAACCAAATGAATGATGCCTCTAATGCCTAAAAGGGTAAATTTTGTTCTCTGTTCATTTTTGAAAACAATGAAGGCAAGAGAACTGTCTGAAATTATCAGAAAAATTTTCACCACACATAAAAATTCAAAAGGGCGCAAGGTCATCTCCAGAGATCTTGGCATCTCTCTTTCCACAACGCACAATGTTATTAAGAAGTTTGCTGTTCAGGAAACTGTCAAGAACCTCCCAAGACGTGTTGGAAGGAAGAAAAAAATTGATCAAAGAAGTCCTTGAAGGTTGGTGAGAACTGTTGAAAAACACCTTGCAAAACATCCAAAGAGCTTAAGGCTGATCTGGAGCGATCTGAAGTGATGGTTTCAACTGGTACCATACGCTGCACACTAAACCGTGAAGGGCTTTATGGGCGAAGGCCAATGAGGACCCCACTTTTGAAAGACAAACATAAAAAGGAATGACTGATCTTTGCTCAAACCTACCTAGAAAAATCAATCTCCTTCTGGGAAAATTTTCTGTTGACTGATGAAACCAAAATAGAGCTCTTTGGCAGTGCAGACCAGCAGTTTGTTTGAAGGCAATGAAATGAAACTTATGAGGAAAAGAACACCCTACCAACAGTTACATATGGAGAAGGTTCCATAATGTTGCAGGGCTGCTTTACTGCCTCTGGTGCTGGAGGCCTTGCACATATTTACAGAATCACGAAATGAGAGAATTAGTAAGACATTTCAGAGGGAAATGTGGTACCCAGTATCAGAAAACTATGGCATGTGTCGAAGATCATGGGTCCCCCAGCAGGACAGTGACCCTAAACACCGAATCCGAAAGCACTAAAGAATGGTTAAAAAAAGGAAAAAACTGACCGTGTTAAACTGGCCAGAAGTGAAGTCTGATCTCAGTCTGATTGAAAACCTTTAGAAAAAGCTGAAATCTGGAAAAAGGAATCCTGCAAACATTCAAGAGCTACAGCACACTGCAGTTGAAGTTTGGGAGAAACTACCAGCAAGAAAGGTGCAAGATGCTTATAGGTGCTACAAGAAATGTTTGGAGGCTGCTATCATTACAAAGGGTTATACAGCCAAGTATTAGGGAAAATGCCTTTAATGCTGTCAGTGTTATACTTTCTTTTTCTTCTGCAAAAAAACAACCAAGATGAATAGACAACTTTGGACATCCTTTTAAAATATTCTGATGATCAAAAGTCAGTAAGTTTCCAGTTATTTTAAAAGATACACTCAAAATGCAAGGTGGCAATATTGGCAATGTAGGTGGCAAAATGCAATATTGATCAAAAGTGTCCATCCATGCATCATTAACCATTTATCCTGAGGAGGTTTGCTGTGGTCTGGAGCCCACCCTGGAAACAAAGGGCAGTGGGCTATGAAACTGCCCCTGGGTGGGATGCCAGTCCGTCGCAGGAGAACTGTACGTAAGAAAAATAAAAGAATACAAAGGATTTAATGGGATAATATACTGAAGAGTAAATAATAGGTAAATAATAATTTAAAGATTTGAAAAATTGCATACATTTAAGTATCTTCCAACACTAGCATTTCTCACTAGCGGCTTGAAGTGGCAAAATTCAAAACCATATCTTTAACCATGACCTTTTGTGCTTACTGAGTCAGCATACCAGGTACCCCTGAGATAACAAGCTGCCCAATAGATGTGTGTGCATGAATCCAAACACAAAGAGGCTGTGTGACAGATGGGGCTGCACCACAGACATACATGTTGGTCCCGGTGACGCCCCTCTAATAGCTCAGGCACCTTCCCTTTGTCCATGGCTGCATTGTTTAAGCAGCATTCTCAGTCTATGACAAACTGGTGTGCAGCTGTATCTTTTCTGAATCACCATGTTTATAGCTGCACGTCTGTTTGTGTGGTTGTGTGACGCTCCGCCGGTAAACTGGCAGCCCACTCGAATGTCTCGGAATCTCTGGGGAACATACAGAAGTTCGGCGTGTATCATCTAGCACTTTTATGTTACAACGGGAGAAAATTAATATGGATTTTGAAACATGGTTGTTTTTCAGATGAAAATTTAAGATACTCTGGTTGATTCTTGTTTTTCTTCAGGGAAAATGTGTTACTATACTTTTGTTCTTTGAAAGCACTATTTGTTCTTAGATAAATAACCCTTGCAATGATTTTGTTTTCAAGTGAACACTTACTGTGGGATATTTTTACATATATACCCTTTGCTGAAGAGCAACTACAGTTTATATATGTCATATGTGATTAAGGGGACACAATATAGTAACAGTGGTAAAACTTACCAGCCCTTGCTCTACACTGTATGAAAGGCCCATGTTCCTGGACACAGGTAGTTTAAGGGCAAAGTGCACGAACTGATTCTGAAATATGAATGTTCCTGGACCTTCAGTGTGGCCTGAAGAAATGTAGGAATGTAGAACTATTTGACTGGGGAAACCGCTGACAAAGGCTCAAGACAAATGTTTTATTCAATGTTATTTTTATGACAGGTATGAGGACCTGAGGTGCCCAGTGAGGAACCAGTGCCATTAAGTACAGACATGCATACAGTAGAGCAGCGTGCTTCTCGCAGGTCCTCTGTATGTTGGTTAAATGGAGTGTGGCGGCGGCTTCTGCTGAGGGTCTCACCAAAAGGAATGCGAGCTCCTAGGGACCCAGAGAATATCATCCACCTCCAAAGAACAGTCAAACACCGTCCTTAGTATGGTGGCAGCACTTGAGGTCCTTTAGGTGAATACACAACCAATTCTGTCCTGAATCAGTCAAATAAATGTTATCACACTTTTACTTATAATACTCAAGTTGTAATGTAAAAATAAAATAAATGCTGCTGGTTTTAGTAGACTCATCTTAAGAATTTTTGATCCAATTGAATTACTGTGCAGGAAACTATAACCTTCACTGTATGCACTTGATCCTAAACCTACAGCCACCATCTGGACCCAATGTCTATTCATAAGATGATTTGAAAATTCTATCACTAATTTGCAAAGCTTAATAATACAGATATGCCTCCATGTGTTTGGTTGGGGTAGGTTCTGTAAAAACCCCAGACGAAGACTGAATAAATAATAAAATTCTCTCCTCTGTCTTTATTTATTTTTTTAAATTTTCATCATGTTACAGTTGCAGTGGCCTATCCTGGAAATACAGAATATACAATACTTTTCTTGTAATGCTAGTCAGCTTATTTTGTTGAAAACGTTGTCAGTGACTTGAGTACCACTTCCAGTTTGCTCTATTAGCCATACGTTCAACAAAACATTAAGAATAGGAAAGTACCTCGGTTTATCCAGTGGGTAGGTTCTGCAGAAACCTTTGATATAACTATAACAAATAAAAATATGGTATAATACAAACATTTTTATTGAAAAAAGACCTAAAAAAGATTAAAATGACTCAAAAACACCTATTTTGTGCTGATTATCAACTGCTTTATCCCATAAATGTGTGCAGCATTCACAATCTTATTCCTGGTTACACTCAGAAACAGTAGGCATGAGCTGTAAACAATGTGGAAGTGATTTAAATTTATCTGGTCATACACTCCTCCTCTTTTTCACTGCATTTTACTGCCAGCTAACACATCAGGCTTTGCTGCACAGCTGCTGGAACCATCTCAACATTCTCCAAGGGTCTCAGAAGACATTTCTTGCCTGTATTCAGCTACTCACGTAATGATGCTGGGAAAAATGGTGGAATTGGACTAAATGCATCTGTAGGTGTCCATCTGATGATGAAACACACACTGGCTTCTTTGGATTGTGCATCACTTTGGAGAAAAGCATTTGCTAAATGAAAAAATGTAAACGTAAACAATCATAAGTTAACGATGAAATAAACTTAAAAATGTTTGCATCTGGAACGTTCGTAAGATGCGGACTAAGTGTACTGAAAAGTAAACAGTGGATTATTAAATGATTTATTGTATGAGAATAGGATTTCCGCTCCGAAGACAGTGACTAATTCAAAGCTTGTTAAAAATAGTGACTAATTCCAACACTGACTAGTTAAGTCGTCTGACTGACCGTCTGACTATTTATGTGTCAGATGTTTCAGTTCTGCTTAAGTGGCAGACGGCTACTGCATTTTTTTCCAGTCATCGTTTTTCCACAGACGTTGCACTACACATACAATTTACTCTTAACAGGGCTGTAGAAACAAAGATGCAGCCCTGCTGTATGATTCACAGCGGTGCACATATGTAACACAGCCCTCCACCAAAGAACAGCCCACACTCCGCTCCCTAAAGTAGTGAAAATCTCTTAAAGAGTCTGACTCATGTTTTATCTACACGGAGTTTGTGATCCATCATTTGCGCATGTCCACGACCTCTGACTCTGGAAATTCACCCCAACCGGTTATTAGAAAAAAATCTTAAAGTCTCTTTTTTTTAACTTTTTGCAATGTGAACTTTGCCTTCCTTCTCCAAATTAATTTTAAAGGGATTACAGTTACATTACAGTTTATCCCGTTTCTGTGAAATGAGTTATTTTAAGGCCCTGCGTTTTCTCACCAGCAAAATATGATTCTTTTATGTGTCGATTCAGTTTGAAGCAATAGCACATGTTGCTCAGGCCCATCCAGAGCGTGCGCTAAAAACTGATCCTTTTTTGTGAGTAAAAACACTTTTTTTTCTGTTTCTGATTTTAACTTCACCCCTGACACCTGCAAATGCATGCAAATGGAATGGGAGCATAATAAATGTAACAAATAGACAGGTGTTGACCTGCAACATGGAACACGTCAGGAAATGTGCAGCACTACTTAGGAAAAGATTTAACATACGTAAAAACTATGTTCAATGTGCACATAGAAAGATACTGCCGGTCAGTTTGCTTGTTTTTATTTGCCTCCCAGTGTTGTAGGATGTTAAAAATCCTGTTTCAAATTTGTCGAAATGCCACAAATGCTGTTTCTTGAATATTGACACGCCTCAGTTCTACGTTAAGACACGGTACCGGTCTCTGGTGCCATGGTAAGCGCGTTGTTTGTTTCTTTCAAAAACTCTGGTAGATTATTATAAAAAATGCTGCACCAGGTGATAAACAAGGTGCCGTATTCTGTAGGACCTCCTGTCGTGTTTGTGTTGGTCTATATTGTCACAGAAGAGTCGCTCTGTCTAGACGTCTCGTCCAAGTTTGTCAACGGCGAGTGCTGCAGACTGGCCGGCTTTTCACGGCAAAGACCCCTTGCTGCCACGTGGCCCGTGAGAACCAGAGCACCTCCATGTCACAACCAGGTCATTGCACCTGCTGTGGAGGGAAGTGGAAGGGGCTGCAGATGCTGCTTACTGGGTCTGACCTGATGCCATGTGATGTGATCAAAACGCCACCCACCATTAGCCACCCCCTCCCCCCCAACCAAAGCCAGGTCCTGCACACTGTTGCTTACCTGTTGTGACGTGCTGCTTGCTTCCTGCAAATTCCATCTGACCAAGCCACCTTGTCCATGTCTACAGCAGTCATGTTCCTGCAGAAAGGCGAGGGAAGAGGAGCATCTCCGGCACACGCTGCCAACTCGTCAGTTTGGCTGTTAGAAAGGAGAAAGCTTTGACATATGACAGTTTATAGCTTGTCTTAAAAAGAGATTTTTATTTTATCCCGATTTGACTAATTAAAATGAGTAATTCATCCAGGGATTAATGATCTGTATTTCATTACATAAGTGGGAGGCCACTCTTTGGTAATAAAATTCAGGCGAGAGTTTTAAGGTCAACAGAGTACATGCTGGGTATCCAGCGGTGCTGGTGCTCTTTAGCACACAGGCAAATTTAATAGACGACTGTGGTACGAAGCCACTCAAAGGAGGGACGTTAGCTTTGCTTTCGTGCTCAATGGCATCTCTTGTTCAGCGGCATCTTTGCTGCGGTGCTGGATTAAGCACAGGCAACATCATCCAAATGTTAACAAAGGAATGGCGACGTAAAAAAGCAGCAGGCTCGACCCGCATCCATTAGGATGCAGGCTCCAGTAACCTCACACAAAGCCCTGTGACCGTTCTCATTCTTTTCAGCTTCAGCGAGCTTTCTAGTGTGTGTATGCGTGTGTTTTGACTTTGGCCATATTGTTGTGTCCATCTTGAACTTCCATTGAACGGCATTCAGTGGTGCTCCCTGTCCTTATTCTCCTTCCAGTGTTAGGAATTTTCTATTTATAAGAGCATTGTTTAATGCAAATTATAACCATAAAAACGAAATACCCCATTCTGTTAAATTAATAGAATTACAAAAAATGTAATGATGGCAATTAAGTCTTGAAAATGCTAATTTTATAGTCAAGGACGATTACCTCATTTATAGAGTGCTGGAACGGTGCCAGATGAAGGTAATTTAGATCCCAGTTGCTCACGGTTACATCATGATGGATAAGCTCAGTGCAGTACCAACAAGCACCTTTGGTCACGGAACAATGCTGAATGCAACGTGCCGAGTTCAGCAGGGGCCCTGTTTTTTAACTACGGGGGCAGCAAATCTTATTTTGTTTTTTGCAGCGCACAATGCTCTTGATGCCAAAGTATGTGTGTGTGTTTGTGTGTGTGCTTAACACTTCCAATAATTTTGCATTACAGTTTTCCTGGATAGAAATGTATTTTTTCGTACACTGAGTCATTTGCTATTCTTTTAGTCAAACCAAACTACTGAGTAAACAGAATGTTGACAAAAACACTGTAAATGTGAAGCAACTATTAAGGAGTGCGGTCACCATTTTCAGGATATCTTCAATACACCTTAAAAGGCTGTGATACCTATGTAGTGTATCACTGAACCATCTTTTCAAAGCAGATGCCTCCAGTTCTTTGAGGGAAAGGTGTGGCAATCTACTCTGCACTGTGCAACTTCCCAAAATGGTTGAATGATCTTTACACGTGGCGGCCGGGAAGAACTTCATAATCCCATTTGTAGGCCCACTCTTGAATACCTTAATATATGACTTTACACTCACCAGACACTTTATTAGACACGCCACAGTAGTACTGAGGAGCACCAACTTTGACTTCCACAACAAACTGAACTTCACATGGATCTTGGTAAGATCTTGATAAAACTTCCTCCTGCTGTTCTGGTTTGGGTGGATGGGTTGATAGACTAGCCCTGAAGTGATGTACCTGGTCAACATCAATGTATTTGTGTGTGCTATTTCTGAGGGGGGCATTATGCTGCAACTGGTGAACATGCTTCATTCAACATGATCATATGTCCATTCTGTCTGAATGGAACTCTAATAGCTGCACGTTTCAATATTGTCTGCATACTTACATACATTATGTAGAATTATATAACCAGAACCAGTCACGTGTGAGCACAGTCCTTCCTCTTCAGCCCATTTGCATGATCTATGTTCTGAAGATGTTACCTCATTTGGTAATGAAAGGTTTCCACCAAACTTCAAGCTCATCACTCATTTTATAATTAAACTCTTCCTTCTGAGTTATTAATTGTGTCTTTCATCCCTCTTTCATCTCTAGCATCTAATAACTATAATACAGCTATAATAATACATGCTATAATATAGCAGATGGTGGCGTACTGGTTAGAAACGCTGCCGTTCCTCTCAAAGCCCGAACATCCAAATCTCACATCCTAGTGTCAGATAAATAAATAAGTGCAAATATAATAACTTTAAATGCATAAAAAGTAGTACATGCAGAAAAAGAGCAAGCAGGTTTTAAAATACATTTCTGCAGTTATGCCATAACATGAACCTCACTGTACACTTTAACTGTCTGCAACAAAGTACAGTACTAACAATAACAAAGCACAGGAATGACATTTGTGTGAAACGATTTCAATTTGCACAAACTTAAAAACAAATAGTTAATATTTAAAACAGCAGTAATGGTGATGTTTTTCGGCTCAGGCTGAGACTGTGCCCTGTAACGTCTTAGCATTTGAATTTACTGGTGTAATAAAGCAGTCAAGCAAAGCCACCATTCCACCTACCATTACCTGTTTCAACATGCGGACTAAGATCCTCCCTCCACACCATTTATTTTTAAAGCCTCCGTTGGTGTTAATGAGTCACACTGAAGACACCTCATCTTCTTCTGCCAGCTACTGCATAAAATATCAGGATGTTTTGTAAAGCTGAACACTTGAACATGCTGTCATGATATAATATTGATAGCTTTACAAATCCAGGGCAGGGAGCCCTATGTGACAATAGTTACTGTATGAGTATTTGATATTAAGCTAGGAAAAAAGCGTATATATAGCATACACACCCTACCAATGTTACCCAGCACTGCCCGGGTCAAAANGCTATATTCAGTGCCCTATGTGACAATAGTTACTGTATGAGTATTTGATATTAAGCTAGGAAAAAAGCGTATATATAGCATACACACCCTACCAATGTTACCCAGCACTGCCCGGGTCAAAAAGGTGTACCGGTGGAAAGGTAAAAAGTAATAACACATTATATATCACCAAACTTTTACTTTTCAATTTGTGTGCGTGAGCGAGCTGTGTTTGTCGGTGAGAAATGCATCAGCCTGTGTTTGTATATGTGTGTAGAGAGTGTACAGCACGTGTGGACTGATATAGAAACAGTAATAAATTATGCATCACCAAACTTTATTATCTTCTGGTTTTTGTTTGTTTTGAGTGAGAAAATCTGTCAGCGCTCTGTGTGCTCCTGGTTCTACAAGGCTTGTCAGAGACTGAATTTTCAAAATAGTAAGAAGCCCTTTTGGATTTTAATGAAGTTGGCTACGCAAAATTGCATTTGGGATGAGAAGTACCTGTGTGCCAAATTTCAAGCCCGTAGCTTGACAATCAAAGCCGCGTTCAAAGAACAAATGGACAAACAAACACACAGAGAGACAAATGATCTTTATAGATATACAGATATATTTTTTCAGTTATGCTGGATTCGTATTGCTATAGATGGTGTAGCCCTCTTATTCGTATTTCCTCTTTATACAGTATACAGAGTACATATAAGTAGAAATTTTTTTTGAATAAATCAATGTTTTGATTATTGTAAAAAGAGAGTGAAAGCTATACTTGTATTATGTTGTGTTCTCTTTATAAGTAAATAGTTTTCTCAGCTGACCAGCCCTGTTCTTCACGGGAACCTCCTGGTGGGCGTCTGGCACCTCGCGTGCAGTTTAAGGCCATACGAACACTTTTGTTTGCATCTGAGTGTTCGGGTTTATAGACAAATGATGCTGTTGAGAGACACTAGACCAAAAAACACCTGAATATAATGCAGCAATAGAGTCATTACTCTAAAATGCACCTTTGTGTATTATCTGTATTTTTTAGCTTCACGGTGATTCTCTGTAACAAATGCAAAAGGTGCTAGCCGGGGGGTACGCATTTATGCAGCCAGTGTGTTGCGGGTATTTTTTATTTCAGTTACTCGTCCTCATAATTATCTATCCCTTTTTCTCTGGAATTTTGTTGGTTGCGAGGTCATCTTAAAGACGGAAGAGCGTCTCACGCGACTTCTGTGTTCACATCGCAAAAAGGTGGAATTCCGAAGGCCGTGTAGACTTTTTGCATCCGCTGTACACGCGGAACTCCGGGAAACTGAAACAAAAAAAAAAAATTGCAATAAATCTATCTACATTAGTACTGTCAGAGAAATCGTAATCAGAATGTGGCTTCATACTTGAAGAGTACCTAATGAATTTCTTTAATAGAATCCCTCATTATGCGCAACACATCACACAGACCATAATTCCCTTAATGTAACCTTGATAAATGATGCGTTTCCGAGCAACTTTAAAACTGTCTTAATCCACCTTAAGTAAGAGAACAGCGACGGCGGTAATTAAATGTTGACTGGGGCGGCTGACAAAAGCACCAGAGAAAACAGTGACAAATACGGCGGCCCTAAGTGCAACTGTGTACAAATGACACCGCAAGCGGCACACTTGTATGCTCGATTGGAGCAATTAAATGCTTTCTTCACAGATGAAAATAAGAAGGCAAAAAAATTCCTGTGAGGACATTTAGGAAAATTACTTTTTAATTGTCTGAGGAACTGTAGCGACTTCTCTCTCCTGGTGACTCCATAAAAACACGGCTATTAAGAAAGAGGTTCGGCGAGCGCTCAGACGAGGGGTTCGACACGGGTTCTGCACGGGTCGTGCGCAATGCTGTCCGGACGGCCCGCCGACCTGTCCTCGCTGAGGCGTGACAGGCACGCGTCACCGACACCAGTGACATGTAAAAATGTGCTGGGAAACTGAGTAATCTCCATAGCAACATTACAGTCTACTCAAGCTTAATGATGAATTCTTTTTATTCCGGGCCCGTGAAAATATATTCATGAAATTTCCGCATAGGATAATATTTTACGTGTAAAAAATCTTGACATTTTATTTCTTGTTCCTCCTCGTGGCAATGATTTATTTGTGGCAAAATAAATCTTCATTTTTAAATTTTGTTACACTGCAGTCAACAAATTGAACCTAAGTTATTGCCAGGGTTCATTTGCCTCTTTAAATTGAATTAAAAAACACATTAAAAATATCTTTCTCCATATTTTTATGCTGAATGCTTCCGTATTTCATATTTTGTAACATGTACAGGAGATGTATTGCGATGAGCTTATCATTGTGTTTCACATCATGACTTAAGTAATTTCTTCTTAGTATTCGCTAGTATTATATATCTGCATATTGTAACAGGGAGCTGAAAGAAAACAGATCTTACATAAACCTCATTTTTTCAAGACAAACTTTAGGCAGTTTGACAGATATCTAATATAGTTCAATCCAGACTAAAAATGTGCCTCTATCATAACAATTTAAAAAAACTCAGGGTAAAGAAAGTACTTGTATACCAATGCTAGACAATGCAGGAGACAAAAAAAAAGAGTGCATCTTTAAAACACAAACCAGTGTGCTTCACTGCAATGAAAAGAGTGACTTAAATCAAATTCAAACAGTTTTAAAACTTTTCCATATACTTGCTGCAGTCAGTCTGCATTGCAAGGTGTTGTGCAGGTTTTGGAGTCGCAGAACCTGTGCGGTTTTGGCGCAGCAGTGAATCTGGTCCCATCACTTAGCGTGCATGTTATAAAGCGGCAGAGACAGTTGATCCTGGTCGGGTCCGACAGGACCGACCCCTTCGTTTCCCAACACCGGCTACAGAGGAGGGCTCACCGGCGGGACAAGCCGGGGTTGGGAAATGTAACTTTGCATCTGCCACGATAACATCAGTCAACATAGGAAAAAGGTATGATGTTGTTTGTGTCTGATTGTGCTCCAGGCGTTGTTCCTTCACCGCTGTCCACATGAAGACACATTGTTCATAAACACACAGGAGTTTGTACTTGGGCTCAATCGATAGCCCCGTCATAGAAATATGCTCTACCTCTTGCTTAGGTGAGACATTGATCTGCACTCCACTAAGACTCTGTCCAACTCGCAAGTAATGGTCAGAGGCGTCCGGGCCAAACATGCTCTTTCTTCACATATGATTGTATGACATGTATGACCATTTATCTTAGTGGAGCACTGGTAGCCAACACATTAACAGTCACAGGAATTGTGAAAAATGAAAGCAAAAGTCTGCTTACTGGCAGTAAATGATATATATAAGAATTTTAAAAAAATCAAATTCTATCCTGTCTCAACCTCTCTTACCTTTAAATCCAATGAGAGGATCTATAACATTTTTTGAGCATGTAATCTCAAATGAATGTGTTTTTTATTTGCTCATTCAAATCTCCAAAAAGTGTGAAACCCAGCTTTACAGGACGTGCAGATGAACCAAACTGAGAAGCGGTTTGTAACTGTTTAGTCCGCACCTGTGCAAAGGCCACTCAACAGGAATTTGGTTTTTCTGAAAAAATCTGCCCATTTAGAACACGGCAGCGTGCGGGACCAACGAAGTGTGAGTAACTCAGTCTTTTTTTTGTTTCGTGTGCACGAACGACGGAACCGCGAGTCCGAATCGCTTCTACAAGTCGACAAGGCGACGATCACGCGAAGCTGAAAGCGAACAGCTCAGACCTGCTGCTGCTGCTGAAACATCGGCGCCGCGGATAAAGGAGCACTTTGAACGCAGTTGTTTTTCAATTAGCCTCGATGCCAAATTATAAGGTTAATATAGCCTCTCGCTACCTTCCATGTCTGTTAAAAACAGGCACGTTTGAGTGATGACTTTCCTACAGGAACTAACAGCTGTATGCGCAAATCAGGCATATAAATCAATTACCGAGGCCTATGTACTTTAAATGCGCCCATTAATTAAGCAATGTCAGATACAATGAACCATGAAGTTCATTACATTTTTAGCATTCAAACCCAGGATTATTTGAAGAAGAAATGAGTTTACCTAATGATTAGTATAATAAAGTCAGTTGGCTGCCAGCAAATATTCATTGATATTCCCCTCATAAGGTTGGATGTAACAGGATGAAAACAACGTTTTTCAAACGATATCGCAGCTGAGCCCATATAGGCATAAATTCCACTTTTTGCATGATAGGTGTGTGTACGAGGTATCCGAAATCAAGAGGAACTTGTTGAGAAATATCGTCGCGTTCAATCGCCGGCGCCGATCCGGCACGTTGGCACTTTGCAGAACGACGGGAGCGGCAGCGTCGCGCAGCTGTCTGTTTTGCTTCGTGCGCGGGGAGGTTTAAGTAGTACCTCTTAAAAAAAAAAAAAAAAAAAAAAAAAAAAACGGAAAAAAACAAAGTCTCAGCTGCCCGTATTCAGCAATGACCTCTGCATAATGAAATACGCTGGGAACATTTTCTAGTCATTAAAAGGTTCCACATTGTGGCATAATTTGCATATTCATATTTTTTCGCAAATCATTTTCCTTTGAACAGGACATCTGCCTCAGCCTCTTGGGGGGGGGGGTAAATAAATAAATAAATAAATAAATATCACATGATCTGTCATCTCTTACGCCATTTGATGGGAAATCAAAAACATTTTGCATCTATTATATAATCTGAATATCAAACACACCAGCGCAGACAGCGCAGATCAGCAAAATGCACTCAGAAGCACAAGGTTAGCAATGCGAGGATATTATACAATATGTCTCACGACCGCTGTCCGCCTTTTTGCTACGTCTTTTTTGTAACTGTTCGGTAGTGTTTTGACAGTTGTACTGTACATGGTGGTTGCATTAGAAATTGGCAAACAGGATATTCTTCTTTTTGCATCAGTCTTTTAAAACATGGGAGTCACACATTCTGACAGTATTACGAACAGCACAATTGCCCCAGACGGGTTATTTAAACAGTTCAACCATCTCATTTACTTATGTAGTCTTTTACAGAAAAGTGAAATTAAATTTCAAACACCAGTTGTGGAAAAAAGCAGGCTTTCTTCAGATCTAATGTAAATATTGCACACTCTGCATTATTAGCCACAATACAAATTATTTATAACATACATGAAGGTTTTACTGAAGTATGACAATATAATATATAAAGTACATTAATACCAAATTTTAATTAAAAAATGATGTAAAAAAGAATCCCAAAGAACAAAAATTGTGAAATGTCTTAGTTTCTCTCTTTCTAAACGCTGGTTGTTTTTCTCACTAGCATTGTTTTGCAACAAAAGTTGCAGGAGACTATTGTGACAAAGCTCCTGCCATCCCCCTCGTAGTCAAAATAACCCCAGAAATGGCCCAGAGGGGTTCAGGTGCTCCCATGAACCACAACAAACTTCTGGACTGTGGCTTTTTGTTGGTAGTGGGGACGGCTGGAGAGCGGTATACAAGTGAAAGCTGAGGGGTACATGAATACAAAATAAAACAAAATGAGATTTCTTTTCATGTTCTGGTTCCAACATTATCCCCAGGTTGGGGCAAAGCAGATGTCAGCACCCACTTCAAAAGTTGCAGCTTCCACAGCACAGGTCTACATAAAGGCTTTCTTTCAACTTAACTTGAAAAATGCAAAGAGGAAACCTAAGGGCATTTTGGAAATAATAATAATTATTCCTTCCAGGAATCGATTTGAAATGTAAATTGCTGTGAACTGTTTGTCATTGACAATCAAATATTTGGAAGCAATGGTGTACCTCCCGTCTTTCTTGTATGTTTCCACAAACTCCTCATCAAACATGGATCAAACTATGTGATGATAAAAAGAAATGTGTACTGTTGAATTATATACATTAGAATTTTGTGGGCATTTTCTGGAATTACTTCATATAAGGTTTGAGTCAAGCCCAGAGTCAGTGCTATAGTCTGTTAGCCATGACGCTAACCAGGACATGTGGTAAAGGGTAATGTGCGGGTAAAAATTCCTTACAACTAACTGCTTGGATCCACTGTCCTAAAACTCTGTGGATGACGTCTAGTTCAGCTAATATTAACATTTCATTTAAATGTTTCTCTTCATTGCAACTCATATCCATACAATGCAGCTCTAACGCACACGGTACATGTGATAGATACTAAGAGTTTATTCTAGCTTCACGATAAACCAGCCTTTCCGGTGTTTCCTCCACTGTTACGGAAATTCGTAAACTAGTCTTGGGGCAACGAGAACGACATGGTGCCGCGCATGGCCGCCATACTTTTCAGATGCAAGAATAGTCTTTGGCTAGTGCAACTTCAAGGCCAAAGGTGTCGAATACTAGACAGCCCGAAATGCTTCTAACACCGCAAGTTTGGTCACAACTATACATAAAATGATTATCAATGTAAATGACACCTTATTAACATTAAGGTTTAAACTATGAGTTTAATATGATGACCCAGCTATAAAACCTTTACAACCTGGTCCACTACAGCACAGATTACATGGCCAGTGCTCAATGCCAGAGACACATGTTAATAAGCTCACAACCTTTAATTAAGCAATATGTGTAAGTAGACCCCCATTAAGCTGTGATTTGTGGGCTAGTTCATTACACCAAGGCCCAGTCACCAGACACATATTCAATACAAATCAAGCCAGCCAGAATATTATCCAGCTTAATGTGTGCCCAATATTGATATTTTATCACTACCCTGTGATTAGTGACTTTTAGAATCTTCATTTTTCATTTCGGTTGGGCAGCAATGAAGACCTAATGACCCTCATTCATTTTCTAATGGAATCGTTAATTTGCATTGTTTATTGGCTAATGAATGACCTTCCCATTCAGCATATTTATGCTTCCTGCTTATACAGTATATCTTAAAATGGGTAATATGTCTATCCTCATTATGATGTATCCGGCATAATTATATTTGGTGCCAAATGCTTGCATAATACTCAGTGACCCACGAGCGGAGTTTCTCGATCAGCGGCTTTACGAGTGAAGTACTTTTCCGCAGACTGGAATCACTTCGTACGATCCGAGTCGTTGCCAGTATTCGCGGGCAAATTAAATGAAAATGTTTGGGATTTCGGGCAGCTCCTGGATGCCCGCTTTGAGACAGTTCACAGCAGCCAGGCAGAGCGCGCGCTGTGCAGACCTTGCGCTCTACGCAGAGCACAATGTGCTGACCGCTGGGCGCCGTGGCCATTCCCCCAGAGTGTGCGGTCACTGGCTGCCGGGCTTTGGCACAGCGCCGGGGTCACCGCAGCTTCTCTCTGCTGGCTCCACTCTGTGAGATCCTGCGAAAGACAGCAAAGAAGCACGTGGGCCACGGAAAGCCTTGATCTCACTGCTGCTCACACCCCGAGCACCGCCTGTTAGTTAATATTATCCTACCTCGGCTTGCGGCAGGACAGGTCTTATCTCACCACACAAAATCATGTTTTTGAAAGAATTATAGTATAGTATGTCTTATTACCTTTAGATTTTTACTATTGCTATTGCTTTATATTTTCATTTATTCACTTATCTGACACTTTTCTCCAAAGTGATTTATAATGTTAAGCTGCTCACAGTGATTTACCCCTTCATACCACAGGGTATTTTTAACTGCACCAGTTCAGGGGTAAGTACCACCATTCCATGTTATATAAAGTACACACATTTTTTACTATAACTACGGTCATTGCCTGGATAATGTCAGGGTCAGGGATGGAACCACTGCTGGTAACAATATTTGCTCCCTAACGGTCTAGCTGGGGATCACGACTAGTGCCACTTTAGTTAAACTGTTGGAATATTGCAACATATAATTAATTATTTTCCATGAAATAAAAAAAAAATTCAAGTAATGTTCAGTCGTAGACTTGAACATTGGTGAATACATGTGTGAGACTGATAAAGTGAGCATTAGTGACCGCTGGTCCAAAAATGGCATGGCTGTTACAAACTGCAGTAGCTATATATCATACTATGCATACACCATGTACACAGACTAAAGAAGATAAAATGTGAAATGGGAGTAAGTACAGTCAGTTGAACTATAAACTATCTCTCTTTGTGCTGCTCTCTTCATGCACCTGTAAAAATTGCAGGACCAACAGAATAACAGACAAATTAGAGATTCTCAGTTGAAGTGGAGCCACACCTGCTCTGTGCCGTGCCCCAGATAAAGGGATTTCGTACCGCGGTACTACAGCTGACGCTGTGTCAGAATATGGGATGGGTAGATGTACAAGTCACGACACTCACGCCATGCAGTCCTTTTTCTTCTTCGTTCACAGCCCTGCTGTGTGGAGTGTAGTTTGTGGCCCTCCACCGCTGCCTGTGCCGTGTGGGTCACTCCAGCCGGAGCCACTTGAGGAAGTGACAAACTCTCCCTATCACCCATCACCTTCCAGGAAACAGGGTTTTGAAAAAAATATTGCTATTATATTATATATATAACAATATGTATTTATCCAGCATAACCTAAAAAAACAAATACCATGTATTTAAGCAAAAAAAGGTGACAATTTATTTTGAGTTATGCATGCTTTTTGTAAAGTGTGTGTGTGTGTGTGTATACGTATATATATATATATATATATATATATATATATATATAGAGAGAGAGAGAGAGAGAGAGAGACACACACACACACACACACACACACACACACAGAGTCAGATGATAGGGTCAAAATTTGGCATAAATAGCTTGAAGCCATGGAGATAGCCTCCTTTGTGTCAACAGTTCAGGCTGGTGGTGGTGGTGTCATGGTGTGGGGAATTTTTCTTGGCACACATTGGGCCTCCAAATATCAGTTGACTATTGATTATCATTTTCAGCCACAAATTTACAATTTACCCATCTTCTAATGGCTATTTCCAGCATAATAATCTGTCACGTCACAAAGCACAAGTCATCTCAAACTGATTCCATGAACATGACTATGAGTTCAGTGTACTTCAATGGCCTCCCCGGTCAATAGATCTGAATCCATTAGAGAACCTTTGGGATATGGTTGCAGAAATGTGCAACACACAAATATGGAACAATTGCATGATGCAGTCATGTCACCATGGGCCAGAGGCTCTAAGGAATGTTTAAAGCACCTCGTTGAATCCATGGTATGAAGAATTCAGGCTGTTCTGAGAACAAAGGGGGGTGTCCTATCCGGAATTAGGATGGTGTTCCTAATAAAGTGGTCAGGAAGTGTATATTTCCCTTATACATATAACATGCAACAGAATAAGAGCTGTGGAGGACCACCATAGTTATTATTATGCAGGTCAGAAAGCATATCAACCTTGGATAATATGATGTATAATTTGAAAAGATCTTCTAACAAAGTGCAGACACCTGAGGGGAACACAAGGTAATCTCTTCTTGCTGTGGTCAAGAGCAAGGACATCTCTTCTGGGCAAAAATTAAGAAATGGTCCTCAAATAAATCATTTTTTTTCTCTCTAAAGGGTTCTGATGACCTCTTAGTAACTGAACCGTGATCCAAAGCTTTAAAGAACCAATAAAATGTACCACAGAGCAATTATGAAATATGAACAGATTTGATGCAGTTTGTCAATTAATGTGGCTCTAAGGTATTTTTAAAGGTTAAGTTTCATATTTGAGACCTAAAATAGGTCAATATTGGCAAGCATGAATTCATCTGGTGATCTGGAAAGCTGAGTCATGAAAAGTGCAGAAAGAGCACGGTTAATGTGGGGTCTGATGGCAAATTATGCCAATGAAGGACAAAGATTTTAAATGCCATTTTTGTGCATGTGTCCCAGAGGCAGGAGGAAAATGAAGTCGCCATAGGAATCTCACCTCCTTGTTACGGTAAAAGAACAACATTGTCAGTTTGCGTTTATTTATAATTAAAATTAAATATTATGTAAAAGTTCATAAAACCGACTCTTCAGCTGGATCATAGCACTGCTGACTGTCGGAAGCTGGAAGCCGTACCGCAGAAAAGTTGAAACAAGCCGTTGTGGTTCAATTAAAAATGCCGCTTTTATTTATTGCATTGTAGATGCTTATTAGCTTTTATTCAAATCATAAATAATTTGTTGAAAGGTAATATTCAAGCTGTTGGAGCTGAAGTTGTGCATTTTAATGGGCCTTTTACAGAAGCCCAGGCAGGTTTCCCATATGTTGTGGAACACACACACGTTGGGAAGCTGATGCAGTACAGTTGGCCAAACCCATCTATTTTCGACCAGAGACCATTAAATGTTAGCCTCGGAGGAAATACACACAAGCATTTTAAACCTGCTGTGGTTTTACCACAGAGAATAATGAATTTGCAGACATTTGTTTGTACAGCCTTTCATGCTTTTGTTCACTCGGAAAAAAAAGCTGCTGTGAATGTTGGGTTTCTTGCCTTTTACGTGAGATATGCAAACAAAAACGATTCCCCAGTTCATCATATTTCTTTTGGACATTCGATCAGCATTATTAATCACTTTATTCTGTGCCCTGATTTACAGATTTAAGATGCCCAAAGTATACAGAACCTTTAACATGCTTCTGTTAAATGGCGGGCGGTGGCAGACAACAAATTATGGTTCATAAAATTAAACAAAAGAATAGTCAAGAAACCTCAGCTGAAACATTGCTGTGCAAAATCTATTTTCTTTTGTCCAGTTAATCCACCGACTGAATATATACTGATCTGCATCTCAAAAGGAATCAAAAAATCATTAAAAGGTACTATTCATATATATGGGCTAATCCTTATACAATAAGAGAATCGTATAGAAGGCAACACAAAAGAACGGATGCAATTTTCTACACAAATTAATCAATTAATTAATTCATTTATCGATAGATAAATAAATAAATTAAAGCTTGGCTTATATACTGTAGCAGTGTAGTATAGCTTTGCCCCCTAAAAATCCACAGCATGGTGCTTTTTTCAAAGGAAATAGTTTTGAAATGTTATTTCTTTCCAAGAAGCTGTCACCTTAAATCTCTGCACCAGTTTTTATGCGGCCCCTAGTAGATATTGCTGCAAGAATTGCATAAAGCAGTAATAAAATCATCTCAAGTGTTCATGCGAGCGCTGGGAGTGCCCTTTGGTAACTCTCTATGTATTGCTATTCAAAAAGCAGTATATATTCCGATGAGACTTGATTCCGTGCAGTTTGAATATGTAAAGGGCCCTGTCCCGTGTCAGCAGGGAAGCAGGACTTGTGACAGCTCAAAGCCACTATTACTTTTCTAGTTGCCACAGATGACAAGAAATAGGTACCTTTGGGGTCTCCCATGTGTCGCTCTGCATGCCCGTGTTAGTACTCTGATGCCATGATTTGGGGAGAAATATACAGGCCTCAAATTTATTTATTTATTTATGAATAGAGTTGGCTGCCTAGAGAAGCCAGGTAAGTTTCATCAGAGCCTCAATTTTGCACAATTCCAAATCTCTGTTATTTTGTCTTCACTCTGGTCATACAGAGTGTCACTTGCTACTTAGAACTGAAGCTGTACAAACCTATTTAAAATTCTAGAATCGGGCTCAGTCTGTGTGGAGCTTTATATTCTCCCCTTGTCTGTGTGGGTTTCCTCCCACAGTCTAAAGACCTGTTTCTCAGGCTAACTGGCAACTTTAAATTGCCTAGTGTGTGTGTATGTGTGTGTGTGTGTGTGTGTGTGTGTGTGCCTGGTGTGCACAGGTGTGCCATTCATGGTGTACCCCTCCAAGCCCAGTGCCCAGGAAGTCTGTCTGTAGTTTGACTGTAACACCACAGTCACTTGTACCTCTAACTCACATTCAGTAAAAGCTACATAATACAGATATCCTTCTATTGACGCACAGTGAGTCTCTCGCTCCTGTTCTATTTGAGTGCATTTTACTGCCAACTAAAGGCTGAGTGTGGAATGCAGGCTGCTGTAGTGCTACAACTGGAAGAATTTGTATTTTGTGTCCGTCAGACGCGCCGTACAAATACATCCGTTTATTAGCCACAACTCTGAGCCATTTACCCATATTTTGCAATGTATTATTACTGTTTTCCTTTGTTATATTGTATGTGTATGACATACAGACATCAGAAAGAAAACAGATATTTATAATGAATAGATGTAATTTAGTATTTAGAGACTCTTTCATTAGTGAATGTAGAAAAACCAGGTTGCTTAGGAAACCACATTGCCTTGGAGCAAACTCTTAATGTGGTTCCAGCATATTGTGAATCTTGTTTCTGACACAAAACTTTAAATTGTTTATACTCCTGAGGTGCTCTGTCTCACTCTGAGGGGGTGCGACTCACTTTGTGCAACTACGGCTGTTAAAAGGCAGCATCAGCTGCACCTTCTACCAAGATGCCGGGGCCCTCTTGGCTCACAGATCACTGGCTACTTGCTACTTCCCCTTTTATTTCTGCCGCGATATGACAGCTGATATGGTTTATAGTTTGAGCAGTAGAAATTGGATGAGAAAGCGTATATCGTTCAAAATCCATACCTTGTCACCAGCGTTGGGAATGATCGGAAGTTTTGCTGACTGTTCTCAGTCCCTGTTGCATAAGGGAGCAAGTATGAGTGTGTGTGTGTGTGTGTGTGTGTGTGTGTGTGTGTGTGTGTGTGTGTGTTTTGGAGGGGTCATTCAGCCTTACTGACTTTTGCTGAAGTGAATATAATAATTATGACATTTCAGGTCTCTCTTTTTGATATGACAGCAGCTCCAAACCCAGGGTGGCCAAAGGTGTTTCTGAGGGCTGTGGGAAGTGCCTTAAAAATATATATAATACAGTGTTATAAGGGCATTACTTTAGTGGCAAAATAGGAAGGCTTATTGAAAAAGTAATGCAAAGAGAATAGTTGTGGATATTAGATACACACTTAACATAATAACGTTTGAATACGTTTGCATCCAATACTTGCAAGTGAAGCAAACCAAGGAGGCTGCTGTTGTTAAGCAACATTCGTATCTGAATTCCATATTATCCATTCAGCTGTAATTTTAGCATTTAAACTGTTGTCAGGGTTGCCATCAAAACCGTTTGGGAACAACCAAATGAACAGCATTGTGTTGTCTTTTAAATGGTTTTTCATGTCAGTGTAAGTTTGTGTGTCTTTATCCACCCTATGGCACAGCAAGAGTGGCTTAGAGTAGCCGGCTCACAGAGGCTGGAAAAGGAGATGAGCAGATGAAGGGTCAGAGGTGAGTCGGGGGTTTTGGGTACCTCCACAATGGCCCCACTGGGCTGCCGCTGGAAGTGCCGGTGCACCTCCCGGAAGCCACTGGGGTGCAGCGTGTAGATGGAGATGTGGGTGCTGGTGTTGCCCTGCCCAGGCGTGCTTGGCGTTCTGCTGCCATGTGGGGGGTGGGCACTGGAGGTGTCATGGTGAGATGGGGTGTCCTCTGTCCACACGTAGTCGTACACTGCCACCTAGTGAGACAGAGACCCCCCCCCCACCCACACAAGGCACACACACACACACACACACACACACACACACACACACACACCACCCCAAACAATGCCTGTATTTAATGAGTGTGGAAGAGCGAGTGCTAGAGAGAGAGAGAGACAGACAGACAGGCACAATCTTCCTTCACTCCTGAAGGTGTTTATAAATGAAAATAAAATTGAAATTTGAGTTGCCATTGGCTGAAAGAGTTTGGTTTTATAGCATCTTGTCTTTCAGAGCATCACTTGTGGAAAAACAAGTCAGATAAATGACAAATAACAATGTCAGTTTCCAGCCATGTTTTGCTGTTTTTCAGTGGGGAGGTGAAAGATTAAGACAAGCACTTTTCTTTTAAATATGAAAGAGGAATACACACGCATTCTAGGGATGGCCATTCCTAGTGCTGAGCTCACACTGAGGCTGTCTGTAAGTGATCTAGGAGCTCAGTGTGTTTAGTCTCCACTGTAGGTGCCCATCCTGGTGCTGATGGTGTTTACTTGTACTGAACTTGTCCCGTACCTGTAATGTACTGCGATCATCTATTCGGGTAGCAGAGGGAGTAAGCAGAGCGTGTAACGTGTTATATAGGTCATGTAACTCAGAGGCATCCATGTGTGAAGATCATGGCGCTTCCCTTGTAGCTGCTGTTTTCAGATGCTCACATTTGTCAGACTCAATCACAGCCGTCCCCTTTAACCTGTTTTCGCCGTGGCATTCTGGGACGGTGTGCTACAGAAGGGAACGTGCATCACCCGCATGCACCACCTGAAAGTTTGGATATGCCCCAGACCGGCAGTGCCCTAGTGCCGCTTGTCCATCCGCTATGTGTCGCTCTACCTTTGCACCCGACCACTGAGAAGACCATGTAGGTAGCAGAGGTGAAGAGAAGCAGAGTCCTACAGAGAGCCAGAGTCATTGTTATAATTTGGTGGACCTTCCATCCAATATATCAACAAATAAATTGTAACCTGTAAAAAAATATAAAATTTTTGTTTTGCTTAATAAATAGTTTTATTAGAACACTGAAGAAAATCTCCAACTTTCTATATTAAGTAAACCCCTTGTCTGTGTGTGTGTTTGTGTGTGTGTGTGTGTGTGTGTGTGTGTGTGTGTTTGTGCTTGTGCTTGTGCACAATATGCTGAAGACTTTGCCCAAATGCATCGGAACTGAACACAAATCCCAGGAAACACTCGCAAAGGCAAGTAAAATGATCCGCGTTGAGGACAGGAGCAGCATCATTCTGAAGCATGAGGAACAGAAGACACCGATGCAAACAACTGAAGTCATCACCAGACACACCCAGACACACAATCCTCACAACCCACGTACGTTCAAAACCAAAATTGTGCTTGTTGTACACCTTTGTATCCACTAAAATGACAACTTAGGCATCACAAGCAAGACCTCCACCAGCACACCACAAACAACAACAAAAACCAGACTTCATCCTCTGGAATGAGGAAAGTGAAAATGTTCTCACTGAAAACTTGGCAAACTACTGTGTGGACATCAACGAACAAGTTAGAACGATTGCCCTGCAGTAGACTGACAACCAGGGAGTGCCCTGCCGACCCGATATTTTCTGGAAGAGACTCTGAACCGCTGTAACCCTGGACTAATGATGGTGGATCTTTAGTTTTAAGTTCTAAAAATGGGGTTCGGAGGCCTATTTAAAAAAGAAGGCTGAAAAAAATTCCTCCTGTACAGAAGCGAAATGAAAGAAAAGTTTTATCATTTACGTACAATTTTAATGGTCACGTCTGAAGTAACGTGCAAGCAGTGAAATGTATGCGGGTTTAGCTGGGTCAAGTGTGACACTAAGGAATCTTCACCTCACCGATCGACCTGGCAGCGGATAGAATCCAATTAATTACGACCAATTTTCGTAATTTTTATTGTGTGCATTTTGACGTGTGGCTCATACCTGTCTCTTTACTTGCCATCGGGGGAGATAACTAGTTTTCATGTCACAGACATCAGGGACACAGGATGTACAGTAAATATATGTTTTTTCAAAATTGCACAAATGCGCTGAATGCGATCCACAAGTTTCTGCGTAAATAGGCACTGATATTTTGTCTATTTGTGTGTTTGCTTACCACAGAACCATTGACTCAATTAACTTTTTTTAACAGAAAAGCAATGGAAGCATGAAATGTTTTGGCAGAGTACTTGATAATGACGGTATAAAGTATAGCTGGGGAAATAAAACAGACTCCATTAAAATTATACATCTATTCATGGAAATGAACTCAAACAATACAAGCGCTGTGTATTTGTTCGGTTTAGTTATATCAATACAAGACGTCTTTGTAAGTTTCCATTAAGATTACAGTGACTTACGACTTCATATATTAGTGGCCAGTAAGTAATGCTGCTCTATTAATGGAGGCTTTTGAAAGTGTCTTTGTGTGTACTTTTCGCCATTTTTTATTGTGAGCAAAGAAGCACAGCATACTGTACCGCGAAGCGCAGCACTGCTCCCCACAGAAGGACGAGCTTCATTCAGCGGTGGAATCTACAACTCGTCCGTGAATTTGCCCGCGCGGGGCATACACACTACATACACACTGCATACACACTAACCGCACACCATTTGCAGAGACTCCTCCCAAAGAGCCCCTCTTTTCTCATTGTACCTTCCAATATCAAGCTCCTTTGAACTAACGAAATTTTCCTCTCAAGTCGTGAAAAATAATTCCTCGCAATTTTGGCACATTATTATGTATGAAACGTGGGCATAATGTATTCCACAAGGCTGGGCATCTCGCGATGGCGTACGCCGAGCGCAGCGACAAACTTGGCAGTGTATGCGAGTGAGCGCCGGGGCTTCACACGTGTTCTCCGGCCCCTTTTTTCCCCCCTTCGTGGAGACAAAAGCTGCTGACCTTCCCATTCAGCGCCACCCCGTCGCCCCCCTCTCCCTTTCCATTTCCTTTTCCCTGAACACAATTTATATATAGTGCCGGGTGTCCGCTGGGATCCCTTTTTGGTTTTTCAGTTCTGTCCCACTTGGCTTTAATTTACAGTGGGGAAAATAATTAGAGTCTCCCTTTTGCGACGACCAGAGTGAAAATGTAAACAATGCTGCCCTGCGGGCCGGTGCTTCATCACGGTGACAGGTGCATTTGAATTTCGCCTGGGTGGGGGTGCTTGGTTTATTTATGTGTCAGTCCAACGTATGGGTCCAGGCTGGGGGAGATGCGTGGTGCGCTCAGCTGCTCTGGCAGCCCAGTACCCTAATCCTGGGCTACGGGGCAGCTGTGGACGTGGTTTACCTCTCAGCACCATCCTTGCTGCCACCTACCAAAGGGGAAACAGAGCCAGGTTTGCATGGATTCTGGATGGTCGGTGACACCCTGCTCTGTCTCGGGAGCCGGCCGGCTGGACTTCGGCGCCTTGCCGATTTGCGGCGCAATTATGTCGGGGCGTAACATTAATCACATGTAGGAAACGCACGCGGCAATAATGTGGAAACTGAGAAACAGCTGCTTGTGTTTCAGTTGCACAATAAAAGTAAAAATTGAGAGCGCAGTATAAATTCAGTGCATCATTTAAATTCCACGAGCTTTGGCCATGACTGTACGTGCTAACCAGAGTTCAGAATCACACTGCGTGAACTCAGCATCATACTTTTTTGCCTTTGCATTATTTTCCGCATCATTCTCTTGTTATATGCAATTATGATCAATTTAAAAATGTGCAGATTTGAACCATACACAGTTCATCATAATGCAAGCTAGTGAAAATGTCTCAGGACTCTGATGCTGTTTGTAACTTTAGTAACAAATTACTTTAGTAATTTCTTAGGAGATACAAAAACACTGCTGGTGTCTGTAGGTAAATAAATTCAATAAGCTAGAGATAGTATCTGTTTTATCATAATCCTGGGAAAGATATGTTTGATCCAGGTCCTAATCTCCACTTATCAGTGGAAAATATCTGTTGAGACTATTAAAAACTGAAAATATGCACCACAATTTATCCAGAACACGCACTCATGCAGAACAGAGTGAACAGAAAATATCCTGCTGGTTGCACATTGAGGTTTGGTTAAAAGCCAGACTTCAACCCAGCTGACTGTTAGCATACAAAACTTTACCTTCTGACACCCTGAAAGCATACTAAGGACGAGCACATTCACGATCACCAGTCCACGCCAGTGTCACAGTTCTCAGTAAATGGCTTTTCAAACTCGTGACAGCAGTAACAGAGAGGCAGAAATTTCTCAGGAAAATGCATTATCGCCTGTAGTCGTGGCTTGCCGCAACGTGTTTACTGCAATAAAACTGCTCAAAACAAAAATGGGACGCAAAGGCAAAAATGTAACACAGGGTTAATGCAAAAAGGATAAACTGCTGTACATCGTTGGGACGAGGAAAGGAAAATGATCAGTTTATTGTTCAAATTAGCAGCACTGATTTCACTTCCGTTTGCTGTGATCACACTGTTTTCACCACTCTGGGCTGCAATGAAAGTGCCTGAGCATGTTTTCAATTAGTCCTCTTTGTTTTCTCATGGATACAGCTGTACCGGCAAACAAAAAAAGGGTCATTTCCAGCACTGCGCCGAGGACGTCTCATCTAGTGTGACCAGCAATGCCCAGCGCAGATCATCCCTCCACATCTAAAGCAAATGACAGTCCTACATAAAAAAGTTTTTCCTCAATGAATTTGCTGCCAGCTCCTCCTGCATGTGTGCTATTGTCGCTGGAAGGGTATAGTAAGATAAGAGATTTAATACCGATATAACTGAGGTGTAGTTCACCTTTGCTTGTTGTCCCACCTTTTAAGACCGGACTAAAGCCTCATCCCAGCTGCCAGCCCTTTGGGCCCTGACAGACTTCAAGGTCAAAGCCTTCGAAGATGGTGGAAAAGGACTGCAGTCTCGGAGGTTCTCGGTTTGTGTGGGAAGGATATTAAGAGATGGGCATCTCCTGGGTCTGAGGTCATTGTGGCCATACTGTCCATTGTCTTTCACAGGCAGGCAAGTCTTCACTTGGCTCTATCCACTTGGTGGTACCAGATGCTGTTATAACTATTTCCTTAGCTCGGTTATATCATACAGATGGACTACAAGTCGGATAGCAACCACATGGAAGTGAGTGGTAAAATCACTGTTGCCTTTTTACTGCTAGTGCTGTTAGAGCTTGTTCAGTGTTTCCACTCAGATGGTAGTTATACAGCCTCTTCCGATTTGGACCATTACTGCACAAAACAAGACATAGCTCTTTCTGTTTTCCCCTCCCGCTGGGCACTTCTACTTAAACATTTCTTTGCTCTTCAAAGGTCGGAGCCAGAAAGAATGTGGCTGGAAACATCCGGAAAACAAAATGAGATGTGTGTCCTTTGCTGCAGCCATTTACTGCATGCCCTGCTGCAGAGGGCTTGCCCCACTCGCCAGCAGTCCAATTTGGCCCTTCTGTTTTGCATTACTGTTGGTAAGTGGAGCCCGGCATCCTCAAGCCTGAGAAAGAGAGAACAGCCTGGACCGCAAGAACATGTGGCTCCAGTTCCATGCCTGACAGCTGTATGTGTTTTGACAGCTGACAAGACAAGCAACACATCAGAGTGAAATTAAAAGTCCATCCCCTGCATTGTGGGAAACATGAAAACAGGCATTGCTCGGTTGACATTAGGACTGGGGACCAAAAACGTGTCCTGTTCTCTGAGGTCCTATGACCGGTACCATTTTACATACACAGCTGACAATGGGCGATACAGTAATATCTGTGTTAGCGCTCTAGATGTGTTCTTAAGAAATGGAGCTTAATGAAAGAGCGCTACCAGAGGTCATAAAACTCAATCTCCGTGTTAGTTTGTCCGTCTGTTTGTTTATTCCTAATGCATGGCTTTGCTTTTCAAGTCACAGACATGCTGACGTATGTGACGCTGACAGATTTTCTTGCTACACGCTCACACACACACACACACGCATGCACGCACGCACGCACACACACGTAAACAAACACACATAAATGTATTAAATTTCACAAGCTGACAGGCAATAAAGTTTGGTGATATATATGATTTGTTTGCATGTCACTACAGGTGGTTCAACCACAGGAGTTAGTAGCTGTTTTATGTGAGGACAGGAAAATGTAACAATTAATATAAAATTATACACGATACACATTAGTGATGTAAGGGTAATAAAGTTTGGTGACACGTGTCACTCTCTGTGGAGTTCGCCTGTACAACAGCACCTACGATACAATATAGTTCTACCTATAATCCTACCACTTTATATTAGGTGCCATTACTTACTTTCTCACTGCTACAACTTTTTGACCAGGGCAGCGCTGGGTAACTTAACCAGGACAGTATGTTCCATAAATGGAGCTTGAAAACTGTGCATGTGCAACATAGTACAAAATAAATTACTGACACCTTTAATAATAGTTAATAAACAGTCTATTTTAGATACATAAATATAATGTATTTATTCAAAGGGTTAAAAAAAAGAATAATATGGGGTAGTGCTATTTGAGTGCTGCAACACATCACACATTAAAAATAAGAAACAGCGCTGCTAATGAAGGGAAAAGCCATTCCTCCATCATCATTGACTGGTTTATCCTGGTTAGGGTTGCAGCAGTCCAGAGGCTATCCTGGAGTCACTGGGCGCTACGCTGTGAAGCCACATCCTCGATGGGATGCCTGAAACGAGGACCTGGGGTGCATTTTTTTTTTATTTTAATTTTTATTTTTGCCCACCCTCCACCCAAAATGCACGATGGGCCAAACCACCAGCGCCACCAGGGCAGTCTCACTCAGCCACCCCTTTAGCCACCCACGCAAACTCGACCCACACTGAGCTGGACTCAAACCCACATCCGAACAGCCCAGGAGCGATGAGGCGACAGCCCTGCCCGTGAAAAAGGGTTAAAACTTTATATGCTTTCTAGCAACGTGTAATAATTTCTTGCCCTTGTCCACGATGTCATACGCGCAGCATATACAGTAAAGAACATTATAATGTGTATTTGAGGCTTTTCTTTGCAAATAACTAAGGGATTTATTGTACGCATGTAAGGAAGGCATATGTGTCAGTTGTACTGCCTGTGCAAAGGCCAATATTATTGGTAGGTTGCGCAGGTTCAGTTAGAGATGAGTGTTAACAATATGTAGTTACAAATATAGTCCCTAAGGAGCGCGTTAGCGGTGATGCTCGCAAAAGTGTGCCGTTCATCACACACAGCATGGTGTTAACCAGGCGCTGACTGTACACAGTTCACAACATCTTCACAGAAAACTGCGCTCTTATCCATCTCTATGTGTGACATGGACCCCCACAAATGAAATCCCTTCCCACTTTGGGACTCGCACACTTCATTTTGTACTAAAATTGTTAAACTAGTTAAGGATCAGCAGATAATCATATCCCGGCTTTTGGATTAATCAGGAGAGACACATTAACCAGCCCCTGTAACTAAACGTAATTAAACGTTTGTTGCGGATCTCAAACAAGAGCATTTACACACACGGAGAGACAGACTTAATTCAATGACAGCTCTATCAGGGATACGCCGAAATTCTGTTTGCCTTCTAAATTATAAATCATTTGTTCTGTCAGGGCTATTAAAACCATTCCTGTTTTCCATTTCATTTACATCAGTGCGCATAAACATGTATGGCACGGGCTGGGAAGACACTCCTTTAGCGCTTTTTTTTTTTTGCAGAGATTTGAATTGGCCCTTTTCTTCAGCTATTAACCCGTGGAGTCCCATGGCTCCTGATCAGTAACAGCGGTACTAATGGAGACAGACAGGGCTGCTGCTCTTCTGAAGGGCCGACGTTCTGCAAAGAGGACTTTAACCATCCCGCAGCCACGACGGCGTTCACACTTTACGGCCCACCAAAGTCCATGACCTTTTCTCAGACGGCGGTGTGTACCCTTTGCAGTCACATCTCATATTGAATACCCTAATGCGGCGGCCCTGCTCCCGTAGCCTGCGGGCCTGGCAGTGGGGGTGGGGCGGGGGGGGGGGGGCTCACAGCGATGTCCGCTAATAGCTGCCTTTAACCGAAGAAGCAGTGTGGCATCCCTGCCCTACACATAAGCTGTGGATGACCTGTTTGGCAAAGTGTAGGAGTCATTTTGAGTTCCTCCTCATATACGTGCATTTCTCCTTTGCGTTTTTCTTTTTTTTTGACTATGACAGTCTACGCTTAAAAGCGTAATGTAAAACACACAGTGTCATATTTTACTGTTTGCATCAGCATTATTAAAGTTCAAAAATGAAAATGATACTTTCATTACAATTTTGTATTTAGCAACAGGGTTTTGCGGCGGGTAACGCTGGTGCTTCAGTGCACCGGAGCGGTGCGTTTTTTTTTCAAACATTGGTTTGAATCCGGCACAATCTCTGCAGAGTTTGCATGTCCTCCCCGTGTTTATGTGGGTGTCTTCTGGTCCTCTCACTGTCCAAAGACAAGAATTGGTGATTCAGAATTGTCCTTATTTTGTGTTTGTCAGTGAATGAGTGTGAACAAGATTGTTCTGTGACTCCTGCCCAGGGTTCCTTGCCTTCCGCCGTACATTTGTACGATAGACTGAACCATTACGACCGTTCATTGGACACGCAGTTATTAGAAATGGATTAATAGGTGGATTTTCTGTCTATCTTACTTCAAATAATATATATACTACCTGCTACAAAATAGCAATGGCATTTCTTTTTCATACAGCACATTCTGATCAACACTGCCTCCACTAAGCACCAAAAATGCTAATTCTACAACATGTTTGCAAGCACAACATACAGGCATATCATTTGTTTAATGGTAATGTCCCTCACAAAAACATCCAGTTTTGTCTAAGTGTAACAGGGCAAGGCCCTTCGCCTTGTGTGTGTGTGTGTGTGTGTGTGTGTGTACACATTTATTCATTTAGCCGACGCTTTTCTCCAAGGTGGCATACAACTTAGTAAATAAAACTGCATTTTAATACATGGCTTTGATACAGACAAATGATTATAGAAACACAAGTTGTTTGTGCTACACAGCTATTCTCATAGTGCACAAACCCCAGTTGCTGCCTGCAGATGTGATGTATGAACACAAAAATAGACGTACATAAAGTTACAGGTGGCGAAGAACTAAGTTATGAAGGTTTCAGGGGCTCAGGAGTGAAATGAGTCTGAAAAGAGATGAGTTCTTTAAGTATAAAAATAAGCCAAACTCAATGCCAGCACCGAATGACAGAATCCTCCAGTACCTTACTCCTTTCTGCTTTCTCTGACTTCTTCTCCAGACCTGCAAGTGGGTTGTTACTCTCGCCTTGAAATTCGCAGACAAATTTTGAGGAAGCAATAGAATCTGCTCACCCGGGACTGAGTGTAAATTGTGTCAAATGAACACTAAAGTGAAGTTTATATGACAGTAAAAACTGATCTACTGTCATCATTTAAAGAACAGTACATACACCTTCTAAAATATGTTCATTCGAGTCGCATGAATTCATCTGTATCCCTACTTCAGCTGATAAGGCATTTCTTTATGAATTTGAGGACTTAATTCACATTTGAAGGGCCTCTCGACAGCTGAGCAGTGCGAGATGTTTATTTAAATTTATTCAGTTGGCAGACCCTTTTCTCAAACACTACTTATACCAATTCTTACGTAGTACTTATAGTGCAGTAGAGAAATTAAGGAAGCAAAACTGCCTTGTTATGTTGTGCTATGATAATATTAATTATTTAAAAAATAAAAAGATATTTTAGCATAAGCTGGTGTCATTTTATGAACGCAGCACTTTCAAAAAGTGGGGTGAGACTGTGGTTCAAAATTGCGTGGATATGAAATAATGTTGCATTATCTTCCAGTAACTCAAAGCACATGGTGTTGTTCTTCAGAAAGTACCAAAACAGATGGCTGTGGAGCGCGGCACTAGAAGGCTTCTCAGCGACACGCTCTGGCGGTGAATCGGCAACCAGATCTAAGATCAGAGCGGTCGGTGAAGGATCTGTGTCCCTCCACCAGCGCGGGGAACCTGAGCAGCAGCTGACCGGCACCCATTAGAGCAGCAATCTGTGCTACCGCCCCGACTCGACGGCATCGCCCACATCGGTTGTCCACCGCCTTGGCTTCCCGAGAGTGCGCCCGTGGTCACACATTATTCAGACACAGGGAGGTAAAAAACACACACGCACACACACAGAGCGAAAGAAACCTTCATGCAGCAGTTGTGATGCTGTTATGAAAACATCTTGAGGGCAATCAACTGCTATTAACACATGTCAGAGAAACTTCCAATGAATAACTGGAAAGATTAGAGCCCCCCACACGATTCCTCCATCATTGCCAAGATGCTCTGACAAAACAGTTTGCATACCTGCTTAAGCATTATAGAAATGAACACCTCCCTTCCAGGTAGAGTAATCCAGAAGGTGACAGCAGACAATTAATTGGGTCCATCTGCATCAGTGCCTTTACATAACTAATGTGTTCATTACAGGACTAGAATATCATTTCCCAACTACAGGCTCCACCGGCTTAACTGAACAGAGAGAACCAATGTTTAGATTCGGTATCCCATTTAATTCTGTTTATGTTTAGTATCCGTCTGCGAAAATTCAGCCTAAGCTCCGTGTTGACTTCAGTGCGCGTCTGTGTGTCTCCACCGGTCGGTGTGTACGAAACATTTAAGCACCTTACGTTGTTCGTCTTTAATTTGCCAGTAAGGTTTTCTGTTTGTCCATACGGCACGCTAACTGATTCAAAGTCGTGATGGTAAAAGCGGCAAGGTTCATCCTGAATTCAATTCAGAACAGCCTGTTTGAGTGTTAAAAAACAAGGTTGCACTTTAAAACTGCAACGAGGGAACTGCGAATTTGAAAACAATCATAAAGGTATCATTTAATTTTCACATTGAAAAAGTAAAACGCCAAGATACGTTCTGTGATATTGAAAAGGGGAAATGAAACCAAGGACTTGGGTGCGCAAAACCTTTATCGGCACAGCGATTCCAGCAGTTTTACTATGAATCGTCATGAATCAGGTCTCGCTGCTTAGAGATGATCGCAAGAAAAACACATTTGCCGTGACCATTGTGTTATTTGTTGTGATTTCTTGATGACTGATCACGTTTTGTTCCACTAACAATCTACAAACATGTGCCTGGGCATTAAAATCAGCAGAAAGAAAGAAACAAGAAAACATTGCGACGCTGTCTTTTTACCGCTCTGCCCTCAAAACTTCGTAAGGGCTAATGCTAAATGTACCTACGAGTGCATTTTTTGTGTTCTTTTTCTTTTTTTAAGAGTTAACAAAGGCCTTGTGGCCCATTGTTATTAAAATTATGCTTCCTTTGGATACTAATTGGGTCCATAATAAGAAACTCAATGGACTCATTATTTAATTGCAAGGGCATATTTCGAATACAGTTTCTGAAATGTATTTTTAATGAAAAACACTACATCCTGACCTAATCATATCAACCTTATTCTATCTAATTAAGGATGCAAAAAATCATTAGAGTTGCAAAATATTAGTTTCGGCTCTGTCGGGCTGCTCCCCATCTCTTTCATGAATACATTTTTTTCATGTCTATGATAAATAGTTAATGAGGGAAAAATGACAAAAATTTGCATGTAGGCAAATTAGTTTAATAGGGATATGCCTTTGCTGAGTTGGGAAAGTGACCCTTTTTGGCATGAAGAAATTGCAACAATAATTATGAAATAATGGCAGAGACCATCTTATTTAAATGAAAAATTGCCTGCCTGAATAATGCAAAAATCATAAAATGCAATAACCCTAAATTTTCATCACACTGGCAAATGTGTTTAATGTGTTAGCATTTTATCAGTTTAATAAAGGCAAATTAGGGCCAATATGAAATATGCAGTAATTGTTGTAATGCAGGCAAATGTATGTAAGACAGATTCACGAAGAAGAACCTGAGACGCCATTAGCGATATGAAGCTACTCCATAACCGCGAGCCGAGCTGAAAGAAAACTTCACATTCCTATGAAACTTCACAGGTCATTTTTCTCCCACAACAACTAAACGGCGTTAAACAGCACGATGTCCTCAGCTAACCTTCGACACTCCAGTGCTTCCAAATCAAAAACTTTCCCGGCCGATGAAAAAATGGAATGGTTGTGTCTAAAAAAAGTTGGTTTTTTTTCTACAGGTAGAGCCGATGCCTTTCAATAGGGCTTTGCAGCTTTTTAGCGCAGGTTACAGCAGCAAGTTCGCTGTGCCCACGGTAAAGGGTGTGTCTTCACACACAGTCACTCAGCCCAGGTTGCGCACGGTCAACCGTCGTTCACAACTGAGTTGTGTGGCGTAACACGCAAGAGGCATGTACTGAGCACCACGGTAAAAGAACCCCTGCACCACCAGCACCCACCCGAGCCCTGGGGGAGAAGCACTCTGCTCTATACGGTGGTCCACAGCACACTGATGTCACTTCACTTTGAATCTAGACAACATTCTTCTGTCTGCAAGCATGCAGTGCCATACTAACTAATGTTCACTGTAGTTCTTTCCTCCTTCGTGAAAAAAAAATTTCAGAATGAAATATGCTTCTTGCATGCAAAAATGAACCTGTACTGTTATTTTTTAGTCCACTGATAATTTGCAAATCTAGTAGTTCCTAAGCATGCTGTTAATATCGAGGTCACCTACAGCCGCATTTATGCCGCCATGAGGGCTTCAGAAACGTGTAATGCCAAAAATGGTACAATTCAGTACGAGGCCCGGTAGACACTTGTGAAATATTTGCAGTGCACAAGTGAGATATATGCTACTTACAATTAGGATTATAGATGAGGAATTAAAAGGGCAGATCAGTCAGCTCCCCTTTTTTCTCCTCACATATCTCCACAGTTAGATGTATCTCTAGGACGGGGTTGTGAAAAGGGAAAGGGCGCTCCTCCTTTCCGTTTACCGTGCTTACACATCCAGAGAAAAATTAGGTGAGAAAAGAATTTTACACATATATACAGGTTATTAGCTTCTACTGACTACAGTGATCCCATAAACAGTTGTACAGTCTCTCTCTTTTCAGTAGTAGCTACGGGCTCTGTTTTCTACCTAGAATGCCCAGAAGGAGTGGGCAAAAACTGGCATTTGGACCCCCGAGAGGATTATTTATCTCCCTCACCTTTCTGGTTGTTTTTTTTTTCTCTCCTCAGTCGCCAGCTGGCTTCCTTATAGCTTTTCTAACTAGTATGTTCCTCATAGCTGTTAAATATAGGGCTGACTTTTAATACTATATATCTATCACATCTTCTTCTGCCATATTTTCGATCCTTCGTTTTGTGCTCTATGTCACTGAGGGAGAAGCGTGAACTATACAATAACCGAATTGAATTAACAATGCAAATTTTCAACTTTAAGAGCACACAGGTTTCATGTTATGTCTTCCACAGGTAGAGGAGCAGTTTAGGAAATGGACTTGGGTCACGGGAGGATCATCATTCCAACGCCACATTCTGCTACAGGTATGGTACCCTTGAGCAACACACTTACCCTGAACTACTACAGTAAATTACCCACCTGTAAAGCCTGGTCATATACTATAAGTTTTACATGTAGGTGAAAATGTTTTGTAGTAATATTTATTTAGGACAATCAGCATAGTTCAAGAACTGTCTAAAGACATCTTTTGATGCAGACAATCTACAAATAGACACGTGCTGGTGCACATGCTGAATGGATGGTCCTTTAATGAAATGTCTTTGAAAATTGATTTCCACGGACTAAATCAAGCCACTCGGCGAGTTTCTGTTTTGGTAATTATCTTGTACTAATTAGAATGAAGCTAAAGACCTTGGAGATGAATTCCTGGCTTTCAGAAATGTAAGTAAAGAAAATATAATGATATAAAGTAAGGTGATGTGATGTATCTTTTGAAGCTAAATATCTTTGTTATCATGCTTGGGTAAGAAGTAATAATCGCCATGCTGCACCGTGATTTGTATTTGTGATCGAAGCTCACACACCGGCTGGTGTGTTATATGGTCTGCGTGACCCCGACTCACCGAAACAACTGTTTCTAAAATTCCACGTTATCTACGCTGGCTGTACAGGGTCTTGGAAGGACTGACCTTCCGCCGCTCGCCACTGTACCCCCTCCACTGCTCGGCCTTTTTGACAATGTAGTTCAGCTCCTGGTTGGAAACCTCCAGGTCTTGTGGGACGAAGAAGGAACCCTCTTTGCTGTGTAAACGCTGGAAGACGTCTAACACGCAGCCATCGTTGTGGAATCTGAAATTATAAGGACACGTTTTGCTTTAAAAGGCCAAACATCAGCATGGACAGCTTTTCAAAAATGACCAACATTAACGTGTTACAAACGATTACGGGGATACTGACAATTCTGTTTAAATATATGCATATATGATTTACCCAGGAAGCCCAAGCCAGTTTTAGGCCCCGCAATTCGCCATTGTCATATATCTGCCACAGCTGTTCATTTTGGACAAACAACTCTGTTGACCTTTAACACACAATAAAACTTTGATGAGCTCCAACAGCAATAAATGAACCATGTCATTTCAATTTTATCTGGCGATTCTAATTAAAGTCCAAATTCTGAACAAGAAGTTGCTGTAGCAGAAAATGTTACAAAACGTATTAATAATGCCGAAATGTTTCATTTTTGTTTGTCTACAACACCTAAATTGACACCTAACAAAATAAGAAAGCGGCAAAACTGCACGGACAGTAAGCGAAACAGCCACAGGGTTGATTTCTGCTTCGTGTTCATGTTAGAAACAAGCTTCTTGCACCAGTTTGCACTCTGGCTCATATTTATTAGTTTTTTTCATTAAGCAGACAGTTTTCTTCAAAGTTACGCCAAACTCAGAAGTTTCTCAAGTAGCAGTACTTTTTGTTAAACGTGTAAGCAATAACTCATATGACCCTGGGTTCCATCACTACTGTTTTTAAAATAAATCAAGATTTGTTCACACTTATTTAAAGTTTCATCCAGGTATGTACTTTCACAGCCATTGCGACTCGGCCAGTTAATGTTAGTTAAATATGCCCAGTTTCAGTAAATACTGATTTTGAACGCCGCATATTCAGTAAAGCACAGGCTGTGTTGTTGGTACCATCCTAAAGCCCTTTTGAAATGCGCAAAAACATGTCCTGTGTCTCATTGAGAATGAGATTATTTCAGGGACAGGATGCTATGTGCTTTTGTGCAATAAGTATACATTCCTACTGGAAAACGTAAAAAGCAGTTTAGCCTCAATTTTGAATTTCTCTTCGACATGGCAAAATCTAGGCATAAAGCCAAGAGTTAAGGACCATGGTCACATTCATGTTCTGTCAGTATTGGTGTAGCTAACAGCACAAGTCAATGAAGAGCCAGATAACAGGGTGAACCGGACATTTATGTGGCAAACGGTATAATAAATAATAATAATAATAATAATAATAATAATAAATAAATATATACGGCAAAACAGTTACCTAGAAATTTAAATGAACTTCAAGTGAATATTATTTCAAAGGCTGTGATGCCTATACGCTTTAACACTAATGTATTTGAAGTTCACTTGCACACTGCACCTTTGTCCAGCCTTAAGTATGAATTTAAATGTGTAAATATGAAAGTAATACTGAAATATTGAAGTTGTTTCATTACCCGTTACATTATTGTTGTAATGTGAGTGTTGTGTCCAGCAGTACTATTTACCGCATTGTGAAAAAATACAATTATGTTAAACTGTCAAAAAATCAAAAAATGTTCTGTCCTACTTTAGTTTACCACTAAAATTCAGAATGTCGGAATCTGTTTAAATAAAAGGGCTTCAAAGGGCAGCCATGTTAAACGCGGTAGGTTTGAATAGCTTATTGTAATGAACATTCTCCAGCTTCTCAGCATTTCTCTTCACTTTCAACTTAATGTAGGACTTGGCAGAACATGTGCATTTTTCAGAACGAAACTGAACAAATGCACATAAAGGCAGTGACGCACGGTGGTGGCATGTCCGTTCTGAAATCCGTTCAATATTTCGTGTGATCCTTATATCGGGACAGCGACCGTGCGGGACACTGGCGACAAAACTAATGAATAAAATGAAATTTTAAAATACTGTCTCCGTGCACCCATTGTTCAGCAGAACGAGGCTCACAGATAATGGAAGGAATCAAGACCGATGCACTGGGGATGTGTCTCCATATAGCAGGAAGCCTGATGGCCACGGAAGCAGTCCAAAGGAAAACATTCAATACTGCAGCCTTTTCGATATCCATAAAATTTGAGGGGTTTACCTTGTAATCATTCTAACGCAATAATGCTGCTATCAGTGTCACATCACATACCCTTTACTTGTGAAGTTTGCAATGGAAAAAAAAAATCTGTAAAATATTTTGCAGGGAATGAATCAAGGCTGCCTAAAATGTAATTAAAAAAGGATAACAGTTCATTCTATCTATACATGGGGCCTCGGGGCTTTTTTAGAAATAGGTCACACGCTGTGTCACAGCTTCTCGTGACAGCCAATAGGAATTTGTAACCCATAAAATTATCAGCCCTTCTCAGCTCTATGCCCTACATTCAATACAATCACATTCTTACATAAATTAGATTTCAGCCTTTACTTAGTACTTCCTGATCGAAAACTGATTAGCTCTATATAAGGATTAACAGTATTATTTTTAAGGATCCAATATTTCCTGTTTTTTTATTTTTTTTTGGTCAACTGAAACTAAAAAATGTGCATTTCCAGATGGAAACCTCTTGACGTTCATACAAAAGCGGAAGCCTATTATTTTGCTGAATATGAGGAAAAAAAAAGAAAAAACACAACCAAGCGTGTTTTTTTCTTCATGAGGAGAGAGCAGGCCTTATTTCATTTTGTCTTCCAAGAAAACTTAATTAAATCTGTAAAGTACGGCTTAAAAGTGCACCAATAGTATCAAATGTGCAGATACATGTACATGGTTGCTTAGATATTGCCTTTATCTTTTTGAATAAGAGATAATATGATCACTTTTAAGATGTAATCTCAATGCGAGTACGGCAATGCAACTTGCTGCGTGGAAACAAAAAAGGATCTTTCAAGGTTCGTTTAGGGAAAATGGTTGCCGTGCACGAAGCACCGATGTTCATAGTTCAACTTTGTTGATAACAGCAAATTGTCGGCACAAAGGACTCTCTAATCATATATAACATGTTTGTTTTGCCAGGACAGAAAAAAGGTCTTGTGAGGATTTATTTCTGAACAAGTCCAGACATGATGATGGCGCCTGAGTGTTTTACAGGAGTCCCAGCTCTTCATTGGCAGATGGTCCCTGAAGGCCCCAAATCCAAAAATACCCAACAATAATTCACAATTGTGCACAGTTCCTCCTGTGTGGTTAAGTGTTGTGACACTTTGCTGCCACCAGGAAGGTCAGAGACAAACTGAAAGTCAACATGAAAGTAGAAAAAGAAGACATCATGGAGTCACATTTGTTCCTGCGAAAGAAAAACAGCTGCCGAGACAGCAAAAACACTTGGATAATATAATCCCCTGAAAAAGTCTGCTAATGGTCACATAATAAAAAGTATTATTTTTACAGTTTAGTTGACTGGGAGCTCCTTACAAGCAGCTGTTCATTCGTTCATTGGTTGTTAAGGAAAATTTCTTTAAATATTAAAAAATCCACAGCATTGTTGTAACAGTTCAGCTACCAACCAAGGATTTTAGTGTTTTTTTTTATCTCGGTTATGCAGCACTTTGTATAGGACTCTATTCACCTGAGAAAGTATATGTAGACAATTGCGAGGGAGCAGAAGATGAGGACAGTGTAAAGGAAGATGGTGATCAGGACCCCTGGGAGATGTGAGTGCTGTGTCCTGTGGAAGTGCCAGGCCAGCTTGGCTGCATCCGCAATGGGCTCCTTGGCACTGTAGGCCAGTCGCTGCACGGGGGGGGGGGGGGGNGGGGGGGGGGGGGGGGGGGGGGGGGGGGGGGGGGGGGGGGGGGGGGGGGGGGGGGGGGGGGGGGGGGGTTCATACATACAGTCACCAATTCAGTTCAATTCAATTCAATTCAACATGTGTTTATACAGCTTTGTAACTTAGACTTTCTCATAAAAATAAAATTGTTCAACATTTCCTGCTGACAAATAAACAGAATTTCAAACAGCTGTAAAAAGACTGAAGAAATTAGACCAAGACATACATGAGGGTCACCCCTCATATGTGACAGGGATACTGCACTGTACATTTTATAAAGAGGTTGCTGTTAGCTCCAGTAATGACTACTGTCGTTGCAACTATTAGACGTAAAACGTTGGAATTTTGCAAATCCTAAGAAAAAAGGCATTTTATTTCTTGCAAAAGTCACTTTGAAGATATAAAGTGAACTTCTATTTAAAGTGTGCAAGTGTTCAAGTTATTTTAAGTGACTTACCCCCAGGACTGCATCCACTGCAAAGACTGCCAGGGGGTCAAACACTGTCCACACTCCCAGAGCCATGATAAACTTTGACAAGAAGGAAGGGAATGAGCCAAATATTAGCTGACAGCCCCATCTGATCAGAACCAGAAGTAGCGTAGCTACATTCAAGGTCAGAGGTCCAACCACGACCACGGCCAACTCCTCGCGGGTATGAAGCAAGGAATTCTGGTAGACAAGTTCCACTGTGTAGGGAAGGAACTGGAATCTAAAAGGAAGGGAAAAGAGCAGAGGGAAAGCAGGATTAAATACTTCTGGAAAGCAGTTAAGCTGTAGTCCAACAGTTGATAACCTCAGAACATTTTACAGCTGGGTGACAATTTAATACTGTGGGCAAACCTCACAGCTGGAAAGTACAACATAAACAATATAAACATCTAGAATTTCAGAATGTTTCTTTAGCACCATCAGAGCAACATACATTGTTAAAATACAGTCATCCTAGAGATACGAGCAGTTTGTGAGAACTGAGGTTAGTGATCTTTTATTTAATACCCCTATTTTTGCTTTCAAAACATTTACTTGTATGTATTAAAGCTGAATTTGTCTTTTTTGTAACTCCCAACAAGTGAGCAGCACAAGACCAGAGCCTCCATGCATTGTTCTTCACAGTTACAGTTTGGGTCATACTGCATTGTCAACCTCCATTACCCCTTGTTTGCTCATTTCACTGTCCATAATCTCAGTAACTCCTAATAGCTCCCATTTGGACTATCCAAACACTGTCTATTTGTTTTCTCCGATTCCCTTTTCTTTACTTTTTTGCTGTTTTTTATTCTTTTACCATAAATTTGGGGCTTAAGAGCTCATGAAATGTTTCACTATTGAAACCGATCTCTGAACGTTCATCGTTCAAAGGGGATTTTTCAGGAAAAAACTACCTTTACACGGCAAGAGAACACTACAATTACTTAAGAATTCATCTGAAATTACACAGAAAAACAATTCCAAACTCAAAAAAGTTCCATCTGATAGACGGACATTTTTTCATGCTTGTAGTTCTGTATGAGTGAAAAATAAAAGAGCCCTTCACCTACCATATATTTTTACCTAAGATTTGCACGTACCCCCTCAAATTATATCAAGGCTCATGAGGTTCTAAATCTACCAACTACAAACGGTGGCTGCGACACTGAAGGAGTCCATTCAGTGGCCATTAATTCCGTTCTTGCTCTGGTGAAGTAGAAGACCCACTTCCAGCCACTCTCCATTAAGTCCCACTGTGCTCCATTTGTTTTGACTCCTTTTCCATGATGTTTTTTGCTGTGTTAGCTATGACATTTCTCCATCTCTCCCATTTATCTACTTTGTGCGTATTTCTCATTCAGATTTGGAGAACTGTCTCTTTCAATATACCTACATTATTACAAGTCCAAAGCTAAAAACAAAGCTAAAGCTTTGTAAGGTAGGCACCTATGATCAAAAAAGTAAGTTGCACTGTTACATTTAATGCAAAAATACAATGTTTAAGCAGTATTTGTAATCTTTGAAAGTTGAGGTTTTTTTGTTTGTTAATATCATGCTTTTAACATCTAAACAATAAAAACTGGATCCACACAAAACACAAGTGATATTATCATCACATCAGCTTTGGAGTTAAGTGTAAATTTTTCTTTGTCGTGCTTCTAGTTCCACGTTTAAGATATTGTTTCTAGACACTCTAATGCGCTTACACATTTTCCAATGGATTCTTTACCACAGAACAGTGTAGTCCCCAATGGGATCTGAGCAACTAACCTCCAGGTTGCATGGTTACATGTTATTTTCTTTAAAGACAACATTGCATGTTGCCTCAGTGAAGTCTGCCTCCTTTTTCAAATGTAAAAGGCACAGCTAACAATAATATTGGTGGTTGCCTTCAAGAAACTATGGGTTTGATGCCCGCTGGTACCTGGGAACCATGGCTGTCAGACCAGAGCAGTTACAAGTGCTTGTCAGCAAGCGGGCAGAAATGCTCCAAGGAGAACAGTGGCCATGTGGAACTTGTCATCCACTGATGATCCCATTGTTCCTGCTTTTTCCCTTCGTCGTGTGCACTTTTTTTACCAAATAAAAACGTATAGTGTGAAAAACACAATATATAACTATCACTACATGATATTGCAGCTTTTATGTGTATCGAAGGACTGAACAGTAATAGTAATGGTGACAGTAACTGTAATAAGGAAAAAGTAAATAACTGAATGAAGCATTTGGCTCCAGTGCCAATGAAAATAGAACATACTTTTTCTTTTGAAAACAGCAGAAACATGGCCGTGAGCACAATAAGCCCACGGAATGAACGTAGCGGGACTGTAAAACGTAAGTTGCATTGCATGCTTCGGTGAAAACTTGTCCGCAAACTGTTATACATTTTAAATGTTGTTTAAAATGACTTCTGAGTTAATTCAAGCAAACCTAAGAGGATCCAAGAAGATCACACCAGAGAATGTCAACAGTGGACAGAATATCACAAGAAAAATTCAAAGGTGGTTAATTCTGAAAACACGACAGCGTGCGGTTGGTGGGCTGCAAAATATGAGGATCAATGCATGTATGTACAGACATCGCAGGGGGTGCTCTCACCTGCTGACAGGCACCGCGATGGCCTGGAGGAAGAGCCACTGTCCGCAGTAATGCAGGAACATGCTGGGGTACCAGACTGAGGCCAGGAGCAGTATATTCAGACCCAGGTCTAAACAGACACCGTGTGAGAGGCCCAGGTCTGAGCTCAGCATGCGTAGAGCCAGGCGCACGTGCTGGCCTGTTCCACTGCTGTGATGCCGAGCCCTGTGAAGACAGCAAGGGGACCCCTTGTACTTCAGCAAACCCACTAACCCAGGCATTCCATTCAGGTACTTCCTTGCACATGAGCTACAGACACTTTTAAGTGGAAATGGAATGGAAGAGCAAGTATGGGGGACAGACAAGGAACTAACACTGAACGACTTAACAACAGAAAAAAGATTATAGTCTCACAGGCATTTCCATCAACGTGTCCACAGTCTCAAGTGAACAGATAAGAAATGTATGTAATTTTGGACACATGTCGGAAAATGATTGATTTATACTCGACATAAAGGGCAATGCAAATGAAATGTTTTAATGAGAAGCCAGTACACCTCCTGAAACATACGTGACGGGGCGTGTCGCATTTTATTCCCTAAAAGAAAACAAACTAAATACGTTCATACTGTTTAAAATGACTTTTCAGCTCGTTTTCATGCATTTACTTGGTATGGCACACGTGTACAACACGTGGCAAGAAGGAGAAATGATGGCACAAACTAATACGCTGAATTTTAAGTGGGATACTCAGTGCTGTCTGAACTGTTTTGTTGTTTGAACACAATGTGTCACTGTTCCAACTTGTGTTCCGCTGTGAAATCATCTGAAAGTACATTTCGCATGTCTGCAAAAGAGAAATTACAGGGAGGACAAAAATAGTGTCAGAGGCAGAGGCAAGACCCAGCTCTCCTGTCAACTGACATTATGCAAAATGATAAATACAACTTGACTTCAATCTTGCATTTAATGAAGATATTGATGATGCACGAAAAGAAATATTCTTGCCGTCTCCACTAGAAACAACCGTCAAAAGGGAAAAAAATGAAACTTGATGTGAAACCTGTTATCACCATTTACATTATTTCATTTTTGCACCTTCAATTACAGCGTTAAATAAATGTATGGGTGGACAGAGATGGACAGACACACGGAAGTACAAATAGATGCATAGGCAGAAAGACTAAATCTGTCCATTAAATCTTTAAATACATTTTCCTGCTATTTGTATTTATTACATATATTTCAAGCTTGTTCAGTATTTTTATACATACACAGTTATCAATAAAGAAAAAAAGAAAAACTGAACTTGAACCAACCAGCAGAAACTGGTAAAGGGTTTTACAACAATTCACAGACTGTAAATAAATGAATGAACAAACCAGCATCACACATGTAAATTGCTTATTTATTTGTTTGTTTGTTTGTTTATTTGTTATAACTATGTATAATGTAACTGAGAAATTATATATCATATCATTACATTATATATAAACTATATTTCTTATGGATGCTATTCAAAGGCACAACAGATACAAAGCTCATTATTTTTTTTTCCTAATTTTCAAACTGGTCATACAGTAAACATATCATTTTCATAAGGGAATCGTCTCCTGTTTGAGATTGATTAAAAAATAGATTCAGATTCCAGTCAGTACATTTTGCATTTATATCCAGTTTAGTCATATTCCAGTCACAAATAAAAGCAGTTTAACAGTGTCACATTTTTGATTTATTAGTCATTTAAAATGTCTGTTTAAGGTACACCATTAGTCATGTTCTGTTTTGGAGAAAAATACCACATCTTTTAAAAAAAAATTACTTTTGCCAACTTAAATCCGTCATATCACAAACTTGGCAGAGTCATCAGCCTTGGCAGCGCATCTCTTTATAACCAAGATCAGCACTTGTTTTATGAAGTTATGATGACTTAATCACATGGCGGTTGTCCTGCCCAATGTTCCTCAGCGCTGCTACACGTTCTCAAAGTATTATTTTGAAGGTGTACGTTTGGTTACGTCCCACCTGCACTGACATCTGCAGTTTTATGAACGGGGCCTTTCTGACGCGACGCTGGCACGCGCAGCCTCGTTCTGCTGAGAAAACACAGAAGCTGAGGGTATTTGGGAAAAGTAAAAAAGAAAGAATTATGACAATATGAGTCAGCAGCACAATGAGATATATCACAGAATTAGAGCAGCAATACTGTACTGCCAAGTTATCTGAAATACTTGCAGCTGAAAGAGACTTGGTGATGGAAGCAGGAGCTCGATAACCCAATCAGAAGTGTTTAAAAAAAAAAAAAGATGTTCAGCTTAATAAAAACACTTTGACTACAGTCCCTTTCTTAAGCAAAGAAAAATGAGCGCGCAATTACAGATAAGGTGACACCGCTGGAATGATGGACTGAATGGGTGAAACTGGTGTCGCTTCCAGCAACTGACAGGTTCAGCTGCGTCCCTTTATGCTAAAGGAGAAGATCGGGATAAAGGAGAACCGCATCACCCTTTGGTCAGTTCATTTCAGGAAGATGGAGGAGAATCTCATTCGTGGCTCCAGCACCTCTGCAATAATAACCTTTGAGCATTTTTCATGTGAGCAGATTGTTGGTGCGTGCAAGGACGCTCTTTTAATAAATGCAACATGTGGTGTTTTATGGACTCGTTCAACCATATGCAAAGATTTATAGGACTGAAATACAAATTCCGCAGTGATTAATAAAGATTCTCAACATGTTGGTTTATTGGGTGCCTGGGAAAACAAACTAAACATCCTCACCCCTCCCTGTGAACATAGCTGTTTTTGTATGCGGGGCTGCATAACCTCTGAGTCTGCGGCTCTCACAGAATTCATTGGCTGCCTGTTTATTGTTAGTTTTCACATCACTTGGTCCAAACAAAGGAAGAACTGATTAAAAAGCTGCAATGAGAGCGTGAGGCCTTGCGCACTAGAAAAATTACGTGTCGAATCAGGCACCATTTTGCGCCGGGAAAAAAACCGCACCAGTGTTATCACTCCGGTAATGAATACGTCCATGCGATTAAAGCGGTGCTGATCTCAGAGATACGCAGTGCACCGCTGGAGAGGTGGCCAGCAGAGCGCCATGGAGTCACACAGGCCCGCGAAGATCTGCCGAGCCCGGGCAGTTGCCCTAGCCGCACACAAACACAAATACACATACACACAGGCACACACTACACACACACCCACCAATGCTGCATTGCAGGGGTCTGCCTTATCTTTCCAGAACGGCACCATCCGGCATGGAAAGCGGCGCCTGCAGAGACCGCGTCCTTCAATCAGGTGCCTCGGCACGCGCTGCACGCTAATCCCTGCAGCCGTGGGGCTTGCTGGCTGGGAGACCCTCTGGAGATGATTTCAGGATGAAACTCCATCGGGGGACCGGGCAGCCAGAGGAAGAATGAGGCAAGACAGAGAACACACCACTTCTACCCCAGTCTGTCTCAAAAGACAGGAACACCACACTGAGCCATTAAACCATACATCCTGAACTGGATAATAGTCATTCTTGGGAAATTATCACCTCTGCACAATGACCATGTTGTTTTGTACAGGACCACAAGACATCAAAGGAATCAGCACTTTCTGATTCAAGAGACAAACAATGCAGAACGAATGAGGTTGGTGACAGAGGAGGAAACAGACCGAGTGAGGAGAGAGGACGCGAGGGTGAACACACACCGCCCGCAACAGCTGGGCTCGCTCGCATAGGCTCAACACACCGCTTCTGTCAGCTCATATATTCTCGTGAGTTGAACAGGTGGAGGTTACGACACTTTTGGAAGCAGTACATAACCACACACAGTCAATAATCCAAGAGGTTGGCATCCTGTGGTCGCTCCTGTGTGGCATAAACAGATTTAGATTTTTTTTTTATTCATTTTGCAACATGGGCAGTTATTTTTATGTGTGATGTGTTATTTAACAGTGTTTTCCTAAAATAACAGTATATTGTGATTTGCCCGTTAGCTGAAGCCGCATCAGTGACAGTCCTTCATATGAGGGCGCATTTAATCCAGTTGTGTGGTTAACGGACAAAGCGTGGTCCCTAACCCTGGCAGCAACCAGGTAATAACTGTATTATTGTGGGTTAAACACCCAGTCTGTCACAGGATAAAACACATTTAAACAGCAATTTCAAAAACATGGAGGGATGTACAGGTGTGTCAGTAATACTTCAAATTGTTAGCAATAAATAAATCTCCGGTTCGATTTCAAGGGATTGCCGCGATACGTACGTTGCAGTGAGTTTCTCTGTCTTTCCTCCACCTTTAATTGGGTGTTTTACTGTTGAAGTCATTTAAAATAAAGCCCCAGCACTGCGTGTATTGACTTTGGTAATAAACTGTCAGTGGCCCATGAGAAATGCATACAAAGTAGAAGTTATATAAAATGTGGACCACCAAACCCCACACTCTTTCCTTCTTTTTTTTTTGCCCTGCTGTGTGTAAGAAATGTCTCTCTCGGACAAATCCAAGAGCCTCCGGGGCAGAGAGTAACTCTTGGTCCAACATCTCACCAGCTTCATCCAACAGCAGGGCTCAGACAGAGGTGATAGGTTTGACTTCCAAGGTGCAAGTGCCCAAGGTGAGGCCCGCAATCTGTGCCTGAGTCTCTTCACCATTTTATTGTGCTCCAGTTAAATTTAACCCATTCACATTTTTTACCTCTTATAAATAAGGTACTTTTTTAAAAATCTGATTGCCATATGGCTTCATGGCACCCTCCACAATATCTGAGCACATAAGATTAACAGTGATCAATTTCACTCAATTTTACATATTCTGTTCACAACAGCCCAAAATGATGGCTTTACCATCTCTATCCCATTTCATTCCAAAGGAACAAGTAAGGATTATTAACAGCAGCATAACAGAAACATCCCTAAATAGAAAAATGAGTTGGATGCATTAGCTGTAGACATCAGCAGGTAGGTTCTTCTCTCCTACGTACACTTTTTATTGTGGAAAATATCCTGCTATCATAGCGCTGTGAATCAATAATACTAATTAGGATGTCTGCCATTACGGCTGGAGCGGTGATGTCTGGATTAGAACACGCAGTAGCAAAAGCCTGCAGAGACCAGCCGAGGGCACAAGGCCTCACGGAGCTTTGGAACTTCTGCAGCAGGGAGCCATGAGGCCAACAGGCAGGGTGTGATGGAGAAGCCCGCTTTCTCGCCCCATCTGCACGACAGCACATGAGTGGCATATGCGTTCAAGACCTGAAGGAAAATAGGTCAGCGTGTCCTCATTGTTCTCACTGTACTGTACTTGGTAGCGCAGTGTAAGCGTTGCTTGCATCTGGACCGAGGGACTGAAAACGGAGGGTCTGTCTCACCGACCACCATTTCCGCTCAGGGTATTTATTCGAAATCAAGCAATTCTAAATAAGAACTACTAAAAACTCAAGCACATGTGGCTTCTCCTCAAAAACCATATTTCAAGACCAAAAGAAAAAGAAGCGATAAGATGCTTTGGAAATGGATTAGAAAGAACTGTCAGTAGAGAATACTGAGGCTCATCTTTACAACACTGTAGTACATTTTTACTTTTAAAGATGATTAGCAATAGAGATTTGTGATGATGAAACAAAGCAAAAAAAGGACTTCCTGCTAATTTGAAGTTTTAACCTGCCTCTTTAATTCCTTAATACGAATGGTTTTATGCATTGAAGTCAATCACACAAACACACAAATGTAAAATACCAATAGTTCTGCCCACTCCGAACCAACAACCCGTTTTGTTTTCAACGTCAGACACCCAACACGCGTTGCGTAACGAAACAGTTTTGAAGGCAACATCTGAATTTGGCAGAGAAAGAAAGACAGTGGGACAGAACAGTGTGCCTTACAAACTGAATATTTTGGTGGCCACTATTTGGCAATCAGATGCCAAAAGGCTTTTGCTTTGAGCCAGATGGTTGCACGTTTACACCAGCAAAGTACAACATGTGTTCCTGCCAAAACGTCCATAATGTGGCCAAAACCAACGGCAAGTTAACACGAATTGACTCAGTGTGTGTTTATGCACCTGACCGGCCGCTGCAGCAGCTCATGAGTTTTTTTAAAGCCTTATTGATGATTATAACATAACATAACAACACATCCTCGTCTAATTCACACATCTGCAGCTTACACGTTTTCCTCTTAAAAGCTAAAGGAGAGAAACTCTTTAATGTATGCTATGTGTTGATAAAAAACCTGACAACAGGTGCTAAATACAAATATAAACCTAAAGCAAAATGTCAGTGTGAAGTCAGCATTTTTTAAGTGCTCAAAAAGAGTAGCACAATATTGAGTACAGTCAGTAAGTTCTAAGAGTGGCTGCTGTGGTTACGACAGAAATCTTATACCAACACATGTAACGGCCGTGGACTGATGGCCCGTACCCACAACAGCATCGCACAGTGGTCAGTCTTAGAAATTACTGACTACACCGACTGGGAACATTTCATCAAAAAGAGTAACACAATATTGAGTACAGTCAGTAAGTTCTAAGAGTGGCTGCTGTGGTTACGACAGAAATCTTGTACCGACACACGTAACGGCTGTCGACTGATGGCCCGTACCCACAACAGCATCGCACAGTGGTCAGTCTTAGAAATTACTGACTACACCGACTGGGAACATTTCATCAAAAAGAGTAACACAATATTGAGTACAGTCAGTAAGTTCTAAGAGTGGCTGCTGTGGTTACGACAGAAATCTTGTACCGACACACGTAACGGCTGTCGACTGATGGCCCGTACCCACAACAGCATCGCACAGTGGCCAGTCTTAGAAATTACGGACTCCACCACTTGGAACATTTCATCAAGAAGAGCAACACAATATTGAGTACAGTCAGTAAGTTCTAAGAGTGGCTGCTGTGGTTACGACAGAAATCTTGTACCAACACACGTAACGGCCGTGGACTGATGGCCCGTACCCACAACAGCATCGCACAGTGGCCAGTCTTAGAAATTACTGACTCCACCACTTGGAACATCTCATGGCCTTGCAAGTGTAAGGTTACAGTGAGTTTCCCTCATATTCTCACTTTTTCTATTTATAAAAGGACAAGTAGCAGATATAATTGATCTGAGATTTAGGGGGTACATTTCAGTGTAATTAGAATCTCGATAATTGGGCTAATTAGATCTAATTGTTACGTGAAAGTGAGTTTGATTAAAAACAGGTTTCCCCAAAACGAGGAAAAAAAAATTATTTAGGGCGATAACACTGGAGCATCACATCACGACAGTCTAATTAACAAAAGAAACACACAAAACGGGACATGCGAGGAAAGCACCTCGAAACGACTAATGTTTCACGTCGGCAGCACTATGACACAAGAGGAGAAAAGGCGTCTTCCTCATCTACTGACACTTTTGGTCCCTCAGCTGAACAAGAAATAGTTTAATCCTTAACATCGCAGCCACCCATAACAGGGCGGCGGCTGTACATTGAAGCTGAGAGATAAGTATTCAGAACTGGACTGATGATTAGTAATAAAATTACTTTATTTAACTTACATTTCCATTTATGTGGATGTCACTTATGTGTGTTTTAACTGGAGTAATTCAGGTTCACCTTTATACTACAGGGCACTCCAAGGGCTGAAAAATATAACCCAAATGTTTCAGATCTGTCCTTAACCACTCCGCTACATTTATGAATGTTTGCGAATCAGAGATGCATATTTTACTAAGCCATAGGATAACATTTACTATTTATAGATATAAATGTGTTCAAAGCACAACTTTAAGAGGTGGGCTGGCAAGTTCTACGTTTGCAGCGCACAAATCCGTTCAAGACCATTAACGCTTTGCGTTTTTGCCTTTACTACTACGGGAATTCAAATTTATTTTTAGGACACGTAGAGTAAAATCTTGTACCTTGCCTCCCTGTAGAAACATGTTTAAGACTGTAGCATCAAACATGAAGTACAGCAGACGGTTCAGTCCTTAACCGGATTCTTCCCGAAGAAATTTCATAAAACACCACCTGACACATTTTCACAGTTATTTTACATCCCTGCAATTGACTCTGCTACTGTCAATAATTATGCTTAGCGTCAGTGTTTTCTTTGAAATTGTAATTTATGGTTTACGGTTATTATTGTGCGGTAGATGTTTAGTGAAGTCGCTTTTGAGCACACCAACGAGCATCTCACTTTTTGATATGTAAATACATAAGGATAAAAAGAAATATAATTAAATGACTGAAAAACGGACGAGATGTTTGGTGCACAATAGAGCCTCAAAGTCAAATGGCCTTTATATTCGGAACCTTCTTTTTTTCTCTTTAAAGATATTTCACATGTTAGTCATAGCGCTGTGTGGCTGTGTTGATTCACTCTTTGTCTGAGCGTCTCCTCGGAAAAACACTCCGCACTTTACTCAGCTGGGTGTGGTATTCTGTTACTTCGCACACCAGCCTGGGTGTAACCACGGGTGCATTTAGGACACCTGTTGGTATTTGGTAAGCTGTAGCTTGAACATATTAGAAAAAGTGTGTCGGCGACATTTCAAACACGGGGATCACGCAACGTCGTAAATAATTCACCACTGACAGGCGTCTCTTTGTGTTTAGCTACAATTTGTGTTTGCCTTTTCAAAAGGCTGCAAAAGATGAAAAAAAAGAGGAGCCAAGCAAATTTATATAACAAATACGACTGTTAGTCCCAAATGAACATACAGATAATTATTGTACCATTCAGCACTAATACAGATGGATACATATATTTCTTATACACCATAATTGTATATTATAACAATATTATTGTCAGTGATCAAGAATCCGCGCTGAAGTGTAGGGTATTAAAGTATATGTTCATCACTCTCTTTATTTTTTCAGAATATGGGCTCAGTTTTAAGGGTTTTAAACAACTTCACCTTTGGATGGTACAAAAAAAGCAGTGTCACTATGCTGCATGCCACTTACATATAGTATGCTGTAATGATCTGGGGCGAAGCACAACAAACGTGTGAATGAAACCAGTCTCCAATAGTTCTCTAGATGGCAGTAATATCCCTCAATTATCAGGAAATGAATTCTGAACTCTGCATAAAGCAGACTGCTGCTATACAGGGAGACAGTGGAAACTAGTATAAAAAGAGTTTCAAAGGTGATCACCTGGTTTATCACACCTAGCTGTGACTATACAGGTACACAGGGCATGTTCAAATGCATTTGTTTCACATATCAAAAAATAACATGTTTGCATGTAAAACTAATGCATGTATGCTTTTGCATCAAAGCTAATGCAACTAGTAATGTGATCTTTAAAAGCTGGATGTCCTTGTCAGTAAATTTAAGAAAGTGGAGCCAAGTGTGGTCTGAACTGTTCTGAATAAGCAAATAAGCTAGATTTCACTGTCTGATAGTTACTCGCCTAACAAACTCATAAACTCGCCGTCGTGAGTAGTGTGACGGAAACCGGTGCCGCACACAGCTGGTATTGAAAAAAACACCCACGAACTATTTATATCCCCTTTGTATAAGTTCAAATTAACACAAGTTTCTTGTGAATTATTAAAAAAAAAGTAATTCCTGTCATTTGTATCTTATAATAGCTATAGTTAAACTTGTAGCCATGACTTGTGTATTTGAAAGAACCCATGGTGCCTAACATTGTGGCCAAGCACAGCATAAAGGCAATGATGGACTTACGGCAGTGAGAAGTTATACTCCTCCAGCTCATCCGAACAAAGACCCGGGTGCCGGTCCTGCTGCTCGTCTCGCAGAGGTGCTGATCTCTTTTTCATACCGCGCTTCGGACACGTTTTTCCGCTCCGGGTGTCCTTCAGTTACATGCAAGGTTTACAGAAAGAGATGTAAGCGATGCAAACATTCATACGATAAACACTTGCTCATTTTGTCCCCGAGTTCCCTTCGAAAAAAGACATAGCCGTCACTAGCTACCCGAAAGGCCGCACTACAGTCGCGCCATTTTCGGGGCTTAACTTTTTTCCATGCTTCCAAAAAAAATTATTGTGCTATTTCCCTCATTTGTTATTTGGTGTATATTAATTTTATTGTACAAATAGCTGATTGGCTGTTTACATCAGTGACCTTTAATCAGACTCTAGATTTGGAATATTCCAGAATTCCCTCTACTGCAGTGTTAAAATCATTAGCTTGTTCACCAACATGTTAACATTTTGCTTTCTACAGTCCTGTCAAGTGTGCGTTGCCCTTGGGTGAGCTTAGGTATTGTGCTGCAAGTTGCAAAGTGCTCCACAGAGATATATGTTAATGAATTCCACGGAAATTTGCTCTTTCGCTCCCTGCACCTAACGCAGTAAACAGGATGTATCAAACAGGAATACGTGAATTAAAAGGATGCACTGGATTCCGCATCGGTGTTTGGCAAGGACTAAAACTCCAGAGGGTGATTGATTTTTTAAGGCACGTCAATCCCAGAAAACAGGGGAAGTATAAGCGTCAACCTTCCCTGGTGTTCTTACAATGAATTCACAGCAACATCTTAAGGCGAGGTTTCCAGTGTAATTTCTCCCTCTGGGGAAAAACCTTGAGAAAAGAAATGTTAATGAGTTGAGGAGTGAAGCGCGAGGGGCTGAAATATGATCCTCAGTGCCCAGGTCAGGGCAGGATGGAGATCAGCACCAGCCACCATTTTTCAATTGTTTCAAACTTGGCCGCTCTCAGCTTCACTCTTATTGAGAAAAAGCCGTTGTGAATCAGCAGAAGGACCAAGGAGATGAAGAAAATAGGAACCGCAAAATTTCCGGAAGGAGTGACGATTCTGTTCCAATCTTGTTCTATCTATACTGGAAACAGTAGAGCAGTAGTGGCGTCAGGATGTTTGCGAAGGCCGTGTTTGTGGTGGGAACTGTCTGTGACAAGCGCAACGCCGGCGACTGTGGAAGCTGCAGCGTGAGAGCAGTGTCAGATCAGCAAAGGAGACAGTTGTGAATGTAGCACTTCAAAGCGTGGCAGGTAACTCGCAAGCTTTGATTCATTTAGCTTAAGTCCTGTGCAGCTCAGGAAGAGGCGTGTTCCGAGCAATAAAAAGGTTCGCCCGTGTTGCTGATTTCACAGAATTTGAGCTGCTTTGGCTTGTCAAGCAGATCAAAACTGGCTTTGAAGACCAAAAATACCTGTTAGTGTGAAATGCACTTTGACAAATCTCAGATAATAATGGGCAGGTTTGCCTGTTTTGAGGGTGAAGTGGTTCGCAGTTCCCAGTTACCTTGCAGTGTGTTCCGGCCTCTGCTTTGACAGGGAAGGTATCACCTGTCAGCTCTGCATGTTCAGCGACTGCATGACCACAATCTTCACCTGTAATAAAATAAAAACAATTTCATAGGTGCCCAGATGTAGCAGATAGAAATATCAGGCAAACAAAGAGTGCGTGGTTGTGCGTGTGTGTGCGCGCGTGTGTGTGTGTGTGTGTGTGTGTGTGTGTGTGTGTGTGTGTGTGTGTGTGTGTGCAAAAACTACATATTTTTGTACAACAGATTCACCATTTACTTACAGTGATTCACTGCTGCTGTGCTACAGTGCTTAGGAATGACGTCAAGAAACTTAGGAATACATCAAAAATAAAAATATAGGTCACTGATATAAATAGTATAAGGAACAAATGGCATTCAAGAAGAGATGGAAAAATAATTTTTACACATTACATGTCATACACTGTTTAATATATAATAGTACATAACAATCTTTTTCATCAGGAATTTACTGTCATACTATCAAAGTTAATATGGTAATCATTATGTATCTATTGACCCATCTGTGGTTAAGTGTTACACATTTGCTGATTTCTTTGATTTAAAATATGCTTATCTTATTTTTTACTTAAAGAATAGATGTTAGAGGCATTTCATAAACACCACAACACATATCGTTTTACGTGAAGTGGTGAGAAGCTTTCTGTTGCTGTACAAATATGCTGGACAAAAACACTTGTTATACTGTGTTACTGATACACAGAAGCCACACGTTCATGGTTTCTACTTGACATCCATTATTCGGTTCTGAAGCCGCTGTATTTCAACCTCTGTTCTGGAATATAAAACAATCTCATTCATGTAACGCATCCATATTATATGCAGTGTGATTAAATCACGGCAAAGCTGTGTTGGGAAGCAGCTAAAAATGTTCTGTAAATGGGGCATCAGAGGTGAGCTTCCATGAGCAAAAGAGCAGCTGCAACTCAAAGTTCTCCAGCTCACACTCTCGCCTCGCCATCAAGGAGCAAAACCTTCGGAGTGAAATGGCTCTAATGCGCACAATTAGATGTGATGAAAAATCGAAAAAGAAATTAAATTTAGTTGTAATACATTTCTCCATTCTTCCTTCCTTTGGAAAATTACTTTTGAAGTGTTTTTTTTTTTTCGTTTTTGCTGTAATTTAAATGGTAAGCCGCCAGATGTGTGTCTCATGCTTGAAGAGCTACGGCTTTGCATTATTTAGCATATTAACATTTGCAGAATTTAAAAAAGGGTTCCTTCTTTGCCTGAAGGTTCTAATTAAGTAAACCTTAGCTTGATACATGTAAAAATTTCAGTATGAGAAACTTTTTTTTCCTCCCCTTGCTATTTTGCAGTCAGTCACATCTTTATAATAAATATGGAAACTTCCAAGATGATATAATTTTTCTCTTGCTTCAGGATTAAATATATCGGTAGTAAAACTTTTTTTTTTTTAATTTACACAGGGTCAGAGATACCACTGAAAGCTAAACTATACTTAATGGTGGACAGTTAAGCCTTCAGAAAGTCAACATTTCTGTCAATTTGTTCAAACATGATGACAAATTTAACTTTGGCACTGCCGCTTTCGAGCACTTTAAATGTATTGCTTTGCAAATGATACCTACAGTTGTGTGCTATTCAAACAGGGAATAACAGAAGTGGACGATTTTTTTTCATTATTTTCAGCATAATTATGACTGAATAACTATTTTATTCTAATTTATACTTATTCAGTCAATCCAAGCACTTTATTCTTCTGTTTTTGCAGTAAAAATGCGTTGATGATCGAAAGAGTACTTTTCACAAAACAGTCCTGTCATGATGATAATTCAGCTGCAAAGGCATCCGGTGCAGACTTTCTATATCCATAAATCATGTGCAGAAATTCAGTTTTAATGCCATCTCAGATAATGTCAGAAACTGTAAACATCACACAGTCATGGTGTATTTAACAGAGAAATGAATCACCTCCAGAGCAAAGGATAATCAATGACCCATATATTCTTCTATTTGCAATGGCTTATGAAATGTTATTCATAAGTCATGAAATATTCAGTCTGAAGGTTGAGAGAACACTTCCGACAAATGTGAGAACATTAGAAACAATAGATTTTTTGTTAAAATATTCACACTCTTAAAATGCAGTTATTTATAAGTCCTGGCAGCAGTATTACAAAGAGTAAATATGGAAACAACCACTTAAAATTTCCAACATCTTTTCATACATTGTAGGCATGCTATTTAAACGTGTTCTGTACTCTGCTCGGCATCTGTACTATCTTATCATTTTTAATCGGTATTTTGACATTACCTCAATATCAGGCATGTGCTGAGGCTGCTTTCTTTCTCCACATAACAGAGGCAGCTTGCCTAAAGTTTTCAGCAAATACCTGTCATGCCTACAAAAACAATACAGCTCCTTCTCAAAGTGGGCTAATTGTAAATTTAAAAAACCAATAAATAAATTGAGCGGTTGTAAAGAATGTATGTATTAATATATTAGCCTAATGAATAGCCGCAATAACACGGACCGCTCTTGTTCTGTTCCTCTTGAGTTCATATCTCTCGAGTTCCACAAGTGAAGTTTAGCCCATATGAAAAAAGGAGAAGTGCGCCGGTGGCTCTCGGATTCCCGTCTGGCTGCTGTAAACCTGGTCAGCGGCTCACTCGCCTGCTCAGTCCTTCCGTGGACAGGATGTTCAATGCAGGGAACAGGCAGCATGAATTCACATTTTGTCACGTGTGTCACCCCGATGCTCGACCGGAGTCAGGCCAGACGTGGCGCATCGCTGGCAGCCACCGGCTGTGTCCGTGAACTCAGAGGGCTGCCGGGGGGGCGCAGCGGCTCCTTGTAAAGTACTAGCTTATGATCTGTGCGGCAGGAAAAGGGCCTGTGGCCACTGCGGTGAGAGAGCGAGTCCATTAAAGCAGGCGAACAAGAAAACAAGAACAACAACCAGAGGATCCTTCTCTCTCACCTACATTGCTGGCTTCCCTGTGACCAGCAGAGAGATACAACGGCACAAACCCTCCTTCATGCAAAGCCTTTAAGTAATTCGTAATCTTATAAGTAGCAGCAAAACAAATCAATAAACTACTGTTCTTTCAGAGGATTACTCTATAAGACCCATTTCTGGGTTTAACACTCACAATGTGATACATATGTGGAGTAACAATTTGAAAAGTTCAAATGACATTACCAGATTGTGTTGTGTAGTGCAACAGAAAAGTGGGCTTTATTTTTATTCGTAACTCACTATTCGGAACAATTCTGGACACATTACAGGTAGCCGTCCAGCCTGAAAAGGAGCACATCCCTGAGACCATAATAATATACCAATAACATACCAAATCTCTAATATTTATGTCACAGTTAACACTGTAAGACTAAAGATGCATCACAACATCCATATACATACAAGACCATACCCTGAGAGCAGTCTAAAATCATTTTTCTATTCTAATCTTTATTAATATACTGCAGTTTATCCTTGCAGAAGCTGGTTTAGGACACAGCGAACTCATGAAAGTTTCAGAACAGCTTCAACATCAAGACTGGTCAGTGATGTCTGTCTGGACAAGATTCGTTCATTTTTTTGAAAAGTTATCATTGTTAAAGGCAGAAATGAAGACAGTCTGGTTATATCTGGGTTTTAACGCGCGGGTTTTAAACTGGAATTTAAAATCTGGTGGATTTTCCATTAACTGATCAGCTAGATTGGTCACTGCATCCTTACTCTCTGGGGGCAAAATTGCAGTAACAAATTTTCCCAAAGCACGTGCTTCATGTGTTAATGCTTGATACAGAAAGACACAGACACTGTAACATCTGTGTTCTGATTATGGGGCCAAATGTTACATAGGAGACATTTCTGGTTTACCTCCATAATCGCTATTGAATGAGTCAAAGGTTCCTTTTCCGTGCTTTTCCAAACTTCACAGGCTCTCCAGCAGAACTCGTAATTGGAAACATTTAAGGCACGCCAGTGAATGTAATTTCTGCCATCCGATTATCATAATCCTCTTTATCCCTCCAAAATAATGCAACGTGATCTGCGCAACATGACAAACACGGGCTTGAACTGCTCTCAGAGATAGGCATATGACAGAAACCCAAGTGTCACTGGTCATACTTCAGAGCAGATTCCCCAAGCGACGTCCGGCCAGAGTACGTTGCTCATGTGGAGCAGAATAAATCTCCCACAGCCCCAGCAAACCGCACCAGTGGGGACACTTCCCTTTTGGGTGTTAGGGGCTCTGTGGGAGGTCAAAGGTTGTCCTGCACAGGAAGTGACAAGCTGTGAAATGTAAAAGAACAATTTCTTCCACATGTTGCTCCGCTCCAAGAGCACTGCCGAGCTGTCAGGCTGCATCACGTTAAAATGGGCCAGGTTACTACCCAGCAGACATGTCACAACTCATTTGTAATTAAAAGTCTCTGTGATGTTTAAAGCCGAACACCCCAGAAACTTTTACAACTGTTAAATAAAGATGAGCGCTGCCAAAAAGTGATGTATTAATAACAGAGGCGGTTCTTTGTGTTATATCAATACCAAATGAAAGTGGGATTCTTAGCTTGTGCAGGATTCTGCATGAAGCCAGATTTAGAAAAACAAGGCAAACTGAGTCATAGATGGAGGACTATCTGTGCTGCCAGCAAGTATGCAATAAACAGTATTAGACTTCTCATAGACGGCCCCTGTTATTAACATTTTTATTGCTTCATTTTGAAAAAAATAAATAAATAAGCAGGGGATGATTCAAATCATTGACATGTACCGTGTAGCTCTCATAAACCATCACTGTTTTGTGATAAACAGAATTCTTCCACAATGCGCTGCTGCACCAGGGAATAACATGCACTTTTTTCCGGGAGACTTACTCTGCCACCTTCTTATAGGAGGTCAGTGAACTATTTCCAGTTGTCCTCATTTACTGGCAAACTGGGCTTTTGGGGGGAAACGTACATTAAGGTTCTTTTGTGGTGCACTGATTCTCAGATGCGTTGTAAAATACCTGGCTGATATACAACAGCGTATGCAATTTCTTTACATTTAAGATGCTGAAGAGTGTGTTACTTTCGTGTTCATTTGCGGCTTTGCCTGGAAGTCCTTAGGTCCTGCTTTTGGACTGACATCAGGGCACTCGGTGATAAGCTGCCCTTAGGCTGCAGTCTGGCTGATCTGTCGCACAACACGCTCTCCTACGACATTTAATGTATGTCAGCATCTTAAACGTGTAGTATCACGCTGACTAATAGCTGCCTCGATAGACCACCAGCATAACACTGCACATATATAAAAAATGCTGATATCACGTGAACTCAGCAGACGTAACATGCTAAGTACTGACAATAGTACAGTACAGACACGCACCCGCAAAAAAAAAAAAAAAGAGACACACTCACGGGAATAAATCTTATTTAATGCCAAAAGCATTGTGTACTTACCTATAAATATTACAGATTTGGACAGTTCTGTTCCATTTGCTGGCATCTCATATAATTTAAAAAACCTAAAATTCACAAATAGCCAGTATATACGATGAAATACTCCACCACTGAACACTGCATTTCAGCAACTTCCAAACTACCTGCTCTCATGATGAAAATGGTTTTGATTATCAACTGTTTTTTTCCTAATTTTATAAACTGTACTCATCTCAAAACCTGACTTTGCTCAGATGCCATTCGGAATTCAAACTGTTCGTACTGGTCGCTTTTGAAATACATGCAACGTGTCTTGCGTCTTATCTCCGCATGTGGCCTTTTGTTCTCATCTGTTGTTTCCCAAACAAATGTAGCATATCCACAGACGGGAAATATAAATATGCAAATCAAGCATAGAAAGGTTAAATGACTTCTCATTGAAGTACTTTCTCCTACGTTTTACAGGATTTGGCTGTATATTTTATGGTTCATCACCATTATAATTGCATGCGACTGTTTGTTGCAAGGTTGCGGTTGTGCTTATCATATTTTGAGATGGAGATAACTTGTATGCTTTGACTTGCCCTATATATATCTCGAAAGAAAAGTGTCATTATCTACGATGAGAAAAATATTAATATGTCTTCTCCCAAGTCTGATTAGGAATCTCGGACAATAGCCGAAATAATGGTAAATACAGTGAACGGAATTTAGTTGTTTATTGACGCTGGAATAGAAAGTTATTGATATGCTGCTGTGTCTACCTGTTTCTACTACTGTGATACCTTAACTGCTTGTGTTTTGCTATTTTTACATATACGCCCATCCCTCCAGGATAAAAAAAAAAGTTTCACCTAATGTTGCTTAAAAGACCAAAAAGGTATTTTTGCTTTTGACAACGACAACACCACACCAGAATCACTGGGGAGCCACATCTTGGATGCAGCCGGTCATTACAGGGCGGTAACACACACATTCACAATTTAGACTGACCAATAAAACTTGAACACATGTCTTTGAACTGAGAGGAAACCAGAGCATCCAGAGAAAACCTACTCGGACACATGGAGAACATGCAAACTCCACACAGACTGAAGTGGATTTGAACTCACATCCAAACAGACCAGGTGTTATGAGGTGGTAGCACTGCTCCCTGCACCACCACGAAACCCGTAAGTACAAGTACCCGTCAAGTACATTGCAGCACAGGTTTCCATCATATAACAAAAGGATCGGCTTTATGAGAATTTCCAAATATAAGAAAATGTCATTTGTACCCAAAAATGTTGACAACGGGCTGTGAATTCTCACTTCCGTGAAACATCACAAAACTTGCTGAGCATCACACCAGACCCCTCACTGCGTATGTCAGTTGTCAGCTCTGTCCCGACTGACAAAGTGCCTCAGAAATGTGGCAACTTCAAAATGTCTATGTTCATACTGTTTACTTATAAAAGTTCTGCTGTCGTAGATGCGGCACTTTTATCATAACCGGTGGATTTTACTAATTCAGATCGACAGCATGGCACAAAGTAGAAAGTTTCTTGTCTTTAAAGAAGCGTAGTGTCCACACGCTTTGCAGAGTAAAACATACAAGTACACAGTATGAAATACATATAAAAACAGCTTTTGGGCCATGTAACAACGCACAAATGGCATTGCACTGAACAACCAGCTTATGGTATGAAATAATGATATGTACGTTCATAAGCCGTAGTGGCTTTTCATTGTAATAGTCTTTTATATAAGAGAAGAGTGGAAAATGGAGGATGACTAAAGTAGATACATTTGGAAGTCAGCATAAGTGCAATAAATAGAAAAATCTTTCATTTTAAACATGAGCATTTGCATGTTCAGTATGGATGTTCCTCCATATCCATGTTCCCAAAGGAGAGCATGATCCTCCTTTCTGTACATCACCCAAAGCACACTGATGGGTTAGGGTTAGTGGGTGCTGGGTACTCACAGGGGTTCTGCAAGGTGGCACTGTGCTTCAGTCCGAAGTGGCCCTCTGGGAGTTTTTTCACCTGGGGGAGGAGCAAGTGGCAGTCAGAGGGCACACTTTACTACACTACTACTAATACTCATACTACTTCTACTTTGACTGATGATTCAGACACAAAGTTGCTTACAACTTTCTCCATTTGCTCTCCTGGATTTTATTGTATTCGGTATAATAAAAACTTTAAGTATTAAGGCTTTAGTGGCCCTTCTTAAAAGAACTATAGAAGGGTTACTCCTGGATGTAAACAATTACAGTACCTCCCTCGGCTAGGCTTGCTACTGAAATGTTATTCCCTTAAAGACAATTATGGTGAATAACACAATTATTAAGCGACGTACTGAAAAGTATCAGAGCAATTCTGGCGTCACTGTTGTTGTTATTACAGTTTGTGGCACTAACAAATGCTCTGGTTTTGCTCTGTAATGCAATTAAGCTGTTGGGTAATTGGATCAATGTATGGCCTACAATGCATCTGGACATGTTTTGTGAAAATGTGGTTTGTTTACAATTTGAGGCCAGTTTCCAATTTCCCCTTTGCTGGAGTAAATCAACATGTCGGGTTCGTGTCGGGCGACTTTGTGGGCTGTGTGCTCCGTGGGTCTCAGTGAGTGTCGACACCTGGAAGTACAGGTTGCAGAGCCAACTGTCCAGGTCAGACGCCATGAGTGCCTCAATCCTGCGGAACTGGTTGAGAGCTGGATTCGGGAGGCCTCTCAGGAGTGGTGCTTTGAACTTCCCCTGGATGATGTTGAAGCCACAGTCGCAGACAGGAAAGGCACCCCAGCCCACAACAGCACTGACGTGGCTGTGCTCTCCAGGGAGTAACAGCATCTCAAACTGCAGTATCATGGATGGTACCACTGCTTTAGCAGAAGGCAAAACCTGATCGAGAAAAGGAAGGGATCAGGTCTACGGTGCGATCTGTTAACCTGCACTGAACATCATAATCAAATGTTTATTTTACACATATTTTAGTATACATTTGCTTTCACACATATTGCTTCTCGTCAAATGAAACAAGTTAGTGCAGGTAAGCAACTGGGCTCTAACACAGCATACTTTATCAGGTAGTACTGTGCATTATAGATCCTCAAGTATATTTCACATTGTTTGTTCACCAGTAGAGAGGTACTAATGCAGACAAAAAAAAGAGGTCTCTTATTAGGTTTGGAGGATTTGCATAACATGACTTTTTACAGGCCCAAATAGAAACACGTGTTGTGCTGGCCTGTGGTGCATGCTATTAACCCATTATAACTATCCAATTTCATTGAAAACATACTGACATTCTCAAGACAGACTCCTAGAAGACAATGAAAAGTGCCTGGCAGAGGCGTACAGAAAAATGGCCTATTCAAATTCAATTACAGTATCCTCCTTCTGTCTTTTGAAAAATTTTAAATCTAAGTATTTACATTCAAAAACGGGGCAGCAGTCATCACGAAATCAAGACCGTGAAAAAAAGGTGACAGACTTAAAAAAAAAAAAAAAGAGAGAGACTGGGGAAAATTTCAAACATTTTGTTTGCGTTTGCACGCATTCCTTCTCTGACTCCCTTCAACGCTTAGATCGGGAATCTTATGCTTCCCACTTGAAGAAAGCCCCATATAAAGGCTTTGGGCCTCTCGTTCTCACATCAGCACCCTTGCAAGAATCTTTCAGACAGATAAAACTGCACTGTCGCATTATACACACAGATCTACAAAGGACAAGAAAAATATATAAGCTCTTGGCTCCCTCCTACAATTGCTAATTCCTTATTTTCAATTTGGAAGCCTGACGTACACTCCAGAAATCGCAAGATAACGTGGGCAAAGTGGGGAGGGCTGGCGTAAGAAGCAACACTGATACTCTCAGACAAATCTGATAATCATTTTCACAGCAAACAGCAACAGCTATAAATAAGTCCCACGTTTTGGGAAATGGCGGACCAACGGGAGGCGTATGCAACGCCGTACTAAACCTTTTACGCTCCGATTCAGATTCCAGATTTACTGAGAGGCCTGTATTCATTTCCCAGCCTACTCTATCCTTTATGTCAGATGAAACAGAAAGCAATATTGTCGGAAGTCTGTGGTTTTGGGGAATACGCCCCCAAACGCTTTGACAGTGGCCATGACAGCTAAGGCCTCCAAAGCATAAAACAGAACTTTATTTATGCTGTTCAACTCTTTCTGGAGAAGCAGAAGCCAAATTCTTATAAGATGGACAATCTCTCAGAAAAGCTGACAAAATACAGTAAAAACAGAGTCCATATTGCATATCCATTGAGTGGAAAAATGACAAGATAAATTAAAGTTTCTGTAGCACATCTGAAACATAATTGATATTTAACAGTTGAACACAAAAAGGGCCTTCAAGCAGTCATCGTATTTTGGCTATATCCAAAATCTCGGCATAACCTGTGCCTCCGCATAAAAGCTCTTTATACCAGGATATGTGCTGATGCACACAGAAGTCCCTGATGAAATACTGTAGAACTCTTCACAACTGAAAAAAAGAAGCACCTTAGGTCATGATTATCAGATTCTGACAAATGCAGTATCGAGACAATTTGGAAAAAAATGACATTTTTGAGTGTGACTAATAAACATTAGCAAACATTAACAATATTTCATTCTATATCTGATTTGCACTTAAGGGTGTACAGAAAATGGAACTTGACAGCCTACTGAATGTCATTCCTGGTATCCATTTTTGTTATCCAAGTTTTTTTTTCCCTTCTCTTCCCGTCACTAAGACAGATGTTTTGTTCATTATGTTCTGCATGGCTACTGCATGATGAGTGTTCACAGACCCCTAGAAAAGACACTAAATTTTTCACAACATTTGTACTTCATTTTCATTCCAATAAAACACTGTGCCCTTCTATAAATGAATAATAGATATTCCATTTGATTTACATGCATGGATTAAATGTCACGTTTGAAAAGTTGCTGCTTTATTCATATTGGATTTCCCTGAAGTAAAACCTAGGGGCTCCCTGCCACATTTTAATACAATGTCTCTCCATCCTCAAAAGCACAGTTACTGCTTAATATAAGTTTTCATGACCTCTTTCAAACTATGTTTTTTTTCAGTTAAAGTAGAAAATGTGGCAAAAAGTCTAAAATGATGGTGTAAAGATAAAATAAATACCAACATGCTAACGTCATTACTTTAACAGAGGCAACGTATATTCTTTTTATCTTAGATATTACAGTTCCCTTTAGAGATGGCACTCAGCCACTGAGCTTTAAACATCCACCCAATTGAGAAGTGAATGTGTTTTAATCCAAAATCCATCAGTGTCAGAACCACTTCAAGATGAATAACATATTTTTTTGTTTGCCATCACATACATCTCGGAGATTGTGGAAGGAGTGAGGATTCCCTCAGCATCATTTCAATAAAGTGGCTTTTATTGAATGAACTTCCGTGCCCACAAATCACATGCTGCCCTTCCTCTCCTGAATAAAAACACATTATTCACCATAAAGATGGAACAAATGTGCTCATATCGGGCACGCGGAGAGGCCCCTCCTGCCCCCCCCCCCCCCAGGCAACCCCGCACTTACAGCGAAGACACACTGGTTCAGCAGCAGCTTCATATCATGGAAGCGGCCTTGGTGGGCCACGGGCTCGGTGGTGACAGCCCACAGGCGACCTCGGGAGCCCCGCCAACTCATGGTGCGCCCCCCAAGGCAGCTGTGGAGGGTCACACTCATGACATACTCCCCCCTCGGCAGCTTGTCCCTGACGGCATGCAGGCAATACAAGCAGATCTCCACCGGCTGCACAGCCCCTCTCTGCTCTGCCTGGAACACAAAGGCAGAGCCTATTCTTATTGTCAGAAAAAACCTTTGAATTAAGATCCACTCTTAAAATAACTTATACCAGATTACCAGAAGTTCACAGATTATTGCTGTGTAGCCCTGTTATAATCCCCCCCGGTTGGGCTGAGGCCAAAGGTCAAATCCATCAGCTCTGTTTAAGCACAGTGCTTTCCAGAGAAGCTGAGGCCCATTTTCCCCTCTGTGTTATTACTTCAACCAAATATTTGTTTTAACATGCTACGCATGCACATCCTGTACACATATGAGCAATCCCTTCATACATGATCACAATTAAGAACATACGTATTTTCAAAAGCTGACCCTGACTTTTTTTTTTTTTCCACCATTAAACTGAAATATACACAAACTAAGTTCCCCTTGATGTGCTGGAATATCCTTAAACGGGACTTGTTGGACAAAGCTGGACACACAAGAGAAATATCAAACATCTCGCTTTTTTTTTCCCCACCCAGTTTTCAGCACTTTGTGATCATGCGATTATTTCAAAACACAAATATATTTTTAGCTGTGCCTTTAGTCAGCCAATTCCAAAGCATTCCTAATTAAAATTAAAAGGCCCACCACACCGTATTCTCCTCTCTGACTGTACTACTCATTTACTGCTAGCTTACAAAAAAAAAAAAAAAAAAAAAAAAAAAAAAAA